>CM070780.1:55291791-56491791 GCA_036346955.1 Dipus sagitta | reverse complement strand
TGCCATTTGTTACAGGAGTCCATTTGAGAATGCAGAAAGGTAAAAGGAAAATTATATTTTTCCTTCCCTATAAAGTGCTAGAATATAAAACGAGACAATGTTTCTGAAATTATACAAAGTGTTCCCATTCATTAATTTGATCTAACTTTTCTTTTATGAATACAATGCAAATAAATGTCATGCCACCCCCACTAGTTACTAAGAGTATTTGGAAAGCTGCTAACATCCCTTGTGCCTCCATTTTCTCATCTATGACATGGAGGCCAGTAATAGCACCTTCCTTAAGGGAATACTGCAAATAAGATGATTGATACATACAACTTGCTTAGAAATTAATACTTCAATAGCCAGTTCTCAGGTTGCCTTATCTATACTTAGCTATGTCAAAACTGTCAAAAGGCAATTTCTCCATTACTATGTGAGAGCATCATGTGTGGCTATTGTTTTCTAGATAAATGCTGACTTGCTGCAGTTGCTCACACAAAAGAATAGTATAGTCATGAAAATGCTTCCATTCTTTAAATAGAACCTGAAAAGCCAGGGTTTAAGCAGAACAAAAATGAAGTGTCTCTGATAAAATACAGTTCCATTCAGGAACCTCACCAGATGATTATACTATTCTGATTAGCTGTTTTTTCAAATTATTCTTCCATACAGATGAACTGAATGCATGAAAATTAAGTAAAGATAATAAATTATCCTTTTGAAATGCTTAGTGGCTCTGAATAACCTCTATGGCCCCTTTTCTTTTCACTTTAATGTGCTTGTCAGTAAGATTACTGAACTAGCATAAAGTCTTTGCCTGTAGTGTAATCATAGTGTACCAAGGTGTAAACATGAATAATATAATTTAGATAGTAGCTTGTAAACATATCCTTTCCATTGGGAAGTTTTCAGCATTCTGAGTTGAGGAAAGACAATTAAATATAAACATTTTTTATCTATCAAATTGGTTGAAATAATGTAGAATAAATAAAAACCATTTCAAAAATACTAGCAGTTGTCTAATATCAACTCATCTCAATTGCCACTGTGAAAAATAGTGTCTTTTATTTACTAATTTACAATTCTATAATCCAGTTGTGTAATTTTTTATTTCCCTTGAGTCTTAAAGGCTTAAATCCAACTCCCTTGTTACTTTGCTGATGATTGTATGTTTGAAAGCTGAAGAAGGGTTGTGTTTCTCATTTATCTGGTTTTATTATTCCCTCCATTTATTCATTTGCCATGGCAGTATATAATACATTATAAACTTAAATACTGAGAATCACAACAAAAAGTTAAAAACCCCCCATTCTTTTGTAAATATTAAATTCAGTATTTATTTAATGGAGACTTCAATGCCTTACATTGCAGTCAGGTTCACATTGCTGGCAGAAATCACCCAACCAAGAGCAACTTGTTGGGAAAAATAAAGGTTTATTTTGGCTTACAAAATTGAGAGGAAGCTCCATGATGGCAGGGGTAAATGATGGCATGAGCAGAGGGTGGACATTACCTCCTCACCAACATCAGGTGAACAACAGTAATAGGAGAGTGTGCCAAACACTGGCAAGAGGAAACTGGCTACAATAACCATAAGACCACCCCCAGCATTACACTGCCTCCAGGAGGTGCTAATTCCCAAATCTCCATGAGTTTGGAACCTAGAATTCAGGACACTTAAATTTAGGGGGGACACCTGAGTCAAACCACCACATTCAGCCTGTGGCCCCCATATGCAGATAGCCATCCATGATGTAAAATGCAAAGCATTCAGTCCAACTTTAAAAGTCTTCATCGTCTGAGATCTTTGAACTGAGCCATAATACCATAAAATCCCCCCAAGCCCCATAATGGCACAGAATAAATATTCACACTGCAAAAGATGGCATTACGCATAACAAAGAAATATTCAACCAAGACAAGATTTAAACAAGGTAAACATCAAACTCTGTAGATTTTAGTCAAACAACTCTAGTCAGTGACAAATCTCCAAGTCTGATAATTCTAACCAGCAACATGTCTCTAGAGTTGCAATTCCACCCTTTCAGCTAGGCTACTCGCAGCCATGGAAAACTTCATCAGGGGCCAGCAGCTCTCCCTAGCAGCCATCTTGTCTCGGCAGCTCCACCGGGTCTCCATTTAAACCTATGGTTCATCCTCACGGATGAACCTAGCATTCAGGCCACCTACGTTTATGGGGGATACCTGAGTCAAATCACCACACCTTATTCCTTGTGATTCTGGTTGTCATCATTCACATGTATGCCTTTAAAAGTACGCTTCTAATGAAAATATTATTCTAGCTAAATATTTCTTGCATTTTTCCAAATGTTTATTAAAACATAATGGCAATGTTTGAAAAGTCAAGATCTTTGAGTACTATCCCCCCAAAATGAGCATTGCTCCAGTATATTTAAATGTCCAGTGCATGGCTGGTGAATGAACTCATTTCTGAAAACTCCATTTATCTGACTCTCAAACAGAATTTCACCCTATTTGAGCTCTCATGTTACAAGTTGTCTTTGGGGTTGGCTTCCTATAGAACATAATTTTTCTATGGTATTTTAAATATAGGAAAGGGTGAAAACATGCAGAAAGAAAATGTAAACCAATTAACTTTAGCTTTCTCAGTAGCTCATGTTTATATAACAACTATTTTTTTTGAATTTCATTAGAAAACCCATGTATCCAGATGTATACATTAACTAAACACAACAAAAAGTCAATTCCGTGTTTTGAAAATAATATAGCCACATGTAGTGGTATACACACCTATAATGCCAGCACTTGGGGGGAAGGGTCAAGAAGATATCCATAAATTTGAGGCCAGCTTGGACTCCATATTGAGTTTCAGGCCAAGTTACAAAATGCAGTTATGCCCTATTGCAGAAAGAAAGAAAGAAAGAGAGAGAGAGAGAGAGAGAGAGAGAGAGAGAGAGAGAGAGGGAGGGAGAAAGAATGTCTAAATGTATATTCCAACATGATGTGAAACTAAGACATAGTACAATATTGAATTTAACTGAAATAATAACTATAATAACCACAATGTAACAATTATTTTTGTTGAACACAGCAGCAATGCTTGAGTTTTTCACAGTCTAAAGAGACATTCAAGTGTGGCAAAAGAATTGTGTTGATAGAGGTAGCATCATCATTTAATATCTATTCCTGTCTGTAGTTTTCTGCACAAACTTGTCCTATTTTTACCATGGTTCTTTGTGTGCTATGTAGAGAAAAGGAAATTATCCTATGAATTAGCACTCTGTGTTCAGAAAATCAGAAAATTTGGGTTGATACATGAATTTAATACTAGATAATCCAAAGACCCATCACTACATGGAGATTTTACTTTAGCATAGTGAACAACAATTAACTCCCAGGACAGATGGCATTAGATTAAAAATAACACCAGATTCTTCTAAATGATGCATGGAGGGCAAATCAAATAATAGTACATTTTAACCCTAATATCTTTAAAAGTCCCTGGATAGTGAGTGACCAGAAAATAAAATCATTTGCACTTGTTTAACATTGATATATTTTACAAGGACTCTGAAGAATCCAAAATGAGCATAGAGACATTCAGTTTGCCATTATTTATTCAGCAAGACCATGCAGCATACCATCCAGATTGACCTTGATTCTTTTACCTTCCTGTACCTTGTCTCAATGTGAATGCATCCAACTGGGGTGCAAGCTTCTAGCGAACCTGTCATGAATATCACTCACAAAGGCATGGTCTCCCATAGCTCCCTCCCAAGCACACACTGAGAATATACCATGTGCCATTTACCAGGATCATGTTTCAATACTTTTGCATGTATATTATTTGAGACAAGGTATTTGTCTTCATGGAAGTGGGTCAGCTGAGTATAGGAGACAGAGTTATCTGGCAGCTAAATCAAAGGAGTCTTACAAATGACCTCCCCTGAGAAAGCAATCACTCTGCATGGTGGTGTCTTTCATATAATATTATGTCACAACTTGGGACTTTCTATAGTTACCATAGAGTAAATATTCCTGTAACATTATGTAGTCCTTCTAACCATTGCTCTGTCCTCTGTATTTCAAATAAGTTTCTACTGAGCCACATAAAGTTGTATGGACACTAGGAAATGCTTACATATAATTTTCATTAACATAAATGGCACTATGAGCAAAGCATAATTTGACAGAGGTATGGACAGGTAATGTGATGATGGGTAAAAGTGGGGCCCTAATGCAGGTAAATAACTTTAAGGTAGGAGAAATAAACATGTATATGATATAAACTATTCGTTATAGAATTAGAAGGGGAAAAGTTACCATATTACTTTTGAGGAGTTATATTTTAGGGGAGCATTGAAGAAACATTGAAATTATACTCAACACAGAAAAAGCAAAACATTTGTGTTAAGTAAATAAAAAAGGAAGAGCATTCTTGGCAGAGAATATTGTAACAATATTCAAAGAGGTGAGACAATATCAGATATTTGAAGAGTCTGTCAAACCCACTATTTTGTTCTAGCTAGTGACTAGCAGAAAAAGAGAAGAGCAGGGAGAGGTGGACGGCACTGGGGATGACTTTGGAACCGAAGAAGGAAGCCTTTGAATGACATGTTTAAGGGTGTGCATCACACTGCACATGATTGTAAGAGTCACAGGGTAGGAAAGAGTAACCTGAGGCATTGCTCCCTCCCCACAGAGATGGACTGTTATATTCATGACCCCACAGTGACTACTAGTAACCCCACTGAGGAGGGCCCTCAGTGGAATGGGAGAGAGACAGAGTAGAACCCAATGGGAATATGACCTGTATACAATATGTTCATACATTGAAGTTCACAATTAATAAAAATAAATAATAAAAATATAAAATATAAAATAAATAAATAAGAAGATTTGAAACATGTTTGGTTTTAGATACAGTGTAATGTCAGGGGACCAAGTAGGAAATGAAGCAATGTGATTAAAGTTTAAGAGAAAAATTAAACTTGGAAGAGCAGATGACAAAGATAGCCATTGGAACTTTAGACATGGAAGTTCATCTCCTAGGCATAAATAAAATCTTGAGGAAAAAGAATTGAAAAGAACTTGTTAAGGTCCAAATGGAGGAGAAATCCATAACAGAATCAAAGAGCTTATCAGAGACAAGCATGAGGAGCTACCTCTGTTTTGACTATATTTGCCACATCCATGTTTTAGCCAGATGCACAGGGGGGCGCACACGTATGGAGTTCATTTGCAGTGACTAGAAGCCCTGGCACACCATCCCCTCCCACCCCTCTCTTTCTATTTGCCTCTTTCTCTCTCTCAAATAAATAAATAAAATATGTAAAAAAAAAAACCTTACTTTAACATTTATTTAATTTCAATAAACTCCAGTATCCTCATTTATAAAATCACACCAAGAGGTAGAAAATAGTATCTCTTTTTATAGAGTTTCTGAGATTATATGAGTTAATATACATGTAGTAGTTATCACAGGTGCTAATGCCCACTAAACACTCTACAGATGTTATTCTCTCCCTGCACCAATTTATATGTCTTAAGTGAGTATTACTATATCATATTCTCTACATTGCTTCACCATTATATTGTGGTTTTTCTATCTTCTTTTTGTAACTTTTTTCTCCTCTTCTTCCATATCTTCTCTCTCTCTCTCTCCTCTTTCTCTTCTACCTAAAAATGAACATAATCATATTTGGTTAAAGAAGGGAGCAAGGTATCACAAAATATCACATACTGGCTTGCTTGAACAACAACATACTATGGAAATGCAAGCTTTCTACTGCACAAGGATCCCTGGTGTCTCTTCTTTGGAGATCACCAGTCACTACCATGTCACCTCATTTACTCTTATATACTTCTCTAAAGCCTCTATTTCTAAATCCAGCCACATTCAGAGGTACATGGAACTATGACTTCAATACGGGAAATTTGGGAGAGTATACTTTAGTTCACAGCAAAAAGAATCTTTTCAATATTTTGTGCCTATATAACTTAGGTGAGGAAAATGTCACTTCTTAAACTTTACTATAGTTAAGTACATTGTTTTCACTTGATCAGAGTTATTGTTGGTAATATATAAAGAGATTGAATATAACTTCTCAGTATTATAACAATATATCCATTTTATAAGATGTGTGTTAATCTCATATTTACTTGGAGAAAGTATCATGACATTAACAAATTTGGAAGTACTTATAAGAAATATATTAAAATGAATTCATGAGTGCATAGGATAGATACTAGGATTCAATGATAGTTTGTGGATCAGTGGAAAGTAAATGCCAGCGCAGGTACTGCTTAACTACAGAGAATCAAAACAGGATTTTTTTCTTCACAATGTACAACAATTGGCCAAGTGTAAACTCAGAGTGTTGATGTTTTTTTGCATTTCTCTTAAAAAGCTGAATCAAGTTGAATGCCATAGGCAGAGTGCCAGGGTATCAGCTTTGACAAGCTCAGCTGAAGTAAAGCTTCTCTTCCTAAATGGGAAGGACAAGGTGCCCAGGAAACTATTTCATGCCTGAAACGCATGAACGTATCTCAATACTTGACTTTTGATTTTTTTGATATACAATAGTTTAGTTGTGATCCTAAAGAAGTTGCTTTAAGATAGAAATTGGACTCTGTTAATTTTATAGATGTATTTTATTTAATAGGCAATAAGTCAGTTTGAAGTCTGCTTTCAATTTATACTGAGAAAAATAATCTTCAACCCAGCCTTTTCCAGTATTTAAGAAATTTAGGTTTCAAAGTACAACATAATTTAAACTCACCCTTGCACTCTATTATTGAGTATCATTAACTGAAGAAAATCTAGAAACATCCTAAAGCATAAAGGAAAAAAAAAATCACAGAATAGTGTCAGAAGAGAATTTGGCACAAAACAAATGCAAGAAAGCAAATGTAGAGATCACAGTTTGGGGTAGCAGATTTTAAAGGCTGGATTCCTACCAAGAATATAAAAGTCTTTTTTTTGTTGTTTGTTTTTCAAGATTGTATCTCACTGTAGCCCATTGTAACCTGGAATTCATTATGTAGTCTCAAGGTGGCCTTGAACTCACAGAAATCCACCTACCTCTGCCTCCCAAGTGCTGGGATTAAAGGTGTGCACCACCAAACCCAGTTTAAAGGTCTTCATTTGATTCATTTCCTGTATACTTTAAACTATTCTACAATTAAGTTGAAAAACTTCAAGAATAACAACAAATGACGTAAAATGATACCCACCTCAAAATTAATTCTCAGTGGTTTTATACAATAAAACGTACCTGTCTTAAATTAACTGCACAAGTTAGGAAATCCCATTAAATTAATAAGCCCAAGTAATAATTGAATAATGAGAGCTCAACTAGAAAAATATAAATGATCTAGAAGAGATATCCACTTCATAAGTACCTTTACTCATTTCTCCTCTTCCTTTAGTGCCACAAGGTGCTACATGGGCGACTGGGGAAAAATGACCAATATCTGTCCAAGCAACTCATGGTCTCACCTACTTAGCAGCAAATAACCTGTCATCTACTTAGCAGCAAATAACCTGTTGTGATGCTCTCACAAGTGCAATGGTGGCACATAGCCATGGTAGGTAACCAACTGCTCTTGATTCAGCTAACTGATCCACTCAGTGGTATGGTACCCATAGCTGGAGCTGGGAAACAACTCAGAAAAATATCCAAACATAAGCCCACTCTCCATTAACAAGCTACCACCAATCGTGGGCTACAAGAGGGCCTACACCTATTAAATTCTTTATAAAAAAGTAAGGGTTATCTCTTTTGTCTGGTGCTAACTTACTCTCCATTGGAGAATCTGCTTCTCTTTTTCAGATAGATGTAGATCCTAAGGAGAGAGCCACCCCATCATACCTCAAAAGGGCCCTGGCTGAAACTAAGAACAATTGGCGAAACAAGCAAGGGTGCTGTTTTCTTGGTGAACTGGGTACCAGCACAAGGGTGAAGGAGGTCAACACAGAGAAAAATCAACTCCTACCAAATCAGAGATCCAGAGACCCAGAGGCCCCCAACACCTCATCACTGAAGCAGACCAGAAATGAACCCAACATGGCTCATGGAAATTTTTCAGAAGAGGGGTAGAAAGAATGTCATAGCCACATGTTGGGTCATGATATGCAGACATTTATCCTACCCATAACTGTGGGCTGACTCCAGAATGCATGACCCATATACTTCAACAAGGAGGGGCCAAGGGGAGGGGGTAGGTAATGGATGAGCCTAATAATGGTACCAAATTGACTGTATTTGCTGAGTACAAAACTAATTAATAAAAAAATAAAACATATTTTATTTTTATTTATTTATTTGAGAGAGTAAAATAGGCAGGTAGAGTGAGAATTGGCATGCTAGGGCCTCTAGCCACTGTGAACAAACTCCAGACTCACTTGTGCATCTGGCTGATGTGGGTCCTATGGAATCAAACCTGGGTCCTTTGGCTTTGCAGACAAGCACCTTAACTGCTAAGCCATCTCCCCAGCCAACCATATACTTCTTTACCCTCTCTTTAGGATTATTTCTTGTAGATATGACATAAGGCACTTAGATGTGAATGTTGCCAAAAAGGCAAAATGAGCCTCCCTGGAAACAGTGTTTTATGAGCAATTATGATCAGGAATGTAAAGAGGATGGCATGCTAAAGCAACTTAGCAAATAATATGTACTTATTCAATGATTTATATGAAACTGGTAACAAATAACATCAGTTCAATTTATTAACTGACTGTGTACCTCTATGAGGGAAGGTAGACATAAACTCTAGTAGACTGATGAATTACTTTCACTTATTTGGAATTGTATATTAACTTGTGCATAATTATTTCTCCATGTATTCCAACACATGGGACCTCAGCAAGTCTTCTACTTGATATTTTTCTCATCTGAATTCAGGCTATTTGATACCTTACCAAACACAATCATATAGATTACCCTATATAGAAACTACTGCAGCAGTGTCCCTGATATATACAGTTTAGGATAGCTACAGGTAACTCTCATCTCCAAACAAATATTCCTGAATACCTACTCTTATAAATATATGCAATATAGTTTTATTAAACATTTAACTAAATTTATATAAGTAACTAATAAGCTTCTACTAGGTACCAGGTAATATAATAATTATTAGGAATAAATTAACAAGACATGATTACTATCTTCAGAGAACGTGAAAATGAAAGAAAAATGTAATTTGTTGAGTATCTGTTATGCAATTAACATGTGATTACAAGACTGTTATGCAGTTGGTACTATTTTATCAATTTTATTGATGAACTGAAGTTCAAGGAAAGCTAGAGGTTATTTGTAATCACTAACCTATTCTCAAGTAGCAAAGTCACAATTCAAACCAAAATGTATCAGACAGTAAACTTTATTTACTATCTGCCTCCTTCCAGTAGTTTTAGCAGGCAAGTAAATAGTTGTGAGATAATATTTGAGGGAATGTAAGAGAAATGTCTATAATAATGAAAAAAAGGAAAATTAGTAAATATTATGCATCAATAAAATAAAAGAGAAATAGGGATGAGAAGTCTTCTCATTTTTAATATAGAGAAGCAATTTACTCCATTTTAAGAATTTATATAGATAGTTATGGGGAAGAATAGGCTGAGTGGAAAATAAGTCACCCCAGATGGAGATATCAAACTGACCCTCTAAAAGTACAATTCTTATCAAGAATTAATTTAATTAAAATATGTTATTAGTTCATTTCTCAGTTTGGCAGTTCACTTAAGACACAGTGACCAGCTAAAAACACACATTTTTTGCTCTTTCCCCAACCACTACTGCTACAAACCACCAGAGACCATCCCACAGCCACACAGCATCCAGCACAGCTGATCAGAACACCAGAGCCAGTGACCCAATCAGCTTAACTGAGTCCACAGTGCAACACAGAGGGACCAAGGTGGGCATTCAGCATAGGTGAGATTAGAAGCCAACCCAAAAGGTAACAGGGTCTAATAACCCAAAGCTAGGTACATAGGCCTGCACTGGACATGCTAATCTCACCTTCCATGTCAGGGCAAGTTATGTGTTAGATTTGATTGATGTATTTTAATCACCTCTATATTCCCCAAAAAAGCTATATTTTGGTGTTGACCATTGTTGCCTTTTCCTAATTTATAGGGCCTTTGTCATTTTCTTCTGTCATTATTGGGGGCAGATTCTCACTCAGCCCCATTCTGACCTGGAAACCACTTGAGACTAGAAATCTCAGCCTCCTAGTTGACAGAAGTAAGGATGTGGGGCAACACACAAACTAACTTATAACTTTGACTTTATTAGAATATCTATTTATTTTAATCCCCACTCGTGCATGAACACTTCATGCTGGTTTTGATTGAATGTGTATATTGCTCTGTTGAAGTTTAGAATTTGTCAGTAATTTGCTGCACCCAGACTACTAGGATACCTGCATAGTCGGCATGCTCAATACCTAGGGTGACTTCTGCTGTTAACTCTGGGAGTAATATAAGAACCACACCTGGCACCTTAAGCTCCTACCCTGAAGATATATAAAGTCAGATTTATGCATCTAAGAATACTGCACATAATTAGAAAATCCAAGCATCAAATTAATTCAAGATGCAAAATCTCTACATTATTATACAATAAACACAAAAAATTAAGACAATAAAATTCCACTAAAAATTATAAAGCCATCAGAAATGATCTCCAAGTGAGCCTGATTTAGATGAAATGCCTGACAAAGAATTTTTAAACAATTATTATATCCATGTTCAAATAAATCAAAGAAGAAATCAAAACAACCAAAGAAGAAAACAAACTACTGAAGGAATTGTAAGAGAACACCAGAAACCAACTTAATGAAATAAGGAGGTCAATACAAGGCATGTTGGGCCTAAAGAGGCCTGAACTCGAGGCCCAGTGGAACTTCCTGAGCCTGGCTGGGGTTTGGCGACCTGTCTTTGGCCTATGACTTCCGCATAGGAGTGACTCAGCAAGGCCTGACCTAAAACTGCCTCTGCCCAGCTACTACTAACGCGGTGAAATATTATTGGCCTTTAATTCTCACCCCTGTCCTAAGACTCCCACCCCCTGCATTGATGCTATATAAGTGCCTGCTTCATACAATAAAATGGGATCCTGCTTCGACAAGACTCCCAACTCAGGGTGTTTCTCTCCAGTAACTGGGAGAGGGTCTGGGTTGTCGACACTCTCCATCCCTCTCAGCCCCGGGAAGAAACCAGTGGGACCGGCTCTCTCACAGCCCTACCTGCCGGGGAACGTGGCAAAGGCATGAGTAAAGAAACAGAGATAATGAAAAATTACCAATCAGAAATACTAGAAGTGTAAAACAGAGTAAGTCAAATAGAAAAGGACAAGAAGACGACTGAATACGTAAATTAGAAGACACAGTAGCAGATCTAATACAGTCCAACAGTGAGAAAGACAAACTAATAGGAAGGCATGAATGGGAATTTCAAGACATTCAGGACATTATGAAGAGATCAAACATAAGAATTCATGGTATAGAAGAATTTCTCTCCAAAGACATAGGTGGTATTTTCAACAAAATCATAGAAGAATATTTCATCCAAATAGGGAAAGAAATGTCAATGCAGGTACAGGAAGTCTTTAGAATGCCAAACAGACAAAACAGGAAAGAACCTCTCACCACTATATTATAATTAAACTACTAAACACACAAACCAGATGAAATATAGTGAAAGCAGTTAGAGAGAAATGTCAAGTTACATACAAAGTCAAACCATTAGGATAACAGCAGATTATTCAGCAAAAACTTTAAAAGCAAGGAGGGCTTGGAATGATGTATATTCCAAGTTCTAAAAGGTAAAAACTGTCAACCAAGATTACTTTATCCAGCAAAGCTATCCATCAAAATTGATGGAGAAATAAAGACATTCCACAACAAAAGCAGGCTAAAGAAATATATGACCACTAGTCACAATAGCTAGGAAATGGAACCCACCTATATGTACCTCAACTGATGAATGGACAATGAAAATATGGTACATTTATACAATAGATTCCATTCAGTGGTAAAGAAAACTAAACTTATGAAATTTTCAGAGAAATGAATGGATCTGGAAAGGATTATACTAAATGAAGTAACCCAGGCCCAGACGGCCAAACACCACATGTTCTCTCTCATATGTGGATCCTAGCTACAATTTTTTTTTTACTTGTATGTGAGTTGGCATAAAATTGGTAGCAGAGGCCAGTATGCTAGAAAGGGGCTCAAAGGGAGGGAGGAGAGAGGAGGACTTAAGGGGATGGTATTGTATATATGTAAGTAAATAAATAGATTACTGGGTGTATAATGACCTAAGTGAGGTCAGGGGAAGAGGTTGAATAAAGGAAGGGGAGGAGTTAATCAAAATTTAAGAGGGTATGAATAAGCCATGTGATGACCTACTTTTTTGGACAATGATGAAAAACTAGAAAAATTTCAGTGCCAAGGATTGGATGCCATCCAGTGAGTTGTTCACCAGCAAGGCCCCTGGTGTCCCCCCCCCTCAAAATTATAGACCATTGCCAAGGCTCATGGTTTCCCACCAGGAATATATGATAAGACCCTATTACTGAAGACTCCACATGCTGGGGCTGCAAGATCACTGAGAAATCAAGATGGAGTTGAGCTAAAACGTACTCCCTGTAAACAAGCTGACAGAAAGCTGGAAAAGCTATGTTGCATGCATCCCTATGTAAGAGAGAATTCATCAGTGGAGATAGACAACAGTGGACACTGCAAGCCTTAAGTTTGGCCAGCCAGACCAAATGAGCCAATACGTGCAACAGTGACATATCTGCTTTGGGAGAAACCAACTGCTCACTAATTGGACTGGAGGCCAACTCCATGGGAGGAAATACATGTCTGGTACTGAAAACCTAGTCAAAAACATATAACAGGGGGAGTCATGAGCCCTAGGGGTATAGCACCTGCTAATGTATGCCTAAATGCATCTATTATGCACATCAAACTGCCTGTGTGCACTTTTCTTAACATTCATACCCACATGTTAATGCAGCTCTCACTTTTGTTTAGAGAAGCATCTCTTTTCAGATGGTGGATGACTCAGAAGGCAACATAGTGCTGAGAAGAAGAGACAGAGGAGTGTTAAGCACTGAAATATCTTTATCATACCTCCAAGGCTCAGGATCCATTGCAGAAGAGGTGGTGGAAAGAATGTAAGCGCCAAAGGAAGGGAAGGACTGCTTGCAATGCAATCTTGCAGACCCAAAATGGCCTGGATATCCATGACCTCATAGTGCCTGGTACTACCTACACAAGAACTTCTTAATAATAGCAAAATATGATGACATCAAAATAAAAGAGAGAGCAGTTTAGGGGGGTGGAATAAGTTAGAGAGTGTATTTGTGAAGGGGAAAGTGAGGGAGGGGAGGGAATTATCATTGTTTATTGTCTAAAATCATGGAAGTTGTCAATAAAAAGTTTTAAACAATAATCCAGTGTGGTGGTGCACACATTTAATCCCAGCACTTGGGAGGCAGAGCTAGGAAGATCACCATGAGTTTGAGGCCACCCTGAGACTACATATTGAATTCCAGGTCAACCTGGGCTAGATTGAGACCCTACCTTGAATGCCCCCCCCCCCAAAAAAAAAAGAAAAAAAGAAAGAAAAAATTAAAATAAAATAAAAAGTGGAAAAATAAAAAGCATTTTTACAACTTGGTGATGAGGTATTTTCAAAAAAACACAAGAAATCCCATCTCACAGAAAAAAAAGGAATAAAATGAAATCTCAAGAAATACACTAAAAAGCAAAAACATATGGGGAAGAAGGAACATGCCATCTTGATTTAACTGAAGAAACAAAGAGGAGAGTGTTCTACAAAGGAAAATGTGCATCTCGCTAAGTCAGGTTTGATAACTTCTGTATAAGAATCTATAGGTCTTGACACACTTTAATTCCTGAATGGCATCTTACAATATTTATACTTCATTCTCAGAGACTCTATTCCCTGTTCATTCTAGCATTTACCTAGATGCTGACAATCTTTAGGATGGATATAACTTAAAAGGAAAAAATAATCACACATAGTATGCTCCTTTCTGTAGCTACTTTTGAACTGATGTTTGTTACTATATAGTTTTTTGAAGATAATTTATGTATCAATCTGTGGCTATTTTGGATTAAGTCCTACAGTTAAGATTTAGAAAACTCCCACTATTTGGGCTAATACATTGTTAGTGGCACCTGTTTGGGAGGGATTTCTGAACAGTTTGTGTCTCAAAACCAGTGTTAAGCCAATCTCAGAAGTCAGAGGAAAAATGGGTAGTCCAATGTCACTAGGGTGGACATGTCTAGGATCTTTTTCCTTCTGAGTTTCTGCTGCCTTCAGGGTCTTAATCACTATTAATGTTTTCCACCATCAGCCACACTTGCATGATATTGTCTTCTGATACACTGCAATTCACCCAAGGTTTGTTGGAATTCCAAGAAAATCAGATATCTTGGCATGAATAAACAACAACTGGTGGTCCATCTTCTGTATCATCAGGGGATTAATCCTCTTCAGTTTTGCTAAAATTCAAGACCATCAATCTATGACCAGCAAAACTGAAAGCCAACATAGTCACAATGTGAGGCAACCACTGAACCTGAAATATTTCATCCTCATGTGATTCAAAGGAATTAAAGTTAAATCTCATGATTTTCAGATCTCACATAGCTACAGTTATGTCAGTTGACCCTGTGGCAAGAAGGAATTCACTTTAACAATTGAAACATAGGCAGTTTCCTTCAACAATGCAAACATCAACTGAGTAACTTCATTTGGAATCATTGTTTGAATGACAACCCAACATGTTTCTAATCATTAGCAACTGACCCAAATCAAGACTCATGGAGTAGATGCCAGGAAACTACTGCTGCGTGCCCCATAAAGATGTTTGCATTCATTATTACTCTGTCCTTTGTAACACTGATGTCTCACAGGCAGATGATATGATCATCTGAAGCCTAAGTTCCTGCTGAGATTTGGGTTCCAAGAAAGCCCACAGTCTTCCTTCTGATGACCAGAAGATTCAAGTCTGTATTTCATTCTACAGAAGGGTCTAATTTTAAAGGATGCTTTGTGAAGTAAAAACAAGAACAACACTGAACGGACTCTGTTGCCATGCTGCAAGTATTCCAGGTACATAATGTCCTTTTAACTTCTGCTTTATGGTTAATACTGATTTCTATTTTAATATTCCCACTGACAGACCATAAGCCTCCAAATTCTCCTTCCTCACCATTGTATCATTGCATCAAAGTGAGCATCATCATTAGGATACTAGACACAGGCTATCAACAATTGCTCAGTCTCTTTTGTGAGGCTTCTACTGGTGCCCTCAACTGTTCTCTCAGACCTCTTCATCTATTTTTGTGTGACCCCAGGACAAGACAATGAATGCTGAAATCCTTCCCTTCAAGTCGGGATACATCTAAAAGACACTGTGCAGTTAAGCTGAACCACTCCAGGGCATGGGTCATCACCAAATCAGAGAAAAAGAGATACTATTTTCCTGTAATCTGTACTCCTTGTTGATTACACATTTTTTTTCAATATATCATCAAAGTCTGCTTCCCTCTGTGCCATGGCAGCAGGAGATGGGGATAAAACCAAAGGTCCATAGCTGCTGGACCTGCAGGGAAGATGTGGAACCTCTTACTGTACAGGATCTCTATTTTTCCTTTGGCTGCTCTAAGAAATCATCTTCAAAGAAACATTGAGTACTATATTTGACAATAAAGGGCAGCACTGGTACAATAGTTGCATCTCTGTTATGTGGTAACCAACTGCACTCTGATTGGATTTGAGGCCTACACCATAAAAACAAATTCATGTCTGACACTAAAAACCTAGTCAAAAGTCTATGTCTGGGAAGGTCTTAAGCCCTGGGGATGGGGCGGGGATCTACTTCTGTTGTCTGACTATATGGATGTCTTATGCACACCTAATTGTCCTTGAAATGTTTATGCTTCTACCCATATATTAATGATACTCTCACTTTTGGTTAGAGAAGTTTCTCTTTTCAGGTGGTGGCAACTACTGTGTAAATTGGCAACTCATTAAAATGCTGAGAAGAAATGAAGGTTGAATGTTCAGGACTAAACAAGACACCCCTGTCATACCTTCCAAGGCTCAGGGACCATTGAAGAAGATGTGACATAAAGAATAAAAGAACCGAAAGATACAGAGGAGTAATTTGGAATGCTGTCTTCCAGACACAAAGTGGCCACTGGCTGGCGTATTTCTGACCTCAAAGTGGCTAATGCTGCCTACATAAGACCAGAATAATAAAACATCAATACAGAAAGATTAGCTGGAAAGAAGAAGGGGTTCAGTAGAGGGGAAGGGAACAAAGTAGAGTGGTGGGAGTGGATTATTATCAGTGTACTTTGTGAAATTTGTCATTAAAATGTTGAAAAAAATAAAGTTTCTCTAGTGAGCACTGGAGCACACAGCTACACTGCTTTGAACCCCTTTTCAATCCTTGAGCTACACTGCCCTGTTCATCATTATTTGTCATAGTCCATGCTATTTTCATTAGCATAAATACTTTTTCATCTCTCTATGCTAAAATTACTAGAATTAAATTGAATATACTTATGAACATAAGAATTTGTAGACATTTGCCAATGTTTTATTCATTCAGTAAATATTTACAAGTCCCTTATATACCAAATATTGAATATTTAGAGACAAACAAAAATATACATTGACATGTTCAAAATCTACTTGGAGATATAGAAAATTATGATGATAATATAATAGAAGAAATGCAAGAGGTCTGAAAGAACAGTTGAGGGTACCAGTAGAAGCCTCACAAAGGAGATTGAGCAATTGTTGATAGAAAACAAAAGAACTAAAAAAAACTTAACTTCTTGCTATGCTTTGTTGCTTTGTATTGTTGCAAAATATGATTAAAATCTTGGCAGCACTGAAGTGAATACTTAGTTTATAAAGAACAAAAGAGCTGACCAAATGCATGAGACCAGCAAAATGACAAGCAAAAACCAGTGCAGGAAATACTGCTCCTTTGTGCCAGCAGGAGAAACTTGATAGTGAAGTGCTCATTGGAGGAAAGATAATTCTAACCCAAGACCCCGTCTGACTCAATGTGCTAACAATATTGATCTCTTGATATAATCTGCAAATGAAGGGAAATTGGGTTGATTGTCATCAAAGAGGAAGTAACAGTGATTACATTGACAAAAACACTGATGGCCACCCTATTTCAGCCTGAAAGATATTTTTATGTGAAGAACTTTTCTAGGGAAATTTACTTTACAAGGATATTTACTTCAGATTTACTTCAGGTTATATGGCCACCACTCCTCCTTGCCACCCCTACAAGCTGTGTGCTCATGCATACACACAGACTCAAACATGCACACAAACTCTCTCTCTCTCTCTCTCTCTCTCTCTCTCTCTCTCTGACACACACACACACACACACACACAGAGTAATGAGTAAAGTGACAGATAATGCACTATCTCAAGACTAGATCTGGGCTAGCAGGAGAATTGATTTTCTCCTTTTCCAATTTTCTCTTATATAGATACTAGCATTCACCTTCCACGGAGAAGGTCCTCCTCACTATACAGTATAGATGCTTTGAAAGGTGCTAAAGGATCCTTATAAAAAGTCAACAGTAAAATTATAACAATCAACATTTGTGAGTTCTCTCCCTTTCTCTGGGACTTTCACATGTATTAATTATTTTAATAAATGAAACAATCCTATTGGGCAAGTATTAGCATTGATAGTATTGTTCTCACTATGCAAAATAGATCCTAAGGTACAGAATAGTTAAATGACTTGCCAAAGTCACATAGATTTCAAAACAGAAAAAATATGGTCAGAAAGAAATTGGGCATCACACTCACTACCTTTCAGAGCAATGAGTTTACCAAAAGATGTATAAGGATTTTCTTTTTCAGGAAGCTAAACTGGTGATCCTAATACAAGGATATGGGTAAATTGAGAAAAATAGTAAACAACATTCTGAAAACATGCGCAATTCATATGTCAGTGGTAATAATTTCCTTTGAATTCTGTTTATTATTGTCACAATTTAATATTAAGCATTTTTGATATTTAACATTGTCCTCTCCAAACATCTGGCTTCCACATCTGAGTTACGTGAACACAGCTATAATTTACCAACTTTTAACTAAGCATAATCTAGTTTTGAAGCTTTTTACTTTTAGATTGAAATTTCCTTATTTTCTCACTTTTGTTGAGAACTTTATTGTATGAATATACTGCATTTAGGTCATATTCCAATTGGCACTATCCAATTATCATAATTTTAAAGTCATTTTAGAGGGGTGTTTTTATTGTTGTCTGTAATAGTAAACAGTATCCTATTTTCCTGGTCAATAATGTTTCTAAATAATCTCACAAATTATCTTTAAAAACATAAGTTATGAAGGCTATTGTAACAGCATTTCAGTGATAATAAGAATTTTTTACTTAGCAATAAAATATCCTTTGTGTTAATGTATATACTAGCAAGCCAAGGTATAGCTTTGAATCAGTTGCTATAATTCAAAAGAGAGGGAGTAGAATAGCACAAAAGATCAAGACTTAGACTATCAATAAATAAGTAAAAAAATGGACATTTCTTTTTAAATGTATAGATAAATCCCTTAATCTTTGTTTCTTGTTTTTGTTTTGATTTTGTGCTGGTATACATATACTAATATTTCTGTAAGCATTTAAGATGATTTTCTCTTAAGTATCAATTACAACATTCTCATTATTCATGTTCTGTTAGATGGTTGTGACATAAAACATAGAAACAAAGTCCTCAGTTTTAGGACTCAAAAAGGAAAAATTAGCTAGGACTTCTAATTTTAAGAGAAAGCGTATTTTACATAGTCACTATTTAAATAGGATGATACCTATTTGTATGTAGGAAAGTCTTCAGTTACCATCTAGACAGTGAGAAATCAGTATAGAATTTTAAATACAGGAAAGTTTTAATTAAAAATAAAGCTAAATAAAACAATGGTATATTTTACTTATAATTTTAGCACTAAAGTATATCATTTGTATCACCTCTGCCAACATCTTCTACGTGAACACAAAGGCCTATATTCCTACTGATGTTCTCCAGAAATACAAACAAAGACATGCCAGTTGGCAGCTTCCTAGAAAGATGAGAGAGGCTTTGCAGCACAAGCTGTGTACCTGGCCAACTTCCAGGAAGAGGTTCTTCCTGAGATGAGGCTAGATCAGCCAAAAATAGCCTAAAGGCAGTCAAAGTCAAAAAACTAAGTAAAACGTAGTAAAGTGGCAGGAGAGTAAGGGCTTCTGTAATATTTTATCTCTAATTTTATACCAAAGACTTAATAATGAAAATCTGATCCTTTGATTTTGTGTGTTGTATATATGTTCAGAAGTTGCTCAAAGGCATAGGCCTTGTGTGTTACACAATAAAACTCAAAGAGCAGTACCTTTCTTTCATAACCTCTCCTTTCAGAATGGAGTGATATTCATTCTGAGAGGCAAACCCAGAGCTGCCTTAAAGAACAAACCCATGGTGCCAGCAAAGAGTGTGCAATCTTCATTTTCTAAAATAACTACTAAAAAAAAAATCACCAGTGTGTGCTTATTCAGAGTTCTCCAAAAAGAAAGCCAAAAAGATCTCTTAGGAAAAGAAGAGATGGAGGGAGGCTGGTAGGGAGAAAGAGAGAAAAAGAGAGAATGAATTTGCTAATGATTTAGTAATGATCATGTGATTGTGGAATTTGATGAGCCAGCGTCCCAAGGTCCACAGTGAGCAAGCTGAAGAGCCAGAGGAGTCAGCGACATAGTCCCTATGTAGGTGTAGCTCTAGACTGAGGGCCTGCAAGCTTGACTTGCAGGAAGAGTGAAAGTTTTACTTCTAACAAAAGCAGGAGAAAACCAGAGTTCCCAACTCCAGAGAGGCAGGAGGAAACACCCCGCATCATCTGCTATACTCAATTCACTGATTCTAATGTTAATCTCAAACAAACACATGCTCACAAACATAGTGAGAACCTGTAGCCATCCTTCACAATATGCTAAAACACAAAAAGGAAAATAAGATGACATATATTCAAATATTAATTCCAGAAAATTGAGCTATGAACACATTAAAGGATTGTCCAAATACCATAAAACTCAATAGAATTGAAGCTGAGATTAAACCACACTTGTGTTGACCCCTCTCCTAAACTAGATAATGCTATTGTTTGTAAAAATGATTAAAACTTGAAAACAGTGTCTTTCTTCTTATGCTGTTAAAATCCCTCCTCGTTAAATTCAAGAATAGTTGTTCTAGTAACTACAAAAAAACATTAATTTGTTCTTTAAATTCACATTAACCACCCTGTAAAATGGGAAATAAAAGTTATTGACAAGCAATTTTATTAGACTGCTGAAAAAAAAAAAATCTCTTCTCACTAAAAAAGACGAAGTACATCATGACACCGGAAAAGCAAATGCTGGAGTTTAGGCTGTAGTAGTACATGGTTCCAAAGAGTAGAAGAACCTCACAGGAGACAGAAAACCAATCTTGATATATTTTTTAATTTTTTGTTCATTTTTATTTATTTACTTGAGACTGACAGAGAGAGAGAGAGAAAGAAAGAGGCAGACACAGAGAGAGAATGGGTGTGCCAGGGCTTCCAGCCACTGCAAACGAATTCCAGACGCGTGTGCCCCTTGTGCATCTGGCTATCGTGGGTCCTGGGGAATTGAGCCTCGAACCAGGGTCCTTAGGCTTCACAGGCAAGCGCTTAACCACTAAACCATCTCTCTAGCCCTGATATTTTTTTTTTACAGACAGGAAAAAAGGGGCGGGGGGAATGAAGCAAAGTTACCTGAACAAATGGTTTGATCAAGCCTCACTTCTTTCTTTTCCCAGTGATAACAACAAGCTATCTATGGCATGTGCTATAGACCCTGACTATGCTAAACTGAAGGAAAGGACTACAACACAGACTAGACAGGTGCTTAGAAATGTTGTAGGCTTCTCCCTTCTGCTGTCAATAGAGAAGACTATCACTAGATTCTAAAGTCCCTATAAGATCCTGTGCTATCTGGAGTCAGGACTTTCTGCCTCCTTCTGTTTGTCATACCAGAAATAGTATCAGGGTAACAACAGTGGAGATGGATAACAAAGAGGAAGCACATGCCTAACATGCTAACTCTAATGCATAAATCCTTCATCTTCATCCAAGGCTGCTCAGTCTCAGGTTCCTGCACAAGCGTTCATTCTAGATTTCCTGCCTGGAAGCAAGAAAGCTGTCAGATTGTAGGATGCAGTAAAATGTAACCAGATGCCCATAGGAGAACATATATATTTTCATTTGACATATTTTGAGTAATAAAAAGAAGGCATTCCTTCCCTCAACATAAAAATGTTTTCAATATAACCACCTTCACATGTCTGGAAGCTTCTCAATCATCTTATCAATTGTTCCCAAACATATCTCTCCAATACCTTTCTCTATTCCCACCACTAGCCTTAATCCTTCCTGCTTCAGGGACTCTTTATATGCTGATCCTTCTAATATATCTGTCACTCCACTCTCTAGCAAGATACCATATTATAAAATATTTCCAGATAGTATTTTCTCTTGCCTGTAGCTTGAGCTTTCTCCACAGCTCCTCTGCTTTAAAGATATAAATTTAGTTCTTGTTTCTATAGGTAAGTGGAAGGCAATTGCAATAACTGGAAATAGAAGAAACTGCTTGACAGGAAGAAAATGAAGAGAGGAGTCAGAGGAAAGAAGAAAATCTTCTCCATGTACAACCTTCCAAATTATTGGTAGAATTCTAAAATAAGAAAAGTATCACTTGCATACCCAGACATAACCTCCAAAGTCTTCATATCTGAGGATCTCTAAGCTTGTCATTACAGCTGCAGGAACATGATGTCTTGAAATAAGACTCAGATCAAATGGATGGGTCTGAAGCAGCTCTCTATTTTCTCACAACCTGTACATAGCATTTAGAAGATTCTCTAAATGCCCACCTAGTGAATTTAGAAGATAGTTGTAGCTGACAAGTTCCCTAGAAATGCCATGAGCCCCTAGCAGAAGAATACAAAGTCAACAGCCCAAAGCAAGAATCAGAGTGAAGAGCTTTAAACCTTCCATACCAGTAAAGAATGAAGATGGGGAAGGGCTGGAATGAAAATGGAAATCTTCTGGCCAGATATGTAAGAGCAATTACCATGTATACCTGTATTAAGAATGCAGATTACAAGATGCACCAGCAACAGAGATGCCAGATGCAAAGAACTCAAGGAAAGAATGGGCACAAGTAGCTACAGCTCAAACAGGAGTGAGAACTAGCCAATGAGCCCACGACTCATTAACATGGTGTCACATAGGCTTCCTCCCAGTCCTAGCTACAGGAGGAAGTAAGACTATGGGAGTTGTAGTGATACAATGATACAGGCCAGGAACAAGAGAGACATAGAAAAAGACATAGGAGAGAGATACAAAGAAACTGAGCATTGACCCAGATGATAGAATACACCAGAGAGGGATTATTCCTTGAACTTCAAGAGACTCAGAGATGTTGAACTGCAGAAATGAAAGTGTTTTCTCCATCACTGATTATAGTGGTCAAAATTAGCTGAAGGGATAAAGCTAACCTATTTGTGAAAATGATTTATTGTGTGTTAATTCTGTCCCAGTGCCTACTGATGCTCTTGTTAAAGTTTCTTCAAAAGCTATACGGAGCATTAACTTATACATAGGCTGCTTACAAATTCTGGACTTGTAAGTGAATTGCTTTCATAATAATTACATGACCCTATTGCAGTCTCTTAAGTATATACAAGTACAAGATATCTGAAGAAGAAAAGGAAGGAAAAAAGAAAGAACAAAATAAGGAAAGAAAGACTGGTGAGAGAAGTATAGGAAGATGAAGGAGAAAAGATAGAGAAATACTGTGTACCTATTTCCTCTAAATGGAAACTTTCCCTCTAGGGAAAGTAGAGGCTTGGAAGACTCAGGAAGTAAACAAAAATATACAAAGCTCAGGAAGCTCCTGAAATTTTAGTGCCCCCCCAATCAAGACCTTCTCCCCAGGTGATAAAGTAGGAAAAAATTTAAGGGGAGAGGAGACTTTCCTGAAGTCTGAGCTGCCTGTAGATTAGGGAGCTCTCAGGGCACAGCTTTGGTGAGTTATCATCAACGCCAAGGTAGGCTTTTTAGTGCATCAGCTGCCTTTCAGTTTCTCATGCTTCTGTCAGTAATTTCTCACCCACACTCCTAAAAGTAACCTTAAAAAATGGCAATGTTACCATAAAATTCTACACCCTAAAAGGCAGACCAAATGGTTGAACCTTCACCAGGCTCTTAGACGGAACACCTGAGTCACAAGGCACTGGATAGGGAATGATGAAGACTGACCTTATTCTTCTACAGCTCCTCTCTCTCTCTCTCTCTCTCTCTAACTCTTTTATAATACTTATCTTTTTCTTCCTTCTCTCCATCAACACTGACCTGTAACTCCCAGTCCCAGCAGGTGGCTATCATCCACAATGAGCTTTTGATCAGAGACCTACAAGTTTTCCTTAAAGAATGACAGAATTCTGTCAGAGTACTTGATGACCCACCAAAGGATAATGGTAAGGCCCTACTGCTGAAGACACCATAAATGGTTGAGACATAACATGGATTGACATGGCTGGAAGCTGCAAGAGAGTTAGTCCCCAGACAGTCAGCGCACCTAGTGCCAGAAGGTACTACATGGGTGACTGGGGGAAAATGACCAATATCTGTCCAAGCAACTCATGGTCTAATCTACTTAACAGCAAATAACCTATTGCGATGCTCACTCAAGTGCAATAGTGGCACACAGACATGGTGGGAAACTAACTGCTCTTGATTTGGCTAACTGATCTGCTTAGTGGAACAGGACCCATAGCTGGAGCTGGGAAACAAGTCAGAACCATAGCCAAACATGAGCTGCTCTCCATTATCAAGCTACCACCAATCGTAGGCTACAAGAGGGCCTACACCTATTAAATTATCTCTAAAAAAATAAGGGTTATCCCACTTCTCTGGTGCTAACTTTACTCTATTTGAGAGAATCTGCTTCTCTTTTTCAGATAGATGCAAATTCTAAGGAGAGAACCACCTCATCATACCTCAAAAGGGCCCTGACTGAAACTAAGAATAATTGGCAAAACAAGCAAGGGTGCTGTTTTCTTGGTGAACCTGGTACCAGCACAAGGGTGAAGGAGATTGACACAAAGAACAATCAACTCCTACCAAATCAGATATCCAGAGACACAGAGGCTCCCAAGACTTCATCACTGAAGCAGACCCAAAATGAACCCAACATGGCTCATGGAAATTTTGCAGAAGAGGGGGTGGAAAGAATGTCAGAACCACATGTTGGATCATGATAGGCAAACATTTCCTCCTACCCATAACTGTGGGCTAACTTCACAATGCATAACCCATATACCTCAAAGAGGAGGGGTCAGGGGCAGGGGGAGGACATGGAGGAGGCTAACAATGGTACCAACTTGACTGTATTCACTGTGTACAAAACTAAGTAATAAAAAATATATAAAATAAAATAAAGTACAGAAAAAGAAAATTCCAGGTTAGACTGGGATAAAGAGAGACCCTACCTCAAAAACCAAAAATTAAAAAAAAAATTTTTTAAAAGCAATGACAGGTGAAAAAAAAAAAAAAAGCTCAATGATTCACTATTCTAGCCTTGGGAGGAATTCTTTTTGGTCTGTGTTCAGAACCTTATTCAAGGTGAACAGATTTTGTTTCACATCCCCCTGGAAAAAGTCACACAAGGAAGGACATAGAAAATAATAGACAAGGAGAAGGGAAGAGGGGAAGAAAGAAAGAAGGTAAGATGGAAAGTGTCTTAGAAATTTTCTGGAAAGATTATTTTAATGTTAGTGTGAATGAAAGTCTAGGAGTTTATTTCCTGGGGCCAAGGAACTTGAGGTAACCCTCCAAAGAAGCTCTGGCCTCCAACTGAGATTTTATTTTTATTTTGTAGTTTTCATAGCCAAAGGGAGGGGTAAGCAAACAAACAAGATGTGGCAATTTGCATATCAATCATTTCTGTAATCAGGTCACCCTAACAATGAATTCCATTTTGCTTTGTTTTAGCCTAAACTGTCTTTCTTTCATATTGTCCCTTTGGGCCCTTTCTGGACAGTTCCTACATTGGGATTTTTCCATCTTTTGACAAAGATAAGTTTTAGCTCCTCGGCAATAAACTCTTACAGTAACTCAGTGAATCAGATCAACTTTTAGCTTCTTTTATATTATATTCTCTCCTCTTAATTATCATAACACCTTATGATTTTGTATGCCATGGCTGGTATACCTGGTATGTCACCTATATTTTAATTATTTTATCCTAGATTAAATGAACCTGAACAGAGAATTTAGAACATAGGATTTTAACATAAGTCCAAGCATAGTTATTATTAAGTCTTGTATTTAATTTTCAGCAGCAGGAACTGGTTCATGATTATTGTCCTTGAAAACATGGATGGCAATAGCAAAGAAGTATTATAATAAAATAAAGACAAAGAAAGAGAGCCAGGAGGACCTTCTCTATATCAGATTAGTCAGCAGGAGTGACTGTGACTAATTCTACTGTGAGGAGCACAGCACAGAACATTACTTTAGTTAGAGGGAGGGGGTTGTACCATATTCCTCAAAACCAAACAGATATTTTTGTGGAAGGATGTGATATGATACAATAGTAAAGAACTATATCTGTTCAGAGGTGAAAGACATAAAAGTCTCTTTTAACCAAAGTTTGTCTATGGATCCCACGAGGTTATCAAATGAGCTGACTGATCCAGCAAATGGAAAGAGGTAGGATCGTGCAGATGTACCTGATTTTTTTGGCATCTCATGTTGAAGTACTCAGGCTTCTGTCATGCATGAAACAGGACCACTCTTTTGGCAGGGGCAGATGTCCTCCAGAGTTTTACCTGTTAACTATTACACTTGGCTAAGGATACTCTCTTCTTGATTCTGGTGTGCTAAGTTTATATCATTTGGCTGATGGGTGTGGGCCAAATTTTGCAAGGGTATGTGGGTCTCTGGTGTTATAAATTTTAAGGAAACAACATCAATGGCAGGAGAACCTGGCTTATCTCTATTAATCTAAGCAAAGAGATACCATCAAAAAATGAGCACCACCAACATTAGCAAATTACAAACAGTCAGAACTCTAAATTGTTTTCAAATTTTGGGACTAGGTTGTAGATTCGTCCTAAATGTATTTTAGGGCATGTCTCTGAGATCAGTCCTTAGTGATATACTGCCTTTTAATAAGATATATCAATGAGAGATTGGACTAATATGAATTAATAAATATCAGATAAACATAATCAGTGAGATCAATTTTGGATCTTTGATATAAAGGCAAACAGTGGCTGACCAATCAGGGCCAGGCGGAGGTAGAAGGCATGAGTTAATGTTTTAGTACTGTAAAGCCAGTATTAGGCAGGGCAGTCTATTTGTCTGAATCTTGGTTGATATTGTAATTTGTTGTAGTTAGTTATATTCTCTTACTGGGTGTTCAAGACCATGTAGGCACCAAAAATTAATTATGTATTATATTTCACAGGTCATTTATGGCTCTGTAACAGAGACTGTAGGGACCTGTGAGAAGTTCTATGACTCTCAGCATTGCCATCTGCTAGGGATAAGTCGAGGCCATGCTGACCAAGTGGTCCTCCCTCTATTGGGAAGTCTGGAGGACTTATTTTCCTTTGATGTGACTCTCCTGGTATAGACACATTTATTTTGGAGTCCATCTCCAGTTCTTCATATCCTACCAGCTCAAGAAGACAGGCAACTTACCAGAGGCTAGAAGTTAGCAAGTGTTCTATGATCTCCTGTGGCCTTCTGACCTGGGAGCAGGAACCAAAATATTGGTATCTTTTATACCTCTGATGTTTCCAATTGACCTTGGCTTCCACATAAGGTTATTAATCACCCACAGAGACTGTACATATCTGATTAGCAAAATAGATTTAGTTAAAAAGATGAGAACATACCTGGTTAGCAAGGCAGATCTGGTCAGAGAATGACACAATCATTTAAAATCACATTGATTAGCATTTAAGTTTAGTTGTCAGGTAACAGTGTGAGCTATATCTGAAACATGGAAAATATACATATTTTATCTTCTAAGTATCTGTAAGTATAGGCATAACATGTTAGCAGCCTTAGAAACAATTTATTTTATTTTATTTTTTTTCATTTTTATTTTTTATTTTGTTTTATTTTTTTTGATAAAAAAATCAATGTGAGGCTGATTTATTAGTATTCAGTAAATATAATTTATGCAGCTAATTAAGAGTAAAGTCTAGAACAATATGAATCTGTTTCAAAATGTGACAATTATGTAATTAATAGGAGTATTATTTCTTAATGTGGGCTATAATTTTGATAAGTGTCCTTTGGAGGTACATCAATTTACTTCTTTTTTTTTCCTTTTTTATTTTTATTTTATTTATTTATTTATTTATTTATTTATTTTTTAGTTTTTTTTTCTTTATTACTCAGTTTTGTATTCAGCAAATACAGTCAGTTTGGTACCATTATTAGGCTCATCCGTGACCTACCCCCTCCCCTTGGCCCCTCCTTGTTGAGGTATACGGGTCATGCATTGTGGAGTTAGCCCACAGTTATGGGTAAGATAAATGTCTCTGCATATCATGACCCAACATGTGACTCTGACTTTCTTTCCACCCCCTCTTCCGCAAAATTTCCCTGAGCCATGTTGGGTTCATTTTTGGTCTGCTTCAGTGATGAGATGTTGGGGGCCTCTGAGGCTCTGGCTCTCTGATTTGGTAGGAGATGATTTTTCTCTGTGCTGATCTCCTTCCCCCTTGTGCTGGTATCTGGTTCATCAGAAAAAAAGCCCCCTTGCTTGTTTCTCTAATTTTTCTTAGTTTCAGCCAGGGCCCTTTTGAGGTATGATGGGATGGCTCTCTCCTTAGGATCTACATCTATCTGAAAAAGAGAAGCAGATTCTCCAACGCAGAGTAAGTTAGCACCAGGAAAATAAGATAACCCTTGCTTTTTTTTTTTAATAGAGAATTTAATACATGTAGGCCCCCTTGTAGCCCACAATTGATGGTAGCTTGATATTGGAGAGTGGGTTTACGTTTGGATCTGGTTCTGACTTGTTTCCCAGCTCCAGCTATGGGTCCCATAGCAGTGAGGGGATCAGTTAGCCAAATTGAGAGCAGTTGGTTCCCCACCATGGCTGTGTGCCACCACTACACTTGTGTGGGCATCACAACAAGTTATTTGCTGCTAAGTAGGTTAGACCATGCGTTGCTTCGACAGATATTGGTCATTTTCCCCCAGTCACCCATGTAGCACCTTCTGGCACTAGACACACTGACTGTCTGGGGACTGACTCTCTTCCAACTTCCAGCCATGCCATTCTAATTTGCATGTCAATCACATGAGATGTCTTCAGCAGTAGGGTCTTACCACTAGCCTTTGGTGGGTCATCAAGTACTCTGACAGAAATTTGTCTGTCTTTTTGGAAACCTTGTAGGTCTCTCTGATCAAACGCTCATTGTGGATGATAGCCCCATGCTGGATCTGGGAGTTACAGGTCGGTGCCCACTAAGAAAATGAGGAAAAAGCTAACTAATATACAAGAGTTAGAGATAAGAGAGAGAGAGAGGGGGGGGGGGAAGTGAGGGAGGGAAGATGTAGAAGATTAAGGTTAGTCTTGATCATATCATCTCCAGTGTCTTGTGGTTCAGGTGTTCTCTGTAAGGGCCTGGTGAAGGATGAGCCATTTGGTCTGTCTTTTAGTAAGTAGAAAATTATGGTACCATTGCCGTTTGGGTCTAGATTTATGTTTCCCACCCCTTTGATGCCCTCCCCTCCTTCCCCTTCCATCCTAGTGTCTAGTCTAGGAGGTGCTTGTTGGGTATGTAAGGCATCTTGGGTAGATTCAGTTTAGGTGCTGTAGATGAGTGAGACTATGTGACGATTTTTTTTCTGTGATTGGGTAAGTTCACCTGAGAATGATCTGTTCCAGGTTCAACTATTTTTCCTCAAATTTCATTGTGTCATTGTTTCTTACTGCTTTATAGAATTCCATTGTGTAGATATACCACATCTTAGTTATCCATTCTTCTAGTGATGGACACCTGGGTTGATTCCAGCACTTAGCTATTACAAATTGAGCCGCTATAAACATGGTTGAGCAAACCTCTCTAGCCTGTGGTTTGAAGGCTTTAGGGTAGATGCCCAGGAAGGGAATAACTGGGTCTGTTGGTATCTCTATAGTCAGCTTTTTCAGAAGTCTCCATATTGCTTTCCAAAGTGGTTGTACCATCCTACATTCCCACCAACAGTGGATGAGTGTTCCTACTTCTCCACATCCTCGTCAGCATTTATTTTTATTTGATTTTTTGATGTTTGCTATCATTACTGGGGTAAGGTGGAATCTCATAGTTGTTTTAATTTGCATTTCTCTGATGATTAGGGATGATGAACATTTTCTTAAGTGTATGTTTGCCATTTCTATTTCTTCCTCTGTAAACTGCCTATTCAGCTCTTTGCCCCATTTTGTGAGTGGGGTGTTTGACTTCTTCTGTTTAGATTTTTGAGTTCTTTGTAGATTCTAGAGATTAGGCCTCTATCAGTTGGATAACCCGCAAATATTTTATCCCATTCTGTGAGTGATCTATTGGCTTTGCTTATTGTTTGCTTGTCTGTAAAGAAACTCTTCAGCTTCATGTGATCCCATTGGTTGAGTGACGGTTTAAGTTCATGTGCTACTGGGGTTTTGTTCAGGAAGTCTTTTTCCATTCCTATATCATGGAAAGTATTTCCTAAATTTTCTTCCAGTAGTATACGAGTTTCTTGTCTTATATTGAGATCTTTGATCCATTTGGACTTGAGTGTAGTGCATGGTGAAATGTGTGGATCAAGTTTCAGTTTCCTGCATATAATTATCCAGTTTGTCCAGCACCATTTGTTGAAGATGCTGTCTTTTTTCCAGCCTACATTGTTTGGGCCTATATCGAATATCAAGTAGCTATAGTTGCTTGACCCAAAGTCCGGGTCCTCAAGTCTATTCCATTGATCTATACTCCTGTTTTTATGCCAGTACCATGCTGTTTTTATTACTATGGCTTTGTAATATAGTTTTAGATCAGGTATGGTGATGCCTCCAGAGGTATTTCCTTTGCTGAGGATATGTTTGGAAATGCGAGGCCTTCTGCCTTTCCATATAAAATTTGAGATCATTTTTTCTATCTCTGTGAAGAACACTGTAGGGATTTTAATTGGAATTGCATTAAATCTGTATATTGCCTTTGGAAGGATTGTCATCTTCACAATGTTAATTCTGCCTATCCAGGAACATGGGAGGTCTTTTCATTTTCTCAAGTCGGCCTCAATTTCTTTTTTGAGTGTTTTTATGTTTTCGTTGTATAGATCTTTCACTTCCTTGGTTAACTTTATTCCAAGGTATTTTATTTATTTTTTTTTTTGTTGCAATTGAAAATGGGACTATGTCCCTTATTTCTTTTTCTGTATCTTTTTCATTTGCATAAAGAAAGGCTACTGATTTTTGTGCATTGATTTTGTACCCACTACTTTGTTATAGGAGTTAATCACCTTCAGGAGTTTTGGGATGGAGTCTCTCGGGTCTCTTACATATATAATCATGTCATCAGCGAATAAAACTAACTTAACTCCTTCCTTTCCAAATTGTATCCCTTTTATTTCCTTCTCCTGTCTTATTGCTTGAGCTAGGATTTCCAGTACTATATTGAAAAGCAGAGGTGAGAGTGCACAACCCTGTCTTGTTCCTGATCTTAATGGGAATTCCTCCAGTCTCTCTCCATTAAGTATTATTTGGGCCTTAGGAGCTTCGTATATTGCCTTTATTAGGTTGAGATATGAACCAACCATGCCAATTCTCTCCAATGTTTTGAACATGAAGTGATGTTGAATCTTGTCAAGGCCTTTTCTGCATCTATTGAAATGATCATGTGGTTTTTATGTTTAACCTTGTTTACATGGTGTATTACATTGACAGATTTACGTTTGTTGAACCACCCCTGTGTTCCTGGAATGAATCACACTTGATCAAGGTGGATAATGCTTTTGATGTGTTGTTGGATTCAGGTTTGCAAGGATTTTGTTTAGGATTTTTGCATCTAAATTCATCAGGGAAATAGGCCGGTAGATTTTTTTTTCTTGTGGCATCTCTGCCTGGTTTTGGAATTACGGTGATGCTAGCTTCATAAAAAGAGTTGGGTAGCTTTTCCTGTTCACCAATTGTGTGGCACAGTTTGAGGAAGATTGGTTTGAGTTCTTCCATGAAGGTTTGATAGAATTCAGCTGAGAAGCCATCTGGTCCTGGACTTTTCTTTTTTGGGAGGTTTTTTATTACTTTTTCAATCTCCGTGAGTGTGATGGGTTGATTGAGCTGATTAATCTGCTCTGCTTTTAGCTTTGGTAGATGGTATGCATCCAAGAATTTATCCATCTCCTCCACATTATCCAGTTTTGTGGAATAGAGGTTTTTGAAATAAGTCCTGATGATTCTCCCAATTTCACTTATGTCTGTTGTGATCTCTCCTTTTTCATTTTGAATTTTGTTAATTTGAAGCTTCTCCTTTTTTTGCTTGATCAGATTGGCCAGGGGTTTGTCAATCTTGTTTATTTTTTCAAAGAACAGGCTCTTTGTTTTGTCAATTGTCTTAATTGTTTCCTTCATTCCCAGTTCATTGATTTCTGCTCTGATTTTAATTATTTCTTTCCTTCGGGAGCTCTTTGGGTTGGATTTTTCTTGTTTTTCCAGTGCTTTTAGGTGGATGGTTAGGTCATTGATTTGGGACCTTTCTGTCTTTTTTATGAAGGCATTGAGTGCTATGAATTTTCCCCTGAGGACTGCCTTTTTTGTGTCCCATAAGTTTTGGTATGATGTGTTCTCATTGTCGTTCAATTCCAGAAATTTTGCAATTTCATTCTTTATTTCATCCACTATCCATTTATTGTTTAAAAGTATGCTTTCAGTTTCCAGGTGCCGTTGGCATTCTTGGTGGGTCTTTTGTTGTTGATTTCTAGCAATATAGCATTGTGATCTGATATCATGCAGGGAATTATGTCAATCTTCCTAAATATGTGGAGGCAGTCTTTGTGATCCAGTATATGGTCTATTTTAGAGAATGTTCCATGGGCTGCTGAGAAGAATGTGTAATCTGTGGATTTGGGATGGAAGATTCTGTAGATGTCCGTTAGGTGTAAGTGATTTATGGTTTTGTTGAGCTCTCATACTTCCCTGTTGAGTTTCTGTTTGGATGATCTGTCTATTACTGATAATGGTGTATTGAAGTCCCCAGCTATGATGGTGTTTGTGGTTATTTCTGTTTTATTGTCAAGTAGGTTTTGTTTTATGAACTGTGGTGCCCCTGTGTTTGGTGCATACAGATTTATGATTGTAATATCCTCTTGATGGATCGTTCCCTTGATAAGTAGGAAGTGGCCTTCCTTGTCTTTTTTGATTATTTTTGGTTTGAAGTCTATTTTATCCGATATTAATATAGCTACACCTGCTTGTTTCTTATTCCCATTTGCTTGGAATACAGTTTTCCACCCTTTCACCCTGAGGAGATGTCTGTCTTTAATGGTGAGGTGGGTTTCTTGAAGGCAACAGATTGAGGGTCTAATTTTTTGATCCATCCTGTTAGCTTGCATCTCTTGATGGGTGAATTAAGGCCATTGATATTTAGGGTAATGACTGTGAGATTTGATTTGATCCCTGCCATATTTTGATGGTAAATGTGGGTTGGTGTTTTCATGGACGTTGAAGTTTTTTGTGCCTACTCTGAGTTTGGTTGTTGTGATCTGCTTCTTGTAGGCAATTGTGTTTGATTATTTTTTTCTTCTCTGTGGAGAATTTCCTGAAATACTCTCTGTAGGTTTGGTTTTGTGTTCATATAACTGTAAAGCTGAGTTTTGTCGTGGAATGTTTTTCTTTCACCGTCTATTATGAGGGATACTTTTGCTGGGTAGAGTAGTTTGGGTTGGAAGCCATAGGTTCTTAGACTTTGCAGTGTTTCATTCCAGGCCCTTCTAGCTTTCAGGGTTTCCATTGAGAAGTCTGAAGTAATTCTGATGGGGTTACCTTTGAAGGTGGTGTGCTGTTTTTCCCTATCTGCTTTTAGGATTTTTTCTTTGGTGTCAATGTTTAGAGTCTTAATGATAATATGTCTTGGAGAGTTTCTCCTTTGGTCCAGTCTGTTTGGAGTTCTATTGGCTTCTTGTATCTTTTGGGCCTTTCTTTTAAGAGACTGGGGAAGTTTTCTTCAATTATTTTGTTAAATAAGTTCTCCATGCCTTTGGTCTGAAATTCTTCTCCTTCTGGTATTCCAATGATCCTGATATTGGGACGTTTAAGTGTCTCCCACAATTCCCTCATGTTCTGTTCACAGGAGCTTTTGAACTTACTGAAATTTTTGAACTCTCTAACTGTTTCTTCCATCTTGTCTTCCAGATCAGAGTTTCTATCCTCCACTTGGCTGACTCTGTTCTTGAGAGCTTCTAGTGAGTTTTGGACTTGTTCAATTAAGTTTGCATTTTATATTAATTTTCTATGTATAATTTCCATCCCTCTGTCAAGCTCCCTTTTCACATCATTTTCTGATTTTCTTGATGATTCTTGGAGTTCATCCTTGCATTTCTTTATGTCTTCATTTAGCATGGCCAGCTGACTTTTTAAGGTCTTCTTTTTTTTCACTCTCCCTCAAATCTCTTAACTCTCTTTGAAATCCTTCCAGTTTCTTATCTAATCCTTCCAATTTCTTATCTATTAGTTCTAGTTTAGTGATGGCAGCATCCACACGATTGTCGGCCCTTTGTTGCTTTCCTGCAAGTTCTACCAGTAGGTTGGTCAGGGTTGCATTGCTCATAGCTTCAATTTGGTGTTCTGGTCCTATTGGTTCTTCTATGTTTTTGTTAGATGTATTCATTGTGGGACTGGGTGATCTAACTCGATTTTCTTGCATTTGATTTTTCATGTTATTTCTTTTGTGCTGTGTTCTGCCCATGACAGTGTATGGGCAGGTAGGTGGGCATATCAGCCTGGGCTCAAGACCAATGGGAATCTTATGCAGCCTGGGGCAGTTGCCAAGCAGCTTGGGCTTTTGCTCTCACTTGCCAAAGCCGCCTATCTACTGACTGACAGGGGCGCCAAAGTTGCTTGAGTTCTCAAGCGGTAATGTGCCAAAGGTGCCTGTGTTAGAGCTAGGAGTGGCACTGAGGTACCAAGCACTGAAGCAGCCCAAACTCTGGCTGAGAATGCTGGGAACCGGAAGCAGTCTGCGCTCCCCTGCCACAGGACAATGGCGGCCGGCCGGCACAGCAGACAGGTAGGGGATGGCACCTGAGCTGGCGCAAGTGAGAGACACAGTCTGAGCTTGTGTGGAACCTGCTGTGGGACTGTGATTGCTCAGTAAGTGGGCGAGTGGACGAGAGTGCGGAGCAGTCTAAGCTTCCGCAAGCAGGGAACAATCTCACTTGCCAAAGCTGCCTATCTACTGCCTGGCAGGGGCATCAAAGTTGCCTGACTTCTCGAGTGGTAATGTGCCAAATCTGCCTGGGTTCAAGCTAGGAGTGGCACTTAGGCACCAAGCACTGAAGCAACCCAAACTCTGGCTGGGAACGCTGGGAACCAGAAGCAGTCTGTGCTTCCCCACCACAGGACAATGGCAGCAGGCCGGCTTGGCAGGCAGGTAGGGGATGGCACCTGAGCTGGCGCAAGTGAGAGACGTAGTCTGAGCTTGCATGGCAGCTGCTGTGGGACTGGGCATACTCAGTAAGTGGGCGAGTGGACGAGAGTGTGGAGCAGTCTAAGATTCCGTGCGCAGGGAACAATTGGCACACGGTGGCAGCCGTATGGACTCCAGCACAGCAGCGGCGGCAGCGGAGGTGCTGTGAACACGGCGGTTATTTGGGGCGAGGGGTGACTACCCGCCCGCGAGGGGATCGGCGATTACCTGTTCCCCCGCCTCTGTGCCCTCCCAGATTTCTCTCCCCTAAAAGCCACCATGTACCCTTAATATCTTGCCTTTCTTTCCCCGGGATTTGCAGCACAGCTAGGCGGTCGCCATCTTGGCCAGAAGTCTCTATTTTTTTATTTTTATTTATTTATTTACAGCAACTGACAGAGAAAAAGGCAGATAGAGAGAAATAGAGATAATCGGTGCACAAGTGCATCCAGCCACTGCAAATGAACTCCAGACTCGTGCACCCCCTTGTGCAACTGGTTAATGCAGGTCCTGGGAAAATGAGCCTCGAACCAGGGTCCTTAGGTTTCACAAGCAAGTGCTTAACTGCTAAGTCATCTCTCCAGCCCCTTGGAAACAATATTTTATCCACAACTTTAAATCAATTAATTTGATCTAGAAACTGTATGTCGGGAAAATACATGATAGCATAAAACTTGGCATCTGTATTTGAAAATAACTTTGGCTAGTTTGTATACCTATATAGGTACCAACTACCCCACAAGCTGGAAGCAGAACAGCAGAGTTCAAGATCATTTTTTCTAGAGCAGGGAACATGACTTAAGTATCAATCTATCTATAAACAATGAACTTAAGATACCAGAAATGAGACAATTAATTAAGTAAAACCTTGACATAGGCTGATGATACATAGCCTAAGAATAAAGCCAAACCTGGTTATTGTTGAGCTAAATTAGTCTGATTTTAACACACATTAGAGACATTATGATAGACATAAAGTTATATCTTCATCAAGTATCCTTAATCATTGAACCATTTTTTTTTGTTTTATTTTTATTTACTTATTTCAGAGCAACAGACAGAGAGAGAAAGAGGGAGAGGGAGAGAGAGAGAGAGAGAGAGAGAGAGAATGGGCACACCAGGGCTTCCAGCCACTTCAAAAGAACTCCAGATGTGTGTGCCCCCTTGGGCATCTGGCTAACGTGGGTCCTGGGAAATTGAGCCACAAACCAGGGTCCTTAGGCTTCACAAGCAAGCGTTTAACCACTAAGCCATCTCTCCAGCTCCCATTGAACCATTTTTAAGTTTAACATAAAGCAATGTTTATGACTGGTAGAATATATGAAGCTTAGACAAACTATACTAATATTGTTTGTATTATACAAGTTTTCCTAGAATAGGAAGTGTTTCCTCAGTTTCCTTAAGAACAAAGTCATAATGACTAAATCACCTTTTATAAGACTTAAACAATAATCTCAGTGATGATCACCCAGTAAAACAGCATGAACAAGACAAGAACCATCTTAAGATTATAGTGTTTAGTTTAGTTTTGTTTGTTTTAAGATATAATAACCTTACTAAATATTAGAAGGTTGACAATAAAAGGAACATAGAAAACTTGGTTGAGAACTTTAAAGCTAGTCTTTTCAACCTTATAACTGTTATTATGACCAAAATAACATCAGTAAATTCAAGTTTTAAATTTCCAACCTAAATATCATAACATTCTGCAACCAGCTAGGGCCATCATTTGTTAGTCTGATATAAACTCTAGGCTAATAGTCATCTTAATTTCAAGTAATCTGTAGTCTGATAAAGCACTTTAAGACTTAGTTAATCAACTTTGTCTTTAAGACTTTTGTTTATACTTATTCATATATTGACCTACATACTTTTACCATACAATCTGTGCGAAAATTTTGTAATAATCTTCTTTATCATTTAAAGTTTCTTTATCAGTCTATTCTTTTATCTAGTTTATCTCATTATAATCACCAGCAAAAATTTTACTGTCTTCATCATAAGACCTTTTATTATTATTATTTTTTGCTTATTTTTATTGATTTATTTGAGAGCAACAAACAGAGAGAGAAAGAGGCAGATAGAGAGAGAGAGAGAGAATGGGCACTCCAGGGCTCTAGCCACTGCAAACAAACTCCAGACGCATGTGCCACCTTATGCATCTGGCTAATGTGGGTCCTGGGGAACTGAGCCTTGAATCAGGATCCTTAGGGCAAGCGCTTAACCGCTAAGCCATCTCTCCAGCCCCATAAGACCTTTTAATATGACAATTTAAGTGATTTCATTTTATTTTTGTCCTCCAAGTGCTCTTTAAAATAATCTTATAAAAGAGTAGACTAAACTTGACCTATATTATTATACATATAGATTGTATCATTTGTTGATTTTTGGAACCTCTTTTTATCAGCTTTCTGAAACACATATTTTAAAAATGTGAAAGCAGATTAGAACACTATTAGGTGTTTTAGAAATTTTCTGACAAACCCAGTATTAGGTACTTCTCAATCTAAACACAAACCTTGGGGCTATTGTTTTTTAACAGTTTTATAGAAGCACAGAGAGATAAAGTAAACTTAAAACAGTTACACATTTCTTATAAGAAGTCCCCATCTGTCCATAGCAATTCTGGGACTCACCCATCATCATCTTGGGACCAGAACTCAGATTCCTGTGCCTGTAGATCCCTCTGGCTCTGCAAGGCAAGGAAGCCAAGAAAGCAGAGCCATAATGGATTTCCCTGGGGGTGGCATAAACCCAGAGAGATTTGCATCTTGTCTCCCCCAACAATGAGACTTATGTGTCAGGTTTCCCCTCTTATTCCAGGGCAATGTGGCCATCATGTAGGGCAAGCCCTGTAGGGGAAGCATTATGTGACACATTGCCATTGCAGGAGCCTGCTAATGTGTAGTCCCCCATGTTGGCCTTGCTTTGGAGAACTGCTCCAGCCACAGCATGTGAGAGAAAGACAGATGGTTTCTAGCATTTGCCTGAGATTTGCCCCAGAATTTAGCGTTTTCTGATTGATCTTTTATCCCTGGGGAACAGAGTAGGACAGCACAACCCTTCTTTGCAAGTGTTGAGGGGCTTTCCCTTCTCTTCTGGTACGCATATGGTTGGGTTTAAGCCTTGAATGACGTTCATCGCATTCGTTTAACTCAGAAGCAACTGTAAAACCTTGCAGTGAAAATTTTATCTTGGTTTGTCTTTTACATCATTTAATTTCTTCTTCACTGTCAGGCCCTGGAGTGGTGGAATTTCCCAGTAGCCCAGATTATCTCCTTTTACCCTCCATTTCTGTGGCCTTGGATTTTGCCAATTTTAAGTTCTGCCAGTCAGTACCTCATTACTGGAGAGTGCATCAGGAGGCAGCTGTGTAGGGGGTGATCTCTGGACTTGAAGCTTCTATTCTGACTCTAGGTGAGCATTTTTGTTGTTGTTGTTTGTGGTGGTTTGATTCAGGTGTCTCCCATAAATTTAGGTGTTCTGAAGCTAGGTTCCCAGCTAATGGATATTTGGGAATTAACACCTCCTGGAGGAAGTGTATTGTTGGGGGCAGGCTTATGGGTGTTATAGTCAGTTTCCCCATGCCAGTGTTTGGCACACTCTCTTGTTGCTATGGTCCACCTGATGTTGGCCAGGAGGTGATGTCTGCCCTCTGCTCATGCCATCATTTTCTCCTACCATCATGGAGCTTCCCTCTCAAGCCTGTTAGCCAAAATAAACCTGTTTGTTTTTTCCCCACAAGCTGCTCTTGGATGCATGATTTCTACCAGCAATGCAAACCTGACTGCAACAATGTTGTGTTTCTCAGGGAAAGTTTTGGATTTTTCTCTGGGCTACAGGGAAGCTCCTTGAACTTGCCATTTTATAACTTTTAAGAATAGGAAATATTGCATTTCCCGGTAGCCCAGACTACAATATCTCCCTTTACTCCCCTTTTCTGTGGCCTTGAGTTTTGCCAATTTTAAGTTCTGCCAGCCAGTATCTCATTACTGGAGAGAGTGTTAGGAGGCAGCTGTGTGGGGGTGATCTCTGGGCTTGAAGCTTCTATTCTGACTCTAGTTGAGTGTTTTTTACCAAGGAGAGTTTTGGATTTCTTTCTGGGCTGTATGACAGCTCCCTGATCTTGTCATTTTATAACTTTTAAGAATAGGAGAATCTTGTATTTTTCCCTATCTGTAATCTTAGTTACTTTCACTGTTTCCTCTGGGGCCATTCAACATTAAAAGTTGGCCTTCCTAATTTACAGAGGCCTTTAATTTTTCTGGTGTCATCTTAGTATCATAATTTCCTCAATATTTCTTTTTGAAGTATGGTTTCTTTTTGACCATTTAGTCTAGGGCAGTGGGCTTGGTGGAGAACTTCCTCAACACTGAATTTTTCACCTGTGTTAGTGCTGTAGAACAGACACAAAGAGAAAGCCTTCATGAGCTTGCACTACTCTGGATAGAAATTATTCTGCAGCCTTGGGGCTGTGAGCCTCATGCATACTTGTACACACATTCATATCAAGTGAAATTTTCATATAGATTCTATGGCCATCTCCCCCTCACACATTTATTTATTCATTCATTCACAGTTTAAGCAATTTTTCTTATTTAATCCCATTTATAATCCTGATTGAGCTAGTTACAGAGACTGGAGCTACATCAATACTTACCTAGCTAGTTATCCAGACTGGAATACCACTGGTCAACCTGAAGGAAAAAGGGCCATCTCCTTGGAACAGCACCGAGGGTTGGGGACTTCACCTTTTGTGAAGATCATTCATGCTGGCTCCTGTAGACCCAACTAGTCATAATCCCCATTTCCAGGGGGTTCTTACCTGGTCTGTACTTCTGAGTCAGCTTTGTCTCCTTCTACTCAGGACCTTTGGTGTGGAGTTTCACAGTCTCCTTGGGTCACCTGGAAGGGGGCTCCACAGTCCTGTCAGAGGCAAATGCTTCCCAGTTCCAGGGACCTCAAGTCTGGGAGGCCCAGGAGCAACAGTCCTTCCTGACCAACTGGGATCGTGGCAAAGGAAAATCTCACTGGGGCCTCCAGAGATGTTGTAGAAATTCTCTGGATAGATCATTCCAATGCCACTATGAGTGAAAGTAGAGGAGTTTATTTTCCAGGGGCTAAGGAGCTTGAGGTAGCCCTCCAAAGAAGCTCTGGACTCAAGCTGAAATTTTATTTCTATTTTATAGTTTTCATAGCCAAGGGGAGTGGTAAGCAAACAAACAAGATGTGGAAATTTGCATATCAATCATTTCTGTAATAAGGCCACCCTAACAATGAACTCCATTTTACTTTTAGCCTAAACTGTCTTTTCTTCTTATAATACCTTTGGGCCCTTTCTGGACAGTTCCTTCTTGCTATTTTTCCATCTGCTGACAAAGATAAATTTTAGCTTAGCTTCTCAAAAATTAACTTTTACAGTAATTTAGTAAACCAGTTCAACCTTTAGCTTCTTTCGTACCACAAAGGGAGAGGAACAATGGAAGATTATGTGTATATGGAGGGCAGAGGATAAGAAAGGAGGTAGCAGGAAAGATCTTGAAGATGTCTTGCTTCTGCAAGAACTAGATGTCTTTATAGAGAAGAATTATCTTTCAGCTCACAGTGAAATTATCACTTCTCTGGTCTCTTTCACTGGGTAAATGCTCCTAGCTTATGTTCTCGTGGCACCATTTACCTTTCTTCACAGCCATAACTCAATTCCAATTTCACATTTATTTGTATGAGTTCTTACATGCAGAGACAAAGGTAGCTTTTGTCTTCCTGAAAAATACAGTGGGCATTCAATAACTATTTGAGGAACACATGCTATAATGGAAATGTTTTTTATTATTATTGATTGCATTCATTTCTTTCCACTCAATGACCCAGTACTTGTTAGTCATTCATTTCAAAAGATTTGTCATGGACCTGCCTTGTGGGCTTATAAAGTAGAATCTGAATGATCACTTTGTATTTTTATAAATATTCATGAATAGTTTATTCAAAATTTTCTAGAAATTTTTGTTCAGTTTATAAATCTGCAATTGCTATAGCTTAAACATCAAAATAGTATAATTACAAATAAAAGACAAAGTTAAAAAAATTAAAATTGAATTTGTCTAGGAAGGCAGTTCAGTGCTCAAAGAACTAATGTTCAGAAGGACTGATAGTCCCCCTTAATGCTCATTTACAGTTTCACTCTCAGAATATAAAAAATCCAGATTGTCATTTTAGCACTTAACTATGCCAAAAAGACCAAATCCCCATCACTATTATTACCAATATATATTTTTTTGAGATTGAGTCTTGATATGTTGCCTAGGTATGCTTCAAGTTTGTAATCTTCCTCCCTCAACTCTTGAATATTGAGATGACAGGTGTGTGGCTCCATAGCTGGTTAAGTCTAATCTGGGGATGCAATAGGAAGTAGGTTATATAATCTCTGTGCAATGTCTTTTTTCTTTGTTTTCTTCCATCCATTTGCTTGGAACATTATCACTGTGGTGAGCTGTACTGGACAGTGCAGGCAATAGCTGCATCCCAGCAGAGCATCAAGATGGAAGGCGTACTGGCTCTAAAATACTGCATAGTCACTGTACTAACTGTTACACACCTAAAACATGGTCACAGATCTGACAAAATGAACTTCCCTCAATTAAGTCACTGCTTATTGAGTTTCTCTTGTCAGTAGAAAAGCTTATATTTTAACCACAAAATAATGTTGACTTTAGTTTATGGTTTTAATCAATGAAGTTTAAGCAACATCAATATATACCTATGGGGGTTTTGTGTGTGTGTGTGTGTGTTGTGTGTGTGTACTTCATTGATCATAGATATTATAATGAAAATCAAAGTGGGATTTGAATAAAATATCTAAGCCCAAACCATTGAAAGTATCTAGGTATTATTGTATAATTTTCTCACATTGATGAAAACAGTTCATTTTGAGGGTTTTTCTCTTCTTTCTAGCTCTTACATAATTTCTTACAAGATGAACACAGTAATTTAACAGACTTTTTAGCTCCTCATCTCTATGTTGTTACTATTATTCTGTTTGCTATTAACATGACATTAACAGATTTTATTAAACTTAAAATGTTTCAAATGTTACATTATATATCACCATAATCATTTAACACATTGCTTGAAAAAAACAGAGTTGAAAGAGGGCTAAAAAATGTGTAAGCAGAACCATCAGGAAGCTTCAAATGCACTTAGAATGTTCAAAAGTAGATCTTGGTTTCTGGATCTTAGTATGCTGGTCAGCTTTCTGTCACTGTAAAAATACTTGAGATATTCAGCTTTTATAGAGGAAGAGGTTGTTTTGACTTATAATTTGAGATGTTGGTCCCTGGGGCAAAGCAGCACACCATAGTGAGAAATATGTGACCCTGCAAAATCATTCACATCATGGCCAGAAAGAGAAAAATGAGAGAGAGAGGAAGGGACTCCAATCCCACAATCCTCTTGAAATGTCTGCTATGACCAGAAGACTTTCCATGAAGTACTACATCTTAGAGGTTCTACCACTTTCAAACAAAACCAAGCTTGGGAACAACTTTTAACACATAAACCTTTGGATGGCATTTCATATCCAAACTATAGTACTTAGATTTTCCTATTCAAAAGAATTCCAAAAGTATTTTATATTAAATCTTTTAAATTCTTATGTGCCTCAATACAGTGTTATGATTTATCTCTCCCTATTAGAGGTGATTGATAAATATGCCTTTTGTATACATTGGACTTGGCTTTTTACTTTATACATATCAGGATGATAACTATGTATATGTAGCTCATATACTTACACCATTAAACTGGCCTCAGCCTCCTCTGATCTTTAGAACTAAGATTCAAAATAACACTGAACATCATAATGAAAATGATAGAAACAATCAAAGTTATAAGTGTTGCCTGGTTCATTAGCAATGTATAAAAAACAAAAAAAGTGAGAAACTTTTACTGTCTGTTTTCCAACTAACAGTGTGAAGTGTGACAATGTCAATAATAGGTAAGTAGCTCATATAAGTCATTAGAAGAACCACCAAGACCCTAGAAGTTATATAGACAAAAAAATGAACCTGTACAACAATGTTCTTATAAAACAGCACAGCTGTTTGTGAAAAAAAAAATATTTACACAACATAGTAGAAACTTCTGGTTTCTACCTATATGGTAACTTAACACAAAGTTTCTTGTTTCTTCTATAGTTAACCCTAGAATAACTGTAGAAGTGGGAAGGAGATATGTATTACAGACACAGCTCCATTTGGATCCTAAAGCTGATTCAAGGCTGAGCTAAGGGGAGGGATTGCAATAAACTTGGAACTGAAAGTATGTGAAGGAACAGGGAAATGTGTATTAAGATCAAACTTCTTAAATACTCTCCTTTGTGTTTGGGACAATCATTTCTTATCTCTTTATGTTTTATATCAGGGTTCATGTCACCAGTATACATGTTCTAAGGTATAACTGGGAAACAACACAATCCCTATTTGGATGGTAGTCTATATAAACAGGTGCCCAGTTAGCAGCTGCCCTGAGACTTCACTTGTACCCAGACTCTAATTTGATCACTTAGGACTCAGGACTTACAATGTAGGCAGAGAATATTCTAATGTTACCCAGTTATTTTTCTACTTAAGACTATAAGAGAAAGAACACTGATGACAGGGCTGTGGAGGAAAATGGGAGTAACCCAAACCATATGTGTTATGTGCAGCACTCCATACCAGGGTTCATCCCTTCTGCCATCTTTAATTTCACTACACTAGCAAACAATAGTTGGCCTTCAACCTTCTCTCAACTCTTCCCTCTACAGACAATAGTTCACAAACCAAAGTAAGAAGTATAATTATCTCAATGATATATTTTTTAAGGCTGAGGGAGATGAGTCAGTGGATAAAGTACTTGTTGTGCAAGTTGTGAAGTTTGGAAAAACCAGCACTCCTGTAAACGCTAGGCTGATGTGAAGCCTTGTTCATAATCCCAGTGCTCAGTGGGCAGAGGCAAACATCCCAGTGGCAAGCTAACTGGCTAGGCTAGTATATAGGTGAGCTGCAAGCTTGAGTGAGAGACCTTGCCTCAGCACATAGAGAAGAGTGGTGGAGGAAGGCACCAACAACAATGTCTGTGCTCAGTCAACACACCATTACATATGTGTACACACATATGCACATCATGTACACATACAAAAAATAAGTAAAAGTATTAAGTTTAAAATGTAAAATCTAGGCCATGTGGGATTTTATAAAATTAATAGATACTGGATGACTTGTAAACAACAGAAATTTATTTCTCATAGCTCTAGAGACCTGGAAAACCCAATCTAAGCCCTCAACAGGTTGAATGTCTAGTAAGAGCCCGCTTCCTGATAGATAAGCACTTAATATCAATCTAACTCCCATTAGTGGGAAGGCTGAGAGGTCTCTCTTGGAAATGTTTGAAAAGGGCCCCAAACTCATTTAATTGAATTTTGCCTTCCTGTCACCCCCCACAGGCACTACTTCCTAATACTACCAACTTTAGGGCTGAATATTCAATAAGAATGGAGGATGGACATAAGCATTCAGATCATAGAATACACCAATTGAATTTGTTCAAAAAATTGAACTCAACTCTGAATATATTAAGGTTACTTAAATATAAGACTTCAGACTGAAAGGGCAATACTGTAAGGAGAATCCTAAAGACACATAATAAAGTTAAGACTATCAGCAAGATAATTCTAAGTGCATGCTTCCATCTAGCAAGAGTAAGCTTTTTATACAGGAGCAAGACTCAGCTTGCCACCAGAGTGCTCAAAACTAACTTTGGATCTCTGGATATAAAAGTAAAAATAAATTCAGGATCTAAATGCATATGCCACTTTTTGCGTCTGACATTATGTAGGCTCTAGGCATTTGAACCTGGGACACCAAGCTTTGCAAGCAAGCACCTTCAATCACTGAGCCATCTCCAGCCCCCAATATAGTATCTTGTTTATTGCCGCTCAATTCACAATAGCTGAGAAATGGAACCAGCCTAGATGCCCCTCAACTGATGAGTGGATAATGAAGATACTGCACATTTATAAAATGGAGTTCTACTCCACAGTAAAGAAAAATGAAGTTATGAAATTTTCAAGAAAATGGATGGATCTGGAAAGGATTATACTAAGTGAGGTAACCCAGACCCAGAAAGCCAAGTATTGCATGTTCTCTCTCATATGTGGATCCTAGCTACAGATGACTGGGCTTTTATGTGAGAAGGAAAAAAACTCAGTAGCAGAGGCTAGTAAGCTAGAAAAGAGATATAAAGGGAAGAGAAAGGAAGGGAGGGGGGTACTTAATAGGATGTTATTGTATATATGTAAGTAGAAGAATAGATTAATGGGGGGGTGAAAAGGCCCAAAATGAGGTCTGGTGAAGAGATTGAGTAAAGGAAAGCTGGAGGGATGGCTAATCAAAATCTGAGGATATAAATAAATCATATGGAATCCTGCATTTTTGGACAATGGAACACTCAGGAGCCATAGATTATTGCTAGAAAATTTTCAGTGGCAGGGATGGGATACCTTCCAGTGAGTTGTTGGCCAGGGAAGACCCTGATGCCCCCAAAACATTATAGGCCATTGCCAAGGGAGGCCCTTGGTTTCTCAACAGGAATAGATGGTAAGACCCTACTGCTGAAGACTCCATATACTTGGGCTGCAAGCCCACTGAGAAATCCTGCTGGAACTGAGCTGATAACCTCCTCCATATATAGACCAGCTGACAGAAAGCTGGAAGAAGCCATTCTGCACACAGTTCTATGGGAGAAAGAGAAATCACCAGTGAAGATACTCAACAGTGGGCATGGCAAGCCTTATATTTGGCCAGCCAGGCCAAATGAGCCAACAGGCGCAATAGTGGCACATCTGTTATGGGGGAAACCAACTGCCCTCTAATTGGACTGGAGGCCCACTCCATGGGAGGGAATACATTCCTGATACTGAAAACTTAAAACAGGGGTAGTCATGAGCCCTACGGGTGTAACATCTGCTGTTGTCTGGATAAATGTATATACTATGCTTATCAAACTGCCCAGTAAGCACTTCTGTTAATGTTCACACCCTTATATTAATGCTACTCTCACTTTTGGTTGAGAATCTTCTCTTTTTAGATGGCAGTGACCTTGGGACCACTCAGAAGGTATCATGGTGATGGAAAGAAATGATCGCAGTGCTCAGTATTGCAATATCTCTATCACACCTTACAAGGCTCAGGGTCTAATGTGGAAGAGGTGGCAGAAGGAATGTAAGAGCCAAAGGAAGAGTAGAACTCCATAAAACATGCTCCCCCCAGACACAAAATGGCCTGGATATCCATGGCCTCACAGTGCCTGACACTACCTGCACAAGACCATCATAAGAGGAGGAAAAGATCATGACATCAAAATTAAAAGAGAGATTGATTGAGATGGGGAGGGGGTATGATGGAGAATTGAGTTTCAAAGGGGGAAGTGGAGGAGGGAGGGTATTACCATGGGTATTTTTTAAAATCATGGAAGTTGTTAATAAAAATTTGGAAGAAAAAAAAAGAAAAAGAAAATCATGTCTTTTTATATCACACTTAGATTTCTTAAATTCTCTCTTGAATTTATTTTTATTATAATTTGAATGCTTTCTCCAAAAATATTTCTAGTATGGGATGTTGTAGGAAGCATTCAAATCATAATAGAAATAAATTCAAGAGAGGATGTAAAAGATGTAAAAATTAAATTTTATCAATACATTGGTAAACTGATTGCTGTCTTTTAAAAACTAATATTAACAATATGTAATATAACCACAGGATTAAATATGATGGAGCTGGATAACAATTGGGAAAAACAATAATGATCATTCAAGTAATCCCAACAAATAAGATATACAATAGATATCAACAGATATTCAAAAGACACACATATACACAAAACTATCAAATGTATTTCAAGACAGTAAGAAATGTCATTGTATTTAGAAAAGAAAAATTAAACAATGACACATATTAATGCCTGGCAAATTAGCAAGTACTGATAAGGATATATGTATATAGAAATTCCATTCAGCTTCTTATAGAAAGAAATTCTGAAGTACTGCTTAATCAAATTACTACATGCATACTATGATGGTTAATCTCTGGTTGTCAACTTGACAGAATTTAGAATCACCATGGAAACAAGCTCTGGTCATGTCTGTGAGGGATTTTCAGATTGCATTAGTTGAGCTAGAAGTACCCACTCCAACCATGGGAAGGACTATTTCATGGTCTGAGTTCCGAGGTTGTATAAAAAGGAGAAGGCTCACTGAAAATTCAACAATCATGACTCAGCTCTACTGCTGGACTGAATTAATGTATATGGATGACTTAAATTTATGTGATGATCATAAACTGATATTTGATAGAAATCTATTCTCAGGCAATACTACTTCACCAAGAAATTATATAACTTTGGGTTGAAGAGATGCCTTAGAGGTTTAGGTGCTTGCTTGTGAAGCCTAAGGACCCAGGCTCAATTCTCCAAAACCCATGTAAGCCAGACGGTGTCTCATGTGTCTGGTTTGTTTACAGCGGCTGAAGGCCCTGATATACCCATTCTTTGCACTCCTCCCCCACCATATAAATAAATTAATTAATTAATAACTTTAAAAACAAAATAATTATGTAACTTAGAAGTTAAGATTGCCTGAAGATATTCCAGAAATATTGAGACAGCTATACAACATAACCCAACATAAATCTTTCTCAACTATCCCTTCCTCAGTTGTTTGAAGAATAACAAGGAAATTCATCTATTCTTCCTGAGCTACATGACCCATATGTTATTTTAACTTTGGGGCCACCCACTATTCCCTCAAATGAGTGAAGTTAAGAACTATTAAGAGACTCTTCACTGAGTTTCAGAACCTTACTATAAGGTCACCATTGTCTCTCTAAAATTAACTAAAGTCATCTCTCCTAAGCTATCATTATCTTCTCTCTTACCCAATCTTTTCATCTTTTCTCCAAATTAATTTTTTGGGTTTTTTTGCTTTTTTTTTTTTTTTTTTTTTTTTGTTTTTTCAAGGTAGGGTTTCACTGTAGCCAAGGCTGACCTGGAATTCACTATGTTGTCTCAGGGTGGCCTCGAACTCATGGAGATTCACCTACCTCTGCCTCCTGAGTGCTTGGATTAAAGGCGTGCACCACCATGCCCAGCTCAGATTAATTTTTTAAAGGAAATCTGAGCATATATGCTTCCTTTAAACTCTATCAGCATGTCTAAGATAAAGTCCAAGGCTCCAAATAAGACTTCTGTGGCCTACCCAGATCTGGGTCCTGATTTTCTCTTTTTCTTCTTTTGCCCCATAAGCTGCTTGATAGCTATAGGTTCCTTATGCTTGGAAGTCTGCATTCATCCACTTCCTACAACTCTACATTTCTTATGTGCTTAACATTCAGTTTGAACTTAAGATGGCATTCCACTTCTTCAGCAACCTCAGGAAAGCTTCCCTAGATCCTTTTTTGAATGTTTTATGTTCTCATAACTCCATATTCGTCTTTCATAAGTGGTTTTGAAAACTATGCTTATATAGTACTGTAAGCACTTCATGCAGGGCAGTCCTCTAGTCTATAAAATGTACATCCCAGAACTTGTTCAAGTCTACCTTCCCAATGTCTGGTGCAATTCCTGGTGATGGTTAATAAACTGTTGAAATTCACATTCCTTTACTTATTGTATTTTGGAGACACACATTTTTGGAATATGCAATATTTATGGTCAGAACAAGTATGGAGGTATTGAAAAGAAGATCCATGAGGCAATGGGGTAATGAAGGAAAGTAAAAGGTCACATAAGGAAAAGAGTGTCTTGTACGTTCCTCCCAACATGTAAATGGTACTGAGTGAACTTTTGCAGACTTATTCTTGCATTGTCTGTGTAGACTAAGTGTCTAAGTAAGTGTTCTGCCCTTCCTTTTAAAGGAAACTCTGAGCTAGCTTGAGAATTGTTTTCTCCTTCATTTCTATGACTGATTCCATATTCAGTTCAGATAAATTTTGAAAACATTGGTAGAAAGTAAACTGTATGTGTGAAAATACTAGAAAATGAGGTTTATTATTCAAAACACATGTATTATATCAGTGCTATAAATTCCTGTTCCTTTAAGTGCCCATGGCTTAAATAAAAAGCATTAGCTAAACTATTGAGTTTAACTTGATGGCTACGCTAAAAAAGTTGTTAATAATAAGTTAAGAAAAATGAGCTTAAAAGGCAAGGAGAGAAGTATCCAGAAATATTGAGAAAATCATAAACGGACCCTTAAGTCAGAAAGTGGGGTGGGGAAGCAGGTTTTGTGATCTAGGGCTTTTTTGCAAAGCTACATCTAAAATTTTAGTCTTCTGGCTTTCATTTCCTATGTCACGTTGCACACTTCTGGAAGTATAAAGATCATATACCAACCTACACATGGTAAAATCACTTTGTGAGATACTTTTAGCTTGAAAATTACCTCCTCAACTCAGAATTGTTCTGTAATTTTAATGACTTCTGCATCTTTTAAACCAAGGACTAAGAAACATACAGCTTTGCCTTTCTCTTTCCATTTTTGTTATATTTATCTATAAAAAGAATGATAATGGAGAGTGGACTCATGTTTGGATATGGTTCTTCCTTGTTTCCCAGATCCAGCTATGGGTTCCATTCCATTGAGCAGACAAATCAAGCACAGTTGATTTCCCACCATGGCTATGCACCACTATTGCACTTGTGTGAGAATCAGGTCAGGTTATTTGCTGCAAAGTGGGTTAGACCATGAGTTACTTGGACAAATGTTGGTCATTTTCTCCCAGTCACCCATGTAGCACCTTCTGGCACTAGACATGCTGACTATCTGGGAACTGACTCTCTTCCAGCTTCTAGCCATGTCACTCCATGTTACGTGTCAACTGCATATGGTGTCTTCAGCAGTAGGGTCTTACCACTAACCTTTGGTGGGTCATCAAATACTCTGACAGAAATCCGTCATTCTTTTAGGAAACCTTGTAGGTCTCTCTGATCAAAAGCTCATTTTGGATGATAGCCACCTGCTGGTACTGGGAGTTACAGGTCAGTGTCGATGAAGAGAAGGAAGAAAAAGATAAGTAATATAAAAGAGTTAGAGAGAAGAGGGAGAGAGAGAGAGACAGAAAGAGAGAGAGAGAGAGAAGATTAATGTCAATCTTCATTGTACCCTCTCCAGTACCTTGTGACTCAGGTGTTCTGTCTAAGGGCCTGGTGAAGGTTCAACTATTTGGTCTGCCTTTTAGGATGTAGAATTTTATGGTACCATTGCCATTTGGGTCCACATTTGTGTCCCCAACTCCCTCCCTTGCCCTCATTCCCCACCCACCCTATTGTCCAGTCTATGAGATGCTTGGTGGTATGTTGGCATCTTGGGTACATTCAGGTTAGGTGCTATAGATGAGTGAGACTATGTAGCAATTACCTTTCTGTGAGTGGGTAAGTTCACTGAGAATGATCTGTTCCAGGTTCAACCATTTTTCCTCAAATTTCATTGTGTCTTTTTTTTCTTACTGCTGTGTAGAATTACATCATGTAGATATATCACATCTTAGTTATCCATTCGTCTAGTAATGGACATCTGGTTTGATTCCAGCTCTTAGCTATTATGAATTGGGCTGCTATAAACATGATTGAGCAAATCTCTGTGGATTGAGCTGTGGAGCTTTTAGGGTACATGGCCAGTAAGGGAATAACTGGGTCTATTGGTAACTCTATAGTCAGCTTTTTTTAGGAGTCTCCATATTCCTTTCCAAAGTGGTTGTACTATCTTGCATTCCCACCAACAGTGGATGAGGGTTGCTATTTCTTCACATCCACACCAGCATTTATGTTCATATGATTTTTTGATGTTTTCTATCCTTACTGGGGTAAGGTGGAATCTCATAGTTGTTTTAATTTGCATTTCCCTGGTGATTAGGGATGATGAACATTTTCTTAAATGTGTGTTTGCCATTTGTATTTCTTCCTCTATGAACTGCCTGTCCAGCTCTTTGCCCCATTTTGTGAATGGGTTGTTTGACTTTTTATTGTTTAGGTTTTTGAGTTCTTTGTAGATTCTAGAGATTAGGACTCTGTCAGTTGGATATTCAGCAAATATTTTCTCCCATTCTGTGGGTAATCTATTGGCTTTGCTTATTGTATGTTTGTCTGTAAAGAAACTCTTCAGCTTCATGTGATCCCATTGATTGAGTGCTTGTTTAAGATCCTGTACTAGAGGGTTTTTTTTCAGGAAGTCTTTTTCCATTGTATATCATTAATGTTCCTTCTATATTTTCTTCCAGTAGTAGTCAAGTTTCTGGTCTTATATTGAGGTCTTTGATCCATTGGGACTTGAGTGTTGTGCATGGAAAGATGTGTGGATCAAGTTTCAATTTCCTGCATATGGTTATCCGGTTCATCCAGTACCATTTCTTGAAGATGCTATCTTTTTTTCTAGTCTACATTGTTAGGGCCTCTTTCAAATGTCAAGTAGCTATAGTTACTTGATCCAAAGTCTGGGTCCTCGATTCTGTTCCACTGGTCTGTGTCCCTGTTTTTATGCCAGTACCATGCTGTTTTATTACTATGGCTTTGTAGTATAGCTTTAGATCAGGTATGGTAATGCCTCCAGAGGTATTTCTTTTGCTGAGGATATGTTTGGATATCTGATGCCTTCTGCCTTTCCATATGAAATTTGAGATTGTTCTTTCTATCTCTGTGAAGAACACTGTTGGGATTTTAATTAGAATTGCATTAAATCTGTATATTGCCTTCAGTAGGATTGCCATTTTCACAATGTTAATTCTGCCTATCCAGGAGCATGGAAAGTCTTTCCATATTCTCAACTCCTTCTCAATTTCTTTTTTGAGTGTTTAGCATTGAAGATAGTGCATGGCTTAACGGATAAGGGAGGGAAGTCAGGCATAGTGGTTCAAATCTTTAATCCCAGCAGTCAGCTACCTGAGGTAGGAATATCACCATGATTTTGAAGCTAACTGGGATCAGAGTGAATTTTAGGTCAGCCTTGGATACACTGAGATGCTACCTGAAAAGGAAAAAAAAAAAAAAAGAATTAAGAAAGGCTTCATTTTAATTCGTCAGTAGTTTGAATTATTTACTTTTCTCATTGCTGTGATAATTTTCCTGACAAAAAGAACAAAAGGATATTTAAATGATTATTTATAGTACTTATTGAGAAAATACACTTAAAATGTATAAGTGGCAAAAATCTGATTTCTTCTAAATTTTAATTGACTTATACTAGCAAATAAAGACCGATACTTATATCATTGTCCATTATAAACTACTTATGTGTACCTAAAATGGGCATGTCTCTGGTACTACCTGAAAGATTTTAAATTTTCATTACGTCCTAAAATGTCATAAACAGACTTATTTTTAAGTGATTTGCATTTACAGAAGACAATTATTTCTAAATTATTTTAATGTGCAATAATCTGTAATTCTGAATAAAAGACTAAAACCTGGCCCAGTTATTTTAAATTGTGACTTCAGCCCAAGAAAATAGCCTGGTTGCATTAGTGATTTCTATATCATACACATAAAAAGAAATGTTTAGTAAAAAATTAACTTAAATAATATCAACATTTATTAATTTAAAGTTTTGTTATTATAGCTTTAATTCTGTATAAATTTATAATACCTCATGAAATACATATGAAAATAAATCAAATTTCTGGTCCTCCTCAGAAAATATGAACCCCACCAAGGACCATATTCAAAAGAACTTTTCAAGAGTATTTTTTTGCTTTCTTTCCCTTCAAAGTCAAAATAGAAATTCTGAAATTTCAACAGGCCCTCTTGATCAGCATGAAACATCCTTTATCAATACTGAGACATTTAACAAAGAAACTCTTTCTTCAAATATTAAACCATTTTCATTTATTCAAATGTTCAGAAACCTGAAGCAGCAAGCCCCAAAGCAGCATTTGAGTAAATTGCCCAACCATTTCCATCTCTGAAATTTCATAATTTCTAAGAGTAGATGCAATATGAGAAAGAAAAAATATTTCTTCAGATAAAGGTTGTGAATGTGCTTTAGCTCACTCAGAAACTCTACTCTGTGGGGCAAAAAAATCATACAGAAATAAAATATTGTTACCAACAAATTCTAACATGATACATCATTTAAAAATGGCAATAAAATGGTAAATTATTACCCATCTACTTCAGAGTATCCAGAGTATTATGTCTAAAAAATAGAGATAAAATAAATGATAAGTAGTGGAAAATTGACAGAGTCATCACTCAGGTGCCTGAGTGCTGAATCACCTGTTATCTGAGGCAGACCCAGTCCTGGACAATAGCACTAAGTGGCCTTACAGTGCCCAGCAAGCATGGGTTAATACAGCATGACTAAAAAATGTAATGATGGACTTATCAATAACTAACAAGTAGAAATACTTGTGAATACTCAATAATATAAAACCTAAGCCCTGCCTACGAAGAGTTTATAGTCAAGAAAATGAAACAAGGCTTAAACAGGGAAAATGTAAATAAGATGAAAAAATTTTTTTTCCAGATAACATTTAAGGCAATGACAACTAAATGACTGACTCATCCATACAACTAATGACCGAGACTGACTAAATATCAATGCTGTGCCTCAATGTGATTCAGACAACATGCAATAAAATTTCAAGGGAAAGGAATCATTACAGGTTAGGCTGGTGTCAAAAAACTCTAAGAAAATATTTAAAATGTGTGTTCAGAACAAGGTAATGTTTACGTTTCAGAGAAGAGAGAAAGTGAATGACTCAGAGTTGAAGAGGCAGATGTGAATTGAAGTAGATTACAAGGGCTGGAGGGATGGCTTAGCAGTTAAGGTGCTTGCCTGCAAAGCCAAAGGACCCAGGTTTGATTCCCCAATACCCATGTTAGCCAGATGCACAAGGAGGAACACATGTCTGGAGTTCGTTTGCAGTGGCTGGAGGCCCTAGTAAGCCCATTCTATCACTCTCACTCCCTCTTTCTCTGTCAAATAAATAAATAAATAAAAATAAAATATTTAAACTAGATTAGCAAGTTTAATTTTTTCATTTTTATCCAAATCCCAAAATGATGTGTGTCCTAATGTGTTTCAAACTCTATATCTATGCTTATATACACAGTGGAGCAATCTCTTCCTTCATGCTTTACTCTACCTCCTTGAGATTGCTATGTTGTCTATGATCACATCCAGTTTCCAGTCTCTTGTGAAATAGGAGAAGAATGAAATAAACATATCCTGAGCTAAGAGAACCCAGTCTCTAATATGGCATGTACTCAAAGTGCCAAGACAAAAACATGCCTAACCTGGTTTGAATGCTTACTTGCTGAAAGGTTTTAAAGTCCCCTTTGCTAATAGGCTCACCTTATAAATATATTCAACATTTTTGTAAATAGCCTACTTGCTTCAACTTGCTTCTTTCATCCAATTTGTTACTTTCATCCAACTTACTATTTCCACAATTCTGATCCACTCTCTAGGAGTAATTTGGTCAATTAAAGAGGTAAATTAATTATTTGAGACCATGAAGGTCCCATTTACTGAATATGTAGTGAAATAAACAAAAGAAAAATGAAATAACTCTGAGCCCCAAAGATGAGTGCAAACTCCCCTGGGCTTAGAGGGAGCATCCAGCTCTCTGCAGCATGCAATTAGTACAGAGGAAGAATTGTGTGTTTAGTTTTACTTAACCCAGGGTGAATGTCCACCACTGGTACTCTTTTTCTGAAATTAGTTGTCTCCTCACTATTTAGACGTTATTAAGTGTAATACCCACAGCTATTGTTATAGGAGATAATCAAAAGTATCTACTAAAATGATGAATCAATATTGATAAACTGTACTTGAAGTTCCATATATGACTTTGGTGAACTGTTTCATGTAGCACTTGGATTTTACTTCCCCTTGCTTGGTTATGAAGCAATTTACAAAGATGATGGCTTACTGCAGAGGTCTTCTACAAATATTTCTAGGGTTTGAATCTTAAGCCATTTTGATCTTGAAGATACCTCAGGGTATCATTTAACTTTGAGAAAAGAAACATAGGCAATACCCTAGTGAAAAGAATAAAAAATTTAGGTCCTCTTTGACAGGATCAGGTCATAACTCCTACTAAAATCAATGCAGGGGCTGGAAAACTGGCTCAGTGGTGAAGGCACTTGCCTGCAAAGCCTAACAACCCAAGTTCTATTCCTCAGTACCCATCTAAAGCCAGATGTAAAAAGTGGCGCATGACTTTGTAGTTTATTTGCAGCAGCTGGAAGCCCTGGAATGCTCATTCTCTCTATCTCTTTCTGCTTGCAAATAAATAAAAATATTTTTAAGTCAATGCAGATTTTCACATAGAGAAGAGAATACCATATCTTTCAGCTAGCTTTCAGGTGCAGAAGCAGAATAAGACATATGTCAGTTACTTCATCCTACTGTTGGAAGGAAAAGATTTTAAATTCCCTTATAGTTTCAAGAGGAAATTTCATGGCGAGGAAGGCAAAAGTATAAGAGAAGGAGCATAGTCACATTGTGTTCTCCGTCAGGAAGAAAAAGAACTGGAAGTAGAGCCAGGCTACCAAACCTCAAGGCTCATGCAGTGACTCACTTCCTATAAGGCTTTACCTCCTAATAATTCCACAACTTTCCCAGAAAGCATCAGGAGTTGGGGACCAAGTTCTCAAATACTTGAGCCAATGTGGTTATTTCACATTCAAATCACAACTTATGATTCATTTTAGTCATTTATTCTAATATTCCCATGTCTACTTTATGACATACCACAGGAGAATCTCAGTAAGAGGGTATTAGAATTAGGATTGTATTGGGGCCTTAGTTCAGTGACTTGGCAAGGGCTTGAAGAAGCAGAGATTCACCATGGGCCGAACACTATCACAAAGGAGGGGGAACTGTGTACCAAGCGTTTCACCCGTAGTGACCACCTGACCAAGCATACCCGCAGTCACCCTGGTTTCCGCCCGGAACTGCTCCGACGCCCCGGTGCCCGCAGCACCTCACCCCCCCGATTCGCTGCCCTGCAGCTTGGCTGGCAGCCCTGCTCCCAGCCCAGTACCCAGCCCAGCTCCTGCCAGCCTGTAGGGCTCTGATGTCTGCCACCATCAACAGGACACATCTGGGGGAACATCCCCCCCAAGATGCCTCTGCTCACTTCAAGGAAGTGAGTTGGGGACTGAGAGTGGAGCTGGGTCCCCCTGTCTGTAAATAGCTGTGATTAACTTAATCCTTCAAGTTCCTTCTGCAGGGACCCCAGGTGGACAGTCAGTAGGCCCTCTCTGTCCCCTGTCCACTATCCTCTAGGTGTGGAGCCCAGCCTGGGAGAGTCCACCAGCCCCACTCCTTATCTTCAGTCCCCTTGTCCTCACTCCAGGTTGGGACCCTGTATGCACAAAGCCATAAATTGAACCAGGGGTTCCCATGGGCCCCTTGCCTGTCCTCTGTCCCCCATGCCTCAACCTTGCCCCACTGAAAGCCATTGGAGATGTTCAGGGAAACGGGGGAGGGGGACACAGCCTGCTATACCCCCCATTTGGGCACTCAAATCTCAGGTGTCTACAAGGTTCTGCCCATGAAAGGGGCCACTTGGTGCCCCAACCTCTGGGCGTGTGGGAGGTGCTACAGTTTCCAGAGGGTTCCAGGCCTAGGCCTGGGAGACTTGGTACAGGGTGGGAGTCAAGGTTCTCCAAAGCACCAAGGCTCACTTTGGAGTGGATGGGGAGACAGGGAACAAATTATACTCTGACTGCTGGTGTAGGGGCTTGCACTCCAGATACCCTCTTCTGGGCTTGTGTCCCAGACTGCATTGTCAGGACTTATCCCCTCCCCCTGGGTCAGCTCCCTGAGTTTGGCCTTCATGGCATTGCGTGATAGACAATCTTATAGGACCCTGATGGCCATCGAGGCCAGAAGTGCTGGGCTTCTACCCTGCCCCTTGTGGCCTCTCATTCTTGGGTGCCTGGAAAGGGTGGCCTTTGGACCTCAGGACTGGAAGGAGGCTGGGCTATGTGGCCTCCTGGGTAGTTCGTTTTTTCTGGACCGGATAGAATATTTTTTCAGACACCGATTTCCTTTCTTGTTTATGGTCAGGGGATGAGGGGACCCTCCTGGGTGATCTGTTCTCAAGGGGGTGTGAATGTCAGGGGTCTCCCATCTGAACTTGGGTGGGGAGGTGTCTCTTTAGGGGTGACATGCTGAGTCCCTCCAGTGTCTTCCTACTGTAGCTTGGATTTTCTTTTAGGTGTGGGCATCAAGGGCCTCACCCTAGAGTGGGAACCCCCCAAAAGCCTGATCCTTTCCATGTTGGTTACAGGGGGTTTGGGGTTACCCTCATTTGTTCCAGAACTTACTGTCACCAAATCAGGGGCATTGGGTCATGCCACCATTTTCTAGGCCCAGGTCTAGCATGGAAGGAGGCAGGGGGACATCGTTTTGGAGCTGGGCTCGGAGGATACTTCCTCAGCCAGCCTCCTTCTTGGGTGCCCTGTGAGGGGCCACCCTATCCTCTGTGAGGTGGCGGGTGGCAGGGCTCCTATTCCCTTGTGTCTTTTTAGATGTCTTGCTTGGTCCCAGCCCTTGCTGGTTACCTGTCCCCTCTGTAGGGGAAGGGGGGGTTCTTGTGGTAATAGGGCCCAGGAAGGGAGAACTCCATGCAAAACCCAAGCCTGCTTGTTCCCACCTCCCCAAGAGCCTCCCCAAGAGTTAGTGGTCACCTACCTGGCTCCAGCCCTGAGGTGAAAGCCCCAAAGAGACGTGTGCTTTCCGTGGGTGACGCCCCTCCCCTGCTCCACCTGGCCTATCACCCTTGTATTTAATTAAAGAAGTCCTTTTATAAACCTTGAAAAAAAAAAAGGAGGGGGAATTCTGGACTGAATATCTCAGTGAATTTTATCTATAGGGGATGACTAGAGTGAAGATAAATCTTTGAATGGAAGGACAATCAACCATACCATCTGGAAGAAGAGGATGCTTGTCAGTTTATGGCTTACGTAGTGAATTTGCTTTTGTTTCACTTTATTATGGTCTCAGTGATCTTGACTGAAGCTAAGGTTCCATGAAGTCATTCACATCCAACAGAAGATCAACATGGCCCAGCTGTAAACCTGAGAGTATTCACCAGATGCTAGTGATTCTCTGCATACTGACCTTTTATTTATTTATTCTGCATACTGCATACTGACCTTTCATTTATTATATGTATAAAATAGAATGCATTTCCTAGTTTTCCTTCTAGTAACCAAATGACTGAAAATTAACATTTAAACACATCCTTCTTCTACCATTCATTCCTGAGCCAGACATCATTTGGTAGTAAAGGCTCTTTACCTGACTAAGTGACCTATGCATTCTCCTTTTCAGAGTCTATCTCCAGTATACCAGTCTTACTATGTTGATGTCAGCTGTCCATTGACTATTATTCTTTCATATGGAAGTACTAAATGAATCTTCAAACATTTCCACATGCAAGTGTGACCTAATTCTTCCTCAGTTACCTCAGCAACCTATAATCTCTTTCTCCATCTTTTGTTTCACTGACATTAGGAGCATAAATAGCCAGCTCATCATCTCAACTCCAAGTAACTTCAGTTAACAATCTTTATGTCAGCCCTGTGATTCCTCAGGGAGCATTCTTCCTTGGCAACAAAGACTTCTTAAAACTGATAACAAAGTTGTGGCTATGAAAGCAAAAGTTGTAGGTAAGTGAGGGGATATCAAATATAAAAGTAAGATGACTACTCCTGCCCATAGGGCATAGATTTGGTCCATGGGACAGTATGATCAATGTAATATAATCAATGGCTATCACCCATTTGGATCCACACTCAGCAGTAGGCCTTGTTCTTAATGGGTAACAGGGGTGTGTATAACTAATAGAATCTGTGACCCACTGGCTCACTTCTACTGTGAAATTATTTACCCTTTTCAGATATACTGTTGTGAGGGATTACTATATGCTGGTTTAACTCAGTTTATGGATCCACTGATTGAGGAATTTTTTCCAAGTAAAATTAAGTGAGGAACAAATGGAGCTCAATATTATTTTTTCAGAGGTTTACATATCTGAAATTATTTCAAAATTAAATGTTCAGGAAGGGGAAAGGGTTAGACAAAGAAGTGGAATTTCTTTGCTGACAGGGAGATTCAGGAGGAAATAGTGTTCAATATTTGACACAGAGAGAGGGACCCATGTTATATTAATCAAAATCATACACCTTCATTTTCACAAAAAGTAGTTATTAAATACATTGATGTAGCATATAAGTTTGACATATTTGACTTGTCTTAAATTACAGAAATTTTGTTTTCATCAATCAGGCCTGTTCAAAATATGCTAAGAATGATTTTTAAATGTTTTCTTTTGTTTCCATGGCAATAAAGAATTTTTATCTTTTCCTTAGATTTTGTTCTAACTTCAGGTTTGCTTAAATTTTGGGGAAAGCTTTCACTAAAGAGGGTATCTTTTCCAAAAGGAGTTTACATTTTAAATAAGCCAATACACTTATTTTTAACAATAAACATTTGAATTCTTGTTTTGGAATTGCAGTTGACTGCTGATCTACATACTCTGTGGGTTGCTGGCCAATCCTGTTGCTTTATTTTGCATCTATCTAACCCATTGAGAAGGTACACAATGTATATACTAGTGCCAGGTAGCTATACTAAGTGTTGTGCTTATTTTCCATGGAAATCAAGTATCTCTTTTGGAGGGGAGGATAAGAACAAGTCTTAATTTTGTCCAGCCCTGGAAAGAATTGCTCTGAGATATCTGACTTAATTGCTATCACACTTGTGATTCATCATTTTAATTATATTATAACATATAGTAGTCTCCCAACTAACCTTAACCTTATCTCTGCATTGGCAAAGATAAGAATACCATAGTGAAATCTAAACAGTCTAGTTCTTGACACTATTTTTCCAATTTTAAAATATAATGCAGAGCTGAACATTGTGGTGCACACCTTTAATGCCAGCACTTGGGAAGCCAAGTTAAGTGTATCTTACTGATTTCCAGGCCAGCATGGACTAGAATGAGACCTTGCCTCAAAAGAAAAAATAATGCAGTATGTGGTTGCTTGAGTGGATATCCCCCAATAGATTCAGGGGTTTTATTAAAGCTTCTTGGATTTCCAGCTATCTGGCTGGAGGAGGATCACTGGGCAGATCCTGGAGTCCAGCCCTAAGGTGTTACTGGAAGCAGATCTGAATTCCAGTCTAAGATATACAAAATGCTTCAGGTCTGCCTGGGGCTCCTGGACTGTATCTGCTTGTGATGCTGGTGATAGTATTTCTCTCTGCATAGACCTATGAAAGGGGGCCAGATTCTTCTGCCATTATAGAACTTCCCCTGGACCTATAAGCTTCAAATAAAGTCCCTTCCTTCAATACCTTGTGCCTGGTTTGGAAGTCCATCCCAGCAATGTGAAGTTGACTGCAGCACAGTGTCAACTTGAATTCACTTGAAGTTTCTTGATAAGTATGCTCTTAAGTAATAGGACAAGTGTAGAGGTGAGGAAGGCAAAAGAGGATGACCAAGATGACCAGTTGATAAAGGACCTGGAAAGCAATGGTAGACTCATCAGGAGTTTACATGTAAACTTGAGGCTGTGATGAGCCAGAAAAGAGCACTAAGCAGGGGACTGGTTTCAACACACTGACATTTTCAAACTGCATTTAGGTCACAAGCTTCTTTTCTCAATATGCAAATATACCTGCAAGAGTGAGGACTTTGTCATGCACAGCTTGCTGAGAGATATTTTGATCAGCTAATAAAAGAGCAGCTGGAGAGGTCTAAGTTTTGGGGATGTGGAGGTGGACAGTGCCCAAAATAGATTTTATCTAGAGCCCTGCTCTCTTCAGTGTGTCACTCTAGGAAAATGTCCCCTGTCACCTTCAGCAAATGCCAAAAGTTGCATATATCTGAGTAGTTAAGTCCAATTGGTACAATATTGCTTCAAGATATGATCTTAAGACAACTATTTTCACTCATTAGAAAAAAAATACAATAACTGATTGTTGAATATGATTACGTCAAACATTATCATTACTTAGGGATCTTATACATACATCATGGCTGGAAGCAACACCTCATCTAGTCTGCTCAGACTACATCTTCAAAAGGACAAAGCCAGGGATGGGAGATGGCTATGCAGAAAAGAGCACTTGCTGCTTAAGCCTGGGGGCCAGAGACTACTTTAGTTGAACTCCCCAGCACCCAGGTAAAAATTTGAGAATAGCCATGCACACCAGTTATGTGGGAGGGTAGGGGACTAGAGAATTGCTGGGGGTCACTGACAGAAGTTCCTATCAAGGAAATACAAAGATGAGCAAGAATGGAGGGTATTATTCTCTGACATTCTTCTCTGTCCTCCATCTGCTAATGCCTGGGGTGTGCATATTTGCACACACACATGTATACACTGTATATACATTACATATTACATATATTCTACACACAGAGAGTTAAAAAAGGAGAGAGAGAGAGAACAAAACTTTCCCCAATCAAAATCTGTTAAATATTCTATTGTCAAGAGGCAAAGAGTGTACTTTCAAAGCAGAGTTGCAAAGGAGAAAGCAAAGACCACTTTGGCACTAGGCCTGTATTTTCAATGGAGTGCTGTTCTATGCTTTAAGAATGTACAACTTACATTTCAAAAACAGTTTTTCTTATTTACTTCCTATTCATCATTTCCTGAAATAAAAAAGCAAAATGTCTCTGCGATATTTTTATAAGCAGTTCTAGTTTTGAATTGGTAATTTGTGCATCTAGATTTTGCTCAGTAAAGCATGAATCATATAGATCCCATTATGTGATTATGCAAATGCACACTAAATATACAACTGCAAGCATATATGAGCAGTGAAATTTAATTAATTATTATGACTTTACTCACTTGCTGAATGTACTTTTATTAACAGTCCACAGATGTGTTTCCTCTCTTGATTCATTTACATTTTAATACCATGTAAAAATGATAAATTATTGTAACAGCAGATGATAAAAACAGATGGAGGAAACACAATTGAACCCAAGATGAGTTGCATAGGTTTGGATTGAACAGTTTCTGTATCTAGACTAGTGTTAAATGCTTTATTCTTATTTTATGGCAATGATGGAAGAACTTCACAAACACATACCAAAGACATTCAACTAGCCAGGGGTATTTAAATATTCATTATTAAAGGGTATTAAATGCTTTATAAACTGGTAAGAAAACTTCTGCTTGAATATCAAAATGTAATAAAAATATCTGATATGATATGGTAGAATTTATAAAAAGTTATGAATAAACATTAATGTTAAGAGAACAATTGACAAATTACTAGGTATAACTAAGAATCTCAGTCACTTATAGATTATACTATCCTATAAAGGGCTGCATTCTAAACTTAAATAATTGATGATATGGGCTGGAGAGATGGCTTAGCACTTAAGGTGCTTGCTGGCAAAGTCAAAGGACCAAGGTTTGATTCCCCAGCACCCCCATAAAGTGAATTGCCCAAGGTGGTGCATGTATCTGGATTTCATTTGCAGTGGCTGGAGGTCCTGGTGCACCCATTCTCTCTCTCTCTCTTTCTCTCTCTCTCTCTCTCTCTGTATCCTTCTCTCTCCCTCTTTCTTTCTCTCTCACAAATAAATAAATATAATATTTAAGTAATTGATGATCTTTCTAAGAAAGAATTCCAAAATCATTAAAATCACTTCCTTTATTAAATTAATATCTATATATGTGTACAAATCACCAAGTCTTTAACAGGTATATGTTTGAATTGACATAGGTGACTGTTATTTTCACTTTTCTGAAATTCCATTAAATACAATTGAGGTAACATGTAAAAAATCAGTAGTTGACCATCAAAATTCTCTGGTGCCCAAATGATGAAAAAGAAAAAAAAAAACAAAAAACATATGCTTGTTCACCAAAAGGAGTAGAGGAATGGGTTACAATATGAATTGTTTTTCAGAAAAATAACTCAATCGTGCAGGACAAAACTTCTGTCTTCCTTTTCATAACACCTGAGGTTCCTGTCAGAATCTGTGTTGAGCAGAAAGTGAAGGATTACAAGTGTATGGACTTCCAGCTTGAAAAACTCTTATTCATGGTTCATCTCTCAAGCAGTATCCTCAACTTTGACACTTTACTTCTAGTTGTATGGACACAAGGAAGTGTCTCCTACAACTGAGTTATTTTATAACACAAGTCAATTTTCTGAACACATTAGAACAAATATTTCTACCTAGAGTTTTATTCTGCCACATGAGTATAAAGGATTTTGTTTTTGTCTCTAGTTTATTTTATGATGGGGCCTGGTCTTACCACCTCTTCAATTTACAACAGTCTAGTTCATCCAATGGGAAATCAGAAGAGCTGACCAACATTGCAAAGGCAAGTGGGCCTGTTAAGCCACACCACCCAGAGAAGGAAAAACTAGCTAGAGATCAGAGAAGTGCAAAGAACTAAGACATCATTTAATTAATACTTTTAGTAGAACTAAGTGAGGGAGATTCAACCACATGGCTATTTAGAGACAAGTGTGGTTGGTTGTTTTATCTGGAAATTTACAAGAAATTTAAAAAGCAAAGTGTGCTGGTGAGTTAGGCATGGAAACTGCCATCCCGTAATACCAGTCCAGAGGGGTGAGCCTGGATAATTGCTGGTGTACCTCCACAGGAAAAAAAAATGGCTAAAATGTCAGTTCTGGGTTTAGTAAGAGACTCCTTCTCATAGAAACAGATGGATGAGTGTAAAGGGGAGGACACCAGATTTTCTCTTCTGGAGGGTGCCATGTACAAATAGGTGCATATACCGTGCACACATTACATCTCAAAACTACATACACATGCCAAAAAAGGAAAATGGGTACAATGAAAATATGCTCCCTGGATATATATATATATATATGTATATATATATATATGTGTGTGTGTGTGTGTGTGTGTGTGTGTGTGTGTGGCTTTTGCCTCAATCATACTTTGCGCTTGACCTAAGCATAATGACTTACTTATTAATTTCTAGTTATATTTCTGGATGTAAAGAGCATAAAGTTTTAAGATAGATGTCTTGTTTCTCCCCATGCTCACACCCCAAGTCTGTATTCCCTGCCTGGCAAGCTCTGCTTTCCCCACTCATGTTGTCTTCAGCATCACACAGAAGCCATCAATAGAGTCACAAATAAGACAGAACAATCAGATAGAAAAACTAACTAACCTGAGACCTCATGAAGGTCTTGATATTTTGGATACTTTAATGCTCTGGATATAAAATAACCAGAATTCTCAACAATTGTGCACTCGTTCACTTATCTTTCCTTGAGCAGCCATGAGAAAGTCTTGAAACCTTGATAAAGTCTTTCTGGAATTAGAACACTTATCCGTATTAAGTATGGTTAAGGTACTGTTACTGGCAGCAATTAAAATTTTTCATGTTTGAGCTGGAGAAATGGTTTGATGGGTTAAAAGCTTGCAATGCCTTCCAGCCCATCCCTGGTTAAAGATTCCTCAGTATCCAGATATACCCAGACTCACAAAATTGCGCATGCATCTGGAATTCTTCTGCAACACCAAAAGACCCTCCTGCCACCCATATACACACACACATTCTCTCCCTCCCCCACCATCTCTCTCTCTCTCTCTCTCTCTTTCTCTCTCTCTCGTGCATGTGCACAAATAAATATAAAAATATTTTTTAAAAATTAAATTTTTAGGACTAGAGAGATGGCTCAGTGATTAACACATGCCTGCAAAGCCTAACAAGCCAAATGTACAAAGTGGTGCATACATCTGGACTTCATTTGCAATGGCTGGAAGCCCTAATATACTCATATTTATTCACTCATTCATTCATTCATTTTCTCTCTCTCTCCCTCCCTCTCTCTCTCTCTCCTCAGAAATAAGTAATTTTTTAAAATATTAAGTTGTTCATGTTCACCAAGTGTTTCTTAAAAAACAATAAGTTAAACTCCCTAATGGTTGATTTATAATAATTTTGATGCCTAATGCCTTAATGAAACAAGTGATTTCACTTGTAGATTTTCCCAAAATGTTCATAAATTTCACCATCCTGTACTAAGGTTCTTTATTCCTCTCTCATATAAATTACAGTTGATGGTAGTACTACATCAACCTCCTGCCAGTACTCAAAAGCTGGCAGACTCACAGGAGCGGCCTGCAGGATGGTTTGATGCCTTGTACAGGTTCTTCAGGGTAACATGCTGCCTAGATCTCATCGACTGTGCCTGTATTCCCTCTAACAACTGTCACCTTCACTTAACCATCATAAGTAATGCATTTACAATGGGTCCCGGGGTTTCATGGTGCCTTGCTGATTCCCTGTTCAGAGAAATATTTCTATACATTGTTAATGAAGCAAATGAATTGTCTGCTGCTTTAGCCTTGTTTCTGCTGTCATAAATATTGGCAAATTCTGATTCAAACCCTTGGTTGCCTCTCAGAGTCAGGCAATGGAGCTGATGATAATAATCCATAGTTCCTCTGTGGCTCCATGTACGTTATAGCTTCGTTAACTTGTTTTGATTTGTTTCGTTGCAGTCTTGCTAAGTCTTGAGAATTGGTGTTGATTTCTATGCAGAGCAAATTTATTTTATCTCAGATGCCTTAGCCCTACATCTTCTATGATTTGATGTGCTAGCTTTTCTAGCCTTTAATTTACCAGAATTAAAAAAAAAAAACAACATCCCTATAGAACATGGAAAATGATCCACATCATCCAACTTCAGTGAACTATGGAAAGCTTCCTGCCACTGCTGACCTTCGATATGAAACACTTTTCTTGAATTAGTTTGTGAAACCTTGAGTAAAACTGGGGACATCATTCTAGCACCCTGTATTTTTCATTTTAATTGACTATATGCCCATTAGCTGATCACCAACTTTCAACTCAGCCATAATGAAGCAACCCTACCTGTATACTTACTAGGCCCATCAACATTCCATTGTGTCTGAGAAAGGACAGCAAAAAGATAGACATCAAAATAGAAGACAGTATAGTCGGAACAAAGGAATTCAGTGGAAGGAGGATGAGGGAGGGGGAAAAAAAGAAGGTAAAGGGAAGAGAACTGTAGTCAAAATACATTATGCACATGTATGAAAATTGTTAATAAAAAAGTTAGAAAAAGAAGCGATCCTGGTTCCTCCACTTCAGTAATATAACTTGTGTTTACAGCATGCTAATACTAGTTACCTTCTTGGGATGCTGGGTGTTTTGCATGCCATAATTCATGTTCTGACTATGGACCAATTCCAGCATTGACTTCAGTGCCTCTTGTTATATTATATTACAAGTCACTCTGGTCACCTTCCTCTCTTCTAACAAAGAGCTCACTCCATTTTGAGTTCTCATAGTTGCTATGGATGAAAAGTGTTACAAAACCTTTCTGAATCTATTTGGGCATAAAAGATACTGAACAATAATTGTCATGGACCACACAGAGAACACCTTTTAAAAGAGCAACTCATTTTACTATGAATTAAAGAATACTGAAATGAAGCACACCCACAGAATCTCTTTCCCACTCCCATACTACTGTGTGTCATTTTGAAGTCATTCTTTCCATTTCCAGTAGTGATCTCTTTTTTTCTTTCTTTAATGCAAGGACTTCAAGAAATTATAGCAAACTCTGTTGGATTATATATTCATGCTTTTTCTGGAAATCTCTACTTGACCCCAATCAATAGAGCTCCAGGAAGACACATATCTATTATGTGACTTGCCCTAAATAGGCGAGGCAAACTTTTTTTCCCCAAGAATTTAAAGTTCCATAAAAAAAATAAAAAGCAAGATATTTGAATTTTGGTCATATAACCAGTGAAACTCTAGGTATGTGAAACTCAAGCCATGGGTGGCCATTTGAAATTAAATGTAAAACTGGATGACTTCAAATGTAAAATGCAGTAAATCAGTTAGTTACATTAGCCACATCGCAGGGATTCAATATTATAGAGTATTTTTGTCATCACACATTCAATTATAAAGAGGATTTAAAGGAAGGGATAAACTGTAACCCAAAGGCCAAATTAAACCATCTGTTTTTGTATACTTATTAAGAATGTTTTAATTGTCATGTAGAAGACTATTTTGTAACATGTAAAAATATGTGAAATTCAAATTTTGGAGTTATATGAGAAGGTTTAATGGAACACAGGCATGCTTCTTCAGGCATGTTTCTTCATTTGAATATGAGTGACTGCTGGTTTCACACTGCACTGTGGAGTTGAGCCATTGTGATCAAGAACACAAGATCAGCAAAGTCCGGGATATTTACTATCTGGCCCCTCGCAGAAAAGTATTTGCTTACCTATGTTCTTGAAGAAAATACTAAGGTCTGAAAAGATTCCTGGATCATTTCTTAGACTCTGAAGACCTCAGACTCACAATGTGGTGCAGGACTTACTTCATTTCTGTGCTGCAGATGGGAAGGAGAAGGACACTGTTACAATTATCTGCTGTGCATCTAGAAGTGGGGTGGACATCAAGGGAGGAGTGGCTTCTTCCCAACCCAAACCAGTAACATTACATGGTACTGTGCTTATCGCATTGTAGATCCTAGACCACCACTCACTGCCAGACAGAATAGTGAGCAAACTGTAGCCCTAGCATTTTCTCATCTGAAGAAAAGTCTCCCCGTCTCCTCTTTGAGCATCCTTCTGAACTCCCTTTTAAGTGAGCACAGCACCAACCTTTCCTACAGCGACAAGCCAGACTAGGGCCTGCGCAGATGGCATAATTAGGCCTCAAACCAGGTGTAAGTGCAGTCGGAGTGGAAAACAAAACACAGTATCCTCAGTGAACTGTGAACTCTCTCCTGCACAGAAAAGAAGCACAGTGATTGTATATAAGCATTTCTTGAAAATATTTCATTATATAAGGGTAACTGTCACAAACCAAGCAATGTCCAGGGTTACTCACAGCATAAAAGTTACATTTTACTGGGATTTGCCATAAGTGGGCACGAATGAAAAAAAAAAAACAACAACAACAACAACAAAAAAAAAAAAAAGATCCCAGGCAGAAGAACACAGAGATCAAGACTGCATTCCTTACATATGAGCAGAGAAGAGCACATCTGAAGAGCTCAGGAGAAAGGCCATGCTCCTCAGGAAGTCAGGGTCACTGGCTATGACAAGTAACTCTCAGTTCAGGAGTCTCATGGGAAAGACTCTAGAGGGCTTTCTCTCTCCCAATGAGCCTAACAAATCTCATTTTATTCTCTCAGGTAGTTGGTGGGCAATCTATTTGCCTCCAGGAATAACATATGACTATGAGTCTATGGGTGCATCATTACCAAGACATCAAGATGTCGCTACCCTTCCTGTCCAGCGGAATAAGGCAACGGCAATCGGAACCCTTCTCGAAGCAGTTTATTCAGGAATCCTTTACATCTGGGTGTGGGGCCCCTGATACCAAGCCCTCCTCCCTATAAATAGCCAGCCTAACCTAATCAGCAGCTGCCACGTGGGCGTAGGCAACAGGGCGCAGCCAACCACCTGATGGTGATCTAATCTTACTTAGCGCTGTACATGCGCACTTTGCAGTGTGTACCTGTTTACTCAGAAGGGGAAGCAGGAAGTGATACTTAGTCATGATACTTGGCAGCCAGCCCAGGCACCATCTTGTAATGGCCACCATACCTGCGGAGACTTGGCAGGAAGCCCGGGCGGCGACCTTGGGATGGAAGCCCGGGCAGGCGACCTTGGGATGGCCGCCACACCCGCTCTCCACATCAAGAGGCCTGAATCCCTTCTCTGTCACTGATCAGCTGCCTTATTGTTTCCAACTATAGAAATGGGTATGCACTACAAAGGTTTTTTTTTTTTTAACTAAGAGAATTCATATTAAAAAAAAAAAGACTGACCTCAAGGTCCAGGAATATATTTCAGTGGTGGAGTACTTGTTTAGTATGTATGAGTCCTAAGATCAATACTAGGTGCCTCAAAGGAAGAGTGTGATCACTGAGGCAGGCAAGAGGAAAAATAGATGTGAAAGTCATGTGCCCACCCCACAGCCCGCACCCCTTTCTATGCAAACTGATTCTAGAGAATCCTCAACATGGCATCACAGTTGCAAGCAAAGGCCCATGATCTGTTTAAATCAGTCTTGACAACCCCATTACCCACTTTCCCAGATTGCCTTGCACATCGGCAGTACAAAAATTTAGAAAAAGAGTTTCTAATTATGAGAGGATGTATAAAAGATATTTTTTGGAAGGCTATTTTTTTTTTAAACAGAAGTAGGCAGGCACAATGAGATAACAAACATGAGGAAAGTCCACAGTAATCAGTCACAGGACATCACAGAACAATGACCCAATATTCCCTACATTGAGAAAAAATAAACCTCTGTATGTTGAACATTATCTTACTCCCAATAATTTCTAATATATATATATATATATATAAACTAAAAGGATTAAAATTGCCCAAAATGTACTGATAAGGCATTCATCTTAACTTCCCTTGAAGTATGTTACTTGCCTCAATGGGAGTAAGAAAAGAAAGGAGTAAAATGTACCCGCTGTGGCTTTCTTGACTTGTAGTCATCCCCTGGCAAGTATGTGCCTGTTCTTGCTTCTGCTAGAAACTTGCAGTGCCATAGAGTAGGAGTCAAGATTACACTTTGGTGCAGAATCATTCAAGATTTTATGGAGATAAACATACAATAGAGTACTTAATATATGCTAGGGGAGCTACTGAATATTACATATACTGGCCCATTAAGACAACCATCCAATGACATTTGTGTGATTGTTAACTTCATTTTCCAAATGAGGAAACTGAGGCATGGATGATTTAAGTAAGTTTCCTGAGAAGAGTTCAAACTCAAGCATCAAGTCTGAACATAAGCACTACTTACTAGTAACTCTTCCCCTCAGGATGATGGCAGAAAACTCAAGCCCAATGAGGTAAGGAGACAGAATTGATTTGATCTGATGAAATGATCTAGAAGACTCTTTGAAAACCCTTGTCTCAAATTTTGGAAAGTCACCTATTTGTCTATCTCTTCAAGGTATCCAGTACTTGAGAAAATAGGTCAGTCAGTTTAGAGAGCTGAGCAATCAATATGCCTACAAACAACCAGACCAGGGTAGAAAGTGCTTAGCTTTGAAAGGAATGATGAAAGGACTCTTGTACTGTTAAAGAAATTGACCCAGAGACAGAGACATAAAGGTAGCGACCCAGAATTTAAAAGCTTTGAGCAGCATTTATCTTTGTAGCCACCAGTTCTTTTTGTTGCCAGGATGTGGCTCTTACTCTTACATTTCCCCTCCCAGTATTTGTTGAAATATATCCACTGTCTATGCTGTCAGCATATAACCTGGATGACTTTTGCCTGCTTAAGCATGTCTAGAAGTAGAGCAATCCAAAGTTCATGCAATTTTACATAAGCCTTCTGCAGGGAGGCAGAGACACATTACTGTGGCTAAGTTATCCTCTTGGGGATTGAATATCAGAGTTAAATAAACCAACTCTAAAAGTCCCTTTTCTTGTATTGCAACTAAAGCCAATTATGTTTTATTTAATTTTAAAATAAAGAAATGATTAGGAAAAACACTTATTCTGTTGGGTCTTGATAATGACTGCAGTGTTTCCAATACCAATTCACATTTACTAATCCATTTGTAATGTTCACCATTGTGTTCTTGTGATATGGCAGGCACAACATATAATCACATTAATAAAGCAAGACATGTACTTCTCTCCCATTAGTTTTCTTGAGCCTAAAACCTCTAGTCGAAGCTAGCTTTTACACTAGTACATTAACATATCTTATATTTGCCTATTTTCATGAAACAAAACCCTGAATTTTACAATAAGCATAATGGTGACAGACAGTAGATAGGTAGCTCTTCCAGAGCCTGTTTAGAAGGTAATTAGCATTTGTATCGTGGACTGATTAATGACCAAGGACAATAAAGTGTTGAAGGCAGGGATACTGAGAAGGGAAAATCAACATTTAGAGTAGTTGATAAATGCATGAAATATTCACCTTAATAAATGACTCTTTCCTACTCTGATAATAGTCCTTTATTCCATGGCCTCCCCAGGATTATCACTGTTCCCAAGCACAAAGATATGTGGATACATGTAGATACATGTATGAGTACACACACACACACACACACACACGCTTCCTCAAGAAGGGCTATTATCAGCTATTCTAACCCCTGCCCCCACATCTCTAAATTCTGTACTGTAAGGGTAGTCTCCTCTGAAGAAAGCTCTCTGCAATATTTTATTATTCACCTCAAAGGAACAGAGCACCTACAATTTCAACTAATTTTTGAAGACCAGAAACAGGTTCTACTATGCAAAAGCACAAGTGACCATAGTATAGCTATTTGGGGGCTAGAGGGGCAGGAATTCCTATTTTTAAAAGTAGGAAACCACCCAACTTTATGCCACTAAATTAGACAAAAGGAAACAAATGAAACTCAGATTCCTCCTGCTTTTTGAAACTAAGAAAAGCAAATGTATCAAGGCCATAAAAGACATGAGTACCCATGGATTCTGGATTCTGGAAGAACACTGAATAAGACATAAAGAGACGATGTGACAGGTTGAGAAATGAGCTTATCTTTGGAGTAGGGGATGTGTGTTCCTGTTATTGTACCTCTATGTTATGAACAATCCTAGAATCACTTTCTTAAAAAGTAGTGTAAATTTGGCATGGTGGTGCATGCCTACAATCCTAATATTGGGAGAGCTAACACAGAGAATCACAAGTTCAAGATCCTGGGGCATATAGTGAGACCCTGCCTCAAAAAACTTAAAACAGGACTTCTGGTCAAGATGGCATCTGCCTAAAGGAAAGGCAAAATGTTCAGGGTTCATTGGATCTTCTGTGGGTAAGCAGACTTAAATAGTCTTCCAGTGGAAGGGCGTGGAGGAGCAAAGTAGGAATTCCGCTGATTCCCATGCCGTCAGGTAGGCCACCAGTCCCCCAATCCCCTCAAGCAGCCGTCCTAGCCATAGTCCCAGCTGCAGGTTCCTACTGCACTAACCACAGGCAAGGGACCAAGACCAGCAGGCTATCATAGCTCCACGCACCTCCACGCTTGCCAGTGCCATCCCACTTGCCACTGCCCCCACGCCTGTGTGTAGACCCAGGCCCAGCAGGCTAGTGTTCCCCCAGGGACTTCCATATGCAAGCACTGTCCCACTCATAGCTGCCCACACCCCAGTGCATAGACCCAGCTGAACAGGCTAGTGCTCCCCCTGGGGACCTCCACACAGGAATGGCTTCCCATTCAAAATTGCCCCCACCCCATGCAGGGATCCATGTCAGCAGGCTAGTGTCCCACCCCCAGGCATTCCTGTCACTACACAGAACCACAGGAGAACTCTGGCCCCACCTGCTACCTCTGTGCTCAGACCCAGGCCAGCAAGATAGCATTCTCCCAGGGGGCCTCCCTGTGCAAATGCCACCCCATTTGCAACCACACCCCACCTCCCTACACAGACCAAGGTCAGCAGGCTAGTGCTGTCCCCCTGCCACCACGAGGGACCTCCACACACCACTGCCCCTCTGTGCACTGATCCAAGCCAGTAGGTTAGTGTTCCCCCCTCCCTAGGCTATTCCCACCACAGAGTACCTCCTCGTCCCCATCCATGTGTCAGCTGACCCACAGAAGTCCCATATCCTGGCCTTGCTCTGTCAAAGAACCCAACAGTATCATCCACCTCCTGTGACAAGGTCCCAATGGACCTGCTGTCCCATCCCTTCACCATTCAGTATCTGGGAACCACCACACATTCCCATCCTCACTCTCTCTGCAGCCCAGCCACAATACCAGTCTGCTTTGTCCTATTCCCCCCTATCCCCTGCCCCCTTGGGCCACCTGACCACATACTCCCATACACTGAATCATGGAACAATGAGCCCCTTTATCAGGTCCCCAGGCCCCAACCAGAGCCTCAAGAGCTCCTTCCCTCTGAGCAGGCAGGCCCCATTGCCATCAGAAACCTAGTGGAAGCAAACATAAAAGGGAATAATCACTGAACATACTTCAAGGGTAGACAACAGCTTCCTCTTAAATTAAATAAGACTCCTACACTGTGATGGGCAGACCAAAACACAAAAGGAATAACATGAAAAATCAAATGCAAGTAAATCCAACAAGATTGCCTAGTCCCACAATGGATGTCTCTAATCAAAACATAAAACAGACAATAGGGCCAGAAACCCAAAATAAAGATATAAACTATGCAACCCTGACCAAGCAAATAGCAGAACTTGCAGAAAAGCAACAAAGGACTGATAATCATATGAATGCTGCCCTTAGTAGATTAGACCTAATAGAAAAGAACCAGGAAGGGTTTCAAAGAGAGTTAAGTGCACTGAAGGAGAGAAAAAAAAGAGAGTTAAGTGATCTGAAGGAGAGAAAAAAAAAAAAAAAAAAAAAAAGGACTTCAATAACCAGCTGGCTAAGCTCAACGAGGACATAAAGGAATGCAAGGATGAATTCCAAAAAGCATTAAGAAAAACAGAAAATGATGTGAAAAGGGAATTTGACAGAGAAATGGAAACTATACATAAAAAAGCAGTAGAAACTACAAACCAAATTGAACAAGCCCAAAACTGTTTAGAAGCTCTCAAGAATAGAGTCAGCCATGTGGAGGATAGAAACTCAGAACTAGAAGACAAAACAGAAGGGACAGTTCATGAGTCCAAAAGTTTCAATAAGTTCAAAAATTTTTGTGAACCCAACATGAGGGAACTGTGGGATACCCTTAAATGTCCCAACATTTGGATCATGGGTGTACAAGAAGGGGAACAAATTCAGACCATAGGCATGAAGAACTTATTCAACAAAATTACTGAAGAAAACTTTCCCACTCTCTCAAAAGAACATCCCATCAAGTTACAAGAAGTTAACATAACTCCAAACAGACTGGGTCAAAGCAGAAATTCTCCAAATGTTATCATTAAGACTAAACATCAATACCAAAGAGAAAGTCCTAAAAACAGTTAGGGAGAAATGTACATCACATGTAATGGTAGCTCTATCAAAATTACTTCAGACTTTTCAATGTAAATCCTGAAAGCCAGAAGGGCCTAGAATGCAACACTGCAAAATCTAAGAACCTATGACTTCCAACCAAAACTACTCTATCCAATAAAAGTATCCCTCATCATATGGTGAAGAAAAATTTTCCACAAGAAAACTCAGCTTTACAACTATATGAACACAAAGCCAAAACTTTAGAGAGTACTTCAGGGAATTCTCCACACAGAAGAATCAAATAACTAACCTCAAGTGCCTACAAGAAGCAGATCACAGTAACCAAACTGAAAGAAGGCAAAAACAAACAAAAAAATAAAAATAAAAATAAAAAAAAACACTATAAGTCCAAGAAAACACCAAGCCACATAAACCACCACAATATGGCAGGGATTAAATCAAACCTTACAGTTACTACCCTAAACATTAATGGCCTTAATTCACCCATCAAGAGACATAAGCTAACAGGGTAGATCAGAAAATTAGACCCCTCAATCTGCTATCTTCAAGAAACCCACCTCACCATTAAAGACAGAACCTTCCTCAGGGTGAAAGGGTAGAAAATGATATGCCAAACAAACAGAAATAAGAAACAAGCAAACATAGTTATATTAATATCAGATAAAAATAGACTTCAAACCAAAAGTAATCAAAAAGACAAAGAAGGCCACTTCTTACTTATCAAGGGAACAAACCATGAGATTCCAACTTTCCCCAGTAAGGATAGCAAACATTAAAAAAATCAAATGAAAACAAATGCTGTTGAGGATATGGAGAAACAGGAACCCTCATTCACTGTTAGTGGGAATGTAAGATGGTACAACCACTATGGAAAGCAATATGGCGACTCCTAAAAAGGATGACTATAGAATTATGAACAGACCCAGTTATTACCTTACAGGGAATTTACCCTAAAAATTCTGTGCCTCAGTACAGAGAGATTTGCTCATCCATGTTTATAGTTGCTCAATTCATAACAGCTAAGAGCTGGGATCAACCCAGATGTTCATCATTAGACAAGTGGACAACCAAGATGTGTTATATCTACATGATGGAATTCTACACAGCAGTAAGGAAAAATGACACGATGAAATTTGAAGAAAAATGTTCAAACCTGGAACAGATTATTCTCAGTGAACTCACCCAATGAGAGAAAGATAATCATCACATGGTCTCACTCATCTGTGCCTCCTAACCTGCATCTGCCAAAGATGCTGACATACCTAGTAAGCATCTCAAGGACCAGACAATGGGGAGAGTGGTGTGGGAGGGGAGGTTATTGGTGGGTGACACAAAACTGGACCCAAATGACAATGGTACCATAAAATTTTACATCCTAAAAGACAGACTAAATGATTGAACCTTCATTAGAAGGAATACCTGAATCACAGGGCCCTGAGAGAGTATGATGAAAACTAATCTTAATCTTCTCCTATCTCTCTCTCTCTCTCTCTCTCTCTCTCTCTCTCTCTCTCTCTCTCTGTCTTTCTTTTCTCTGTCTCTTTTGTATTACCTATCTTTTTCTTCATTCTTTTCCTTGGCACTGGCCTATAACTCCCAGTACTAGCATGTGGTTAATATCCATAATGAGCTATTGATCAGAGTGATGTACAAGGTTTCCCAAAAGAATACAGATTTTTGTCAGAGTACCTGATGATTCACCAAAGGTTAGTGGCAAGACCCTACTGTTGAAGACACCATATGTTGTTGTTACAGAACATGGAGTGATCTGGCTGGAATTTTGAAGAGTCAGTCCCCAAACAGTTAACTCATCTAGTGCCAGAAGGTGCTCCATGATTGGCTGGGGGTAAATGACCAACATCTGTCCAAGCAATTCGTGGTCTAAGCTCCTCAGCAGCAAACATCCTGATGTGATGCTCATACAAGTACAAAAGTGGCACACAGCCATGGTGGGTAACCAAAAGCTCTTTCTCTAACAGACCTGCTCAGTAGAACAGAACCCATAGCTGGATCTGGGAAACAAGTCAGAATCATATACAAAAAACAAGCCCGTTTTCCATTATCAAGCTGCCACCAATCGTGGGCTACAACAGGGCCTCCACCTTAAATTCTCTCTAAAATAATAATGGTTCTCCCATTAATAACTTCACTCTCTGTTGCAGAATTTGCTTCTATTTTCCAGATGGATGCAGATCCTGAGGAGAGAATCAGCACATTGCACCTCACCAGGGCACCAGCTGAAATCATAAAATAATTGGGGAAATGAGCAAGACTGCTGCTTTCTTGGTGAGCCTGGTACAAGGGTAAAGAAAATAGAGAGAACACTCAACTCCTACAAAACCAGATATCCAGAGACACAGAGGCTCCCAAAACCTCACCACTGAAGTAGACCTAAAATGATACCATCATGGCTCAGAGAAATTCACAGAAGAGAGGCAGAAAGATTTTTAGAGCCACGTGTTGAGACATTATGCACAGAGACATTGCCTCTTCCTCATAACTGATGGCTAATCCCATAATGCATGACCCACATTCCATAACAAGGAGGGCCCCTGAGGAGGGGGAAGGACATGGAGGAGGTTAATGTTGATACCAACTTGCTATATGCATACTGTGTACATAACTAATAAATAAATAATAAATAAATTCAAGAAAAAGTACTGAAAACAAAACAAAGTGAAAAAAAATCCCATCACACAGTATAAAATCTATTTCATACTGACTCAATAGAAGTGTCTAACTCTCATGAAAATAAAGAGGCAATTCTGAAGAAAACTACAGGTGGTTACACGGTTCACCTCTCCTCATAGCTTGAAACAATTACTTTATGTTCAGATTTTCGACCCCTTTGGCAGTACCACTTGCCAGAAACCCTTAATAGAGCTGAAGAGAAGAAAACTGTCAGCTACAATAGTAGGCCACAACAGATGAATAACATGTTTCCAAATTAATTGAGTAAGAACATTTGGTCAAGTCTGCCAGATTTATTTTATTGTATGACTTGCAGGCTAATAATGAAGACTGGGTTCTTAATTATAAGATTTGCATTCCTCAATTCTGTAATGAAAGCTCATTGCAAAAGCTGTCTTCATACACTGAAATGAGGGTTTGAATGCATGATGGGGAAAGGATGGCTGGGCAAACTAGAAGCCTTCCTAATTAGTGTTTCTTAAGACTGCTTCCCTCAGCTACAAAAGGCTACCCATGTGTTGCAGTCAGGTTCACATTGCTGATAGAAATCACATGACCAGGCTGGAGAGATGGCTTAGCAGTTAAGGCATTTGCCTGCAAAGCGAAAGGACCCAGATTCAACTCCCTAGGACCCACATAAGCCAGATGCACAAGGGGGCACACACATCTGGAGTTCATTTACAGTGGCTGCAAGCCCTGGCATGCCCATTCTCTCTCCCTCCCTCCTTCTCTTTCTCTCTCTCTCCCTGCCTATTTCTGTATCTCTCTCTCAAATAAGTAAATTAAAAAAAATTAAAAAAAAGAAATCACATGACCAAGAGCAGCTTGTGGGGAAAAAAAAAGGTTTATTTTGGCTTACAGACTCAAGGGGAAGCTCCATGATGGCAGGGGAAAACGATTACATGAGCAGAGGTTGGACAGCAACCCCTGGTCAACATAAGTTATACAATAGCAACAGGAGAGTATATGAGGGGACACTGGCTACTATACCTATAAGCCTGGCCCCCAAAATACTGTGCCTCCAGGAGGCATTAGTTCCCAAATTTCTATCAGCTGGGAGCCTAGCATTCAGAACACCTAAGCTTGTGGGGACACCTGAATTAAACCACCACAATCTGCCCCTGGCCCCGATAAACTGATAACCACCCATGATGTAAACTGGAATGCATTCAGGTCACAATTTAAAAGTCCCTATTTTTTTTTTATTAATCCTAATGATGTTCAAACATACCTATAACCCAAGGTCTTTTAACAGAGCCATAATACCAAAATCCCCCCATCCTCCAAAAAAATATAATGACACAGAATAAACACTCATATTGTAAAAGATAGCAATGGGCATATTAAAGAAATATTCAACTAATATAGATAATTCTAACCAGCAACACATCTCTGGAATTCCAATTCTGCCCCTCCAACTAGGCTACTCACAGTCCTAGAAACTTTATCTGGGGCTGGCAGTTCTCCTCAGCCACCTTGTGGTGCCAGAATCTCCACTGGGTCTTCACTGCAACCCACGGTCCATCCTCATGGCTCCATTGGGTCTTCATGCAGGCATCTAGCAAACCTGCTTCACACTGCCCATGACTGTTTCTCAAACATAAGACCATGTTGCAAATAGAAATGCCTGCATTTCTATACTCCATAATACCAGGTGTGGTGCCAGTTTGTTAATCCAGGGTGGAATAAAGCAGACTTTGAAGAACAGGACACTCCTTCAACATGAGGCCCTTTCAAAAGACTGTAATCTTTCTATTGTCCCAATGTAGGTCACCTGCCCCAATAGCAATGGTTGTAATCTCTCATACAATTCCAGCTGAACAGGCAGCAGTTTCAGCCCAAAGGCTTCTTTCTGTGCCATATCCCTCTGCTCACACCAGTCCATTTCTATGCAATGCAACCCTGCAAAACTTCTCAGGACATGGCCATAACAGCAGGTCTCTCACACAAACTGCTCTGGACAAATCCAGGCAAACCTGAATCAAAACACCACACCATGGTAACACTTGGCTCCTGGTCTCATATTTCCAGATGTCCCATCCCCTTTACTATTAGCAAGGAGGAAAAAGTGACATACTTTTTTCATACAAGAAGAAACTCTTTTCTCTTTTCAAGTCTCCATCAGTGAGATATGCACTATGAGTCATATTACAATGTGGATTTCATTCTGAGCTAATCCACACATGTAAACAACTGGGCAGGTGTGAATTTTCAAACTGAGACTGCCACAAACTGATTCCAATGGGTTCACAGCCAGAAATAATTCAAAATACTAACTCAAACCCCTATGACACATAACCCTCCACTTAGCAGTCCTGAAACTTTGGAGTACAAGTTGCAGTTTCCTAAAATTGCACAGGCTAGAAAAATTATAGTAGACCAAGTCTCTTGGTTAATTAATGCAATATTTCCTAATAAAACAACAGGCAAGCCAGGCATCATGATATGTGCCTTTAATCAGAGCAGTTGGGAGGCAGAGGTAGGAGGATTGCTGTGAGATCAACAACAGCCTTAGACCATAGTGAATTCTAGGTCAGTCTGGACTAGAGGGAGACCCTACCTCAAAAAAAAAAAAATAAGAAAGAAAAACATGCAATGAAGATAGCTTCTGATATGAGAACTCCTTTGAGCCAGATGATTGTGGAGACGCTACTATACAAAGAGGTTGCTGAAGCTAACAGAGGTTGGAGTTTGTAACACAACTTGATTTCACATTTGAGAGGAAAGCAAACATTTATATTTTTTAAGTGAAATAGAAGAAACCTTAATTGCCTGTTTCAGTGGTCTCAAACACACATGGAACAGACTCACCTCAAAGTATTTGTTAAAACACAAGAAACTGGACCCCACTCTGATGAGGAGGCCCAGGTAGAGGTCTTAGATGGTACATGACCAACAAGTTTCCAGAAATACTGATGCTACTACTTGTCTGTGAACCACACCCAGAACCACTGGTCTACAACAGGTTTCTCAGTTTTCAGCATAATTGATGTGAGGGGTGAGGTACTAACCTGCTCAGCAGTGATGATCAGCAGTATCCCTGGCCTCTACCCACTAGATTCTAGTAACAACTCCCCCAAATATATTATCATATGCCCACATGGAGAATAGTACCCATTGAAAACCACTGATCTATAGACATATAGTGATAGAGATAGCAAAAATAATATCTTTTCCTATATAAATTCCACCCTTTTCTATTTTTAATGTGAAGAATTGTACCCTCATCTTTTGTCTGTTTTTCTGGAAAGCCTACTTGAGAACTGTAACTATTCTTCTTTTATTTAAAGATTAGATATAGAGATTGGGGTAAGTTTTCCAGACTAAGGAAATAAGACATACTTAGCAATTCTGATTTGCTAGGCTACAGAGGACACCAAGAAACTGTCAGGCATCCATTTTTTTGCCATGTGGTCCTCCCTGAATCTCAAATATCCAGGTATGATTGAGATTCCTTCCTTAAGGTGCTTTCAGATTCAAATATATTACCCATCCCCTCATGTAATCAATATAGAATAGATTTTAGAGTCGCCTTATGACTAAAAGGAGTTAGTGTACCAATACAAAAATAAATAAATGAAAAGCATCCCAGAGTAAAAGACTAATTAGCAGATGAAATGCCTTAGGGAAAAGGTGATCCATTGGCACTTAGAAGATAATAGACACCAGTTCACACATCAATCATCTATGCTTCTGTTCATAAAATAAGTATGTATGAATGGGAGCCTTTAGTATAGACTTCTCAACACACACACACAGACACACACACACACACACACACACACACACACACCTCTCTAAACCAACTGCCTTGTGAAATGCAAGATATAAATATTTGCTATTTAGAGTTTATGTAAATGCTATTATTTCAAGATTAACTGTAAAGATATAAAGATAGCTATAAAGATATTAAGATTTAAAAGGGTGTAGGGAGTCATTCAAACAGCTCAGAGACCAACAGGAGACTAGGAGACATTCTTATCTGCCAATGCTTTACCAGCATAACCTTCTGGTTTTGTTTGGTAGAAGGAACTGACAAATTAATTAAGCAAAGAAACTAATTATATAATGAATAAAAGTTTATTACTTTGCATATTAGTGTAGACATTATTGTAATGATGGCAATTAAAGTAGGAACCTAACTTCTAATCAGTATCTTCACCAGCCCTTTTCTGTCTTCCACTGCTTTCCTTTTCTTGCATCTCTCTGCCTCTCTCTCCCTGTCTCTCTCTTTCTATCACACACATTCCTATTTCATGGGTTTATTAAATATGTTCTATTACTTTTTAAAATCTACTTAGTGTAAATGGACATTTGCAAGCCACAGACAGAAAATCCCTTCAGGAATTACAGAATAAACACCAAGCCAAGACTGTAATAGATGCCCTACTGCCTTAAGGTATGTCTCTCTCTAAACCAGTTTGGCAATATTTTAAGGAATATAACATTGGAGAGAAATGTAATTTTGTTTTCTACACACACACACACGCACACATAGACACACACACATTTAGGAACTAGTGGCATGATAGGGCTGGAGAGATCACAGTGAATGAAACACTTGGCCACAAGCATGAGTACCTGAGGTCAGATCCCCAGCACCCATATAAAAGGCTAGACACTGTGGCAGGCATTTGCTATCATAGCTAGAAAAGGGACAGAAGCAGGACTAGCTAGGCTGGCAAACAGTGTATACAATGATCAATGTGAGACCCTGCCTCAAAGGAGGTGGAAGGTGAAGACCATCACCCAAAAGTTGCCCTCTGGCATTTATATTCACACTGTGGCATATGCATGCCTGCACCCACGCACATACATACACTGAAAAACATAATGAAAGAATGTCTTGGTGATATGTAGAGCCTGTCATAGAATAGTATGCCCTATAAAGAAGGGATTTGTCATATCCTTGAAAAGGAGTAAGACAGTAGATCAATAGACCTAAGTGGGACTATGGATGTGGAGTCCTCATGTCTGCACCATCACCATAATCATCCAGTAATGTGGGGTTGAAAATCAAAACATGGCCTGGAGAGATTGCTCAATGGTTAAGCTGCTTGCCTGCAAAGCCAAAGGACCTGGATCTGATTCCTCAGTAACCACATAAAGCCAGATGCACAAGGTGGCACATGCATCTAAAGTTCCTTTACAATAGCTAAAGGCCCTGGCACACCCATATTTATATTCTCTCTCTCTCTTACCTTGAAAATAAATAAAAATATTTTTTTAAAAAAGAAAGTCAAAGCATTTAAATTTGTAGCTCAAAACAATGGTTATTATTGTGGTGGTTAGAAATAAGGATGAGAACATAAGAGAAACAAATCTTTATTATTTTTAAATATTGAAATTCAAAAAATAAAGATTCCAGACATACCTGGGCCTGAGTGGGCCTTCATAGTAAGATCGTCTATCCACTACCACAGACTTTGTACTACAAACTTTGTTTTTGTTTGGTATTCATTCCCCAGAAGAATAGATTATACTATCACTTACAGCACTCCTATATGGATTTCTTCATCCCAACTAATTTTGGCAACTCTCTAAACACTAACTGGATGTCCTATAATTCAACTCAATTCTGACACTAGCTGCTTGGAAACATTGTCAAACTCCACAAGCTTAAGACTTTAGTCCCACAAACTGTCCCCACTTCAGTTGCCAGATCCTCAGATATTGAGTCCCCAGGTTTCCACACTGAGTTCCTACATGTGCCAAAAAGTTTCTCTCAGTTTCAGTATTTTTCTGGAATAAATCACAGAACTCAGGAATATAATTTACTCACTACTATCATTTTAATCTAAAGGATATACTCAGGAACCACTAAGTGGATGCATAGTATAAGATATGTGTTTGTGGGTGAAGGGCACAGAGCTCTCTCCAGGAATAATGCCCTTCTAGACACTCTATGCCCACCAACCCAGAATTTCCCCAAACACACTGTTAAGAGTTGTCATTGCATGACGGATGATTATTTATTGAACACACTCTGCTCCTACTGAGTCAGGCAAGCATAGGGAATAGTTTAGTCGCCTGAAAAGCTGCTTGGCTTGAGCAGTAAACACACCCTTTCCCTAAGCAATGTATCTAGGAACCTGTCGAGAACCTGGAACCTCCATCTGTACAGGCCTGCACATACATCCCACTCACCACAGTTCACTAGTTTTCTCCGCCGTTTACCCACATTCTTTGTGATCATTGCTTATTCAAATATACTTTTAGATAGATATGTAAATTAGGGACTTGAGAGCTGGTTTACCAGTTAAGGTGCTTGCGAGCAAGGCCAAAGGATCCAGGTTCAATTCCTCAGTACCCATATAAAGCCAGATGCACAAGGTGCCACATACATCTGGAGTTCATTTGCAGTGGCTAGAAGACCCTGGCATACCAATTCTCTCTCTCTCTCTCTCTCTCATGCTCTCTCTTTCTCTCTCAAATAAATAAACTTATTTTTAAAAGATGGATCTGGAAATTAGTCTCTGTATTAAAAAATTTAAAGATATTTCTTAATTACACAATGTTTGTATTCTGAATACATTCATGTTCTTTATTACCCTTCTTTACTATGTAAATTTCCAAAAATCATTTTACCATGAAGTCATTTGAAAACAAGAAAGCATCTTGGTAGTAGACTTCAGCAGAACACAGCTTTAAAATCACCAAAGGGCATGGTTCTGATTACATTTGATACTGCAATCACATTTTTTACCATGGGACTTCAGAATTATGATAGCGCATTTAGCAGTCAGTAAATATTAGCCAATATCTGTCTTCTTTTGCCCACATAGTATTTCATCTCTAGGCTTATGTGGTACTCTTGGGAGTACAAGATTAATGCTGAACAAAGAGCAAATTTTGGCTGTGTAAGATTTTCTCGATTGGACCCAGAGGTTTTAAAATGCTTCAGTTAATTACTTGTTCCTTAAAGCCTGGGGTAATACACCAACATTGTTTAATTGAGTTGGAAAAGGTTATTTACAGTATTTTCCACATAACTGACTTTTTCCAGCCAAATGATTTGAATACAGTACAACACTGCTAATTTATACTAATGACTAAGACCACTAGAGATTACAAATTCAAGAATTAGAAAGTACCATAAGTAAAAGCATGAAATTTAAAGCAACTAGTGTTGTCTCATCACAAAAGAGACTGGATTGGTCTGTGCTTATTATTTATGGTAGTGATTCATAAAAACTGTCATTTATTTTGTAATGAAACTGTCATGATGTGACATTTTATTATCATCCTACAAGAAAGATGGACAAAGCTGCCAAAGTTAGTAAAGCTTGTCAGCTCTCCTGATAGATGTTCTCAGGTATTCAGCCCTTACTATGCTACTGCCCCATAAAAAGCACCTTCTTTAAATACAAATTTAATGCTTGTTTAGTTCTCTTTTCTAATGACTAAAGCTAATAGTTTCTCTCAAAACTGCAAAACACTGAAAATATCACAAAGGCAAAGAAAATGACCAATATTTGCAGCACCTGGAAATGATCACTTCTAACATTTGCTGTGCTTTTTTCTAATATTTTCTATGCATATGTATGAAGAAAATGTCAATTATGTAAGTATGTTTGCTTAATGAGCTCATATTTTATTCTCTGCTTTGTATTCTGAATTTCCACTTAGCTATTGACAAGGACATTCCAAATTAAACATAATTTAATTATTACTGAATATTTACAGTGTGAAGTAATTCTTTCTTTCAGTTCAGTGAATACTAAAAAATCAGCTGTTATTTAGTTTCAATTACATGAAAATAAATTAAAATAATTCAAATAGTCTATACTGGTTTTACATTATTATCCACAGCTATTTGTACATTTTTCTGAATACTAGAAAACAAGTCATTTTTAAAGGATGGATAAATTTAATCCAAACTCAGTATTATTCACATTTGCCACCATTGTGTTACCTTTAGACAACAGGAATATGAGGAAACATAAATAAGCACCCACTCAATATATATTTAGCCTTATAATAAAATTAAGCCTCCTCAGTTGTTGCATTGCTCAATATCCTAGTCAGTTACACACACTTCAATTTGGAGGAAACCTCAATTAGAAATTCCAGAAAAAATATAATTTTATTTTCTTGGTCTTCTTCCTATATCATAGGTAAATTAATTATAGTACTGAATGGCTATGAAGGAACTGAATCTTTTAGTTTTCCTAAAGGTTTTTTTTTTATTCTATATCTTACTCAAATGAAGACAAAGTTGTACCTGAAGGAAACAGATGTGGTACAGTTTTTCTCAACTGAAGCTATGGCTACTGCATGGGAATAATTGCCATTAATTAATGCATTTAACAGCTTTAAGCTGACTGTGCATTTGCACAATTCCCCTAAATGCTTCCTAACAGCATCCTCTGAAGTGTACCTAACAATCTCAGAAGCCCTTCAACAATCTTAGTAGAAATAATTTGGTCCACCTCTATAAAAGCACATTAACATTTCTACCAGCATATTAATGGTTCTGGAATTCACAAGTACTATCTTTCTAAGGTCAGTTCTACAAAACATCTACTATCTGCCCACAGTAGGTTCTCAATAACTATCCATAACCACACACTCAGTGGAAATTTAAATGAGTTCTTTTCATCAGTACAGTTGATGATTTATGTTCCTTTCATTGATATTCCCTGGAAAGCTGCTACTGTCATAATATTCATTGTAAATCTGAAGTATTCAGAGTTAGTAAAAGAGAGGCAAAGAAGTGCTTTGTCCCATTTATTCCAGTTGATAAATTAATCTTCTTAGTGTACAATTATGTATTCAGGCAAGTTAAATTCCTCTATGGTATCCAGGGAATAATGTAATAAGAAAAGTTAGTGCAAAGTTCTTTCCTAGGAAAAGAAAACTCATTCTTTGCCATCTTACTCTGTGCCTGTCCTGGGCTGGCAAATTCACCCTACTGTCTCATTTGAGCTTCACATTAGCTTGCAGTTAAAAAGAAAAGTTTGGCACAGGACTTGCATATTAAGGTAATATTTGGCCTAGCAACATGTCATGGATGATGAAAGCGGACAAAAATCATGTCATCAAATTAGAAGAGGTACAGTTGGGAAACATGGGTTCCATGGAAAGGGGACGGTGGGACAAAAGAAAGTAAATGAAGGGAATTATGATCAAAATATAATATGTATATGTATGAAAATGATCAATAAAATATTTAAAAAAACAAAGTAGAAGGACAAGTTGGAAACAAGAAAGGATTAAGTAGAAGGAGCAGGTAGGGGTCAAGACAAGAAAAGGTAATAGGAGAGAATTATGATCAAAATGCATAAAAAATTAGTCAAGCTCATGTTTGACATGACTATATATCTCAATGAGTTCAAATGTCCATTATTTCTACCTTAACATGGACTATTCAACATTCATTGCATTCCTTGAAAAGTTTCCATTGCCCTAGTCTATAACATGTGGCCATGAGATCCATACTTGTCACAAAGGAAATCCAACTCTTCTCTCCCTCCAGTAAGTATAATCTAGAACTCATCTAGATAGCATCTTGAGCTTTTCTTCTTCATTTATTAGCATACCAGGTAAGATACTAAGCATATGAAATATAGATTACATTTGGAAACTCTTAGAAAAACAGTGTTTTGGAGTCATCCTAAGGAAATACTTAATATAACAAGTCTTTCCCAAAGTCCTCCAAAGAATATAAAAATATCTCTTCAAAATTCTCTTGAAGAGAACACTCTTGAAGAACACTCTTGAAGAGTGTTGATTCTCTCCAACAAAAATTTAGTATGATCCAGAAACAGAAAACTGAAAAGTCCTCAAATTCTCTAAATGGTACCAGTGCCTGAAACTGCATTCTTTCAGTAGCACGCTCTCTAAAGCAATTTATTTAACATAATTAGAAGGACTGGGTAAGAGGTAGCTCAGCTGTGTTTGCTTTATAAGTATGAAGCCCTGAGCTTGATCCAAAGTATTATCATAAATGACAAATTTAGCAACATATACCTATAATCTAAGTACTGAGGAGTCAGACAGGTAGCTCTCTAAAACTCACTGGCCAGCCAATCTAGCCTAATTGAAGTTGTAAGCCAATGAGAAACCTTATCTCAGAAGAGAAGAGGATAGCCATACCTGATGACAGCACTTGATGTTATCCTCTGGCTTCCACATACACATGCACACATATGCAAACATATCCCTAAAAATGTGTGCTCACACAAACACAAAAATGTATATACAGATGTACACACATGGAAAAATGATAATAATTGGAAGGGTTTAGGGTATATGCGTGAAAAAAGTAAATGAGGATTCAGCCTTAAGGGAGTTTACATTATGAAAGGATATTCACAAGAAATAATAGATATGATGAGTAAGCAAATTATGTATAATATATCAAGATATGGGGCCTATATAAAAATATCCAGTACTGCAAGAGGACTCAGGAATATTGGGATGACAAAGGTGGTAATTTTAAATGAAAGCACCAGGGAAGAGCCCCAGTGAAACATTAGTATGTAACCAAAGACTTAATTAAGTGAAATGTAGCAAAATAAAGTATCTGAGAGCTCTAGAAGTCCTAGGACAGAAGCAAGTTTGACATATGTGAAGAATAAAAAGTACCAATTGTGTGTGAAGAGTGCAGTAGTATGGTGAAGAGAGGTAGTAAACACCCAGGGCTGTACATTAAGTGAGATCTACTGCTAGATTTTAACTAGAGAATGAAACAATTTGGCTTATACCTCAAACTGTCACTCTGTGAGGCCATGTCAAGAGTAGACAGCAAAGCACTGAGTGGAGGCTAAAGGGATAAGGAAAGTATCAGGACGCACATATTGCAATTCTGTAATAGTAATTTAGATGGGAGGTGATGGTGCCCTGGGTCATCAACAGCAATAAACATAGTAAAATTAGTCAAATTCCTGAGACAAATTGGAGAAGAAATTTTCTGATAAGACAAACACGTAGTGTTGTAGAAATAACCACAGAATAAATCCTCCGGTCTTGTCCAAAGCACTTGGGAAGCTAGATTCACTATCACCTAAAATAGGGAAAGCAAGTTTTATGAGATGGATTAAGAACCCCATTATACATGCATTAAACTTGAAATGCATATTCAACATCTAAATAGAAGATAATTATTCCAAAAATCACTTTGGAGCTAATAAGAGAGTAGTCTGATGAGTGAGGTCAAGTTTTCTTTGCATGTGTACTTATGCCAAAAGAATGAATGGGATCACAGATGCACAGAATGCAGTCATAGAAGCATCCAAGGACTGTGCCTGGGACATACCAAAGTCAGGAATCTTAGGAAATAAGGAAGATCCAGCAAAAGCACCTGGGAAAGAGCAACAGTGATGCAGACAGAAAATGCCTGGTGCAGTGGATAATGTGTCTGCCTTGCCATGCAATTATAAACCCTTGAAATAAAATCGCTATAACCCACAAAAGCAGACACCTATAATCCCAGTATGCCTACAGTGAAAAGGAAGATAGACACAGGAGGACGTCCTGAAAGGTCAGGGTCCAGCTATCCTGTTGGCCCATGTTCAATTCCAGTACACATGTAAGGACAGATGCACAAAGTGGTACATGCATTTGAGTTCATTTGCAGTGACAAAAGGACCTAGTGTGCCTGTACTGTCTCTGTCTCTGTTTCTATCTATCTATCTATCTATCTATCTATCTATCTATCTATTTATCCATCCATCTATCATCTATCTATCTATCTATCTGTCTATCTATCTATCATCTGTCTATCTTTCTCTCTCTCTCCCAAATAAATAAAAATATTTTTAAAACATGAAACACAATTAGAAAGGCAAGTTCAGTGGCTCAAATGTTATTCTCTCTCAAATAAATAAAACTTTTTAAAAAACATGAACACACCTGAGCTGGAGCAGGCAGACAGGCAGAGTAAGCATGAGCTCCAGCAGGCAGGTAGAATGGGCTAGGGCTCGTGCGTGAATGCACGGTGGCCAGAGCAGTAAGTGAGAAAATGGGCAGAGCAGGCTAAGCTTGCATAAGCAGACATCATTGGCACAAGTGTGGCAGGCAAATAGACAGAAGGAGCCTAAGCTCCAGTGGGCCAGCAGGTGGAGCCTGCACAAGGTCACACGTGGGTGAAGGTAGCAGGGTGATTGCCCCTGTGCAATGAGGCAAGTGGAACTATGTTGGCCTGGGACCCCTTTCTTACAGTAAGTGCAGGGGTATCATGAAGCTGGGACTGTGGGTATGACGGCTGCTTGGGGGAGATTGGAGGACTGGTGGGATACTAGTGAGCGGGAATCCAGGATTCCCTGTTTTTACCCCTCTGTGCCCTCCCACTGGCAATCTATTAGAGATTTCTCTCCCCTAAAAGACCCAGTGAACACTTAATGTCTTGCCTTTCTTCCCTGGGGCTGTGCAGCACAATTAGGCGGTCACCATCTTGGTGGGAAACCCTTTAACTCCTATAGCAAAGTAGCAGGATACAAAATCAAGGCACAAAAATAAGTTCCCTTTCTTTTTTTTTCTTTTTTTTTTTTTTTTTCTTTTTTTTTTTTTTTTTTTTTTTTTTTTGGTTTTTCAAGGTAAGGTGTCATTCTAGCTCAGGCTGACCTGGAATTCACTATGGAGTCTCAGGGTGCCTCGAACTCATGGCAATCCTCCTACCTCTGCCTCCCAAGTGCTGTGATTAAAGGCGTGCGCCACCACGCCTGGCTTATAAGTTCCCTTTCTATATGCAAATGACAAAGATACAGAGAAAGAAATAAGGGACATGGTCCCATTTTCAATAGAAAAAATAAAATAAAATACCTTGGAATAACGTTAACCAAGGAAGTGAAATATCTATACAATGAAAAAAAAACTCAAAAAAAGAAACTGAGGACTTGAGAAAATGGAAAGACCTCTCATGTTCCTGGATAGACAGAATTAACATTGTGAAGATGACAATCCTACCAAAGGCAATATACAGATTTAATGCAATTCCAATTAAAATCCCTACAGTGTTCTTCACAGAGATAGAAAAAATGATCTCAAATTTCATATGGAAAGGCAGAAGGCATCAGATATCCAAGCATATCCTCAGCAAAGGAAATACTCTGGAGGCATCACCATACCTGATCTAAAGCTATATTACAAAGCCATAGTAATAAAAAATAGTGTGGTACTAGCATAAAAACAGGAGTATAGACCAATGGAATAGACTTGAGGCCCTGGACTTTGGGTAAAGCAACTAGAGCTACTTGATATTCGACAAAGGCCCTAACAATATAGGATGGAAAAAAGACAGCATCTTCAACAAATGGTGCTGGACAAACTGGATAACCATATGCAGGAAATTGAAACTTGAACCACACATCTAGCCATGCACTACACACAAGTCCCAATGGATCAATATAAGATATATAGACCTCAATATAAGACTAGAAACTTGGCTACTACTGGAAGAAAATATAGGAAGAACTTTCCACAATAAAGGAATGGAAAAAGACTAAACAAAACCCCAGTAGCTCATGATCTTAAACAGCCACTCAACCAACGGGATCACATGAAGCTGAAGAGTTTCTTTACAGACAAGCATACAACAAGCAAAGCCAATAGATTACCCACAGAATAGGAGAAAATATTTGCTGAATATCCAACTGACAGAAGCCTTATCTCTACAATCTACAAGAACTCAAAAAAATAAACAATAAAAAGTCAAACAACCCATTCAAAAAATGAGGCAAAGAACTGGACAGGCAGTTCACAGAGGGAGAAATACAAATGGCAAACACATACTTATGAAAATGTTCATCATCCCTAATCATCAGGGAAATGCAAATTAAAACAACTATGAGATTCCACCTTACCCCAGTAAGGATAGAAAACATCAAAAAATCAAATGAAAATAAAGGCTGGCGAGGATGTGGAGAATTAGGAACCATCATCCACTGCTGGTGGGAATGTAAGATGGTACAACCACTTTGGAAAGCAATATGGAGACTTCTGAAAAAGCTGAGTGTAGAGATACCAACAGACCCAGTTATTCCCTTACTGGGCATCTACCTTAAAACATTTAAACCACAGTCCAGAGATATTTGCTCAACCATGTTTATAGCAGCTCAATTCATAATAGCTGGAATCAACCCAGATGTCCATCACTAGAAGAATGAATAACTAAGATGTGGTATATCTACACAATGGAATTGTACACTGCAGTAAGAAAAAATGGCACAATGAAATTTGAAGAAAAATGGTTAAACCTGGAACAGATCATTCTCAGTGAACTTAACCAATCACAGAAAAAAAATTGCCACATAGTCACACTCATCTACAGCACCTAATCTGAACCTACCCAAGATGCCAACATACCCAGCAAGCATCTTGAGGACCAGACAATAGGGTGAGTGGGAGGGAGGGAAGGTCAAGGAAGGGTGTAGGAGACACAAGTCTAGACCCAAACGGCAATGGTACCATAAAATTCTACATCCTAAAAGGCAGACCAAATGGTTGAACCTTCATCAGGCCCATAGAGAGAACACATGAATCACAAGGCCCTGGAGAGGGTATGGTGAAGACTGACCTTAATCTTCTACCACTTCTCTCTCTCTCTCTCTCTGTCTCTCTCTGTCTCTCTCTTTCTCTCTCTCTTCTTTCCAGCTCTTTTATATTAGTTATTTTTTTTTCTTCCTTATTTTAGTGGGCACTGACCTGTAACTTCCAGTACCAGCATGTGGCTATCATCCACAATGAGCTTTTGATCAGAGAGACCTACAACGTTTCCTAAAAGACAGACAGATTTCTGTCAGAGTACTTGATGACCCACCAAAGGTTAGTGGTAAGACCTACTGCTGAAGACACCATATGCGGTTGTCAGGTAAAACGGAATGACATGGCTGTAAGCTGGAAGAGAGTCAGTCCCCAGAGAGTCAACACATCTACTGCCAGAAGGTGCTACATGGGTGACTGGGGGAAAATGACCAATATCTGTCCAAGCAACACATGGTTTAACCTATTTAGTAGCAAATAACCAGTCATGATGCTCACACAAGGGCAGTAGTGGCACACAGCCATGGTGGGAAATCAATTGCTCTTGATTTGGCTAACTGATCCCCTCAGTGGTGCAGGACCCATAGCTGGAGCTGGGGAACAAGTCAGAACCATATCCAAACATGAGCCCGCTCTCTATTATCAAGCTACCACCAACCATGGGCTGCGAGAGCGCCTACACCTATTAAATTCTCTATAAAAAAAAATAAGGCTTATCCCACTTGTCTGGTGCTAACTTTACTCTCCATTGGAGAATTTGCTTCTCTTTTTCAGATAGAAGCAGATCCTAAGGAGATAACCACCCCATCGTACCTCAAAAGGGCCCCAGCTGAAACTAAGAACAAGTGGCAAAACAAGCAAGGGTATTGTTTTCCTGGTGAACCAGGTGGCAGCACAAGGGTGAAGGAGATCAGCACAGAGGAAATTCAACTCCTACCAAATCAGAGAGCCAGCAACCCAGAGGCCCCCAATGCCTCATCACTGAAGCAGACCAAAAATGAACCCAACATGGCTCATGGAAATTTTGTAGAAGAGGGGGCAGAAAGAATGTCAGAGCCACACATTGGGTCATGATATGCAGAGACATTTCTCCTACCCATAACTGTGGGCTAACTCCACAATGCATGACCCATATACCTCAACAAGGAGGGGCCAGGGGGAGAGGGTAGGGCATGGATGAGCCTAACAATGGTAACAACTTGACTGTATTCACTGAGTACAAAACTAATTAATAATAAAAAGTAAATTAGTTTTAAAAAAGAAAAAGAAAAAATAAGAAAACATGAACACAATTAGAAAGGCAAGTTCAATGGGTCAAGTGCTATGGAATTAAGTAACATAAGGACATAGAACTACCCACTCAGTTTAGCAACAACAAAGTCACTGGTGACCCCAGACATTATCAAATGGGGATACAATCTAGAATGTTGTGAGATGAGAGAAGATAAATTGGGAACTGGATTTAGATAATTCTTTTTCATAACATTTTGCTGCAAATTAACATGTCTTGAATGGTAGGGAAAGCACAATTAGAGAAGAGCTGGATTTTGTCACTTGCTTGTATTTTAGTTTTTGTTTTTTTGCATGGTGTGTTTGCATGTGTGTATTCATTTTCATCTGGTGTGCATGTGCATTCCTCTTTATGCTCATGTATGGAGGGCAAAGAACAACCTCTCCTGTCATCCTCAAGCACACAATCCAGCTCTTTTATTAATATTTTTGTTTTATTTTTAGTTATTTTTATTATTTGACAGTGACAGACAGAAAGAGGCAGAGAGAGAGAGAATGGGTATTCCAGGGCCTCCAGCCCCTGCAAATGAATTCCAGATGCGTGCACCCTCTTGTGCATCTGGCTACCGTGGGTCCTGGGGAATTGAACCTCAAACTGGGGTCCTTAGGCTTCACAGGCAAGTGCACTTAACTGATAATCCATCTCTCCAGCCCCAGCTCTTTTTGAGACAGCTTCTCACTGGCCTGGAGCTCATCCAGTAAGTGAGAATGGCTGGCAGCAAGCCTGAAGGATATGTCCCTCTCCATTTCTCCAGTGCTGGACTTGTAGGCACACTCTACTGTAGCCAGTATTTACATAGCTAGGGATCATACTCAGGTCCTCCTGCTTGCAAGACAAGAACCTTACCAACTGAGCCATCACCCCAGGCTTTAGGTTTGCTTTCAATATGAAGTATACAACTCTTAAATCCAGATTCAAAAAAAGGTCCTAATGATTCCATAGAGAAAGGACAATTGGAGGAATCACCGTAAGAAGGTGGCTAGGAAAGAGATGGAAATGCTCCCCTCTTTTCACACCCAGGGAGGCAGAGGACAGGGCAGGTCCCAAAATGTTTGAATGTATATGTCATGAGAGGGTATGGAAATTCTCTTACAATATCCCAACTTTATGAAAATGGAGGTAGGGAGATCCTTGGAGGATGGCTCAGATAGTAAAGTGTTTGATGGCTCAGTCAGTAAAGTGTTTGAATGGCAAATAGGAGGACTTATGTATGATCTCTAGCACCCACATAAAAGCCAGGCAATGTGGCATGCACCTATCATCCCATCACTGAGAAGGTGGAGACTGCAGATCTCTAGGCTTTGCTGATGAGTTCATCTAGCTGAATCAGTGAGAAATCTTGTCTCAAAAAGATGGGAAACAATGGAGGAAAATACTGAATATTGACCTCTGCATCACAGGCACACATTTATGTACACACATACTCACACACGCACATACATACACACATGCAGAACAAAAAAGGAATGAGAGGGAAGTGTTGATTATGGAGGAGAAGAGTGAAGTCATTAAGTATAAAAGTGAGTGGGCAGGCTACTAAAGTTGGGTGTGATTGTCATGGAACACTTAAGAGTTTAAATAAAGCTCAGGTCATAAATTCAAAAGACAAACCAATGTAGAGATAAAGTTTTCTAAAGTCATGAGGGGACTACCTGGAGACATCAGAGAGTTGGATTTTAGCACTGGCTTAGTAAAAAGAGTATTATGTGGGGGATGGTACAAAAAGGAAATTATAGTCAATGAACATGAATTTAGTTAAGTTGGGCATAGAAACAGTAAAAGCAGATCTCTTGATTAATTCTTCATCTTTTATTCTTGAAGGGATGCTCAATGTGACATGTGCTGCATTATTGATCAATTAATGGGGATGTTGTCTGCTCAGATTCCTAGCCCAAAGTAACGAAGTCATATTCAGACCCAGCATGAGCAATCAGGTGTATTTTTGAATTCCTGCTTTTCATTCACTGTGTCACTTTCCACAAATATCTTCTCTCTGCATCTTAATCTGTCACCCACCACTTAGTGATAATATCTTTCTTATGGGATTCTGAAAACATACACAAAATCTTATAATTCTACAAAAAGACACACAAGCATTATAACTAACTTTAAAATGCATTTTAAATTGTTTGTTTGGTTTGGTTTTTGAAACAGAATCTTGATATGTAGTTCAGTTTGGCCTCAAATCTGTAGTGTTCCTACTTCAGCTTCTAAGAGTTAGGATAATAAGTAAGTTTCACCAGGTTCAGCTGTGCAATGGTATTATATTTGCATTCTCCATCAAGGTGTGCTCTTCACACTGCTTATATAAAAATAACAATAAAATTGTTTTTCTTATTTATATATTGTTATTGATCTCAATTATTTCAATTGCCTTACTTCTACTTTTTAAGCTAATAGCAATTTTAATTATTATTATTAATTTATTTTTATTAGATATTGACATACTTAGCATATAACCAAAACATGTTGGTACCGTTGTTTCCCTCATCCCTGCCCCTTTTCCAAAGAGACCCTCCTTTGTGGGCATGCAGGTCAATCCCATGGGGATTATGGGTCACACATCGTGGGGATAGTAGTCAGTTATGGGGAAGAAGCAATTACTTTGTGCATAATGTTCCAACATGTGGCTCTAACAATCTTCCTGCCCCCTCTTCCACAAAATTCCCTGAGCCATGTTGGGTACATTATGTCTACTTCGGTGATGTGCTCTTAGGAGCCTCTGGATTTCTGGTTTGGTAAGTGTTGCATGTCCTCAGCATCTATCTCCTTCTATCTTCTTCACCCTTGTGCTGATATCAGGTTCACCAAGAAATCAGCACTCTCACTCATTTCCCCAATTCCTCTATGGTTTCAACTGGGGCCCTGTGAGTGTAATGGGCCATTTTTCTCCTCAGATCCCACTTCTGACTGAAAAAGAAAAGCAGATTCTTCAGTGTAGAGTGATGTCAGCACAGGTTAAATTAGTTTAGAGAGAATTTAATGGGTGTAGACCCTCTTGTAGCCCAAGATTATTGGGAGCTTGAAATTGGAAAGCAAATTTCATTATCTGGATAGGATTCTGACTTGTTTCCCAATTCCAGACATGATTTCCTTTCCACCAAGTAAATATGTTAGCTAATCTAAAAACAGTTGATTACCCACCATGGTTATGTGCCCCTCTTGCATTTGTGTGAGCATATCAGGTTGTTTGCTTCTGAATAGCTTAGACCTCGGGTTGCTTTGTAGATGTTGGTCACTTTCTCCAGCAGCTCATGTAGCACCTTCCAGCACTAGACAGGCTGACTGTCTAGGGACTGGCTCTCTTCCAGATTCTAGCCAGGTCTCTCAATGTTCCCTACAGACAGCATAGGGTGTCTTCAGCAGTAGGATCTTAACATTAACCTCTGTTGGGTAATCAAGTGCTCAGACAGAAGTCTACCTTGTTGTTGGAAACCATGTAAGTCTCTCTAATGAACCTCTCCATTGTGGGTGTTAACCACGTCCTGGTACTGGGAGTTACATGCCAGCCCCAACAGAAAAGAAAAATGAAAAAGACAGAAAAAAGGAGAAAGCACAGAAATTTAAAGTCAGGCTTCATCTCACCCTCTCCAGGGCCCTTGGATTCAGGTGCACCCCCCTTCGAGTCCTGTTGAGGGTTCACCCTTTTAGTCTAATTTCCAGGATAAAGGTTTCTATGGTACCAGTTCATTTGGGTTCAGTTTTGTGTCCCCCCCCCACACCCTTACTTTCTCCTCAAGCCCTACCCTCCCCATTGCCCAGGCCTTGAGGTGTCCTTCAGGTATGTCAGTAATTCGGGCTGATCCAGGTTAGGAACTGCAGATGAGTGAGACCATGCAATGATTGTATTTCTGTGATTGTGTGAGTTCAGTAAGTATGATCTGTTCCAAGTTTGACCATTTTTCTACAAAATTCATTGTGTCATTTTTTTTTCTTACTGCTGAGTACAATTCTATCATGTGCATATATACATTTTGGTTATCCAGTTTTCCAATGATGGGCACCTGGGTTGATTCCAGTTCTTAGCTATTATGAATTGAACAACTATAAACATGGTAGAGCAAATATCTCTGAACTGAGGTGTGCAGATTTATGTTAAATGTCCAGTAAGGGAATAACAGGGTCTGTTGGTAACTCTATATTCATCCTTTTCAGGAGTCTTCATATTGATTTCCATAGCAGTTGTACCAGCTTACATTCCTACCAACAGTGAATGAGTATTCCTATTTCTCCACATCCTCACCAACATTTGTTTTTATTTGATATTTTTAATGTTTGTTATCCTTATTGTGGTAAGGTGAAATCTCACAGTTGTTTTAATTTGCATTTCCCTAATGGTTAATGTTAGTGTGTGTGTTTCCTAAGTATGTGTTAGACATTTGTAATTCTTCCTCTGAGAACTCCCTATTCACTTCTCTGCCCTCCTTTTGGAGTGGGTTGTTTGGTTTTTTTATTGTTTAATTTTTTGAGTTATTTGTAGATTCTAGATAGTAGGCTCTGTCAGTGGTATAGGTGGCAAAGGTTTTCTCCCATCCAGTGGGTAATCTATTGGCTCTACTTATGGTATGTCTGTCTGTGGAAAAGCTTTTTACTTCATGAGATCCCATTGGTGGAGTGATTGTTTAATTTCCTGAGCTACTGGGGTTTTGTTCAGGAAGTCTTATCCAGTCCTATTTTGTGGAGCACACCTCCTGTTTTTCCTTCCTGTCCTTAAAGAGTTTCAGGTCTTATATTGAAGTCTTTAATAAATTTGGACTTAATTTTTGTGTATGATGAAATGAATGGGTCTAATTTCATTTATCTATATATGGTCATCCAATTTGTCCAGCACCATTTGTTGAAGATACTGTCTTTTCTCCCATCTACATTATTGGCACCTTTGTCACAGATAAAATAGCTGTAGCTACTTGACCACAGTCTGGGTCTTCAATTCTGTTGCTTCAATCTATGTTTCTGTTTTTATTTCAGTAGCATGCTATTTTTCTTACTATGGCTTTGTAATATAGCTTTAGATCCAGTGTGGTGATATGTCCAACGTGATTTTTGTTTGTTTATTTTTTGTTTTGTTTTTGCTGAGGATATGTTTGGATATCTGAGGCCTGCTGCCATTCCATATGAATATTGAGAACAGTTTTTTCAATCACAGTGAAGAATGACTCTGGTATTTTATTGGTATTGTGTAAATCTGTATATTTCTTTTGGTAAGATTGCCATTTTGACAATATTAATTCTACCTAGCCAGGAGTATGGGAGGTCTTTCCATCTTCTTAAGCCCTATTCAATTTCTTTCTTGACCTTTTTAAACTGTTTTTTATTATATAGGACTTTTACATCCTTGTTATTCCAAGGTAGTTAAGTTCTTTTGTTGCTATTGAAACTGGTGCAGCCTCACTGATGTCTATCTCTGTATATTTGTCCTTTGCATATAGAAAAGCTATTGATTTCTGTGCATTGATTTTATATCCTGCCATTTTAATGAAGGAAATAATAACATTTAGAAGTTTTGAGATGGAGGCTTTTGGGTTAGTTATGTACACGGTCATGTCATGCACATAGGGCTAACTTGACTTCTTCCTTTCCAATTTGAATCCCTTTTATTTTTTTTTCTCCTGTCTTGTTTCTTAGGCTAGTGTGTCTAGTACTCTGTTGAAGAGAAGTGGTGAGAGTGGACACCCCTGTCTTTATGAGGTGTTTTATGGGGTTTGGCGATTTCTTGTGTTTTGTGCTCTCTTGAGCCTGGTGTATTTTTGGTTATTGTGATCTTCTTGTTGGCTCTTGAGATTGGCTGTTTGCCTGCTCTGTGTGGAGTAGTCCCTCAAGTATTCTCTGTAGGTGTGGCTTTGTGTTCATACAATCATAGAGTTGACTTTTGTCATGGAAAGTTTTTCTTTCACCATCTATTATGAAGGATACTTTTGCTCAGTAGAGTAGCTTGGGTTGGAAGCCATAGTTTTTTAGACTTTGAAGTGTTCCATTTGAGGCCCTTCTGGCTTTCAGGGTTTCCACTGAGAAATCTGACTTAACTCTGATGAGATTGCCTTTGTATGTTGATAGTTGTTTCTCTCTTTCTGCTTTTAACACACTCTCTCTTTGTTTTCATTGTTAAGAGTTTTAACTATGATGTGCCTTGGTGTTTCCCCTCTGGTCCTGTATGTTTGGTGTCCTGTGGGCTTCTTTTATCTGGATGTGCCTCTCTTTTGAGATATTTGGAAAATTTTCTTCAATAATTTTATTGAATATGTTCTCTATGCCTCTGGCCTAGAGTTCCTTCCTCTCCTTCTGTTATACCCATGATCCAGATGTTTGGTCATTTTAGGGTATTCCACAGTTGCCTTGTATTCTGTTCACTTCATTTTTTGAATTTAATGAAGTTTTAGGCCTCCTAATCAATTTCTTCTGTCTTGTCTCCCAGGTCAGAGTTTCTGTCTTCCACATGAGTAACTCTGTTAGTGAGGAGTTCTAGAAAAGTTTTTATAATTTATATTTGATTTTTTTTTTCCTTTGTGTTATTTTGCATCATGTCCATCTCTTTTTTGAGGTATGATTTCAGTTTGAGTTCTGATTTTCTTGATGCTTCCTGGAATTCATTGTTATATTTGATCAAGTCTTCCTGGAGCTCAATCAATCAGTTGTTGAGATCTTCCATTTCTTGATTCACTTTCAATTTATTAATATCTCCTTTGAGGATTCTAACATTTTCTTCAATCAAGTTAAGGCACTGTCAAATGCTGAACACTCTAAGAGTTAATTCTGTTCAATTTTATTTATATGATTGTTGGCTCTTTCATATTTTCTTTCCAGTTCAGAGATTCTTGGGATCAGGGTCTCACTGGTTGTAGTGTTTTCATTTGGGTGTGATTTCTCTATGATTTCCTTGGAGGCTTCCATTATAGGACTAGACGACCTTGGTGGAGACCTCTCAGGTTTCTGACTTTCATTGGCTTTTTTGTGTTGTGGTCTATCCATTTTAGGAAGACTTTTTATTTTATTGAGGAGGAAGCAAGTATTTTTCCTTTTGCCCATGCACCCTCTGACTCAGGTGAACAGGGATGTTGGTATCCAGTGGCCAGTCAGGATACCAGAGCAAGAAGGCCTGATTTCACAGCCCACACAGGGACCAGGCCTCCACAAGTGAGGCACAATGTAACCTACAGGGATCAGGTAACTGGGAGGAGCCAGAAAACAGGGATCTGGCCTACTCATTCTGTGTCACACCTACCCACACACCCTCTGGCACAGGGAACTAGGACCAGGGCTAATTTTTTTAACTTTTGTGAATTTAACATCTTTGTGATCTTGAGATGCCAAAAAAAATGAATGCAGAATTTGGAATAAATGTTCTAATCTCACAGTAGGTTTATTATAAGATCCAAAAAGGAAACTAGTGTTTGTGAGTCTCTGTTATATGAGAGTATACATTAAATATTCAATTTACTTTTCCAAAACAATGCTATAATAAAATTAAAAATATTATCACATTAGTGATATGGGAAACTATCAGACAATTTATTGGTATAGTTATACTCAAGAGAATAAGAAAATTTTTCATAAAAGTGTTCTTAATAGTGCTTGACACCAAGTCTCAGGCAAAAACTAATCAGTAACCGAAGGCACTTATCACATTGGAGAAGAGGTAAGAAATAACATGAGTGGAACCCATGTGCGTGACATGAAACACTCTCATACACCAAGTGTTATTTTGTTTGGTTTTCATTGTTGTTTCTGATGGATATTAGACATAAGACATAATGGATAAATTCAGAGCATGGTATCAAAGTACATTAGTAAGAAAGGAGGGAAATATATCACACCAAGATGGATATTAGACATGACATAATGGATATATTCAGAGCATGGCATCAAAATAGATTAGTAAGTAAGGAGGGAAATATATCACACCAAGGGACACCAGATTTCTAAAATAGCTACAGCAAAATTATAAAGTGCTTTTGGTACTACAAAGCTAGCTGAATAGAGCTGTGTTAGTGATAGGGTATCTATCCATAAAGATTGTTTGTTAGTAATTTACAAATGTTTTAATAATTTGTGAGAAAAGCAGAACTTTTTGTCTAAAGCAATGGGATTTACCCAGCAAAAACATTCATCTAACTGTCATTTTCTAAGCATTTTTTCTCACGAAAATAGCATTACCATATTCATAACAAAGTGCCTTAAAAATGGGTTTTATTTGACTGAAACAAAAAAGTAACAAAAAGGGACCATAGTTGGTTAAACACCTTTCATTGGAGCACTAAGGCAACAGAAAAAAAAAGTTGGATTGCCCAAGTGCCCTGCTACATTCACTTTACAAGATTTAGGAAAAGTAATACATAAAATCATCACAGGCCCACTTATGCCAGGTATATATTTTCATTCATAAAGGAAGTTGTTTTAGAGCGTTAGATAGGTAGCTCAACAGTAAAAGCACTTCATGTGCAAGCATGAGGGCCTGAGAAGGCCTGAGAAACTGCATGAATCTCATCCCCAAAGTCTACATAAACAGCTGGGTGTGGCCATGTGCATCTATATCCCCAGTCCTATAGAGTAGTAGAGATCCTAGACTCACTGGAGCTTGAAAACAAAGAAAAAGTGGGGCAAGTCCTAGGATCAGTGAGACTTCACAAGGAAGAACAGGCAGAAAGGCAATGGAGCAGGACAACCACTGTTTCTTTCACTCCACACACACAAACACACACACACACTATACACAAAGCAAAAGAAAAAAAAAAGTTAGCTTTACAGTAAATTATCCCACAGGAGGGAAAGGATGAGACAAAGGTGTGTTTATTTTATACATATATGTGTGTGTGTATATTCTTGTGTGTACAGGTGCACATTTGTGAGTGTATGTATTTGCATGTGTGTGTAGGTGAAGGCCAGAGGGCAACCTCAGGTGTCATTCCTCAGAAATGCTGTCTGTTCATCTTTGTTTGTGGCAGAGTCCCTCACTGGCCAACAGTTTAACAATTAGGCTAATCTGGCTGCCCAGTGATCCCCAGTGACTTTCCTATCCCCACCCTTCCAACACTGGTATTCCAGGTATGAGTCAGCATTTTTACCCGAGTTCTGAGTATCAAACTCAGGTCCTCATGCTTGCAAGACAAACACTTTACTGATGGATCCATATCTCCTGCCCACCCTGCTTCTTAAGTGAACCTACGTACTGGTGATCATCTGCATTCCACAGCCCATACACAGTGCCTTCTCCTGGAATAACCTGCAAACCAACTTGTCAGGAAACTCACACCCTACAATGTTCACTTCTGAGTAGGCCACTTCACTGAGTCAGCCCAGGGTAAGGGAGTGAGCCCTACTTTAATACTAGCCACATCATTATTATTAGTAATATTGGAGATAACCTTTACTGAGACATAAGTGTTCTTGGCTTAAAATCCTATTCTCATTTGTATCAACTGCAAGGGTGCCTTCTCTCAGGAAGTTGTACTCTCAGCAGAGAAGTATCTTTTCAGCACATCTTTGAATTAAATCTGCACATCTGAGCAGGAAACCTAAAAGGGCCATGACACTGTTTGCCATCCTCATCACATTCCCCTCAAATGCATCCCTGGTGAGGTAGGTGGACTCACAAACTTCTTTTACAGTGTGCAGAGCAAATGGAATCCCTGTCAACAAAGAGGAGGACAGTCATTTCTTCTCAGATCCTCAGCAGATAGGATCTCTCTTGTCTTGAGGAACAACAGTGTTAAGAAAACCAAAGGCAGTTTTCTGAGTGGCAACTTTCAGTTCTTACTAGGTCTGATCAAATATTGGCTCACATGTTCTAACAAAAGCCTCCCTGAGCCAGGCATGGTGGCACATGCCTTTAATCCCAGCACTTGGGAGGCAAGAGGTAGGAGGATCGCTGTGAGTTCAGGCCAGCCTGAGGCTACATAGTGAATTCCAGGTCAGTCTGGGCTAGAGTGAGATCCTACCTTGAAAAAACAAAGTAAATAAATAAATAAATAAACTAAGCCTCCCTGAGAAAATAGTAGAGTAGATGTCCCTTTCCACACAACAATGAAAGCACAGAGCGAATTCTGCAGTCCATGCCAAATGTGTGGTTGAGCACAATAAGAAATGATGAGATTAGGAACTGGAAAAAAACCTAGCCTCCTCTCATTATCCCAGTCATTTGTGAGTTGGAAGTTTACTGTGGTGCTTGCTTGCTTAGTTAGTATGAGATACTGTTTATTATCTAAGAAGGCAGAGTGCAATTGTTTCTACCCAGTGAAAAGATAGTGTAAAGTTGTATCACTGCAAAGAGAGCTAAATAATTCAAAAGATATTTTTTTTCATAGCCAAACAGTAGCTTGCATAAAAGATGGAAACATGCTACCAAAGATTGTAAAAAAGAAAAGATTCTCTCTCCAAAAGTTCAGATGACTGTGAGTATGAATACCTATTGAAGGAAAATTGGGACAATGATACAGTACAGTAAGGTTAAAAAAAAAAAAAAAGGAGAAGAAGAAGAGAAAGAAAAGGGAAAGTCAAGAAAGTCAATTATCAACCCAACCCGGCGTGATGGCGCATGCCTTTAATCCCAGCACTCGGGAAGCAGATGTAGGAGGATTGCTGTGAGTTCGAGGCCACCCGGAGATTCCATAGTGAATTCCAGGTCAGCCTGGGCTAGAGTGAGACCCTACCTCAAAAAATCAAAAAAGAAAAAAAAAAGAAAAGAAATTCAATTATCAAACAAAAACAAAATAGAGTCCTGACCCCTGAACTCAAAAGGAAGAAAAAAATGAATCATATTCATCAGCAATTACCATACCAGCAAATAAAGATGTGGTACCTGTGGGCTTAGACTGCAATTATTTCATGAAAGATCAGAATATCACAAAGAAATACTCTAAAGGGAATGGACACCTGCCCCATAGGATAATGATATTCTAAAACAGAGCTTGCCTAGCTTCTCAGCAGAAAAAACCAGTAAACTCACAATAGATATATGGCTAGAGAAACAGAGTATGCAAAATGCCAAGAATGGCATGTCTAATTATTTCAACAGTATTTTGTGGCTTTCTTGTAATTCCCTCTTCTGAGGGCAGCAAACATAAGCCAAGGCATTTTACAGATAGATGATAATGGCTTTCAATGTTTCTCAAATTGGCTCAAAGCCCATACTGTGTAAATTGCTAAAAGCTCATATGTAATTCTGAAACTCTTGTAGGCCTTGAGACTGTGCCGGTAATAATTACACAGACTGGATAATTAACTTCTGACATCAAAAGGAATGAAGGTGAAAGAAAAAAAATGCAAACCTTATCAACTTTTACTTAAGCCAGGGCACAAATTAACCAACACCTTAGGGCATTCATTTGGAATAAAATCACTATAGACTTCCACTCTGATGTTTTCTTATACTAATGGGAAGAAATGACTCCACATTCACCTGATTATTCTTTTCTGATATTTCTGGTGTTTACAGACTTACTCACTTTAATTTTGGTGAGGATAATTTTGCTTTATCAATTTAGTGATTCCTGAGAAGAAACATAGGCCCAAGGCAGAAGAACAGAGAGCTAATATTAATTAACAAAGGAAGAAAACTGACTTCCACCTGCAGGGAACAGTGTATCTGAAATTGAGCCTCTGCATTATGCACAGAGTGTTGAAGAGTGGCTGCTTCCACAGGAAAGGAATTAGAAAAGCCCTGGGAAGCAGCAAGAAAGTTTGCCATCTGTCCAAGCCTCTAGGGGCCAGGAGCAGGAAAAAAAACTCATGAGACGGCCAAACTCAAGCACTAAGGATCTCAATCTAAGCTAATTATATGACAAGGGGTTCAGAAGACAAGAAATTAATACACAGACATCTCCACCAACACTGAAAATGTTAAGGCTCTGTCAGAATTATGGTAAAACTGCTATGGGTTATTTGCATAATCAGGGATCCAAGGAGTTCCTATCAGGAAAAGTCGCCGAGCTCAAGAGAACTCATAATAAAAATTTTAAATCACCTAAGGAAAGGGGGTGCCTCCAGGGTCACAACAAGCTATAAAAACAGGTGAGCTATTCCCTATGAGCTAAAACAAATATATGAAATTAAGCTTTCAGCATCATCAAGAATCAAAAAGAATAAAGAGAAAGTATGAAAAACAAGCATACTGTGAAGAAAGCTCCTCTTGAGTTTTAATAACTAAATAAATGTCTATAAATGAAAAATGTACGTATTATAATGAAATATTTGTCAAATAATATTCATTGATAATTAGGATATATAATTTTCAACAAGAAACACAACTATGCGGAAAACATAAAGTAATGAGCTGTCAAATATAATAGTATTGAAAAAGATAAAATTTCTACAATGACATGTAAGGAAGGTGCAAAAACATTGGAGGAAAGCTTTAAAACATTACTAAAAGGCAGAGGCCCATGGAAAGATATATCATGTTCTTAAGGAGGGAATGTTATCACTTTAAGTCTTCTTGAAGTAATTTACAAATTGTTATATTCCAAAACCATCATTTTTAACTAAGTGAGCTGATTGTGAAGTTTTCATAAACAAGAGTCAAGTAGAAAAATCAAGAAAGCACTGAATAAAAACGATCCAAGATTTTTCCTGCCAGATATTAAAGAATTTTATCAAACATCCATCAACTCAACATTGTAGTGGTACATTAATAGACCAGTGATACAGAAAGGCAAATCCAGAAATATACCTACAAACCTATGATAATTCTCTGTATGACAAAGATAGTCTCCTACTTAGGAATGAGATAGACTAATCAAGAAATGAAATCAGCCAGGCATGGTGGTGCAAGTCTTTAATTCCAACACTCTGGAGGCAGAGGTAAATTAAAATATTTTTAAAAAGCTATTATAAATTCATAAAGAAAAGTGAAACCCAATGTATTATGGTCAAAAGATAATGAACAGAGTTAAAATAGCTCTCAAACACTTGAAAAGATGCTCAGTTCACTTAAAGTAACACACAATTAAATAGAATTATACCATGAAAACTTCTCACTTATCAGATTAGCAAAATTTCAAAACAAGCTCAGTTACAAAGACTGCAGGAAAATAGACAAGTTGTGCATTTCTTATACAAGTTTAGACAATACATGAAGAAGACACTATGACATACCTGTCAAAACTACAACTGAATAAGGCCGGGCATGGTGGTGCACGCCTTTAATCCCAGCACTCAGGAGGCAGAGGTAGGAGGATCGCTGTGAGTTCAAGGCCACCCTGAGACTACATAGTGAATTTCAGGTCAGTCTGAGCTGCAGTGAAACCCTACCTCGAAAAACAAAACAAAACAAAAAACTATAATTGAATATACTTTTTGATTCAGCAAATTCACATCTACACAGTTTAAAATATCTCATTTCAAAGTAATGCACGATAGCAAGTTAGTAAATAGCCCAGATATCTACCAATAAGTATTCACAAATCAAATTATAGTATATATATATATATATATATATATATCATTATATGAATATATATATCAGAATACTATGCAGCAGAAAAAGTAAAGGAACTTCTTGTCTTCTATGTTGTTAAGTGAAAAAAGTCAAGGTATAAAACCGAGAATAAGTTAATTGTGGATTGTCAAGGAGGAAAATAAAATCTAACAAAACATTTATATTTTTCTCTCTATGTATAAATAAACTATGGAAGTAGACAAAATTAAAAACTGTAGTTACCTTTGGGCATTGAGTGTTAAAAACATGAAAGAGATTCTTCACTCTATCATAATTCATTACTATACTCAAAATAATTTAAAAATATTTGAAAAATGTTGAATTCAATAATAAAACTACAATTCATGGCTGGAGAGATGGCTTAGCAGTTAAAGCAATTGCCTGCAAAGCCTAAGGACTCTTGTTTGACTCTCCAGTTCCATGGAAGCAAGAAACACAAGGTGACGTGAGCACACAAGGTCACACGTGAGCACAAGGTGTTGCACACATCTGGAGTTCAGTTGCAGAGGCTGGAGGCCCTGGCATGCCAAGCCTCCCCCCATAAAAAATACAGTTCAAGCAGTAATTAGTATTCTATCAAATAAATAAATACTGCTGACAACAAACCCCCAATTTTCCAATTTCACTGCAGGAAAGATCAAGCTTATATAGAGGCAATAATATAAACTGATGCATTCCTTCTTTGGAGTAATTTTGGAAAGATTCCAAAAGTTTACACTTTACCACTCATTAATTAAATAGAATTCTGGACGTTTAATTAGAATTCTAGAGGGTTATCCTAAGGAAAAAAATTATGTACACTAGAGAACAATTACATACAAGGTATTAAAAGTTGTAAATTGGAAAGGCTAATATCCATTGATTGCTCAATTTTGTGCAAAGTATTAAAAATAAATGAAATGTATGACAAATGTAGCAATATGTATCACTTCTGGTTGGTATTTATATTAATGCTCCCCATTTTGCTGTATGTTTTCATTTCATTGTTTATTGCACAGAACTACCTATGTAAGTGAAAAACATATAAATGAAATGTTTATATAATTTGGAAATTTCTCTAGGATCACAAGAACTATGATATATCTTTGATACATTATTTGACATTGTATGGATGACTTTTAAATATTCAATATAATATGTGAGCATTGATGTGTTGAGTTTAGATAAAGAAAAACTAAATAACTCAAAGCTTACAAAGATGATTGTATCAGTCAGGGTTCTCTAGAGGAACAGAACTGCTGGAATGAATTATTTTAAAAGGGGATTTATTGGATCAGCTTACAGTAGTCCAATAGCAGTTGCAGGCCCAAGAATCACCGAACCTGGTAGTTGCTCAGTCCTCGTGGCCAGATGCCTCAGCAGTCCCGACCAGGCACTGCAGATGGTGCTGGAAAGCCTGGAGGCTTCCTGAGGAGCCACTGGGTTTAAATCCAAGGGGGTCTTCAGTTGATGCTGGTCTTTCATCCGCACTGGTCTTCAATCCACGCTGGAAGGTAGCAAGCAGCTCCAGCAGCCAAAATGGAAGGAAGGCAGGAAGGAAGGAAGGGACTCTTTTTTCCCAGAGCTCCCTTGTATCAAGTCCCCCTCTGGGCGGGGCCGCCCATTCTGGGGGAAGGGCTCACCCTGGGGGAAAGACTTCCTCTTTTAGTTGATCCTTCCTAGAAGCAACCTATGGATTACTAAACAGATCAAGTTGACAACACCTTAACTATCACAATGATTAAAAATGATTTAAGGCCATAGATCCCAAACACTGCTGAACATTACACTTGGAGTGTTTCTATGAATTCTGAGGTGAAGTCCAGGTCTATTAAATCAGATTATGGAAGACGGAGTTTAGGCAAATGCATTTAAAATTAGCAAACTCAATAGTCTGCAATGGTTCAAGGTATAGAACAATGTTCCATGTTCGAAATGCTACCCAACTCCAGTGCTTGAGTGTATGGCAGGTGTCTTGGTTCTACCAGAGATTTTTCAAATGTACATCTCATGGTCTACCTCCTCAGGACCCCGAATTGTAATGAAATACTCCAGGTATTCTTGTACAAAGTTCTAAAAAACACTGGTATAGATTATAAATTACTTTCTCTTCATCACTCAGAAAGAACTCAAGATACAGCTGAGGGATGCAAGGTAAATATTAGGAAAGAACCAATGCAATGCCAAAAGATAGAAATATAGAAAGTTATAAAATACACTTATAAAATATAAAAAATTCTTGCCTAATAGCAGAAGGTTAAACTAACGAAACTAATGGCTTCTGGAAAGCTTTTAAAGCCCCATTATTGTAAATATAATTAAATGCCCAAAGGTAAAATATTATAATAAATTGAATGGCATTTGGATTATAAGTTAATAATATAATAATGGAGCAGGCAGAGAATTTTAGTACAACTCCAAGGCTGTGCAATGAGTTTTCAAAAACTTTGGGACTGGAAAAGCACACAATAGCAAGGGAACCTTCTTATCTGACTGTGCCCACAAGATGGGCTAGGTATAAGCTCTTCTTTACTTCACTGCACAACTCATCCTGACATGAGAGGATTCTGTATCATCTCTAGCTCCAAGAAATGGAGAATACACGCCTGAATCCAATGCATACAAATACACACTTTGTGAACACAAGTTCTGTTTAAATAAATGTAAATGGACTGAAGTTGAAATACAAAAGACAAATTCTTTGATGACTCTATGAGACCATGTTAACAGATTATCAATTACAAAAAGATTCTTTGTTGTTGTTGTTTTTTCGAGGTAGGGTCTCACTCTAGCCCAGGCTGACCTGGAATTCACTATGGAGTCTCAGGGTGGCCTTGAACTCACGGCAATCCTCCTACCTCTGCCTCCCAAGTGCTGGGAAGATTCTTGACCCATTTTAAACTCTATAGCATCCCATGAATGCAGTATGTACACACACACACACACACACACACACACACACAGAGAGAGAGAGAGAGAGAGAGAGAGAGAGAAGCATTTTGGGGAGAAGAAAATCAATTATACTGTCCTAAAATTGCCAACTACATGTACCTTCCACTCCAATTGCTCATAATGTTAGAGACTCTAGACACAAATAAATTATGTCATAAAGGAGAGAATACTAGATTTAGAATAAAATCAATTTAAATTTAAATCCTAACCTGTAACATTTTTACCTTAAGATACTTAAGGACCCCTTATCTCCAAGAATAAGTGTGATGGAGATAATATGTGAGGCAGAAAATGAAATAAAATCACTGTAAAATCAATACTCAAATAATATATCTCACTTTAATACTTTACTGTAGGCACAAATGTGGCTATAAACTTTCTAGAAGGCAAGAAAAGTGAAAAAGTATGACTGGTTGCTCAATTTACAGTATTAATGATTCTGAAGCAAAGTTTTCCATAAGAAGTACAAACACTACCAGAAATGAGTACAGAGACATGTTTCCTACTGGGTTTTTATAATGACTAACACAGTGAAGAACATCCTCCAAACAGAAGTGAAATGGATACAAGAATGAACTTCCCATCATGCAATTCATGTACCTCATTGTAAGTCGAAAGCAAAATGCTCTGAAGGCCCACTCTACAGAAATCCCCTTCATGGGAACTTCAATGACCTGGAATGTAAGTCAAACAAGTGAACCGAAAATGGGTACCACAAAATGTTTTTCCATCCATCCATGAGGTTAGGGAATATTTATTAACATGTATTAAGGCATAGTGAATAATTTAGTTCATGTTTGTTTATTTAGAAGATGCTTCTGGGCTTGAACCTCCACATAAGGAGATCATGGAATTAAAGACCAGCCCCTCCCTTGGCCAGTGGCCCTTCTATGCCCACTTTAGTCATCAACTCTATCTGCTTGGATTCTGTGCTCACTCACAGAGTTTGGAGCTCCTGAACCAGAGGAACAATAGAGAAAGCCTGATAGTGCAGTGTCAATATTTCTCTTACTAAGCTTTTACCAAGTATTGAATAGCAGCAAAATTTGCTGTATATCCTTGAGAAAAAGAATTCATCATATCTCACCCTGCATTACCTCATCTTAAAGAGCTAACAATGATTACCTCAGAGTTACTCTGAAGATTGAATGAAATGTTTCCAAAAACACATAACTGTCAGTTATACTCAAACTAGAAATTATCCAAAGCTAGTTTACCTTATGATGCAGTTTTCTTCAAAGGATTATTTCTGCCTTTTTCATAAACTTCTAGCTATTACAATGAACATTTATTGTATAACACTTTAAATTATCTTTCCCCAACCACTGAGGCAATGGTAAGTATAGTGGGAGTTCAATAAATTTAGTAATGGAGCCACTAGACAGCCTTTTGTCTGGGGTCCACAGAACACGTCTCTTGCTACAGGATCCAGGGCTTCACAAACATGCAGCATAGGATTCCATCCAAAGTCAGCATAGGACCCATCATGCACATCCCAGAAGTGAATGTCCTGGGCCTCATATCTCAATTTCAAAACCACAGTAACAGTAAACTTTCTCTTAAAAAGGTATATAAATGACTAATCAGCACACAAATGTTCAACATCATTAGGCATGAGAGAGATCATCTGAGAGCTTGTAGCTAAGATTGAAGAGTGCTGCAGCCACTCCTGATAACTGTCTCACAGACCCTCAAAGTTTAAAACTATTTTCTACAAGTACCAGGATACAATTAAAAGGAACAGCTCAGGCCTGGCATTCTTCAGTACAAAGGTGTGGTTATAGTTCACAGTAACCTCTTACACTTTATGAAGCTCTAGAAGAATGGGGCTCAAAGGCTTCAAACATAGATAACAATGAGAAGCCAAAGAGCACATGTCCTCTTTGCAGGCAGAAAGTCCAAATAAACTGAAACCAAATTCCACCAAAGTCAACAAAGCCCATCCTAGTGAACCAATGAGTTTATTGTATTTCCTTTAAGAGCATGGGCAAGTAGTTACTTGGAGAATATGAAGAGCCCAAAGCAGTCACAGTAATGAAACGGATATGAATAATATATATATATATATATGTATATGTATATATACATACTACTACTACTAATAATAATAATGAAAGGATAATGACCTCCTAATAGCTGCATTGGTGGAGCTTGCCATCCCAGGATCTTCTACCCTCTATACACTCTATCTCATCATCCCTGGATCTTCCATCCTTTATACACTCTATCTCTCCCTGAAGCTATCAGACCTGTGCTTCATTCATTGCATACAGCTGGCACAGAGGGTGCCTCAGATTTCATGTGAAGGTCTGATGACATTTCCTGCACCTTTCCTCCTTCTATGGATAATATCAACAGACCCAATCTTGAGAGTCTTTTCTTGTGTGCAGTCACAGTTGTTTTTGATAAAGATGACAATGTCTATTGTCCCCCAACAGAAGTGAATGTTAATCACCCAATTGATCAGTGCATGCTATATGCATGTGCTGAAAATCTCACTAAGCCTTATCACTATGCACAATTCATATGTTAATTAAAACTAAAACTAGGGCTGGAGAGATGGCTTACCAGATAAGGCACTTGCCTGAAAAGCCAAAGGATATATATACACAAGAGACATGAAAACATATTCACACAAAACTTGCACATGGTGTTTATACCAGGATTATTCCTAATAGCCAAAAAGTAGAAACCAAAATACCAGCTGGAGATATGGCTTAGCAGTTAAGGCACTTGCCTGGGAAGCCTAAAGACCTAGGTTCGATTCCCTAATACCCACATAATCCAGATGCACTAAGTGGCATATGCATCTGGGATTCATTTGCAATGGCTGGAGGCTCTGGCATGCCCATTATTTCTCTCTCTCTCTTAAACAAGTAAAGAAAGAAATCAAAATGCCCATCAACCAATAAATAAAGTAAATGTGGCATATCCATGTGGTAGGATATTAGTCACTAATAAGAAACACAGCAGTGCTACAGCATGAGCCAAACTTGAAACACTCTGCTAAATGAAAGAAGCCAACCACGAAGAAGCACATATGGTTTGATTCATGTATGAGAAATGTCAATGAGAAATCTACGCTGCAGGGAGATATATGTTTGTCTAGAACTAGTAGGTACAGAAAGTAGCTATCTCTTCTATCTTGGGATAATAAAAGTATTATGAATTTTATTTATGTTGATGGAAGCATGACTTTGTAAATGTACTTATAACCACTGAAGTGTGCATTCAAAATGAGAAATGGTGTGTTATGTATGTTTCAGCCCAATAAAGCTATATAAGATATAAAATCATCATGACTTCAATCTACAACAGCCTATAAATTGTAGCTGCTACTCATTATTATAAAACACCCTATAGATTGCCCACTTGCCTATTTCTTCACTCACAGGGAAATTTTCAGCTCCTTGAAAAAGCAGTATTTATTAAGAGCAGAGAAAGTTTCTGGAACATTGTTCATCTCTGCCTTTCTGGCCTTTTTTTTTTTTTATCAATCCCCTTATATTTGTGCTATCTCTTACATAACATAACTGAAATTTGAGCACAGTCCAACTATCCTTCCTAATGGCTAAATTAAAGGACATGTTCTTGCCCAGCATCCTGTCATACATACCTCACCATCACCATCTTCTCCTTCAACTAAACCTCCACATAATTAAATTTATTTTCCCATTCTCACTCCCATAGCCCAGCCCTGTAACTCAGTTTAGCCCTAGGGTATTTTAAGGCTATTAGTTAGGATTGAACCAGTGGAAGTAAGCAAAAAGATCACCCTATACATGAACTCTGAACCAAGAACTAAGAAGCATCTCCATTTACTCAATGTCAGAGATTACACAGGAGAGATATAAGGGCTGATGGAAAAGTCACCCAGGTTTAGTTTGTCTAGTCACTGCTCTAAATACCTTATGATTTCAATTCTACTTAATATCTCATTCCTTGGGAAAGCACTCATGCCTTTCTGAACAATATTTTCCTATGCTCCTCCATAGAAATTCCTGAAATTTAATGACATCCAAATCTTCTCTAGATCTATTGATGAGTATTCTTAGTCTCGAACTGGAAAAAAATGACACAGAGAATCTTTTGTCAAGGTAACAATAGTAAATATATCCCCTGCAAGCTTAGTTCTTGAATAAATCAGTTTATACAGTTTGAGAATTATATCAGACCTAAACTACCAATTTTGAAATAAGGAAGTATTGTCTAGACAAACAGTGAATCCCACATAGCCAATTAGTTGAACTAAGCTAACTGAACTGTCTGGTGTCAGCACTATGAGCAATGGAAAACTGATCTAAGAGCTAAGGCTCAAGAAAGAGAGCAGTTTCACTGAATGAGACAAGCTATTTTCCTATGTTTATCTGTCATTTCTCTATTGCCTTTCTTCCTGGGCCTTAGGCCAAAGTTGCTGAGAGACTGGAAGAGAAGAGAAACAAAACCTGCTTACCATAATCTCATTTCAAGCTGTGCATTGGAGTCACTGCAGTGTTAGTTCAGAAATAGGCTGATTTTAACTGTGGGTAGACAGCTTATTTATGACTTCATCTTTTCAAATCTCAGGCAAGGAAGGCATGGAAATACAGCAGTTTAGCTTTTCAACCTAACCAAATATTTTTAAGAGATCATTTTCAATCTATCCCATGAGGAAAAAATCCTGTTTGCATATGTACTTATACATTACACATATGTATTACTATGCTTATAGTATATACTATACTATGCACTATAAACATGTACACAAGGAGAAAATAAAAATAAAAACATTAAGATGGAGCAAATAATTGTAAGCAGTTTAATAGCAGTAGAAAATGATACTATGTCAAGAATCTATTCTACCATCTGTTTTCTTTATCTTTCTTTCTTTTCTTCTTTTCTTTTATTAGAGGGTTTTTTATTTTATTTTATTTTATTTTTTGTGAGGAGAGAATGAAAACTTCAGACGCATGTGCCACTTTGTGCATCCAGCTTTACACGAGTACAAGTATAGAACCCAAGTTGGCAGGCTTTGCAAGAAAGTGCCTTTAACCACTGAAAAATCTCACAACTCTCTTCTCTTTGGGGGATTTTAAGGTAAAGTATTTTATATAGTTCAAACTGGCCTTGAACTTGCAATCCTGCTCAGCCTCCCATGTTCAAGGACTACAGGCATGCACTAGTATTACCAGCTCTCCTTCAGTATTTTCTTTTCTTTTAAAAAAGGATTTTATTTTTATTTATTTATTTATTTATTTATTTATTTATTTATTTGAGAGGGGAAAAGAGAGAGGCAGATAGAGAGAGGGAGAGAGAGAATGGGTGTGCCTGGGCCTTTAGCCACTGAAAACAAAAACTCCAGGTATATGCACCACTTTGTGCATCTGGCTTACATGAGTACAGGGGAATTGAACCTGGGTCCTTTGGCTTTGCCAGCAAGTGCCTTAACCATCAAGCCATCTCTCCAGCCCCCTGTGTATTTTCTTGATGCTCATTTTTGTTATGAATACCTTTAATGGATGCTCTCTCTCTCTCTCTCTCTCTCTTTCATAATGGTGACTGAACCTAGATATTGAGTTTGGTTGGCAAGTGCTGTCCCACCAACCTACATTCCCAGACTTTCCCTAAAATTAAATCACTTAGTTAGTTTGGTTAAAATTAGAAAATATCATCTAGAATTTTTCTTAACCAGCAAGCTAACATGCTTGACTACTGCAATACGCTGCAAACAACCCAAGAATCAAGGCTGTGATCACCAATTCTCCAGGTTTTAGAATTCCAGTGGGGATATATGATTGTCCCACATACTGAGTCAAGGTGCCATGGTAAAACCTGATCATTGAAAATGAGTGAATACTACTTTCTCTCTAATTAGACTGCTATTAACTTTTTTTGAAAGGAAGTTTATAATGTCTTTCTCCTACATCCCAGTGGGTCATCTTGAATGTGTTACAATGTGCTTAACTCATTTTTGGATACCTCTGCTTTCTATGTTGGTCTAACTATAAAGAAACAGCTAGATATATCTCATATTCTTGGAATAAAAGCATACCTATGTCATTAGAAATAGGTGTGGCTGTATGCTACAGAGTATTCAAAGTAGAATAGCTTGAACAAAACAGAAGTGTATTTCCTTTCCACACAAGCAGGTTGAAATATAAAACATTCGTGCTTGGGCTGGAGAGATGGCACAGCACTTAAGGTGCTTGCCTGTGAAGCCTAGGGACCCAGGTTAGATTACCCAGTGTCCAGATAATCCAGATGCACAAGGTGGTGCACACATCTGGAGTTCATTTGTCGTGGCTAGAGGCCCTGGTGTACTCATTCTCTCTATATCTGTCTCTCTTTCTCTCTCTCAAAATAAGTAAATAAATAAAATATTTTATTTATTTATTTAAGAGAGAGAGAAAATGGGTGGGCCAGGGCCTCAGCTGCTGCAAACCAATACAACTCCAGATGCATGCACACACTTTGTGCATATGTCTTATGTGGGTACTGGGTATTCAGACCTGGGTCCTTAGGCTTTGCAGGTAAGCACCTTAACCACTAAGCAGTCTCTCCAACCCATTAATAAAATATTTTCTAAAAAGTAAAAGGACATAACACGCTCAGTACTCCATATTTTGTCATGCTGTCTTACTAGCCTACCAGCCCTATACAATCATTTCCTTCATACTTCAAAGAAAATACTTGAGTTCCTGATACTACATCAGCATCTCAATAAGCATTAAAGCAAAGTTTAAACAAAGAAGGACTCTTCTCATGAGTTTTATATGTCACTTTGGTACTATCCCTATTCCACCACTGAGAAGCTACCAAAGCCATACCTACTATAAAGGAGAATTGGGGTTCTTCTGTGCAAGAGGAAAGCCAAAGACTGAGCCACCGTACATAAAGATATGTAAATATGAAAACACAGGGAAATGAATGTGCTTTGCTTTTCAGCATCATCTTACTCCACAACTAGAGAACAATCACCTTCAAAGACTATTGGGCCAAAATTGTTGTAGACCAGCCCATTTCCCCAAAAGCATAATTATAACAAACCATGTGTGAAGTGACCAATCCCATAAAATATATTAGGAGTTATTTTGACTACAGTGTAGTTTTTTAAATGTGGGTTTGCACTGAAATATATTGGTTTTTCAAGGTAGGGTCTCACTATAGCTCAGGATGACCTGGAATTCACTCTGCATTCTCAGGGTGGGCTCAAACTCACTGCGATCCTCCTACCTCTGCCTCCTGAGTGCTGGGATTAAAGGTGTGCGCCAACATGCCAGGCTTAAAATATATTTTTTAATTTTTTGTTTATTTTTATTTATTCATTTGAGAGCTACAGAGAGAGAAAGAGGCAGAAAGAGACAGAGAGAGAGAGAGGGAGAGAGAGAGAGAGAGAGAGAGAGAGAGAGAGAGAATGGGCACACCAGGGCCTCCAGCCATTGCAAACGAACTCCAGACGCATGCGCCCCCTTGTGTATCTGGCTAACGTGGGTCCTTGGGAATCGAGCCTGGAACCGGGTTCCTAAGGCTTCACAGGCAAGCGCTTAACTGCTAAGCCATCTCTCCAGCCCAAATATATTTTTTTAATCAAGATAATTTCATCTGCCCTCAAAGGAGGGTACAGAATTTTGCTTTGATAAGAACCTTTCTGGCTTCATTTATACAACTTTACATGTGAGCATCCATTAAGAACTGAATTGTTCCATATAACAGAGGCAAACCAGGTGTGGTAGCACACATATTATCCCAGCACTTGGGAGATAGAGACAGAAGGATAGAAGTTCAATATCATCCACAGGTACATAAAGAGTTCAAGGCTAGCCTGGGATACATCAGACCCTGTCTCAATAATAACCAATAATGATGACTATAACAATAATAACAGAAGTTATAACTGAAATGAAGGAAGGCGAAGGGCAGAATCATGTAATAAAGGAGAGGCGGCATTAAATCAGAAAGTTGCCCAGTACAACTCTGTCTAAAATAGATCTTTAAACTTTGCCATGAGGTGTGAACTATAAATTTCCTGCTTCTTTTTCTCTTCTTCAATAAAACCTATTTTTCTTATTTATGTATTTTTATGACCAATCGTTGGTGAGAAGCTTCAAGGTTTGAATTTTGTGTAGAGTTGGTTTGCATCTCTTGTAGAAGAGATTCATGGGCCCAGAAACTAAAGGATAAGGAAGAAACATTCAAAGTGGCAATAATAATGTGAAAATAAACAGAGACCATCACATTCTCATTAAAATCAAATTTAAATATGATCACATAAAAGTGATGAGGGATTTTTTTCTTACCCTCCATATTCCCTCTAATAGAACTTCAAATCAAATATAGATCTTCTTACATGACTAGATACATTTTAATACATTTCAAACTTACATTGAATATTTTGCATAAGGTTAGAGAAATTCACTATATTGTAAAATCTTCAGAGTTCATGTAAAGCAATGTAATATAGTAAAGCACTGAGTAGGAAAATCCCTATAAATAAGATCCGATTGTCTTAACATTTTGGCTAACACCTGTAAGCATAGTACTGATGCTGAGGTAGGAGGATCACTAAGAGCACAAGGGCAACCCGGGTTACAGGGTGTAGTAGAAAGCTTCACATTGCTGGGATGAACATACAAACCAGTCACGTTTTATGAGAGGAAGGATTTATTACAAGTTTAAAGATCCAGGTGAACTTCTGTCTATGGCAGAAGAAGCTGGTTCCCATTCATAGTTCCAAGCAGAGGGAAACCACTACCAGCTAGCACAAACCAAACACAGCAGCAAGCACAAAAATCTATCAAAGCTGAGACTTTTTGTTTGTTTGTTTGTTTGTTTGTTTGTTTTTATTTGAGAGCGACAGAGAGAGAAAGAGGGAGATAAAGAGACAGAATGAGCGTGCCAAGGCCTCCAGCCACTGCAAATGAACTCCAGACGCATGCGCCCCCTTGTGCATCTGGCTAATGTGGGTCCTGGAAAATAGCGCCTCAAACCGGGATCCTTAGGCTTCTCACGCAAGCGCTTAACCGCTAAGCCATCTCTCCAGCCCAAGATGAGACTTTTCTGCATAGCTCTGGGTTGAAATTCAGATCCACCTCCAGTGATACCTCCAGGATCTGCCCCCAACGACATTTCTCCCAGGCAGACAGCTGGAGAGCCAAGTTACAAGTTTAACACCTGAGTTAATGGGCGCCATACATTCAAACTACAACACAGAGTAAAACCATGTCTCAAAGATAAATATACATGTGAGAATCAAAGGAAGGACACAAAGTGGCCTTGATATTCATGACCTCATAGAGCCTGACACTGAAGAAGACCTACATAATAGGAGGAAAAGAATGATAGCAAAATGTAAGAGAGACTAGTTGGAAAGAAGAGATTCAGTGGAGGGGGGATTTGGAGAGGGGAAAGGGAAATGGGCTATGGTCTTGGTATATTGTTTATATTTATGGAAACTGACAGTAAATAAAGAGTTTAAAAAGTAAATGTGACTGAACAAAGTTGGGTCAGGAGGAAATGAGTAGAAAAAAAGAATGCTGGTCAACTCAAAAGGGAGCATAAGGGGCTAGAGTGATGGCATAGAAGTTAAGGTGCATGCCTACAAAGCCTAAGGTCACAAATTCAACTCCCCAGAACCCACACAAACCACATGCACATGATGGCACATGCAACTGGAGCTCATTGCAGTGGCTAGAGGCCCTGGTGTGCCTATTCTCTCTCTCTCTTTCCCTCTCTCTCTCTCCTCTCTCTCTCTCTCTCTCTCTCTCTCTCTCTCTCTCTCTCATAAATAAATAAAAGTAAAATATGCTTTTAATTAAGGGAGCAGCAAGAACACTGAACTAAAGATGTGAAGACACAAATCTTTTCTAAGTTAAGCTGGGTCTTGGACAGGAGCGGACATAAGAAGTAAAATAAATGTTTAGCACAATAATCTGAAGGCTGAGACAAATGGTCAATGACTCAGGCACAGTAGATATGTCCATACAGTGCTGAATAATACAACTTTGGCCCACAGATTCAGTTATTCCTGATTACATGACATATGTAAACCAATCAGAAGTAACCAAAAGTTTCTGGCTGGGCTTTTGAGAAAGATTTCTTAAATGGAGACTAGTAGGTGTTGTGCACTTTTCTTTCTCCTTCTCCATGGGAAGTAAAAGCTGCAGCAGCTGTCCTGCAGGGAGCAACTGGAAAAAGTAATGAGGGCGATGACGAAAAGAAGAAGCTTTGGAGGCGAGCCTTGAGCATGAGCCTGGACTATGAATTTACGGACAGATTAAAGTGAAAAAAGAGAACAAAGCCCTTTCCCATTTAAACCACAGTTGATAATGTTTCCTGTTGCTAACAGCTGATTGTATTAATAACTGATTGAGTACCATCTTGTGGCTTAAAGCAGGGTATTACAAATAACATATTTTGTTAGGTAGTGGGAGAACATTTAGCCAAACATAAGACTTAACTCATTCCAGAACACAGTCTAGGAATATTATACAGGATGAAGATTAAACTTGGAACAGACATTGAAGAATATGAGACTATGACAATTAGCTCTTGAAATTTTCAACCAAACTTTTTATTTATTTTTTTAAAGAAAATCTTTTTAATTTTTATTTATTTATTTGAGAGCGACAGACAGAGAGAAAAAGGAAGCAGAGAGAGAGAGAGAGAGAGAGAGAGAGAGAGAGAGAATGGGCACGCCAGAGCCTCCAGCCACTGCAAACGAACTCCAGATGCATGCGCCTCCTTGTGCATCTGGCTAACGTGGGTCTTGGGGAATCAAGCCTCGAACCAGCGTCCTTAGGTTTCACAGGCAAGTGCTTAACCACTAAGCCATCTCTCCAGCCCACAACCAAACTTTTTAGAATGTATGAACTTGGACTTAAGTCATTTGGTGTGTTTGCTGAAATGGAAAGGAATACAGCATCTCTGAAGCACAAAGGGCAGTAAACAAGAAATCTACATTGACTGAGTGTCCCCAATTAAGATTCTTGCAGGGTGAAAAGGCCAATTGCTTCTGTTCTCCATTCTGAAACTTTCACAAGTTTGGAAGTGGCAGCCTTGACAAGAAATGAGATTGGTGACCCTGGACTTGCTTAAACATGTTCCACTGGATGTTCCCTGGCAGAATAAAGGTAGTGGGAGGCAGATCTACTGTAAATATAATTGCCCCTTCAAGTCGGATATTTCAGAGTGATACAAAGTTGCAACCCTTAATGATGTTCACAACACAGAAGGCAAAGAGCAAGCATTCTCAGGCATCCGCATAATATTGCCTCATCCCCTCTCATGTCATCTTCTGGACTAAAAAAGGCCATAAACTTTCTGTGTTTCTGAAAACTAAAGTACCAAACAAAACCAAGTTAAAGGCAAAGGCCAATGGTTTTTACTACCAAGCCAATCATCAGGACCACAAATGAGAACAGGATGTCATAAACACAGAAAAATGGAAAGAAGAGTGACATTTCCATTTCGGTGCCCCCATGCGGTACTCACAAGTCTGCTCTGTGAACTATGGAGGGCGCTTTCCCAGACATGGCAGTTGGTTCGACGCTTGAATCTGACAAGCTCATCTCCATATGTGTCAGCAACAGACTGTTCATCATGAGCAATAACTGCCTCCATAGCCAACAGAAACAAAGTTCAAAGGGGACAACAGGAGGGTTTCCTCCGGAGTGATCCATGTCACTGAGGTCACTCCTCTGCCCTTTCGGAAGGTCACCAACCTGCTTTGTCACCTCCATTCCTTGAGATTAACTCAGTCACAAGCAGAGCTGTCTGGCACAGGTTTCCTTTCTGCCCACAAAGCCTATCAGTCATAGCCTTCCAATTCTGGACCAAAATATGTCTGTGTGCCTCTGACCTGGGCCAGGTAGGGACAGGCACCCAGGTCTTAATTGCCTTTCCTGGGCACCTGGATCCTGTGTGAATAAGTATCCTTGCGTCCAGAGGTTAGAGAAGGTGTGGTCAGGATGTAAATATTTACGATATTTTTTTTCTTTACCTGTTGTGACATAGATACAGAACATCACAGTTTTTTTTTTTTTTTATGGTGACAGATGCATATTTTGGTAACAGCAGCTATAGGCTTGGTATTGCCTATGGAGCCTGTGTAACAACAAAACATTTCAGCCTCAGTCTCAGATGGTGTCTTCAGGAGCCCCATGAACTTTTGTGACATCTGTGCCTTCTCTGTGCCCTTTGTGAGCTGTCCAAGGGGCTGGGCAGGGCCTGAAATAAAAAATGCCAGTGTACTATGCCAAAGTCTCAAAAAACAGTGATATCACTGAATTAAAGATATAATAACACTTTAATTCATAAGAACTGTAAAATAAATTTGAAGTCAGCAACAGAAAGAGATGGCTTTTTAAAAAATAATAAAGTATGGGCTGGAGGGATGACTTAGAGATTAAGGCATTTGCCTGCAAAGCCAAAGGACCTAGGTTTGACTCCTCTGGACCCATGTTAGCCAGATGCACAAGGGGGCACAGGAGTCTGGAGTCCATTTGCTGTGGCTAGAAGCCCTGCCATGCCCATTCTCTCTCTCTCCCTCTTTCTCTGTAAAATAAATAAATAATAAGTAAAAATAATAAATAATAATAAAGTGAAAGATGTGAAAAAATGACATAATCAAATGAGAAGGTTCAGTGAGGCCAACAGTCAAATAACAGGAGAACCCAAAAGAAAGCTGAAGAGAGAGAAATGCATATTAAAAGTTCAAAGTTAAAGGACCCATCAAGTTCTCAATGCTACAAGATATTAACAGATCTCTACCAAGCATGACACTGCAAAATTTCAAAATGCTGGAAACAAATAGGACATCCCACAAGTACCAGAAAGGAAAAGCAGATCACAGTCAAATGACCAGGTACATAGCTACAGATTAGAAATAGAAAGCAATCCTTCAAGCTTCTAATGTAATTATTTTCAGCCACAAATTTTTGATCCAATGAAAGAGCCAGTCAAGTGTCCAAGCAGAAATGAAGACATTATCATAATGATAAAATCTAACTTCTTAACCTCTTGCACCTTTTCTTTGGAAGGTGCCAAGTATATACACCTACAAAAGTGGAGGAATTTTTAAATAAGGAGTATTTGAGGTACAAGAAACAAAAAAGCAAAGGAAATCATATGCATGGAAATAAAGAAAGTTGGTGGGACACTATATACAAGGATACCAGACCATGCTGGAGTAGGTCATAAGTCTCTAGGAAAATTTTTTCAGGAATATTAGCTTGTTAGACTATCTAATATGTATGAATGTAAAGTTGAAAAGTAATTCAGGTTTGAGTTATTAATAAATATACAAAAAACTAAGTGCCAGGTGTGGTGACACATGCCTTTAATCCCAGCAGTCAGGAGGCTGAGGTAGGAGGATCACTGAGTTCAAGTCCAGCATGAGATTACATATGAATTCCAGTTCAGCCTGGACTAAAGTGAGACCCTACATTGAAACACAGAAAACAAGCAAACAACAAAAGCAAAAATTTGTTATTTTGAAAATATTCAGTTCAGAGAAATTAGAAAGCTATAGAATTCATAATTTAGTATGGTTCAACTCTAAATGTGTAGTTTTATAACCTTGCAAACAATGGATTCTTATTTAACCAAAATGATGAAAGAACTCAGAATAGAAAGATGCAAATGAACATGCTGGATGAAAGACATGGGGGCACCAAATATTCATATTTCATGGTGAAAATCAATGTGTGTTTTAGTGTGTTTAGTGTACAGATAAATATCAGAAAAATTAAGCAAAAACATTAGAAGGAATTGCCCGTAGGGAAGAAAAATTGGAGGGCAGAATGAATGGCCACAGCATGACTGACTTCTTCAGCAGATTACAGAGCTAGAAACTCCTTAATGTTAACGTGGAACTTTGACTTAAAATAAATTCACCAACATTTAAAAAGAAGAAAATAAACATATATATTGAGATATTTCATGAAATAGTAAAAATAACCTTTTTCAAAACTCAGTCTCACTTGCTACTTAAAATTACTATGAAGGAATTTTTTCTCTAAAAGGATATAAATAAGTTATATGGAAACCAACCTTTTTGGACAATGGGACATACAGGAACCATAGATTGTTACTAGAAAAATTTCAATGCCAGGGATGGGATACCTTCCGGTGAGTTGTTGGCCAGGGAGGTCCCTCATGCCTTAGTTTCCCACCAGGAATAAATGTAAGACCCTATTGCTGAAGACTCCACATACTTGGGCTGCAAGGTCACTGAAAAGTCCTGCTGGAGCTGAGCTGAAAACCTTCTCCATGTAGACCAGCTGACAGAAAGCTGGAAGAAGCCACACTGCATGTAGTTCAAAGGGAGAGAGAGAAAGCATCAGTGAAGATACTCAACAGTGGACACTGCAAGCCTTAGATTTGGCTAGCCAGGCTAAATGAGCCAACAAGTGCAATAGCGTCATGTCTGTTATAGGGGAAATATACCACCCTCTAATTTTATTGGAGGCCCACTCCACAGGAAGAAATACATCTCTTATACTAAAAACCTACAACAGACGTAGTCATGAGCCCTAGGGATGTAACCATGCCCACCAAACTGCCCAGTAAGCATTTCTCTTAATGTTCATACCCATATAGTAATGCTACTCTCACTTTTGGTTAGAGAACCTTCTCTTTTCATGTGGCAGTGACTTTGGGATGACTCAGAAGGCATCATGGTGCTGGGAAGAAGGCACAGAAGTGCTCAGCACTGCAATATCTCTATCACACCTTCCAAGGCTCAGGGTCCATTGTGGAAGAGGTGGCACAGAGCCAAAGGATGGGTAGGACTTCTTACAACATACTCCTCCACACACAAAATGGCCTGGATATCCATGACCTCACAGTGCCTAACACTACCTATACAAGACCATCATAATAGGAAGAAAAGATCATGACATCAAAATAAAAGAGAGACTGATTGAGAGGGGGAGGGGATATGATGGAGAGTGGGGTTTCAAAGGGGAAAGTGGGGGGAGGGAGGGAATTACCATAGGATATTGTTTACAATTATGGAAATTGTCAATAAAAATAAATAAAAATAAAATAAAAAGGTTAAAAAAATAAAATAATATGAAGAGCTGGAAAGATGGCTTAGCAGGTGCAGGTACTTGCTTGCAAAGCCTGCCACCCTGGGTTCATTTCCTAAGCCACCCATGTAAGGTTGATGAAAAAAGTAGCTTAACTTCACAAGCTCCATGCATGGACAGCCATGTCAAATGTACCAATTGATGTAATAATGACATGTCTATTAAGGGGGAAACCAACTGCTATCTGATTGGATTTGAAGCTCACTCTGTGCAAGGAAACTCATGCTTGGTACTGAAAACCTGATCAAAAGCCTATTGCTGGGGAGGTCATAAGCCCTAAAGAGGAAGCTACTACTGTTGTTTTGTTAAATGGATATATTATGGCCACCAAACTACTCTGTAAATATTTGTGATTATTCCCATATATTAATGTTACTTTTGGTTAGAGAAGCTTTCCTTGCAGATGGCAGTGGCACTGGGGAGATTCAAAACTCACCAAAGTGCTAAGAAGTGACAGAGGTGTGCTCAGCACTAAAGGAAATCACACCTTTGAGGTTCAGGTATAATTGCAGAGGAGGTGTTGGAAATGATGTAAGAGGCAAAGGAATCAGAGTGTTATAGAAGTTATAGAAGACTATCTTCCAGAGACACACAGTGGATGTCACTATCTACACAAGATGTACAACAGGAAAGGGTAAAGAATGATAACATCAAAATAGAACAGGTCCTAGTTGGAAAGAAGAAGGTGTTCCATGAAGGGGAATGGAGAAGAACAAAGGAGAATAGTGGAAAAAAGATTATAATCAGGATACATTCTGTATTTATATGGTGGTTGTCAATAAAGTTTAAAATAGCTCCTCCCAGTTCCCTGGTCCAGGTCAGTTCCCTTCCTGCTGGCTTGGAGCTGTCTGAACCCTGAAAGCTTGCTGAAGAAGCAGGCCCCTTGCTTTGCCTTCCTGACTGAGGGGCCCTTGGGTCCCTAGGTCCCCAACTCCTGGATTCCCTGCTCTATAGGGTACATACACAGAGTGCACGATGTGAGTAGACAAGAGTTCCCTGTTCCCTCTCAGTTCTCTGGTCCTGGTTGCTTTCCCTTTTACTGTCTTGAGGCTGCCTGGACCCTGCAAGCTTGCTGCAGAAGCAGACCCCCTGCTCTGCTTTTCTAATTGAATGGCCCTTGGGTCCCCAATTGTCAGGTTCCTTGCTCTAGAGAGTGCCTGTGCCTAGTGAGTAGAACAGAGCTCCTTGTTGATTACCCACCTCCAAATTTCCTGGTCCCAGTACCCCTGATGCTGCCTTGGGATAGCCTGGTCCCTGCCTATGTGCTGAAGAAGCAGGTCTTCTGCTCTGGTTTCCTGTTTGACTGGGCCCTGGGTAAATCCCTATTCCCCTGAACCAGAGGGTGCATGGGCCATTGTAGGAGTGGGACTCTTACTATTAAACCTATTTTCCTTTTGTCCACCTTAATGCTTGAGTCAGGACAATGATCTCTGTTTTTTTAGGGGGGAGCTGATGAGCCCCTGAGCAAAGCCTGCACCCAAATAATTTCTTTCTGGCCCATAACTACTGTTGCCCCTGCATACCTTATTCCATCCTAGACAAAACTGCTGCCATCAAAGGTCAATCTTTCCTTGTCTAACGGCAGAGCCTGGTATTGAGTGAGATGGGCATTTGACATCCAGTGGTTGGTGACATCCCTTAGTAGGGCCTCCACCACATGAGGGGCATTTATGGTTAAAGTCTCTCCCAAGGTAAGCTTGTCTGTTTGGTTTTGTTTTTTGCTTGTTTGTTTGTTTTTTAACTAGAATTGTAGCAGTAACTACAGTCTGTAGACGGGGGACCATCCTGAGGCTACTGGATCCAGCCTTTCAAAAATGTAGGCAACCAGTCTTTTCCATGGCCCTAGATTTTGGGTGAGAACTCCCTTGGAAATACCCTTTTTCTCATGGACATAAAGATGTTAGGGTTTAGAGATATCAGGGAGAGTTAAGGAAAGGGTTTGTATGAGGGCCTCCTTCAAATTCTTAAAAGCTTTCAACATCTCCAAGCAGTCATGGGCCAATTCTTCAGGGTTTTAATCAGGCAGCAATGTGGCAGGATTGACTGTCGTGGATTTGTAATGGTTTGTATCTCTAACAACAAAAGGAATGTCTGTTAGGTCTGGTCAGGTGCCTTGGATGACATCCAACTGCCCCTAAGAATTCTCTAACTTGTTTTTTAGTAGTTGGAGTTGAAATTTTTCTTTACAGCTGTTATGCGTGTTTGACACAAATTTGTGCCTTTTTCTTGGAGACCCAGTATCTTAATTGAGCCAAGATTTCCAGCAAGCCCTGGGTGGCCCTTAAAGAGACCTCTTTGTCTTTTGCTGCAAGCAAGAGATCATGCATGCATTGGAGCAAGGTTATCCCAAGGTACTCACTGTGAAAAAGGCTCAGGTCTTGGTTTAATATCTCATCAAAGATGGTAGGGGAGTTCTTGAATCCTTGGGGTAATTGAGTCCAAGTCAGTTGTTCCAATATCCCCAACTCCTGATCAATCCATTCAAAAGCAAAGATGAGCTGACTCAGTTTTGATAAGGGAATGGAGAAGAATTCATCTTTTAAATCTAATACAGTATAAACTGTATGTTCTTGTGGCAACAAACTGAGCAGAGTGTAAGAGTTTGGGACATTCTGGTGCATGTTCCCTACCTATTTGTTCAACTCCCTTAAGTCCTTGAGTTTGGGGCTTTTGGATAGGCAACAAGATAGTATTACAAGCTGACTGACATTTTGTGAGTATGTCTGTTTCCAGGAAGCACCTGGTATGAATCTTAATTCCTTCTCTGGCTTCAGAGCTGATAGGGTATTGTTTAACTCAAATGGGCATAGCCCCAGATGTCAGTTGTACTACAACTGGCAGCACATGTTTAGCCAAGCAAGGAGGGTTGTCTTCAGCCCAAAGTGCAGGGACTTCTTGGATTTAGTATTCCCTTCCATTCTCTTCTGAGGTTTGGTTTGGACTTTGGAGGAGCAGATATTCCTCACTTATTGGGCAAGTTATGGTCAAAGCTTTAGTAGGGCCTTCTAATTGTAACCTAAGTATACCTCCCCCAAGAATGATATAGCTGCCTGAAGATTACCATAGGCTCCCAGGGACCCAATTTGAAAAAACCAGGGCCACATTATTATTCCGAAGTCAGAACTGGTTTCAGTTGACAGATGCGTGTCTGTGGCCAGGGAAGGCCCACTTGTTTTCATTGGGGGCATTCATTCTTCCAGTGGTCTGGGGATTGAAAGTGCCCTCAGGGGTCCAGTCAACTGTAAAGGTAGGCCATTCTACTTCAGAGGTGAGTTTTGGTGATGGGATAGTCATAATCCTGCTTAATCAAAGGAGGGTAAAGTTTGTCAATTTTTTTTCAAAACACAGCTTAGAGGGGTGTCAGGCTTACTTGTTCTGTCACCCATTTGATCGATCCATATAATCACCCAAGTCCAAACCAGAAAAGACTTACAACAAAAGAGCAGACAAGACAATCAAAACACAAAACGAGACACAAAGGACCAAAAACCAGGCACCAAATAACCCAGAGGGCAATGCGATGGCTTGCTAGTGCCCTGGACAGAAGTTCATGTGCCTTATCAGGTACCTCGCTGTTCCCAAAGGGGATCCCACCAAAATCAATACCAGATTCATAGAAGAAGGAGCCTTACTGTGACTTACCCTTGGAGGCCTCCTTAAACAGGTGCTTCCTAGTTCCTTGTAGTGCAGCAGTTCACTCTGACAATCTGCAAAACCGAAGGCATGCCCAGGAGCCTATGAACATCTCAAGGTGTGCACCTCCTGAGGTGGTACTCTGGCCATGGAATCCCAGAGTGAAGGTCCAGCTTTAGAATTTGAGTGGGTGGCCTTATCTTGCTGGGGCCTCCAAATGTAAAACCCATGATGCAAAGAAGAGACCACTGGCTTAAATATTTGGTCAAATTGAAGTAAGCTGTATTGTGCACCCAGAAGCTGGCCACCTGTCTGTCTCACCAAAGACAGGGTTTAAGAGGGCAGCCCTGATCAAAAGAGAAGGCAGGTTTTTATAATTTACAAACTGTGAAATTGAGAGATTTCCAATAGGGAATTTGGTAAGCAAAACACAGAAGCAAATAGCTGTTCACAATTACTTGATGTGACATCTTGGGAGAGTATGAGGCAAGGCATTGTCAGAGCGGGGAGTTCCAGGTTCCAGGAAGTTCTAGGGGTGGAGAGCTCTGGGCAGGTAGTCAAGGTACAGTTAGACATAACAGAAACTCAAGTTTCATAGTAAGCAGAAATGAAACCTATCTTGATTTAACAATAACTAACTCTAAGATGAAGTCAGACTGGTTTATCATTACCCCTGGCTCTTCAGATTCCTGGCTTCTAGTTCTCCAACCCCTGATCCCTGTGTGCTGAAGAGGATGGGCAAGTGAATTAAGTAGGCCAGAGCTCCTAGTTCCACACCTCTCAGTTGCCCAGGCACCTTTGATGCACTTGCAATCTCCATACTCTGTGCATCTGTGATGATAGCGCCATCATACAACAATCTGGTTCACATTTGAAAAAGAACAGCCACTGAAGATCCTGCAAGGACAAATACTTGCTTCCTCCTCAATAGAATAAAATGCTTCCCCAAGATGTGTAGACCACAATAAAAAAAATAATTAAAAAACAATGAAAGGCAGAAAACTGAGAGATCTACACCAAGGATGCCTACACCCAAAATGGAAGCCTACAATAAAATCATAGAGAAATCAAAAAAAATAGAATCCCAAAATAAAAATACAACAAGCAATATGACCCTGATCAAAAGAATTGCTGGACTGGAATCAAGCCACCAATAAAACCAACAATCACATAAATGAAATTGAGTAGATTTGTCTCTTAGAACACTTCACTTTTGACACCTAGGCTGAACTTAGTTGAAGAAAACCTTACAAGACTCAAAAGAGATATGAATGAACTGAAGGTGAGTCAACAAAAGAAAGATCTCAACAACCAGTTGACTAAGCTTAATGAAGACTACATACAAATAAGCTGGAGAGATGGCTTAGCAGTTAAGGTACTTGCCTATGAAGCCTAAGAAGGTATGTTCAAATCTCCAGGTCCCACATAGCCAGATGCAAAGACTACATCAAATGCAAGAGTTAATTGTAGGAAGCATCAAGAAAATCAGACCTTGAACTGAAAATACCTCAAAAAAGATGGACACGATGCAAAATAACACAACTGAAAACAAAAATCAAATAGAGCTTTTTAAAACCCCTCTAGGGGCTGGAGAAATGGCTTAGCAGTTAAGGCGCATGCCTGCAAAGCCAAAGGACCCAGGTTCAATTCCCCAGGCCCCACGTAAGCCAGATGCACAAGGGGGTGCATGCATCTGGAGATCATTTGCAGTGGTGGGAAGCCCTAGAACACCCATTATCTCTCTCTTTCTCTACTTGCATATTTCTGTATCTCTCTCTCTTTCTCTCTCTCTCTCTCTCATAAATAAATAAAAATACGTTTAAAAAAAACTGTAGAAGATTGCAGCATAGGAGCCATACCAAACAGCCTAGGGAGGGAAATAAGCAGAAAAACAACAAAATACACTCTTCTACTGAAAATCAAAAGTGTATAAGTTACTATCAACCACAGCAAAGAAGTTATATTCAGAAAGTAATTTCCTATTACAATATGCTGAATTGTTTCCCCAACTTTTTCCTCTAGCATTTTCTGAGTTTGGGTCTCATATTAAGGTCGTGATCCATTTGGGCTTAATTCATGTGCATGGAGAGAGATAATGGTCTATTTTCATCCTTCTACATATAGATATCCAGTTTTCCAAGTAATTTTCATTAAAGAGGCTGTCTTTTGTCCAATGACTTTTTTTGACATTTTTGTCAAAGATCAGTTGGCTTCCTGGACTAACATCTGTGTCCTCTATTCTGTTGCATTGATCTATGTGTCTATTTTTGTGCCAGTACCATGCTATTTTGTCACTATGGCTCTGTAATATAGGTTAAAATCAGGTATGGTGATACCACAGTCCTTATTTTGTTGCTCAAAATAGTTTTGGCACTTTGAGGTTTATTGTGCTTCCAAATAGGTTTTAGGATTTTTATTGATTATCTGTTTAGGATGCCACTTGAATTTTGGTGAAAATTGCATTAATTGTGTGTATTGCTTCTACTAAGAAGAATGAATTCCCAGCCACATAACAACTACCAAAACGAAACTCTGAGCAGATTAATCTCCTAAACAAACCTATCACATCTATAAAGATTGAAAATGTAATCATAAACCTCCCCAAAAATAAGAGCCCAGAACCAGATGGCTTCTCAGCTGAATTCCATCAAACCTTCATGGAAGAACTGAAACCAATTTTTTCTCAAACTGTGCCACACACTCATAAAACAGGGAAACCTCCCCAGTTCCTTCTATGAAGTTAGTTAGTATCACCCTAATACCAAAACCAGGCAGAGATGTCACAAGAAAAGAAAACTGTAGGCCTATTTCCCTGATGAACTTAGATGTAAAAATCCTGAACAAAATCCTCACAAACCAAATTCAACAACACATTGCCCACCTTGCTCAAGTAGGCTTCATCCCAGGAATGCAGGGGTGGTTCAACATATGGAAATCTATTACTGTAATACACCACATAAGTAAACTTAATTGTAAGAACCACATGATCATCTAAATTGATGCAGAGAAGGCCTTTGTCAAAGATACAACACCATTTCATATTCAAAACTCTGGAGAGAAAAAGGATTTATATCTCAATACAATAAAGGCTATATATAAATCACCTAAAGCCTAAATAATACATTGTGGGGAGAGACTCACGGAGTTCCCATTGAGATCAGGAACAAGACAGAGGTGCCCACTCTCATCACTGCTTTTCAATATAGTACTAGAAGTCCTAGTTTAAGCAATAAGACAAGAGAAAGAAATAAAAGGGATACAATTTAGAAAGGAAGAAGTCAATTTATCCCTATTTGCAGATGACATGATCCTACACATAAGTGAGCCAAAAGTCTCCATCTCAAAACTTCTAAAGGTGATCAGTACCTTCAGTAAAGCGGCAAGATGCAAAATCAATGCCGTGTGTGTGTGTGTGTGTGTGTGTGTGTGTGTGTGTGTGTGCAAAGAACAAATATAGAGAGAAAGAAAGCAGTGAGGCTGGCTCATTTTCAATAGCAACAAAAAAATTAAATACCTTGGAATAACACTAACCAAGAATATGAAAGACCTATACAATGGAAACATTAAAACACTCAAGAAAGAAATCAAGAAGAAATTGAGAAGATGGAAAGACCTTCCATGCTCCTAGGTAGGTAGAATTAATATTGTGAAAGTGGCAATTCAACCAAAATCAATATACAGATTTAATAAAAATACCAGCATTATTCTTCACAGAGATTGAAAAAATGATCTCAGAATTCCTATGGCATGGTAGCAGGTCTTAGATATCCAAAAATATCCTCAGAAAAAAAACACCTCTGGAGGTATCACCATACCCAATATAAAGCTATATTACAAAGCCATAGTAAGGGAAACAGCATGGTACTGGCATAAATACAGAAACATAGACCAAGGAATCAGAATTAAAGACCCAGACCTTAGATTAAGTAACTACAGCTACTTGATTTTTGACAAAGGTGTCAACAAAGTAGAATGGAGAAAAATTAGCATTTTCAACTAATGGTGCTGGACAGATTGGATAATCATGTGTAGAAAGATGAAACTAACTCCACTCATCTCACCATACACAAAACTCAAGTCCAAACAGATTAAAGACCTCAACATAAGACCTGAAACTCTTCTTCTACTGGAAATAAAAAATAGTGAGAACTCTTCATGATATAGGAGTGGAGAAAGACTTCCTGAACAAAGCTCCAATAGCCCAGAAAATTAAACAATCACTTGACCAATAGGATCACATGAAGCTAAAAAGCTTTTCCATAGACAAACATACCATAAGTGGAGCCAATAGATTATCCACAGAATTGGAGAAAATCTTCATCAGCTATACCATTGACAGAAGCCTAATACCTAGAATCTACAAAGAACTCAAAAAACTAAACAATAAAAATTCAAACAACTCACTCCAAAAATGGGTCAGAGAACTGAAAAGGGAGTTCTCAAAGGAAGAAATACAAATGGCTAACAGACATTTAAGAAAATGTTCAATATCCCTAACCATTAGGGAAATGCAAATTAAAACAACTATGAGATTCTACCTTACTCCAGCAAGGACGGCAATCATTAAAAAAATCTAACAACAAATATTGGCAAGAATATAGGGAAAGAGGAACCCTCATCCACTCACTCTTGGTGGGATTGTAAACTTGTATAACCACTATCTAAATCAATATGAAGATTCCTCAAAAGAATGAACACAGAGCTACCCACCGACCCAGTTATTCCCCTACTGGGCATTTATGCTAAATGCTCCATGCATCAACACAGAGAAACTTGCTCAAACATGTTTGTAGCTGCTCAATTCATTATAGTTATGAAGTGGAATCAACCCAGATGCCCATTATTGGATGAATGGAAAATGAAGTTGTGGTACAATGAAATTCTACTCAGCAGTAAGACAAAAAATAATACAATGAAATTTGTAGAAAAATGGATAGACTTGGAACAGATCATACTCAGCAAGCTCACACAATCACACAAAGACAAACACTGCATGGTCTCACTTACCTGCTGTTCCTATCCTGGACCAGCTTGAGTTGCTGAGTTTCTGACAAACCTGATAGGCAAATCAAGGGCCAGAAAATAGGGATGGAAGGGTTTGGAGGTAAGATAAGTTGACAGTGGGGAAAACAAACATAAAACTAAATCCAAAGTGAACAGGTACCATGGAAACCTTTGTCCTTGGAGATAGACTAAAACATATAACCCTCAAAAGGATTAAGAGGGGAGTAACTGAAAAGAAGGGCCTGGGAGAGTGTGTGATGAAGCCTAAGCTTAAAAAATATTTTTGGTCTCTGGCTTGTAACTCCCAGTACCAGAAATCAGTTGCTGCACACAATGAGCTGTTGATCAGAGAGAACTACAAGGTCCCCAAATCAAGACAGCTTTCTGTCAAAGCACTTGATCATTCACTGGAGGCAAAAGGCAAGACCCTATTGCTAAAGACACCATATGCTGATAACACAGAGCATGGAGAGACCTTGCTGGAATCCAGGAAGAGAGCCAGTCCCAAGACAGCCCACCTAGTGCTGAAAAATGCTACATGAACTACTGGGAGAAAGTGGTCAAATATGGTCTGAGCAAACAGAGGTCTAAACTACTCAGAAACAAACATGCTGACAAGATTCACATGCCAGTGCAATAGTGGCACACAGCCTTGGTGGGTAACCAATAGCTTTCTGATTGGCTAAGAGATTCACTCAGCATAAAGGACCCCATATTTGGAATTGGCAACCAGATCAGAAATCTACAGAGACAAAGATTAGGCTTTCCAGTGTCAAGCTCTCACTAGTCTTTGACTGAAAGAGGGGTTACATACATCAAATTCTACCTAAATTAATAATAGTTATTCGATTTAAACTATGATGACTTCACTCTCTGTTGGAGAATCCTTTCTTCTTTTTCAGAACATAGTGAGACTCAAGGAAAGAAACTATCCCTCACACTTTAGCTAAGCCACAGCCAAAACCACAGTGGAATTGGGGAGATGAGCAAGAGTGCTGCTTCCATGCTAAACCTGATAATCAGTGCCAGGATGAAGGAGACAGACCCTGAGGACACTCAACACTTACCAAAGCAGAGATCCAGAGGCTCTTAAGAGCTCATTACTGAAATATACTTAAAATGTACCACCATAGCTCAGGAAATTTTGTAGAAGAGGGGGCAAAATGATTGTAAGAGCCACAGGTTGAGACATCATGCCCATATGAATTCCCTTCTCCCCAAAAATAGCTGATTGGTGCTCCCACAAATCATAACACATAACTCCATATGGAATACCTGCACCCTCACTGAGGAGGGTCCCCAGCAGAATGGGGGCAGGGACAAGGAAAAGAAGGTAACGACACATGACGTATCCATACAAAATATGCTAATGATAATAATATTTAACTTCAAAAACATTTAAAATAATAATGATAGAAAAAAGTGGACTAGGCATAGAGTGTTCATTTATAGTGACAAGAGTTGCTAGTACATACACAGTCACACACACACATACACCACATTCTCACACATCACCTGGGGATCAAGTATTCAAACACATGTGCTTATGAGGGACATTTTAAATTCAAACCACCACATTCTGTCCCATAGCTCCCATAGGTTCATGGATCTCATGAAGCAAAATGTATTCAATCAAAAACTTCAAAGTTCCACAGTCATTAATAGTTCCCACACTGGTCAAAATTTAAAGACCAAAGTCCCTTCTGAGACTCAAGACAATCTCTTAACTCCTTGTAAAATCAAAAAAATTAATTACATATTTCCTGTAATTGCACAGAGTAAGCATTTCCATTTCAAAAGGGAGGAATGAAAGCATGACAAGGAAAGATTGGACTAAAGCAAAACTGAAAGCCAGCAAGGTAAATGCCAGGTTCTGCAACTCCATGTCTAGATCTGATGACTCATGATGATATCATCTGGGCTCCAAAGGTAAATCACAACAATGTGCCATCCATCAAAGTGATGTACTTACAAAAGTATGTGACAAAACTTTGGGAAGCAGCAAAGGAAAACATTATGTCTCAGCCAGAAATGTCAGGATGCAGCTGCACATCAGCCTAAAGGACTGACAAGAGGGAATAGTTAGCAGCATCCTGAAAGAATGACTGTGTACAGAGGAGTGAGGAGGTGTGGCTATGAGTAAAGGGATCTAAACAAAAAAGAATAAGACAATTCATACAGGTCAGACTCCCTGTGCACAGACTAGTACAGAAAATGATGCAGAATGTTTCTGAAAGAGCCAGGAAAGGGATTCACAAGGTGTCTCATATGGAGAGTCAGTCCCACCAGAAAAAAAAAAAAGTACATGGGCTAAAGAGATTGCTTAGTGGTTAAAACGCTTGCCTGTGAAGCTAAGGACCCAGATTCAACTCCCCAGAACTCACCTAAGCCAGACTCACAAAGTCACCCCATGCACACAAAGTTAATCATGCGCATAAGGTAGTGCATGCATCTGGAGTTTGATTGCAGTGGTTAGAGGCCCTGGCTGCCAATTCCTGCTTCTTTCTCTCTCTCTCTCTGTCTCTCTCTCTCTGTCTCTCTCTCTCTCCCTCCCTCTGTCTCTTGATATTCTCTTTTAAAAAAAAATTAAAAAGAAAAATATATATTTGTCTATAACTCAGCAGTGCTCCTACTTGCCACCCTAACTCTGACAGGACATATCAACTACTACACAAAGCAAATATTCTGCCCCATGCCACATGCTTAAGTACTTGGTCACTCTGGCTTTTTAATTGGCTCCCCTTTGTTTACATTTCTGGTAGAGACTACTGATATTTCAGTCTCTTCTACTTGGTGTAAGATATAGTTTCTCCTGGCTCTCTCCAGTTCTTCACCAGCATTTCATCTTTTTATGGATGATACTGCTTCTGGCTCACTGGAAAAATTGTAGGTAAGTGCCAAATGGGGCTGCCCTATTCTTGTGCATGGGATAAGAACATGACCTAATTTAACTTAAACTGCATCAACAAACATCAGAATGCTAGCACCTTTAATCTCTGTTACAGATAAACCAAAGGCCTCAATTCAAGTTGGGAATTCAGCTTACAAAAGACTAGTGTGCAACATAGGCCTTCCATGATCTGTGAGGCAGGAAAAAATAAGACAAATTATGTGGTGGCTCTTGAAGCTTTTTCTCAGAAATGATCCACAGCAGTCACCTGAGGTCACATTTTATCACCCAAAATAAATCCCACAGTTCAAATAGCCAGCTTGAAACAATTCTGCCAAAATACCCAGAGTGAAAGAAACTTCATTTTTGATCAAGACTAATGAATAACATATACATTTCAAGATATTTGTTTCATATTCTTCTTAGGTGTCCATTAAAATGGATAAAAGGAAAATAAACCATGAGGTCAAAAAAGTCTTTAAAATAACAAAGGTTATGATCATTTATTATATACTAGCAGATATTGGAAACAACTGCAGCAAGCTGAGGGAATTTTTTGGAGGCTGGCAGAGTCAAAGAACCTTCACAGAATGTTCCTTCCTTCAGAATGCTCTTGAATGTAATAAATATTAGCACTGTCAGACAGCCTAGGAAACCGTAAACCATGAGCACAATATGTGTACATAGAAGTTAAGAAATACCAGGTATGTAGTAGAATAGAGGTTAAGCCACAGAACAGAAAAAGAATGGGTCACATTACTCTTAGGTGACAATAGAACGGTCCCACTTGCTCCATGGGTCTCAATTGAAATGCCATTTGGTCAAACACCTAACTGGCACATTTTACCCAGAATGGCACCCTTCCATCACTCTCTTCTGCTGAATGTACTTTATCTTCACAGCACTTGCCATCATCTTCCATGTCACATTTCTTTCTATCTACTAGAATATAAACTTGGAGGGAAGGAATCCTGGCATGTGCCCAGGTACCAGAACAGTGCTTAGTACACAGGCAGATTCTTATGAAATGTTTGTGAATGATGGCTGATTATGAGATTCCTCCTGTGGTTGGAGGAAGAGCTATCTTTACCACTAAGAGGTGCTCAGTAGGAGGTTTTCTACACCTACCAAGAAGCATATGTGATAGGCCTGAGGTTCAGGAGCTCTGAGTTCATCCATGCTGAACATCTCATTGTAAGAATTTCTGAAGTTTGCAGGGTGTGGTGGCAAATGCCTTTAATCCTAGCATATGGGAGTTTGAAGTAGATTACCATGAGTTCAAGGCAGTTTGGGATAGAATAAAATCCTCACTCAAAAAATAAATAAATAAAAGAAATTCTGAAGTTTAAAGTCTTTTCTGGCAATGCCATGTCTTTACTGGGTCCTCATTAAACATTTTTTCCTGGAGTCCAATAGTCCACATTATCCATTCTGTGGAGAATGAGAGTATTTAACTAATAGATATGTATATATATTATAGTTGATGAATATGTATGGCTGTTTCTCCTCCTAGTCCATAGGAAATGATTATGGGCTAGAGCTGGCTCAGTGGCCAGTGACTCCATTAGTTTTCTACTCATTTTCTAATGTATTCTTAAAATCTGTTCATCCTTCAAGTCTCCGCTAAGTCAGTGACTGAACAAGCATTTCATGACTCTGCATTAGATCATGAGCCTCTACGAATGTCCTCCTGCAACAATGCAAACTTCCAGAAATTGGGAACAAGTCTGTCTAGCTTGTGCTATATATCTGTTGCATTGTACAGTGTCTGCATGTCATATGCACTCTGTCAATATGTAGCAAATGACAATGTCATGAATAAATGGATTAAAGAATTAACAAAGCTGAGTATAGAGATACCAACAGACCTAGTTATTCCCTTACTGGGCATCTACCCTAAAACCTTCAAACCACAGGCTAGAGAGATTTGCTCAACCATGTTTATAGCGGTTCAATTTGTAATAGCTAAGTGCTGGGATCAACCCAGATGTCCATCACTAGAAGAATGGATAACTAAGATGTGGTATATCTACACAATGGAATTCTATACAGCTATAAGAAAAAATGACACAATGAAATTTGAGGAAAAATGGTTGAACCTGGAACAGATCATTCTCGGTGAACTTACCCAATCACAGAAAAAAAATCGCCACATAGTCTCACTCATCTACAGCACCTAAACTGAATCTACCCAAGATTCATACCCAGCAAGCACCTCCTAGACTAGCCACTAGGATGGAAGGGGAGGGAGGGGAGGGCATCAAAGGGGTGGGAAACACAAATTAGACCCAAATGGTAAAGGTACCATAATTTTCTACTTACGAAAAGACAGACCAAATGGCTGATCCTTCACCAGGCCCTTACAGAGAACACCTGAACCACAAGACACTGGAGAGGGTATGATCAAGACTAACCTTAATCTTCTACATCTTCCCTCCCTCACTTCCCCTCTCCCTCTCTCTCTGTCTTTTATCTCTAACTCTTGTATATTAGTTATCTTTTTCCTCATTTTCTTAGTGGGCACTGACCTCTAACTCCCAGAACCAGCATGGGGCTATCATCCACAATGAGCTTTTGATCAGAGAGACCTACAAGGTTTCCTAAAAGACAGACAGATTTCTGTCAGAGTACTTGATGACCCACCAAAGGCAAGTGATAAGACCCTACTGCTGAAGACATCTTATGTGATTGACATGCAAATTAGAATGGCATGGCTGGAAGTTGGAAGAGAGTCAGTCCCCAGACAGTCAGCGCGTCTAGTGCCAGAAGGTGCTACATGGGCGACTGGGGGAATATGACCAATATCTGTCGAAGCAACGCATGGTCTAAACTACTTAGCAGCAAATAACTTGTAATGCCCACACAAGTGCAGTGGTGGCACACAGCCATGGTGGGGAACCAACTGCTCTCAATTCGGCTAACTGATCCCCTCACTGGTATGGGACCCATAGCTGGAGCTGGGAAACAAGTCAGAACCATATCCAAACATAAACCCACTCTCCAATATCAAGCTACCATCAATTGTGGGCTACAAGAAGGCCTACACCTATTAAATTCTCTATTAAAAAAAGGGTTACCTCATTTGTCCTGATGCTAACTTACTCTCCGTTACAGAATCTGCTTCTCTTTTTCAGATAGATGTAGATCCTAAGGAGACAGCCACCCCATCATACATCAAAAGGGCCCCGGCTGAAACTAAGAAAAATTGGAGAAACAAGCAAGGGGGCTGTTTTCCTGATGAACCGGATACCAGCACAAGGGGGAAGGAGATCAGCACAGAGAAAAATCAACTCCTACCAAATCAGAGAGCCAGAGCCTCAGAGCCCCCCAACACCTCATCACTGAAGCAGACCCAACATGGCTCAGGGAAATTTTGCAGAAGAGGGGGTGGAAAGAATGTCAGAGCCACATGTTGGGTCATGATATGCAGAGACATTTAGCTTACCCATAACTGTGGGCTAACTCCACAATGCATGACCCCTATACCTCAACAAGGAGGGGCCAAGGGGAGGGGTAGGTCATGGATGAGCCTAATAATGGTACCAAACTTACTGTAAAAAATAAAATAAAATAAAAAATAAAAATGAAAAAAAAAAGAATTAACAAAGGAAAATTATGTTAATCCAAAGAAATGCGTGTGCAACCAGATATTGTCCAAATACTGAGTAAGTCATTCCTTTGTGTGCATGTACTACACTTGTGTGAGGATGCTCCTGGAAGTCATGGCATCCTCTTACATATTTACTTAAAAGAGTTATTGAATTGAGAGTAGCTGTCTTGAAATCATGGATTTCCTCAGTTAGTGCATGGTAAACAAATTCCTACTATCATGTTAAAATTTTAGTAATTTTTTGACGTTTTAAGGAAGAGATTTATACTTATAGAAGTAGAAAATTAGTGAGTGAAAAAAGATGCAACTAAACTTACCTGTGGAAAAGTATGATATGGGCTGAAAATAAACCAGCTCCATTAAGTAAGCACATGAAATTTACATAAAAATAATTTGGTCATGATTTTGGTTAACTCATTACAAATGCAGAAGCAAATTGATGTTAATTCTTCCCATTGTCTATACATTCCATCTCCTTTTGAAAGTAGTCTCTCCAGGGGGACTTCCCATTAAAATGGCAGCATAGGTACCATGCCAAAGCAGCCTAGGGGGCAAAAGCCAAAAAAAAAAAAAAAAAAAAAAAAAAAACAGAAAAATACACACTTTTACTAAAAAGTGAGCTGTATAGGAAATTGAAATGGCAGTGGAGAAGTAGGAGATATACAGGGCATCCAGAGCCCACACAGGCCAGCAGAAGTGGCTCCAACAGGTCCACGGGAATGCAACAGCAGCACGACAGCCAGCCACCAGGCTCAGCTTGAGCCTCAGGAAAAGCCAGGTGAGGGGATTTTCCACTCACACCAGAGCTGTCTGCAAGCTCAAGAAACATGAAGGGAGAACGGCAGTGAACAATGGAGGAGCTGATCACAAGGTAGAAGAACACATGGACCAGCAAGAGAACTAGAGCAGCATTGGCAGCCTCCCCTCCCCCACTGCCAGTGCCCAGCTCCAGGGACCTGACCACGCCTACTTGAACCAACAGCAGGACCCAAGCAGCAGCAGCATAACTGAGACCAAAATCTTCCCAAAAGGTAATTGGGATTACACCAGGTCAGTACCCACCTAATAAACCTGGTTTATAGGCCTGAACCAGAAGTGCTAATTGCACCTTCCATATCAGGATAAATTATATGGGCTTGTTATTTCTTGCTTCTTGATCTGTACTGGCTTTGTTTCCTCTTCTTTATACATTAGGGAAGGGTCTCACAAGGTCACAAGCTGACTTGGAACCCTCTACAGACCAGAAATCCTAACCTCCTTGTTGTCAGGATTAAGGGAGTGGGTGAGGCACCACACAGCCTAATGGACAGACAAAGCATATGGTTGTCATAATACCTACTCTTGGATAAATATTCTGTGCTGTATTTCATTGAAAGTGTATATTGTTTAGTTAAGTTTTAGAAACTATCTATATTTGGTTCCACTCAGCCTACTTGAATACTCTCATGGCAGGCAAAACCAACACCTCGATACTCTGAGAGTCTTGAGAGCCACACCTAGTGCCTTAAGCTCCTACCCTGAAGATATATAACATCAGATTGATTGATACATCTAATAATACCTAGCTAACTAGAAAATCCAATCATTAAATAATCCATGATGCAAAAATATATACATTATAAAACAAGAAACACCAAAAATCAAGACAATATAAATCCACCAAAAGTATTAATGCATCAGAAATGACCTCCACTGAGAACAAGTTAGAGGAAATGCCTGAGAAAGATTTCAAAAGAATGATTATAAATATGTTCAAAAAAGTCAAAGAAGAAATCAAAGGAATGAAAGAGGAAATCAAAGAGGAATCAAAGAAAACACAGGACACCAATTTAATGAAACAAAGAGGTCAATGCTAGCAATAAGGAAATAGAAATAATAAAGAAAACCAGTTAGAATTACTAGCAATGAAGAACACAGTTAATGAAATTTAAAAAACTCTGTAGAAAATCTCACCAGTAGAATGGATGAAGGAGAGGACAGAATATCTAAGCTAGAAGACCAGGTGGCAGATCTAATACAGTCCAACAAAGAGAAAGACAAACTAATAGAAATGTATGAGTGGGAATTTCAAGAGATTCGTGACACTATGAAAAGATCAAACATAAGACTTCAGGGCATAGTAGAACGAGAAGAATTTCACTCCAAAGGCATAGTAGGTGTCTTCAACAAAATCATAGAAGAAAACTTCCCCCAAATTGGGAAAGCGGTGCCAATGCAGATACAGGAATCCTTTAGAACACAAGCCAGACAAAACCTGGAAAGAACCTCTCCTCACCATATTACAGTCAAACTACTAAACACACAATCCAAAGAAAAAATAGTGAAAGCAGTCAGAGAGAAAAATCAAGTTTCCTACACAGGCAAGCCTATCATGATTACAGCAGATTACTCAACACAAACTTTAAAAGCCAGAAGGGTGTGGAGTAATGTATTCCAAGTTTTGAAAGATACCAATTGTCAACCAAGGTTACTTTATGCTACAAAGCTACCCATTCAATTAGATGGAGAAATAAGGACATTCCACCAAAAAAGCAAGCTAAAGGAGTATTTGAAGACAAAACCAGCTCTACAGAAAATACTTGAAAGAATCCTCCATGCTGAAGAAAAAGAAAGGCACACATATAAGGAACCAGGAAAAAACAAACAATACTCAAATACTAGTTAACACAAGAGAGCAAAGGTAAAACCAGAAGAACTACAAAAAATGGCAAAGATGAATACACACCCTTCAATAATATCTCTTAATATGAACAGCCTCAATGCTTCAACCAAAAGACATAGGTTTGCACTGGGTTAAAAAGTAGTATCCTTCAATTTGTTGCATTCAAAAAACCTACCTTTCTACAAAGGATGGACACTATCTTAGGGTGAAAGGTTGGAAAATGGTGTTTCAAGCAAATGGACCTAGAAAACAAGCAGGGGATGCAATCCTAATATCTGACAAGGTAGACTTCAGTCCAACATTAGTTAAGAAAGATAAGGAAGGCCACTTTATATTGATTAAAGGCACCCTCCAACAGGAGGACATTACAATCCTAAACATATATGCACCTAACATGGGGGACCCCAAATTCATCAAACAAACGCTGTTAGAACTAAGGTCACAGATAACACCAAACACAGTGTTAGTGGGGGACTTCAACACCCCACTCTCATCAATTGACAGGTCATCCTGTGAAAAAATAAACACAGAGGCATCAGAACTAAATGAGGTCATAGAAGGAATGGACCTAAACAGATATATACAGGACATTTCATCCAAATGCTGCAGAATATACATTCTTTCATCAGCACATGGAACATTCTCTAAATTAGACCACATATTAGGACACAAAGCAAATATTAACAAATACAGGAATACTGAAATAATTCCTTGCATTCTATCTGACCAAAGTGGAATCAAAGTACAAATCAATAGCAAGAAGGGCTATAGAACATACAAAAAATTATGGAAATTAAACAACACACTACTAAATGATGAATGGGTCAATGAAGAAATCAAGAAGGAAATAAAAAAATTTATAGAGTCAAACGATAATGAGAAGACAACATAACAAAACATTTGGGACACAATGAAGGCAGTGCTAAGGGGGAAATTTATAGTTTTAAGGGCCTATATTAAGAAATTAGAAAGGTCTCAAGTAAACAACCGAATGTATCACCTTAAAGCCTAGGAAAAAGAAGAACAAGGCAAACTGAAAATCATGGGAAGAAATAATAAATATTAGGGCAGAAATTAATGAAATAGAAACAACAACAACAAAACAATCCAAAGAATCAATGAAACAAAGAGCTGGTTCTTTGAAAGGATAAACAAGATTGATAAACCCTTAGCAAATATGACCAAAATAAAGAGAGAACAGTCACAAATTAATAAAATTAGAGATGAAAAAGACAACGTCACAAGAGATACCAGAGACATTCAAAAAATCATAGGGAGATACTATAAAAGCATATACTCCACAAAGTATGAAAATCTGAAAGAAATGGATGATTTCCTTGATTTATATGACCTACCTAAATTAAATCAAGATGAGATTAATCACTTAAATAGACCTATAACAAGCATGGAGATCCATGCAGTTATCAAAAATCTCCCAACTAAAAAAAGTCCAGGCCCAGATGGATTCACTGCTGAATTTTACCAGACCTTCAGGGAAGAACTAACACCATTGCTTCTGAATCTTTTCCATAAAATAGAAAAAGAAGGAATCCTACCAAACTCCCTGTATGAAGCCAGCATCACCCTGATACCAAAACCAGGCAAAGATAGAACAAAAAAATAAAATTAACAGACTAATCTCCCTCATGAACATAGATGCAAAAATTCTCAACAAAATATTGGCAAACAGAATACAAGAATATATCAGAAAGATCACTCACACTGATGAAGTAGGCTTTATCCCAAAGATTCAGGGATGGTTCAACATACTCAAATCGATAAATGGACTTAATTGATAAATCGATAAATGGACTGAAGGACAAAAATCACCTAATCATCTCATTAGATGCAGAGAAAGTGTTTGACAAAATCCAACATCCCTTCATGATAAAAGTATTCAGAGACTGGGAATAGAAGGAACATATCTCAATATAATAAAGGCTATTTATGACAAGCCTACAGCCAACATATTACTAAATGGGGGAAAAACTGGAAGCTTTTCCACTAAAATCAGGAACAAGACAAGGGTGTCCACAGTCCCTACTTTTATTTAATATAGTACTGGAAGTCTTAGTCATAGCAACAAGGCAAGAGACGCACATAAAAGGGAAACAAATTGGAAAGGAAGATCAAGTTATCATTTTTTGCAGATGATATGATTCTATATATAAAGGACCCTAAATACTCTACCAGCAAACTGTTAGAGCTGTTAAACACCTACAGCCATGTAGCAGGATACAAAATAAATACATGGAAATCAGTAGCCTTCCTATATGCTAACAACAAACACACAGAGGATGAAATCAGAGAATCACTCCCATTCACAATTGCATCAAAAAAAAAAGTACCTTGGAATAAACCTAACCAAGGAAGTAAAGGATCTCTACAATGAAAACTATCAAACACTCAAGCGAGAAATGGCAGAAGACACTAGGAAATGGAAAAACATCCCTTGTTCCTGGATTGGAAGAATCAATATTGTGAAAATGGCAATCATACCAAAAGCAATCTACACATTTAATGCAATCCCCATCAAAATTCCAATGGCATTCTTCACAGAAATAGAAGAAACAATCCAAAAATTCATTTGAAATCACAAAAAAAAACTCTAATATCTAAAACAATACTGAGCAACAAAAATAAGGCTGGTGGTATCACCATACCTGATTTTAACCTATTCTACAGAGCCATAGTAACAAAAACAGCATGGTACTGGCACAAAAGCAGACATGTAGATTAATGGAACAGAATAGAGGACCCAGATGTAAGTCCAGGTAGCTATAGCCACCGGATATTTGATAAAAATGCCAAAAATATTCATTGCAGAAAACACAGCCTCTTCAGCAAATGGTGTTGGGAAAACTGGATATGTATCTGTAGAAGGATGAAAATAGATTCTTCTCTGTCTCCATGCACAAGAAATAACTCCAAATGGATTAAACATCTTAACACAAGACTGCAACCTCTGAAACTGCTAGAGGAAAAAGTAGGGGAAACCCTTCAACATACTGGTCTTGGCAAAGACTTTTTGAATATAACCCCAATTGATCAGGCAATAAAACCACAGATTAATCACAGGGACCTCATGAAATTTAAAAAGATTTTGTACTGCAAAGGACACTGTGAATAAAGCAAAGAGACAACCTACAGAATGGGAAAAAAAATCTTTGCCAGCTATCTATCTGATAGAGGATTAATATCTAGGATATACAAAGAACTCAAAAAGTTAAATAATAAGAAATCAAACAAGCCAATTAAAAAATAGGCTATGGAGCTAAATAGAGAGTTCCCAAAAGAAGAAATATGGGTGGGGTATAAGCATCTAAAAAATGTTCTACATCCCTAGTCATCAGGGAAATGCAGACTAAAACTACATTGAGATTGCACCTCATTCCTGTCAGTTTGGCTACAATCATGAAAACAAATGATCATAAATGCTGGCGGGGATGTAGAAAAAGAGAACTTTCTACACTGTTGGTGGGAATGCAATCTTGTCCCGCCATTGTGGAAATCAGTGTGGAGATTCCGAAGACAGCTAAAAAGAGATCTGCCATATGATTCAGCTATAGCACTCCTTGGCATATATCCTAAGAACTCATCTCATTACCTTAGAGATACTTGCTCAACCATGTTTATTGCCACTCTATTCACAATAGTTAGGAAATGGAACTAGCCAAGATGTCCCTAAACTGATATGTGGATAATGAAGATATGGCACATTTATACAATGGAGTTCTACTCAGCGGTAAAGAAAAATGAAGTTATGAAATTTGCAGGAAAATAGATGGATCTGGAAAGGATTATACTAAGTGAGGTAACCCAGGCCCAGAAAGCCAAGTGCCACATGTTCTCTCTCACATGTGGATCCTAGCTAGAGATGATTGGGTTTCTGTGTGAGAAGGAAAAAACTCAGTAGCAGAGGCTGGTAAGCTAAAAAAGAGATATAAAGGGAAGAGAAAGGAAGGGAGGAGGGTACTTAATAGGTTGGTATTGTATATTTGTAAGCAGAAGAATAGATTAGTGGGGGTGAAAAGGCCCAAAGTGAGGTCAAGGGAAGAGACTGAGTAAAGGAAAGGTGGAGGGAGGGCTAATCAAAATCTAAGGGGATATAAATAAAACATATGTAATCCTACTTTTTTGGACAATGGAACACTCAGGAGCCATAGATCATTGCTAGAAAATTTTCAGTGCCAGGGATGGGATACCTTCCAGTGAGTTGTTGGCCAGGGAGGTCCCTGATGCCCCCAAAACATTATAGGCCATTGCCGAGGCCTTTGTTTTCCCACCAGGAATAGATGGTAAGACCCTAGTGCTGAAGATTTCACATACTTGGGCTGCAAGGCCACTGAGAAATCCTGCTGGAACTGAGCTGATAACCTCTTCTATGTGGACCAGCTGACAGAAAGCTGGAATAAGCCATTCTACATGTAGCTCAATGGGAGAAAGAGATACCACCAGTGAAGATATTCAACAGTGGACACTGCAAGCTTTATAATTGGCCAGCCAGGTCAAATGAGCCAACTGGTGCAATAATGGCACGTCTACCATGGTGGAAACCAACTGCCCTCCAATTGGACTGGAGGCCCACTCCATGGGAGGGAATACATCCCTGATACTGAAAACTTAAAACAGGGGTTGTCATGAGACCTAGGGGTGTAACATCTGCTGATATCTGGATAAATGTATATACTATGCTTATCAAACTGCCCAGTAAGCACTTCTCTTACTATTCATACCCTTATATTAATGCCACTCTCACTTTGGGTGAAGAATCTTCTCTTTTAAGATGGCAGTGACCTTGGGACAACTCAGAAGGTATCATAGTGCTGGAAAGAAGTGACTGGAGTACTGAGTAAAATCTTGATCACACCTTCCAAGTCTCAGGGTCTAATGCAGAAGAGGTGGCAGAAAGAATATAAGATCCAAAGGAAAGGTAGGACTCCTTACAACATGCTCCCTCCAGACATAAAATAGCCTGGATATCCATGACCTCATAGTGCCTGACACTACCTACACAAGACCATCATAAGGGGAGGAAAAGATCATGACATCAAAATAAAGGAGAGACTGATTGAGATGGGGAGGGGATATGATGGAGAATGGAATTTCAAAGGGGAAAGTGGGGAAAGGGAGGGTATTACCATGGGATATCTTTTATAATCATGGAAAATGTTAATAAAAATTGAGAAAAACAAAATAAAATAAAATAAAAAAGGAGATTTTAAAAAAAGAAAGTAATCTCTCCAATGCAATACCAGTATTGTCACCCAATATAGATAACAATTTCCTTTTCCTTTACATTCAAAAGCATACAGTGGCAGATTTATGAGTGATCTTACATGTATTATAACCAAACAAACTTCTAAAGCTTTTACTCTACAAAGTGATTGAAAAAAAAGAAACAGCCATATCATCATGAAGCTTTTCTTTTTAGGTATAAATTTCATAACTCTTTAAGAAACCTAGATAGGAGGTTAATTTTACTGTTGCTCAAAGAAGTATATTAATTAAATCAACTTTATGTGGTCAGTTAAAATATTAGAAAATCTGTGGAAAGTAATTGTAGATTATTCATGCCCATGGAATCTTAATCTCACATGAATAGACCTCAGATATCTTTCTTCAGAGTGGCAGGAATATTTCTGCTACAGCAAGCTGCTAACACTTTTGGTAAGTGAAATGGAGGAAAACAATAGTGCACACAGCTTTGGAGACATGTAGCCTAAGACTAAAAACCTACTTCTTTGTCACTTATGACAGATAACTAGTCAGCCAAAAGAAGTGACAAGAGGGAGCAGTTACTAGCACCTTGAGAGAATCACTGTCTGGAGAGGGCACATGTTATATCAGCTATTGGACAAATCACCTAAGCTCTCCAGAACTATTTCCTCACCTTAAAATGGACGTCCTGTACCCACTTCACAAAATGCAGCATAGTACCTGGCACTTGGAAAAACTAAATAAATAGCACCTTCTTACCTACCCATCAGATATATTTTGATCTTGTCTAGATAGATATAATTGGAACATATTTCCCAGTAAATTCTCCCATTTCTAGTCTACATAGCTTGTTTGTTACTTTGGGACCTTGAAATGAGTAATGGTCATTTTCTCATGTCTCATCAGTTGTAAATGCTTAATGCCTGTTCAAATCTTCTCAATTACAGGACCTTTCAGTGTTCCTGTGAGCACTTAGATAGAAAGTATACCTTGTGCTCCCCAGGAGCAATTCCCCAATGTATGCCTCATGGGCTCTAAGAGTCTGCCTTGGTTGTCTGAGATTCTGTAAGAAAGTGAAAAAGAAATATTTCTTTTTATATAGAAGCCCCGTGTTCTAACATAGGAATTTAATAGGAGAAAAGAATGCTACTTAAAAACAGGACCTATTTAAAGTCTCATTCAAAAAGATATGATGCAGGTTGCAAATGCACTTTGCCTCTACTGAGGAAACATGTGGGATTTATAACAAATTAATTCTTTTTTGATAACTGACTCAGCATAAGATGAAGATAAACATGTGTAATTAAGTTAAATTTTGCATACTTATAATTTAGAATCTTGATGTAGATAAACATTCCTAATCTAGCATTCTTTATTTCTGTCTCTGTCTTGGTGTCTCTTACATATACCAATAGTTTCATTCAAGAATTTTCCATAGAAGCCCATACATCTATATGTACAGGAAGTTGAAAACTGAAATACTCTAAGAGATGATGTATATCCTAAGGATATTTCTACAATTGCTCTATTGAGGTCCTAAACTATGAAGTTACTACTTGAGGCCCAAAAATCACATAAAAGGAACAGGTAAGTGAGATGATCTTTTGCAAAAGGCTCTTGGTAGACTATGCTCATGGGGGAAGCAATCTGAATTTTAAACTCTGAGATAGAAATGGAAAATAGAGCAATTTTTCCCTAGAGGAGAAATATTTTGATCTCTCCACCTATAAAATGTTGTTGCTTTTGTCCTTTGCAGGTTGTGATCAGAATCATATGTCCAGTTCCAAAAGTCCAGACTCTCAAAAGCAGATGAGGAAGTAAAATGTATCAAATACCTGAGGTTCCCCTCTTCTAGGCTACCTGCAGCCTACTGTGCCTCCTTTAATAGGTGAAAGTACTCAGTGAGTTAAGAATAGATCCAGTCTTACTTTGAGCCCAAGGCTTTTGCTTTGCACTTTTTCTAATAGCTACATCTTTGCACTGCTGCATTTTGTTGGCATTTTCTAGCATTTATACTCATTTAATCAATATCTAGTTATTTTCCACTACAGAGAATAGATTGCTTAAGACAGTGAATAAATAATAATGAGAAAGTAAGGGAATTTAAAGATAAGAAATCTAGAAAGTTCATCTTTCTAACTTTGCCTTACAAAAAGAAAATAGTCATTTACCAAAACAAGAGTGTCATTGTCACTTGAGTACAGGAAATAGGATCTATTAAGAAAGGGTAATACTACTGAACTAAAATGGCATTTTGGAATAAAATTCAAATTTTTTCAGATGTCTTTAATAATTTTCTTTGATTTGTCATCAAATCTATTCCATGGATAATTATACAGTTGAAATTCTAATTAAAAGTTATTTCAAACACAAAATATATACATACAAAATAAAAGTGGAAAAGGCTGTCAGTTTAGTCAGTTTCAGTGAGTGATAGCATATTAGATAGGTTGTCTCATTTTAAACATTAATGAAAGCTTACTATGTTTTACAAGGCTCCTATTCATCATTGTCTATTATAAATGTGGTATTTGTGTCTCATATGATGTACTGGTGGGCTGCGTTGTTGATTGATAGATGCATAATGTACCAGATACTTATGCATATGACACATTCAATTATAATGAGTTATTTCTCATACATTGCTGTCAATTTGTGTTTCCTAAATGCCCCATTTAAAAACATGATATATTTCCATAAATGTGTGGCTCTCATCATACAATTTTAAATTTAGATATTAGTAACTACTGGGAACAATGCTAGTAGAAATATACATAATATCTTAAAAAGTATGTAAACTCTATGCTTGTCAGCTTACATCAAGCAAGGAATTAGTCATGTATGAAACGAATAGGTCATTTCCACATACTCAGTATGTATATATGTGGAACTAAAATCTTTACCACAGTCACCAACTGAGCTGGCTACATGAATGCTCCACTAAAACAGAGATGCATGAGATGCAGAAAATATTATACTTTAATTAGCTACCCATATATGTTGAACTAGTGATTCCTTCATTAAATATAAGCCATAGTTAAAGGTGATCTACAGAATTTTAGTTACTACTGCTCTCCTCATAGTAGGTTGTCAATATATCTTATATTGTTTGCATTTACTGACAAGTTTTAATGACTGTGAAGCATTCCCATTTATACACTTCATGGCGACAGACTATAGAACATCTGTGACTCACCACCCTTTCACATTTCTTTCTACCTTTCTTGGAAATCCAATGAAAATCTTCTACAAGTTAAGAATGAGCATACTGAGAAACAGACTTTTCTACTTTTCACATAGTCTCAGAAATGTCTATAAATTTAAAAAAATATTCTTATATCATATCACTATGGTTGAAATTTTGGGATCTAAAATGTGACTTTTGTCTCTCTATTGTGGCTTTTTACTCATCTAATCTTGTATTACATGTAGTGTAGCCACCTTCCACTTCTCCACATTGCCCCAGCCTCTGTCGCTGCCCACCCTTCTATATGAACTGAACATTTCTTATGATGTGATCATACAAGAAGTATTATTATTTCATTGATCTATATTCCAAATCATTTGTTTGCCAGTCATTCACTCTTTCAAAACATGCCTATCTTTCAATTGTTTTCTAATGTATGTTTTATTTTTATTATTAGATATGGACATATTTTGTATGTAAATATCACATGTTGGTACCATCCTTTCCCTCCTCCTTGCCCCTTCTCTGAAGAGGCCTTCCTCACTGGGAGATGCAGGTCAACCCATGGAGATTGTAGGTCATGCATTATGGGGCAGCAGTTAGTTATGGGCGAGAAGCAATATGTCTGTGCAAAATGTCCCAACTTGTGGCTTTAACAATTCTTTCTGCCCCCTCTTCTGCAAGATTCCCTGAGTCATGCTGGGAACATTTTAAGTCTACTTCAGTGATGGACACTTAGGAGCATCTAGATGTCTGGTTTGGTAGGTGCTGATGTCTTCAATATCTTTCTCCATCATCCTTGTGCTGATATCACCTTAGCACAGCATTCTTGCTCATTTCCCCAATTCCTCTCTGGTTTCAGCTGGGGCCAGGGTAGAGTGCACTGGGACATTTATCTACTCAAGTCCTGTTCCCATCTGAAAAAGAGAAGCAGATTCTCCAACAGAGAGTGAAGTCACCGCCAATTAAATGGAATAACCATTATTAATTTAGAGAGAATTATAAGGGTTTAGGCACTTTTATAGAGTAAAGTTAGTGGGAGCTTGACAATGGAAATCAGAATCATTATCTGGATATGATTCTGACTTGTTTCCCAGTTCCAGATATGGTTACCTTTCCACTGAGTGGATCTGTTAGCCAATACAAGAGAAGTTGATTACCCACCATGGCTATGTGCCACTATTGCATTTGTGTGAGCATCACATCAGGCTGTTTACTTCTGAGTCGCTTAGATTTGAGTTTCTTGGACAGATGTTGGCCACTTTCACATGGTAGTGCATGTAGCACCTTCCAGCACTAGATGGGCTAATTATCTGAGGATTGGCTCTCCTCTGGATTCCAATCAGTTCTCTCCATTGTCCATGCCAACAGTGATTGGTGTCTTCAGCAGTAGGGTCTTACCATTAACCTGTGATGGGTGATAAAATGCTCTGACAGAACTCTGTCTTGTTTGTTTTCAGAGAGCTAGTAGATCTGATCAACAGCTCATTGTGGATGTAGACCACATCCTGGTATAGGGATTTACAGGCCGGTGCAAAGGAAAAAGAAACAAGCAAAATCCGGAGAATAAAGAGCAACAGGAGAAATATGAGGTTAGGTTTTTCTCACTCTCTAGGTCCCTTCGATTCAGGTGCTCCCTCTAAGGTTTGCTTTAGGATTCCACCTTTTAGACTGATTTTCAGGGTACAGGATTCTATGGTACCAGTTCAATTTGGGTTCAGATTTTGTGTCCCCCACCCTACCATTTTCCTTTCCCAAGGCCTGCCCTCCCTATTGTCCAAGCCTTAAGATGCTATTCAGTTATGTCAGGAACTTGGGCTGATCCAGGTTCTGAGCTGCAGATGAGTGAGATCATGTGACGATTGTGTTTCTGTGATTGTGTGAGTTCACTTAAAATGATCTGTTCCACGTTTGACCATTTTTCTACAAATTTCAATATGTCATTTTTTTCTTACTGCTGAGTAGAATTTCTTCATGTAGATATACTACATCTTGGTTTTCCATTCATCCAATGATGGACACCTGGGTTGATTCCAGTTTTTAGCTATTATGAATTGAGAAGCTATAAACATGGTTGATCAAATATCTCTGAACTGGGATATGGAGCTTTTAGGGTAAATGCCAGCAAGAGAATAGGACGGTCTGTTGGTAACTCTATATTCATCCTTTTTAGGAGCCTCTAAATTGATTTCCACAGTGGTTGTACCAGCTTACATCCCCACCAACAGTGAATGAGGGTTCCTACTTCTCCACGGCCTCACCAACATTTGTTTTCATTAGATTTTTTAATGTTTGCTATCCTTACTGGGGTAAGGTGGAATGTCATAGTTGTTTTAATTTGCATTTCCTTAATGGTTAGGGATGTTGAACATTTTCTTAAGTGTGTGTTAGCCATTTGTAATTCTTCCTCTGAAAACTCCCTATTTAGTTCTCTTACCCACTTATGGAGTAGGCTCTTTGATTGTTTTTATTGCTTATTTTTTTGAGTTCTTTGTATATTCTAGATATTAGACTTCTGTCAGTATTATCTTCTGTCAGTGCTATAACTGGCAAAGATTTTCTCCCATAAAGTGTGCAATCTATTGGCTCTGCTTATGGCGTGTTTGTGCAAAAGCTTTCTAGCTTCATGAGATCCCATTGATTGAGTGCTTGTTTAATTGCCTTGGATACTTGAGTTTTCTTCAGGAAGTCTTTTCCCAGTCCTATATCATGGAGCATGCTTCCTATTTTTTCTTCCAGTACTTGAAGTGTTTCAGGTCTTATATTGAAGTCTTTAATCTATTTGGACTTGATATTTATATATGGTGAAATGAGTTGGTCTAATTTAATTTTTCTAAATATGGTCATCCAATTTGTCCAATACCATTTGCTGAAGATGCTGTCTTTTCTCCAGCCTTCATTACTGGCACCTATGTCAAAGATCAAGTAGCTGTAGTTGCTTGCCCTAAAGTCTGGGTCTTCTATTGTGTTCCATTGGTCTATTTTTCTGTTTTTATTCCAGTACCATGCTATTTTTGTGACTATGGCTTTAGACCAGGTATGGTGATACCACCAGAGGTGTTTCTTTTGCTGAGGATATGTTTGGATAGCCTAGGCCTTCTGCCATTCTATATGAATTTTGAGATCAATTTTTCAATCTCAGTGAAGAATGATGCTGTTATTTTTGTTGGTATTGTGTTAAATCTGTATATTGCTTTTGGTAGAATTGCCATTTTCACAATATTAATACTACCTATCCAGGAGCATGGGGGGGGGGGTTCCTTCCATCTTCTTAAGTCCTCCTCTATTTCTTTCTTGAATCTTTTTGTGTTTTCATTATATAGTTTCTTCACATCCTTTGTTAGTGTTATTCCAAGGTATTTAATTTTTTGTTGTCATTGAAAATTGGACAGTCTCACTGATTTCTTCCTCTGTATATTTGTCCTTTGCATATAGGAAAGCTACTGATTTGGGGGCTGGAGAGATTGCTTAGTGGTTAAGCACTTGCCTGTAAAGGCTAAGGACCCTGGTTCAAGGCTTGATTCCCCAGTATCCACAGATTAACAAAGTGGTTTATGCATCTGGAGTTTGTTTGCAGTGGCTAGAGGTCCTGGTTTGCCCATTCTCTATCTATCTGCCTCTTCCTCTCTCTCTGTCTGTTGTTCTTAAAAGAATAAATAAATAAATAAATAACACCAAAAAAAGAAAAGCTACTGATTTTTGTGCATTGATTTCATATCCTGCCACTTTGCTGAAGGAATTTATCACCTTTAGAAATTTTGGGATGGAGACGTTCGGGTCACTTATATGTAGAATCATGTCATCTGCAAATGGGGCTAACTTAACTTCTTCCTTTCCAATTTGAATCCGTTTTATTTCTTTCTCCTATCCTATTGCTTGGGCTAGTACTTCTAGTTCTATGTTGAAGAGCAATGGCAAGAGTGGGCACCCCATCTTGTTACTGATCCAAATGGGAACTCCCTGAGTTTTTCACCATTAAGAATTATTTGGAACCGGGCGTGGTGGCACACACCTTTAATCCCAGCACTCAGGAAGCAGAGGTATGAGGATCACCATGAGTTCAAGGCCACCCTGGGACTACATAGTGAATTATTACAGGTCAGCCTGAACTAGAGTGAAACCCTACCTCAAAAAAAAAAAAAAAAAGAATTATTTGGGCTTTAGGCCCTTTATATATAGCATTTATTGTGCTGAGATATAAACACTCTATTCCTATTCTTTCCAATATTTTGATAATGAGGTGATGTTGTATTTTGTCCAAGGTCTTCTCTGCATCAATTGATTTCTCAGTTTTCTGACTTTCTTTGGCTTTTTTTTTTTTTTTGCATTGTCTTCTAACCAGGCCCAGAAAGCCAAATGTTACATGTTCTCTGTCATATGTGGATCCTAGCTATAGATGATTGGACTTCTGTGTAAGTAGGAAGAAAACTCAGTAGCAGAGGCCAGTAAGCTAGAAAGGAGATATAAAGGGAATAGAAAGGAAGGGAGGGGGTACTTAATAAGATGGTATTGTATATATGTAAGTAGAAGATTAGATTAACGGGGGTGGAATGGCCTAAATAAGGTCAGGGAAAGAGATTGAGTAAAGGAAAAGTGGAGGTAAGGCTAATCAAAATCTAAGAGGATATAAATAAATCATATGGAAACCTACTTTTTTGGACAATGGAACACTCAGGAGCCATAGATTGTTACTAGAAAGCTTTCAGTACCAGGGAAGGGATATGTTCCAGTGAGATGTTGGCCAGGGAGGTCCCTGACGCCCCCAAAACATTACAGGCCATTGCCAAGGCCCTTGGTTTCCCATCAGGAATAGATGGTAATACCTGTTTTAGGAAGACTATTTTATTGAGGAGGAAGCAAGTTTGTATCCTTTGGCTGTTCACCCTCTGACTCAGATGAACAGGGGTGTTGGTACTTAGTGTCCAGTCAAGATACCACAGCAGAAGGCAACAACAATTACAAAGGATGTAGAGGAAAGGAAACCTTTTGTAGGTAAGAATGTAAATTGAAATGAGCATTATGGAAAGTGTTATAAACTATTAAAAAGCAAAGTTTACCATATGATCCAGAAATGCCTTTCAGGTATATAGCTCATGAAAATACCATTATTGTAAAAAGATATTTATACCCTCATATTCTTGGTGGCATTATTTTCAATAACCAGAACACAGATTCAACCAAATAACATGACTTACTTTTCCTGCTGCTGTGATAAAATACCTGAAAGAAACAACTTAAGGAGGAAGAATTTATTTTGGCTCACAGTTTGAGTTGATGTAGCCCATCATGGTAAAGAAGCCATGGCAGAATTCATGGAGTCTTCATGCTGTGGCAACATGGGCACAAGCCTGATTGCTTATATTTTAGTGAATCATAAAGCTAAGTGGGGATGGAGACATGGATTAACTGTTAAGGCACTTGCCTGCAAAGCCTAAGGACCCAGGTTCAATTCTCCAGGTCCCACATAAGCCAGATGCACATAGTGGTGCATGCATCTGGAATTTGTTTGCAGTGGCTAGAATGCCCATTCTCTCTCTCTCTCACTCTCGCTCTTGCTCTGTCTCTCTTTGTCTTTATTAAATAAATAAAAAATAAAGCAGAAAAATAATTTTAAAACAAGCAGTTTATTAAAAAAAGAAAGAAAGGAAAGAAAGCTAAGTGTATGGGTAGGGAGCAGGAGAGTTATAATTCTCAATGCCCACCCCCAGGGACACACTTCCTCTAGTTACTTCCCACTTTGTAAAGGTTCTGCAACTTCTCAAAATAGAAGCACTATCAGGACACCAAATGTTCAAACATATGAACCTCTAGGGGACATTACATTCAAATCATAGCAAAAGATATGCACCAATTGACATGTAGACCAAGAAAATATAGTACCCAAATAAAAATTAAAATGGAATATTATTCCACCATAAAAGCAATTCATTCATTTGTGACATGGATGCACCTGGAGGACAGTCATGCTAATGAAATAAGCCAAACATGGAAAGACAAATATTATAAGTTCTTCCTTGTATGCACAATATAAAAGAGTCAAAAACATAGAAGCAGAGAATATACAAGTGGTTATAAGGCCCAGGAACATGAGGTAAGTGGGGAAATCTTGTCCAAAGGGTTTAGACTTTCAATTATGACATCGGCAAATTATGGTAATCTATTATACAACATAGTAACTAATGTTTGCTCTAAGCTTCTAATAATAAATCTGAAGTGTCCTCATGACAGACAGGCACACACACAGAGAGACAGATAACTATGAGGTATTTGTGACCAATTTTACTGTCATGATCATCACACAATGAATGTATATCAAATCATGTACAATGTATGTGCATATCAAATCATTTTGCCTGTATAAAATGTATACTTGGATGACATACAATTTTTGTCAGTAGTACCTCCAAAAAGCTGAGAGAGGTGGAATAATTTAGGGCTTTGTCTGATGACACAGATTCCATCTGATATCAAATTACTAAAGCTGAGGGAAAGAAGAAAAAGGTAGAAATAAGGACTTCCGGCCAAGATGGCGACCGCCTAGCTGCGCTGCAAATCCCGGGGAAAGAAAGGCAAGATATTAAGGATATATAGTGGCTTTTAGGGGAGAGAAATCTGGGAGGGCACAGAGGTGGGGGAACAGGGAATCGGTGGTCCCCTTTCGGGCGGGTAGGCACCCCTCGCCCCAAATAACCGCCGTGTTCAAAGCTCCACCCCTGCCGCTGCTGCTGCTCCGGAGCCCGCACGGCTGCCACCGCGCGATCGTTCCCTCCGCGCAAAAGCTTAGACTGCTCCGCACCCTTGTCCACTCGCCCACCTACTGAGTGTGCCCAGTCCCACAAGCTCAGACTGTATCTCTCGCTTGCGTCAGCTCAGGTGCCACCCCCTACCTGCCTGCCGCACCGGCAGGCCGCCATTGTCCCGTGGCGGGGGAGCACAGACTGCTTCCGGTTCCCAGCGTTCCCAGCCAAAGTCTGGGCGGCTTCAGTGCTTGGTGCCTCAGTGCCATGCCTAGCTTGAACGCAGGCAGCTGTGGCACAATACCGCTTGAGAACTCAAGCAATTTTGGCGCCCCTGCCAGGTAGTAGATAGGCGGCTTTGGCAAGTGAGATTATTCCCTGCGTGTGGAAGCTTAGACTGCTCCACACTCTCATCCACTCGCCCTCTGTATGCCGCGTGGCTGTCCACAATTGTCCTGTGGTGGGGGAGCGCAGACTGCTTCCGGTTCCCAGCATTCCCAGCCAAAGTCTGGGCGGCTTCAGTGCTTGGTGCCTCAGTGCCACTCCTAGCTCGAACGCAGGCAGCTGTGGCACAATACTGCTTGAGAACTCAAGCAACCTTGGCGCCCCTGCCAGGTAGTAGATAGGCGGCTTTGGCAAGTGAGATTATTCCCTGCGTGCAGAAGCTTAGACTGCTCCGCACTCTCGTCCACTCGCCCTCTGTCTGCTGCGCGGCTGTCCACAATTGTCCTGTGGCGGGGGAGCGCAGACTGCTTCCGGTTCCCAGCGTGCCCAGCCAGAGTTCAGGCGGCATCAGTGCTTGGTGCCTCAGTGCCACTCCTAGTTCGAACGCAGGCAGCCTTGGCACATTACCGCTTGAGAACTCAGGCAACTTCGGCGCCCCTGCCAGACAGTAGATAGGCGGCTTTGGCAAGTGACAGCCAAAGCCCAGGCTTCTTGGCAACGCCCCCAGTCTGCATAAGATTCCCATTGTTCTTGAGCCCAGGCTGATACGCCCACTTATCTGCCCATACACTGTCATGGGCAGAACACAGCGCAAAAGAAATAACATGAATAATCAAATGCAAGAAAATCCAATTAGATCACCCAGTCCCACAATGAATACTTCTAACCAAAACATAGAAGAACACATAGGACCAGAACACAACATTGAAGCTATGAGCAATGCAACTCTAACCAACCTATTGGTAGAACTTGCAGGAAAGCAACAAAGGGCCGACAATCGTGTGGATGCTGCCATCACTAAACTAGAACTAATAGATAAGAAATTGGAAGGATTAGATAAGAAAATGGAAGGATTTCAAAGAGAGTTAAGAGATTTGAGGGAGAGTGAAAGAAAAGAAGACCTTAAAAATCAGCTGGCCATGCTAAATGAAGACATAAAGAAAGGCAAGGATGAACTCCAAGAATCATCAAGAAAATCAGAAAATGATGTGAAAAGGGAGCTTGACAGAGGGATGGAAATTATACATAGAAAAATAATAGAAAATGCAAACTTAATTGAACAAGCCCAAAACTCACTAGAAGCTCTCAAGAATAGAGTCAGCCAAGTGGAGGATAGAAACTCTGATCTGGAAGACAAGATGGAAGAAACAGTTAGAGAGTTCAAAAATTTCAGTAAGTTTAAAAGCTCCTGTGAACAGAACATGAGGGAATTGTGGGATACAGTTAAACGTCCCAATATCAGGATCATTGGAATACCAGAAGGAGAAGAAATCCAGACCAAAGGCATGGAGAACTTATTTAACAAAATAATTGAAGAAAACTTCCCCAATCTCTTAAAAGAAAGGCCCATCAAGATACAAGAAGCCAATAGAACTCCAAACAGACTGGACCAAAGGAGAAACTCTCCAAGACATATTATTATTAAGACTCTAAACATTGACACCAAAGAGAAAATCCTAAAAGCAGCTAGGGAAAAACAGCACACCACCTTCAGAGGTAACCCCATCAGAATTACTTCAGACTTCTCAATGGAAACCCTGAAAGCTAGAAGAGCCTGGAATGAAACACTGCAAAGTCTAAGAACCTATGGCTTCCAACCCAAACTACTGTACCCAGCAAAAGGAACACCTGAACCACAAGACACTGGAGATGGTAAGATTAAGACTAACCTTAATCTCCTACAACTTCCCTCCCTCACTTCCCCTCTCCCTGTCTCTCTCTCTCTTATCTCTAACTCTTGTATATTAGTTAGCTTTTTCCTCATTTTCTTAGTGGGCACTGACCTCTAACTCCCAGAACCAGCATGGGGCTATCATCCACAATGAGCTTTTGATCAGAGAGACCTACAAGGTTTCCTAAAAGACAGACAGATTTCTGTCAGAGTACTTGGTGACCCACCAAAGGTTAGTGGTAAGACCCTACTGCTGAAGATACCTTATGTGATTGACATGCAAATTAGAATGGCATGGCTGGAAGTTGGAAGAGAGTCAGTCCCCAGACAGTCAGCGCGTCTAGTGCCAGAAGGTGCTACATGGGCGACTGGGGGAAAATGACCAATATCTATCGAAGCAACGCATGGTCTAACCTACTTAGCAGCAAATAACTTATTGTGATGCCCACACAAGTGCAGTGGTGGCACACAGCCATGGTGGGGAACCAACTGCTCTCAATTTGGCTAACTGATCCCCTCACTGGTATGGGACCCATAGCTGGAGCTGGGAAACAAGTCAGAACCATATCCAAACATAAGCCCACTCTCCAGTATCAAGCTACTATCAATTGTGGGCTACAAGAGGGCCTACACCTATTAAATTCTCTATAAAAAAAAAAAAAAGTAAGGGTTATCTCATTTGTCCTGGTGCTAACTTACTCTCCGTTGGAGAATCTGCTTCTCTTTTTCAGATAGATGTAGACCCTAAGGAGAGAGCCACCCCATCATACCTCAAAAGGGCCCCGGATGAAACTAAGAAAACTTGGAGAAACAAGCAAGGGGGCTGTTTTCCTGCTGAACCGAACACCAGCACAAGGGGGAAGGAGATCAGCATAGAGAAAAATCAACTCCTACCAAATCAGAGAGCCAGAGCCTCAGAGGCCCTCAACACCTCATCACTGAAGCAGACCAAAAATGAACCCAACATGGCTCAGGGAAATTTTGCGGAAGAGGGGGCGGAAAGAATGTCAGAGTCACATGTTGGGTCATGATATGCAGAGACATTTAGCTTACCCATAACTGTGGGCTAACTCCACAATGCATGACCCGTATACCTCAACAAGGAGGGGCCAAGGGGAGGGGGTAGGTCACGGATGAGCCTAATAATGGTACCAAACTGACTGTATTTGCTGAATACAGAACTGACTAATAAAAAAAAAAAAAGGTAGAAATAAGGAATAGAACCAAACTCCAATCCATGGTGTTGACAAGAAACTGGAATAAATTCGTTAAACAATCACCATTGCAGTTGGCTAGCTCCATCCTTTTCAAATCAAAATTTCTAGGACAAATCTCTAGCACCCTCTGAAAATGCTTTTAGCATCACCCATATCTACACCCTGGATTTTCACTATGTAGTCTCAGGCTGGCCTCAAACTCATGGCAATCCTCCTACCTCTGCCTCCCAAATGCATAGATTAAAGGCGTGCGCCACCATGCCTAGCATACACCCTGGATATAAATGGCAATATTACAATGGATATAACAAAAACAGAAAGGATTTTAAGAAATTACTATGAGCTGTATATAATAGTACCAATTTGTAATCCCAACTTCCAGGAAGCAAAAGCAAGATCTTTGACTTAAAGGGCAGATTGGAGTGCATAACAAGACCCTGTCAAAAATATTAAAATTTTATTCTTAAAAACTGAAAACAATAAAAATAGCTGCCTTTCCAAATACATATTACCTATCAAAATTGAATCAAGAAGGAGCAGACAATCTAAACAGACCAATTGGAGTAATGAGATTGAAGCAGCAATAAAAAGTCTCCCCTCAAAAAAATATCCAGGACATAATAGATTTACTGATCATCCTAGAAATGCGAGGATGCCTCAACATATGCAAAACAGTGAGCATAATTAACTACATTAACAGAAGTAAAGACAAGAATCCATATGATCACCCCAATGGATGCAGAAAACATTTGATAAGATTCAATATTTCTTCAAAATAAAACCTCTCAACATATTATGCATAGAAATATAATATTGTAATATAATAAAGTCCCCATAGGAAAAACACAGAGTCATTATCATATTAAGTGGGGAAAAGCTGAATTTCCTCCAATATCAGGAACAAAACAAGCACATCTACTTTCACAACTTATATTTAACATAATATTGAAAAGTTTACCAAGAACAACCGGGAAAGAGAAAGAATAAAGAGCATCCAAATTGGAAGGGAGTGTGCCCAGCTTATTGTTTCAGAACAAAAGGATATTATTTAGGACTCATACTAAATTATTTGAAAGGTTTCACTCTTTGAGAAATAAGAAAAATAAAAAGCTTTAACAAATTATTGGTGCATGTGTCTTGAGATGGATGGAAATTTTCACAAAATCCAATCCCCATATGTTGTTTTCAATTTTCATTTGCTTGAAATGTGATAATTTGCAGGTAATGGAGCATTAATAATGATAATGAATAATAATAGTAGTCAAGGGCTTTGAGTGGGAGCTTAGAGTGTAGGTCCATGTGGCCTGGATCAGGTCTTGGGGATGTTGCAACACTGATTTGCCCATGAGAAGCTGCAGTGGGCCTGGGGAGCTACAGGCATTTTCTTGAGAGTACTCAATGCACTTAAAGTAGATAAGCAGCCTGTCTCCCATGTGTGCACTTGGCCCCACAAAAGATGCTCTGGAGTCCACAGATCAGAGACCCTGCCATGATCCCCAGGGAGGATGTGAGGCTGCTGGCATATGATTACAGCACCTGTGGGCCTCAAGATGAACTTCTTTCCAGGTTTCTAGGTGGAATGTCATGAGGTAAAACTGCCCACAGCAGCTTCTTAATTTCAGTTAATGCTTTATAAATTCATGTGCACATATATCTGCATCTTTCACAATTCCTCACCATGGATTTGTGATATTAAATGTTTTTATAAGGACATCTCCTGCTTCCCATAATTATATGACTATCTTAGTATCTTCTTTTTTTTTAGTTTGTTTGGGGAAGGTGTGGCTATGTAGTTCACAATGACCTTGAATCTGGGCTACTTGAAAGCCTCCGTCTTCTGATTGCTTGGATTACAGGTGTGCACAACCATGCCCTGCTTAGGTGAATATCTTTAGTTAGAACAATTGCAGCTGTCATCTTGACAGCTTGAGAATGCCATAAAATTGAGTGTGAGAATAACTTTTTCCATGGGAGCAACTTGTCCCTTTATGCCCTTGAAATCCCCATCTCAGGGATCTCTCCTCTTATTTCTCTTACCTCTTATTTTCAAATTTATCATTTCAGATTGATGTCTCATTTTTCCCTCACTTCACTCTAAACCAAAATGTTCCTTTATGAAAAACAAAAACCTAAAATAGCCAAAGGAAAAAATAAAAGTCCTATTGCCTTTTATTCACATAACATAGAAGCTTATTAAAATTGTGTTTTTAAGAGTTATATACATATATTAATGCTACTGTCACTTTTGGTTAGAGAAGCTTCTCTTTTCTGATAGTGGTGACCACTGGGATAACTTAAAAGTCACCATAGTGCAGAGAAGAAATGACAGAGGAGTGTTCATTATTGAGGCATCTTTATCATGCCTTCCAAGGCTCAGTGTCCATTGCAGAAGAGGTAGTGGAAAGAATGTAAGAGTAAAAGGAAGAGAGGACTTCTTATAATACTGTCTTCCAGATACAAAGTGGCCTTGATATTCATGACCTCACAGTATCTGACACTACCTACACAGGACCTTCATAATAGGAGGAAAAAAATGATGACATAAAAATAAAAGACTAATTTAAAGGCAGAGGGGATTTGATGAAGGGTGGATTTGAGAGGGGGAAAGCAGTGGTAGGAAGGGAATTATTATGGTTTATTGTCTATAATGAGGAAGCTGTCAATAAAAAGTTAAAATAAGATAAAATTTTGTTTCAATCACTAGATTTTGAGATTACCACAATTTTCTGTGTGATACTTCAATTTCTTGCCTTTTATTAAATATTTAAGGTGGAATTGGAAGAGGGTGCTGCCTTTGTTGGACGACAACTCTGAAGAGAAGCCACTGGGAAGCTGGAGAGTGGCATTTGGGTAAATCACCAAAGCATTCATGTGGCAAAATCGTTTCTCACATCACAGAGCCTCATATCCAAGCCTCCTTATTTAGGGATCCATTACATAATTTAAAGTTTTAAAATATGTGAGTTTATTCCTATAAGCATTCTGGTGTAATAAATAATATTCTAAGTCGGCGTGGTGGCGCACACCTTTAATCCCAGCACTCGGGAGGCAGAGGTAGGAGGATCACCATGAGTTTGAGGCCACCCTGAGACTACATAGTGAATTCCAGGTCATCCTGAGCTAAAGTGAAACCGTACCTCAAAAAAAAACAAAATAAAATAATAATAATAATATTCTTATTTGAAAATTAACAGTCATTGGTGGACAGGTGTTATGAAACTCAGGGACAGAGTAAATCTGGCTTCGCAAGTTGCAGAGCTGATTATACAAACTCAGTAGACCTAGGTGCTCGTATTCCTTATTCTACTGGACACAGACTCTAGTAATATTCCAAAGTACTTTTTGGAAATTGAACTATTCCTTTGAAATTTTCTATAAATAGATGTCAATTACAGTATCTCTGCCAGTCTCCCAAAGGCGATTTATTATTGTTTCTGAATTTAGATGAATAATAATAACCCAATTAGGTTATCTCTGAAGATTTCTAATACACATATTTGAGTTACTCTGTATGTCTGTCTATGAAAAACATATCACACATGGAGCTACAACTAGACAATTTTACGTTCCATGACCCTACCAAAAAAAAATATCCAGACAATGTTTGGAATTTTCATACTAGAAGGTGCTTCAGTATAATACTGAAACCAGATTTAGTAGATAGTATCCTTCTGCTGTAGTAAAACATTTTCCTAATGTGTTATTGTGATTCTTTTACCAATCAGACTACTTTTGAAAGACAGGAAACAAAGATGCTGAATTTCTTGTTGGGTTTGTTGCATGTAATTCTAGGAAAGGCCAGTAGGTGGGAGTGGTGCTAATGAAGGTAAATTTAGGTCAACAAAATAAGTGGGGTCTAGAGATTATGTGACTCCCAATCTAGGAATACAGCTCATCACAAAACAAACCTGTTTACTAATTTAACAGAAGTGATATTCCATCAATCACAAATTGCCAGTGTTTGTATTGAAACTAAGGAGAACTAAAGACACTAGGGTAGCTGTAACTGACTATCCAACCTGTGGAAAGTATTGTAGTTCCATTTCGTCCTTCCAGCTTTATAGAACCAGAAAGAAAGACAATGAAGGTTATTCAAGAGCATTTCTTTTACTTTCCTAGTAAAAGTTTATTCTTCATGTAGGCATTGATTGAGAAATGTTCTTAAAAATTAATTAGATAAAAAGAAGCACATGATAAATCAAAACATTTAGCAGTTTTAATGTACAGCTCTAGTTAGTTATCATATCAAGGAAAATGTGAATTCAACTATTTTAAAAGCAAAATGAAATACTACTCAAAGGATATTGGATGCTTCCAAAACTGCAAAGAAAAGAAAATTCATAGCATTATTAAATCAAAATTAACTAAAAAGATATTAATTATTCATTCAAATTAAGAAAATACAAAAAACTATAAATATAAACAAACAGCCGGGTGTGGTGGCACACGCCTTTAATCCCAGCACTTGGGAGGCAGAGGTAGGAGGATCACCACGAGTTCAAGGCCACCCTGAGACTACATAGTGATTTCCAGGTCAGCCTGGACTAGAGTGAGACCCTACCTCGGAAAACCAAAAATAAAATAAAATAAAATAAAATAAAATAAATAAATAAAATAAAATAAAATAAAATAAAAATAAACAAGCAATATGATAAACAGTAAAACTAGTTAGTAGACTATTAGATAAATATGAGATACTATTTTTATAAAATAAGTTCAAGACATCTCTAGAATTTTCTGCAAGCTAATGAAAAGGCTAGCACACACAGAGTTGAATGTGGCAAACAGCAAAAGTGAAGAGATTGTAAGTGATAGGTCCTCTCTATAACTCTAGGCTAAAATATCAAAACTCTCAATACAGTTAAACATAGGCTATTTAGGAAAAAAAAATTTTTTTTTTTTTTGGTTTTTCGAGGTAGGGTCTCACTCTAGCTCAGGCTGACCTGGAATTCACTATGGAGTATCAGGGTGGCCTCGAACTCACGCCGATCCTCCTACCTCTGCCTCCCGAGTGCTGGGATTAAAGGCCTGCGCCACCACGCCCGGCCTTTTTTTTTCTTTTTTATTTTATTTTATTTTATTTTTTTACAGTCAGTTTGGTACCATTATTAGGCTCATCCATGACCTACCCCCTCCCCTTGGCCCCTCTTTGTTGAGGTATACGGGTCATGCATTGTGGAGTTAGCCCACAGTTATGGGTAAGCTAAATGTCTCTGCATATCATGACCCAACATGTGGCTCTGACATTCTTTCCGCCCCCTCTTCTGCAAAATTTCCCTGAGCCATGTTGGGTCTGCTTCAGTGATGAGGTGTTGGGGGGCTCTGAAAAAAATTTTAATGTTGCTATTAATTCCAGAGGAATAAATACCCTTGCTGTGCTAATAGCACTTTTAAAAGAAGATGTAAACATGTGCATAAAAATCCAATTGACAAATTGAATCATTGCAATATTTAAAATATAAAAATTGTACTAGATCCTTGAGAATATCCATCTTTGTGTGAGTATAAATGTGTGTGTGTGTTCTGTGTAGTGTGTATGTGTGTGGGGGGGGGAACTTTAGGTGTCTTTCTGCATATTATTTCATTGGAATGGAGTCTCTCACTGAACTTAGAGCTCTTTACTTTTTGGTTAGACTGGCTGATCAGTGAGTTCCAATGATCCTGATCCTCCTTTCTGTGACCAACTAAGTGCTGGGTTACAGGCTTTTAGGCCATGTTTGACTTTTTATATGTAGGTGCTGGTGGTCAAACTTAGGTCCTCCACTTGCATAACAAATGCTCTTGCCCACTGAACCATTTCACTAAGCCAGGAATACATTGTGTGCATGCATGCGTGTGTGCGTGTGTGTGTGTGTGTGTGTGTGTGTGTGTGTGTGTGCATGTGTGTGTATGGAGCATGTATGATGTGTATAGGAATTGTGTATTCACATATGTACATGGTTGCAGAGGCTGGATGGGAACATAAGGTAACCTCCTCTATTACCTCTATTACTCTGTCTTTCCTTGAAACAGAGTCTCTTACCTCTGGGTATCAAACTCAGGCCCTCTCAGGTCTTCATGCTTGTGCAGTAAGCACTCTTACCCATTAACCAGTCTCCACTGTAATTTAATACACATCTTTTTAAAAATTTTTTATTAAGAACTTCCATGATTATAAAAAATATCCCATAGTAATACCCTCCCCCCCCCACTTTGCCCTTTAAAACTCCATTCTCCATCATATCCCCTCCCCATCTCAATCAGTCTCTCTTTTATTTTGATGTCATGATCTTTTCCTCCTATTATGATGGTCTTATGTAGGTAGTGTCAGATACTGTGGGGTCATGGATATACAGACCATTTTGTGTCTGGTGGGCAGCACATTGTAAGGAGTCCTACCCTTCCTTTGGCTCTTACATTCTTTCTGCCACCTCTTCTGCAATAGACCCTGAGCCTTGGAAGGTGTGATAGAGATATTGCAGTACTGAGCACTCCTGTCACTTCCTTCCAGCACCATGATGCCTTCTGAGTCATCCCAAGGTCACTTTCCTCTTAAAAGAGAAGATTCTCTATCAAAAGTGAGAGTAGCATTATTATATGAGTATGAACATTAAGAGAAGTGTTTACTGGGCAGTATGATAAGCATAGTATATACATTTAGCCAGACAGTAGCAGACGTTACACCCCTAGGGCACATGACTACCTCTGTTTTAAGTTTTCAATATCAGGGATGTATTCCCTCCCATGCAGCGGGCCTCCAGCCCAATTAGAGGGCAGTTGGTTTCAACCATGACTGAATACACATCTTACGTGACTAATATACATGCACTTATCAACAACATATCCTATATACTCATGTCAGTATCAGAAACATGACAGATATTAATGATATTCTATGTATTATAATGTGCTAAAATTGAAACAATCAAAAGATAAAATGTCAAAATAGATAACATTTAGAGAAATATTGACATGAATGAGATTTTATAGCAAGGTGGCTGAATACCTAAGAAATAAATATGAAATCCTCAAATTTTCCTGTATGTGAGCAATGTACATTTAATTCCAGAGAGAGAATTTCATTTATTTTGGAGAGACACATGAAATCTTGAATAAATGAGAAGTTATTGTCAGAAATGGGACAAGGTAATTGCAATTCAGGCTGATTTGTTAAAGTTATAATTATCAAACTCATAGTGGTGGTATTTCTCATCTTCTTCATGTAATTCAAAAGTCTTTTGAGTGAGTGAAAACTTGGAAGAGTAAAACAAACTGAGAAAAATATAAATAAGTGGGATTTTCCCTGATTACTAACACAAGTTTTGAAAATTGGAAGTAGGTGCTTGAGAGAGGGCTCAGTGGGGAAAAGGATTTTCTACTATGAGTTCAGATCCCCAGAACCTATGTAAAGCTGACAGGGTAGTGCAAGCCTCTGTAAGCATGCTGCACTTTTGGGGAAATGGTATGTGGAGACAGAAAAATCCAAGAAGCTTATGGGTCAGAAATCCTGACATGCTCAGCCTTGAACAAGGTGAAAGGCAAGGACTGACCAACACCAAAGGGTGTCTTCTGATTCCCACCCTGGAATGCATGCATGCATCTAAACACACTTACACACAATCCCCCCCTCTCTTTCTCTCTCTCTCTCACACACACAAAATGGAAGTAAATTGGAAAGGCATAATGATATGAGAAGAACAGTGTGTTGAGATCAAACTGAACCAGATGTTTTCCTTTAGTAAATGTTTAAGGAGCATTACAAATAAGTGAAGAAAAACATTTTAAAAATTTAGGTTTGGCTGGGTATGGTGGTGCACACCTTTAATCCTAGCACTTGGGAGGCAGAGGAAGGAGTATCATCATGAATTCAAGACTATCCTGAGACTTCATAATGAATTCCAGGTCGGTCAGCCTGGCCTAGAATGAGACCCTCCCTTGAAAAAATGTGTGTGTGTGTGTGTGTGTGTGTGTGTGTGTGTGTGAAAGCCCAGTTCTGAAGTAGAGCAGAGACACTAAGGAATCGCTGGAGCTTGTGCATAAATGGCAAGCTCCAAGGTCAGTGAGAGACTCTAGCTCAAGCAAGAGTGGGTGGAAGTGATATAGTGGAATACCTAACTATCTCCTTGGCCACTGCAAGTGGGTGCACCCTGCCACAGGCCAGTACACTTCTCACCAGAGCTCATGGAGTGATACGCAAGTACACACTCCTGCATACACCACACACAAACACACACACACACACACACACACACAAACCATGAACACCCCACACACACCTATAGACACACAGAAGCAAAACTCTTTCTTTGTATCAAATATTTTTAAAAATTTAAGTATATTTAATGGATTTGTAAAAACACTCAAGTTGTACATATTTATGGAGTATCATGAGAGATTTTGTTGCATGTCTAGGCAAGTGTAATGTTTAAATTATCCCACACATATCTCATATCCTCAAACATTAATAATTATTTATAGGGAACACATTGAAACTTATTCCTTTTTGAAATAGTACATTATTATTAATAGTCATTCTACCGTGGAAAGGCATCTAGAAGTATGGATTAATTTAATATTTTCTACAATTTCATTAGTGGAATCAAATAGGATATGAGACCTTATATTGGATTACTTTTATTAAACATGATATTGATATTCATTTATGTTGCTGCATGTAAAAGTTCATTCCTTGCCATTGCTAAGTAGTATTCTGTTATCTGATATACCACAATTCATCTACTCATTCATTTATGGATAGACACATTGCTTTTTAAAGGCTATCTTTTGGTGGCACAAAGTTACAGCTAATGGTATAGTTTTGTGTCCACATGCATGTGTATAGGTTGCAGTGTTGTCAGGAAAAGGAATATGTGCTGTTGGATACTATGCTAGTCCATGACCACTGGAGGGACAGTGAAAGGAATATTTCTAGTTATTCTAACTTTGGGGTTTCTTTTTAAAATTTGGCTTTTTTGAGAAACATTCCAAGCTTTGATTTGCTTAAATAAGCTCAAAAGTCCTTTTCATTTTAAACATTTACTAGAGTGGGTTAGGAGAGCAGCAAGGGTGACTTGTGCTAGTTGCAAAGCTCGGTACGTGCCAAGCTTGAGCATGTGACCCTATATGATCACCCTTCCATGAGAGTCACTAGAGGGCTTGAGTCACCACAGCAAAGGCTGTTGGAAAGGGGAAAGGGACCAGTTTTCCAGGAAGGAATCTTACCACTAAGTACTTGAAAATGCTAAGTCAGCAGCCTGCTTCCTCGGGGGCATGTTTTTCTTTCTCTGAGACATTTGAAGTCATTGAGCCTCTGGACTGATTTCTTCAGGCTCCCATCACAAACCAGGCCACAAACCAAATGGTTTATAAGAAAATATTTATTTACTCATCATACATAAATCTGAAATTAATAAAAATTATACATTATTAAAATTCTATAAGTAAGCCTGTTGTTTGTATCTAATAAATAAGTAAATATTAAAATAAAGTGTTAGAAGAGCTGCACTTCTGGAGCCACAGGTGGGGGAAACTGCTACCTTCTATTTTCTAGAGATGAGCATTTCATTGCTGTGGCTTCAGCTCTCCTGAACTTCACCTTGCCTTCTCTGTGAATATGGGTCATCTCCCTTTAGCACTGTGTTATGAAGACAGGGGTGATAATATTTAAAGCCCATGCAAGTAACTAAGTTTTCTCCTCATCTCAACTCTCATGTATAAAATGCAGACAGTATCATATAGTGCTTTATTCATTACAAGCTGTGTCCTAAGTCCTAAGTTCACCTGTTTGTACTCAAGGATAAGACAATTAATTTTATAGGATTTAATGTATTTCTATGACATAAGAACCTGAGTTTGTGATTCCCAAGCTCTAACTCCAGATACTTCATTTTCCAGCTTGCTGTTATCTAGGTTTTTATCTGAAAACTATTCTGCCAAGATTTGCTTGCCTAGAACTCTGAGGTATACTAAACAACATCCGTCCTTTCATGTAATTTATATTCTGAAGAGGACAATTTCTAAATAAATGAGCTATCAGGCTGTTGAGGAAAAGCCAATGAAAGGGGACAGCTCTAGCAAACTGGTTACTACAGCATATACTATGGCTCAGTTCTGCCAGGACTTTTGGGAATGCACTTCAGAGTTGTCCACCAAAAGGGCATAAGGCTGTGTGGTTTGTCCATAGCTTCCTGTGGATTGAGCTTGTCTTTAGACAGTAACATCCATGTACCTCACCAGCAAGCATGAAATCCACAAAAGCTGCTGTTAAAATCAAAAGCAAGTCATTGTGACCAACTGGGACTGGCCTTTACCACAGTCCTCACACCTTCACATGTAAAGCAGTAGGTAGCATTTGTAAAATGCACAAACTAAAAAGCATTGCATTTACAATCAACTGTGAGCAAACCTGAGGCCATGAATGGCTACACCCAGTGTAGCCACCACTGCCATCTGTCTGAGAAAACAGAACTGACATGCTTTGACTCTGGTCTAGGAAACATCGTTTGAATGATTATAAATAAGCACAGGAACTTCTGTAATTCACAGCTCACCAAGTTTCTGTGAGGAGTAAGGTAATCCACAAAAAAAACCACTTTCTCTATTATCAGACATCACATAAATGCTTAGTTTTGCAAATTTATGGGCAGAATTAGTTTCATATCTGTCCCTAACCCAGATTCAATCCTAGTGCATCATAGCCCAACACTCAGTAGGTAACCTCAAGTTCAGAGAATGCTGCTAATAGTTTTTGACTTCTTCCTGAAACAACCTTTCATATTTGCTAACAAAATAGACCATTTCCTCCTCCAGTATGTTCTTTTTTTCACATTGTTGCTAGTACAGCACTTACCACATTACATTATAGTTAATTGCAAGCAAGTCTCTGGACTCCCTCAGTGTTAGTTAGCTCCCTGGAAGTAAGCACTAACCTGATTCCTCTCTGCATGCCTAGCACATCCATGATATTTGGCAGATAGTAAGCATTCAATAAATGTTTGTTGAATTGTCAAATTAATTTGCCATCATATAACAACAACCTCCTTCCTACTTAGCTATGTCTCACAGAAAGCAGCTGGGCCCAGCAGGGTAGAAGAGACAAAGGGAATTCATCTAAAATCTATTCATTTGGAGAGAAAAGGTACTGTATTTGATGAAATGATTTAGTTTCATCTTTTCATACAGAGCTTTTGAGTTGTACATGATAAAGTTTTATGTCAACTATAAAGTCCCTTAAGTCTTATGAAGATATATTACCTTTTGTACATAGTGTAACACTAGAAGGACAATACTAACAATCCCTCCCCCAGGAACTAAATTCTAGACCTACAGAAAAAAATATTGACAGTTCACCTGGTAATGTCAGAGTCCTATACAGTTTGAAAAAAAATATTCTTTAAATTTTGCTTAATGTCTGTGCTCACAGATTATCAATTTTCAGAAAGATGTCCCTTCTGAAGGAAAGGGAAATGCATGGCTCACTTTGAAACCAGTGGATTTCATTCCAACTAAACAGACTGAAGCTCACAAAACAAGCCAAAGTTGTGATAGGATTCTACTGGGATTCTTTCCTACCTTCTCTGAAACTGAGAAGAAATCCTTAGGATACCTCAGAACATGGACCAGTAACATGTGTAAGTCTGTCTGGGTGTTAACATCTCTAACAGGAGAAAAGCCTTATGGAAATGAAGCTCTATAACTGGCTGTGAGGATGTGCACGTATGTTAAATGTAGCCACTCTGCAGATCCTGCTTTCTTACCAAGCCATGAACACATCTTCCAAGTCTGATTTTTCAGCCTAAACATATTCCCCCAAACTGTTTCTTTCTCACTGAACTTACATGCAGATCTTATGCCTACAAATAGCCAAGAATCTGACTGTTGGCAATATCATTTTAACAAAGCGAAGCAAATAGATGGTGATAGAAGAGAAAGTTACCCAACACTGAGACAAAGCTTTGCAGCCACTGATCTTCCTAGTCACTGCTCTCTCCTAAGAGTGCCTTTATCTGTCTGCTGAGTATAAAGCTGAGGAAGGGGCAATGACAAGCCCCTCTGTACCTTGTTTAGCACACTCAAATCCTCCTGCAAAATGTGCTGATCTGACCAAACCCTTATTCTCTTCCTGCTTATAGCTGGGAGCCCCCATGTGCTGTTCTTAAGCTGGTGTCTGAGCTAATGTGCACAGACAACATTTATTTTTAATACAGCATTTTTTGGTGACCAAGCTTAGAATTATTCCATTGCAGCAGAAGGCTGGCTCCATGGCAGTGAGAAATATGCCATCTGACAGGCATTTAGCACCGCTCAGGTCACAGCATAAGCAGTGTGTCACTCTGCATTCTCCCCTTTCCCTCACAAAAGTCTTATTCTGCTAATGGAACTATGAAGATGTTCAGGCCCCTAAGAGCATTAGGGGGAAACATGATCCACACTGTCTGGCCTCTAAAAGTCGCTCAATTAGTTGAAACTGTTTATGTGCAAGGAATGAAGTGGATATTGAACTTGAAAATAGGGTCACAGTCTGTCATGGCTTGATCTGAAATGTGTCCCAAAGACTCATGTGTTAATGGCTTCATTACTAGCTGATGGAATTTTGGGGAGTGTTGGATAATGATGTTATCTAATGATGGAGTTCTCCCTTGAGAGACTCATAATACAATGCCATTATTGGAAAGGGTGAAAAACTAGAATGTAGGTCCTAGTTGAAGGAACTGAACCACTGGGTGCATGCTATGGAAAGATATTTCATCCCAGACCCCTTTCTCCCTCATCTTCCTGTCCTTCATATGCTAAGCAGCTCTGATCTTCTACCATTCCCTCTTGCCCTAGTGTTCAACCTCACCACAAGCCCAGAAACAACAATGCCAAGCATTGCAGTCAGGTTCGCATTGCTGGTAGAAATCACCAAACCAAGAGCAGCTTGTGGGAAAAAGAGGTTTATTTTGGCTTACAGGCTCAAGGGAAAGCTCCGCGATGGCAGGGGAAATGATGGCATGAGCAGAGGTTTGACATCAGCCCCTGGCCATCATAAGGTGGACCATAGCAAAAGGAGAGTGTGCCAAACACTGGCAAGGGAAAACTGGCTATAGCACTCATAAGCCCACCCCCAACAATACACTGCCTCCAGGAAGTGCTAATTTCCAATTGCCATCAGCTGGGAAACGTAGCACTCAGAACACCTAACTTTATGGGAGACATCAGAATCATACTACCACATTCTGTCCCTGGCCCTCATAAACTGATACCCATACATGATTTAAAATGAAATGCATTCATCCAATTTTAAAAGTTCCCATAGTTTTTATCAGTTCTAGTGATGTTCAAACATCCCCATAATCCAAGGTCTTTTAACTGAGCCATAATACAAAAAAAAAAAAAAAAAAAAACAAATATCAGCAATGCAGGCCTGACAGCAACAGAGAAGTGGTACTGAGGAGTGGTTTCATTTGCTGATAGACATCTGACTGTGTGGCTTTGGCCTTTTGGAGCTGACTTTCACCTTGGTCTAAGGGACACCTTGCAGCGCTGTAAGTAAAGCTTGATGGACTATTCTGGTCAGAGTTGAAAGACCTGAATGCAGTAAGAACTATGGACTGTGAGGTTTGGCTTATGAGGGTGAAAAAGAGCTTTGCTTGGACTGGGCTAGCAGTTTGTGTGAGAAGTTTCCTGTTATGCCCATGTCCTAAGAAGTTGTGTAGGGTTGCTTTGCATAGAAATAAACTGGTGTGAGCAGAGAGATATGATTTGGGTCTAAAATGCTGCCCATTCACCTGCAAGTTATTTGAGAAATTACAACCATTGAGATTGTGCCAGCTGACCTACACTGGGGCAACAGGAAGAATGTAGACTCTTTGGAAAGGGCCTCAGTGCTTAAGGAGCATCCTGTTCTTCCAAGTCTGCTTTATTCCTCCTGGATTAACAATTGGCACTCTACCTGGTATTTTGGAGCATAAAATTCAGGAAAGAAAGGGTCATTGAGTTTGCAATGCTGTCTTGTGTTTTAGAAATGTCCATGGGCAGTGTGAAGCAGGTTTGCTGGATGCCTGCATGGAGACCTGATGGAGCTGAGAGAATGAACCATGGATTGCAGTGGAGACCTCATGGAGATTCCAGGACCATAAGATGGCTGCTAAGGAAAGCTGCCAGCCCCGATGAAGTTTTCCAGGACTGTGAGTATCCTAGTGGGAGGGGTGGAATTGGAATACCAGAGACTTGTTGCTGGTTAGAATTATTGGACTTGAAGATTTGTCATTGACTAGAGGTGTTGGACTTGGAGCTACAGAGTTTGATATTTGCCCTGGTTGTTTTAAATCTTGTATTGGTTGGACATTTCTTTGCTATGCCCAGTGCCATCTTTTGCAGTGTGAATGTCTATTCTGTGCCATTATGAGTTTGGGGGGGATTTTTTGGTATCATGGCTCAGTTAAAAACCTTGGATTATGGGGATGTCTGAACATCATTAGAATTGATAAAAACTATGGGAACTTTTAAAGTTGGATGAATGCATTTCATTTTAAATCATGTATGGTTATCAGTTTGTGGGTGCCAGGGGCAGAATGTGGTGGTTTGATTCAGATGTCCAACATAAACTTAGGTGTTCTGAATGTAGGTTCCCTGGCTGATGGCAATTGGAAATTAACACTTCCTGGAGGCAGTATATTGTTGGGGGTGGGCTTATGGGTGTTAAAGCCAGTTTTCCCATGCCAGTGTTTGGCACATTCTCCTGTTGCTGTAGTCTACCTTATGTTGGCCAGGGGGTGATGCCACCCTTTGCTCATGCTGTTTTCCCTGCCTTCATGGAGCTTCCCCCTCAAGCCTGTAAGCCAAACTAAACTTCTTTTTTCCCACAAGCTGCTCTTGGTTGGATGACTTCTACCAGCAATGCGGTCCTGACTGCAACACCAAGTGACAACAGACTGAACCTTCTGAAACCATGAACTAATAAGCAAACCTTTTCTCATTTAAACTGTTTATCTAAGGTACTTGTCACAATCATAAAAAAAACCTAACAATCTCATATAATACAATTATATTCATATGTGGATATAACACCCATTATTTTTAAGTCATTATTTTGTATAATTAAGATACAATAACTTGCAAAAACAAAAGCTTAAAAAATCCAGACAAGTACTTACAGTTAAGATGGTGGCATAGGAACCATGTCAAAACAGCCTACAGGAGAAAAAGTCAAAAAAAAAATACACTCTTCTACTAAAAAGTTAGGTATATAAGAAATTTCCAATGGAAGCATAGAAGTAGGAGAGATCCAGACCATCTAGACAAGCACATAGGCATGCAGAAGTGGCTCAAGCAGCAGTGGCATCAGGTCTGTGGGGACACAGCTTCAAGGGTTGGCTTGAGCTGCAGGAAAAGGCAGCTGAGGGGATTATCCACTGAAACTGGAGCTCATTGAAAACTCAAGAAATGTGAAGGGAGGACCGCAGTGGCCAACAGAGGAGCAGCTCATGAAGTAGAGGATCATGTGGACTATCAGGAGAACTGGAGCCACAATCCACAGCCACCCTTACCCCCACTGGCAGCATAAGTGACAGCAAGCACCAGAGACCTGGGGAAGGGAGATCACGGCATTCCACACTGGCAACCAGAGCAGTGATCCAGTGACCCAGCCAGCCTACTTGAACCCACAGCACACCAAAGAGGGACCCAAGCAGGTGCACAGCATAACTGAGACCAACATCATCCCAAAAGGTAACTGGGATTACACTAGGTCAGTACCCACCAAATAAGGCTGGTAAACAGGCTTGAATCGAAAGTGCTGATTACACCTTCCATGTCAGGATAAATTATATGTTAAATTTGATGGATGGTCAGATTTGCCATTCTTAAATAAGCTATATTTTGGGCTTATTATTTGTTGCTTCCTGATTTATAGTGCCTTTGGTTCCTCTTCTGTTGTTCACTAGGGAAGGGTCTCACTTGGTAACAAGCTGACTTGGAACCCTCAATAGACCAGAAATTGTAGCCTCCTAGTTGACAGGATTAAGGGTGTGGGACAAAACACATCTTAAGGGACTGTGCCTTTCTTAGACGATCTGGTTGTCATAATACCTACTTTTGTATAAATACTGTGAGCTGTTTTTCATTGAATGTGTAGACAGTTTAGTTAAATGTTATAATCTGCCTGTATTCTGTTCCACTCAGCCTACTTAAATACTCCTATATCAGGCAAACCCAACATCAAGGGTCACGTTTGTAGATACTCTGAGAGTCTTAAGAGCCACACCTAGCACCTTTAGCTCCTATGCTGAAGATATATAACATCAGATTGATTGATACATGTAAGAATACTGCAGCTAATTAGAAAATCCATCATTAAATTAAGATAAGTTGCAAAACTATGTACATTATAAAACAAGAAACACCAAAAATCAAGACAATATAAATCCACCAAAAAGTATTATTGCATCAGAAATGACCTTCAGTGAGAATGATTTAGAGAAAATGGTTGAGCAAGATTTCAAAAGAATGATTATACTCAAAGATATCAAAAGGAAATAAAAGGAATCAAAGAAGACACAGGAAATGAATTTAATGAAAAAAGAGGTCAATACAAGACATAAATCAGGAAGTAGAAATAATAAAGAAAAACCAGTCAAAATTACTACCAATGAAGAACACAGTCAATGAAATAAAAACTCTGTGGAAAATCTCACCAGTAGAATGGATGAAGGAGAGGACAGAATACCTAAACTAGATCAGATGGCAGATATAAAACAGTCCAACTAAGAGAAAGACAAACTAATGGGAATGTATGAATGGGAAATTCAAGATATTTGGGATACTATGAAAAGATCAAACATAAGACACTGGGCATGGTGATGCACACCTTTAATCCCAGCACTTGGGAGGCACCTGGATTAAATGAAATCATAGAACAAATGTACCTAACAGATATATACAGGACATTTCATCCAAATGCTGCAGAATACACATTATTTTCAGCAGCACATGGAATATTCTCTAAAATAGGTCATATATTAGGACACAAAGCAAATCTTAACAAATACAGGAAAATTAAAATAATTCCTTGCATTCTATCTGATCACAATGGTATCAAGCTATAAACCAACAGCAAGAAAGGCTATAGAGCTATAAATCATGGAAACTAAACAATACACTACTAAATGATCAGTGGATCAATGAATAAATCAAGAACGAAATCAAAACTTCATAGAGTAAATGATAATAAGAACCCAACATACCAAAACCTTTGGGACACAATGAAGGCAGTGTTAAGAGGGAAATTTATAGCTTTAAGTGCCTATATTAAGAAATTAGAAAGGTCTCAAGTAAACGACCTAATGCTTCACCTTAAAGCCTTGGATAAAGAAGAACAAAGCAAATTGAAAATCAGTAGATGGGAAGAAATAATAAAGATTAGGGCAGAAATTAATAAAATAGAAACCAAAAAAAATCCAAAGAATCAATGAAACAAAGAGTTGGTTCTATGAAAGGATAAACAAGATTAATAAACTGTTAGCAAATCTGACCAAAAGAAAGAGAGAAGAGACAGAAATTAATAAAATTAGAGATGAAAAAGCAGCATCACAATAGATACCAGAGAAATTCAAAAAATCATAGGGAGATACTATAAGAACATATACTCCACTAAGTTTGAAAATCTGAAAGAAATAGATGATTTCTTTGATTTATATGACTTACCTAAATTAAATTAAGATGAGATTAATCACTTAAATAGACCTATAACAACTATGGAGATTCAAGCAATTATCAAAAATCTCCCAACTAAAAAAAAAGTCCACACCAACATGAATTCACTGGTGAATTTTACCAGACCTTCAGGGAAGAACTAACACCATTGTTTCTTTTCCATAAGATAGAAAAAGAAGGAATCCTACCAATCTCCTTCTATGAAGCCAGCATCACCCTGATACCAAAACCAGGCAAAGATAGAACAAAAATAGAAAATTACAGACCAGTCTCCCTCATGAACATAGATGCAAAAATTCTCAACAAAATATTGGCAAACAGAATACAAGAATATATCAGAAAGATCATACACTCCGACCAAGTAGGCTTTATCCTAGAGATGCAAGGATGGCTCAACATATGCAAATCGATAAATGTAATATATTATATAAATGGACTGAAGAATAAAAATCACATGGTCATCTCATTAGATGCAGAGAAAGCATTTGAAAACATCGAACATCCCTTCATGATGAAAGTCCTACAGAGACTGGAGGGAAAAAGAAACATATCTCAGCATAATAAAGGCTATTTAAGACAAGCCTATAGCCAACATATTACTAAATGGGGAAAAACTGGAAGCTTTTCCACTAAAATCAACAAGACAAGGGTGTCCACAGTCCCCACTTTTATTTAATATAGTACTAGAATTCTTCTCCATAGCAATAAGGCAAGAGACACACATAAAAGGGATACAAATTTGAAAGAAGAGATCAAGTTATCATTATTTACAGATGACATGATTCAATACGTAAAGGACCCTAAAGACTCTACCAGCAAACTGTTAGAGCTCATAAGCTTCTATAGCCATGTAGCTGGATACAAAATAAACACAGAAATCAGTAGCCTTCCTATATGCTAACAACAAAAACACAGAGGATGAAATCAGAGAATCACTCCCATTCACAATTGCATAATAAATAAATAAATAAATAAATAAATAAATAAATAAATAAATAAATAAATAAAGTACCTTAGAATAAACCTTACTAAGGAAGTGAAGAATCTCTACCACAAAAACTTTAAAACTCTCAAGCAAGAAATTGCAGAAGACACGAGGAAATGGAAAGCCATCCCTGGTTCTTGGATGAGAAGAATCAACATTGTGAAAATGGCAATCTTATCAAAAGCAATCTACACATTTAATGCAATCCCCATCAAAATTCCAATGGCATTCTTTACCGAAATAGAAAAAAAAAACAATCCAAAAATTCATGGAAGCACAAAAATAATCTCAAATACCTAAAACAATACTGAGCAACAAAAATAAGGCTGGTGGTATCACCATACCTGATTTTAACCTATACTACAGAGCCATAGTAACAAAAACAGCATGGTACTGGCACAAAAGCAGACATGTAGATCACTGGAACAGAATAGAGGACCCAGATATAAGTCCAGGTAGCTATAGCCACCTGATATTTGATAAAAATGCCAAAAATACTCATTAGAGAAAAGACAGCCTCTTCAACAAATGGTGCTGGGAAAACTGCATATGTATCTGCAGATGGATGAAAATAGATCCTTCTCTCTCGCCATGCATAAGAATTAACTCAAAATGGATTAAAGACCTTAACATCAGAACTGAAACTCTGAAACTGCTAGAGGAAAAAGTAAGGGAAGCCCTTCAACATATTGGTCTTGGCAAAGACTTTTTGAATATAACCCCAATTACTCAGGCAATAAAACCACAGATTAACCACTGGGACCTCATGAAATTACTAAGATTTGGTATGGCAATAGACACTATGACTAAAGCACAGAGGCATTCTACAGAATAAGAAAAAATCTTTGCCAGCTATATATCTGATAGAGGATTAATATCTAGGATATACAAAGAACAAAATATTAAATAATAAGAAATCAAACAAGCCAATTTAAAAATGGGCTATGGAACTAAATATAGAGTTCTCAAAAGAAGAAATATGGATGGCATATAAGTATCTAAAATATGTTCTCCATCCCTCGTCATCAGGGAAATGCAGATTAAAACTATGTTGAGATTCCATCTCACTCCTGTCAGATTGGCTACCATCATGAAAACAAATGACCATAAATGCTGGTGAGGATGCATAAAATGAGGAACCCTTCTACACTGTTAGTGGGAATGAAATCTGGTCTAGCCATTGTGGAAATTAGTGTGGAGGTTCCTAACACAGCTAAAAATAGATCTACCATATGACTGAGCTATAGCACTCCTTGGCATATATCCTAAGAACTCATCTCATTACCTTAGAGATACTTGCTCAACCATGTTTACTGCCACTCTATTCACAATAGCTGGGAAATGGAACCAGCCAAGATGTCCCTCAACTGATATATGGATAATGAAGATATGGCACATTTATACAATGTAGTTCTACTCAGCAGTAAAGAAAAATGAAGTTATGAAAATGGATGGATCTGGAAAGGATTATACTAAGTGAGGTAACCCAGGCCCAGAAAGCCAAGTGCCACATGTTCTCTCTCATATGTGGATCCTAGCTATAGATGGTTGGACTTCTGTATGAGCAGGAAGAAAACTCAATAGCAAAGGCTAGTAAGCTAGAAAAGAGATATAAAGGAAATGGAATAGAAAGGAAGGGAGGAGGGTACTTAATAAGATAATATTGTATACATGTAAGTAGAAGAATAGATTAATGGGGGTGAAAAGGCCTAAGTGAGGTCAGGGAAAGAGATTAAGTAAAGGAAAGGTGGAGGGAGGGCTAATCAAAATCTAACAGAATATAAATAAATCATATGGAAAAGACCCAGTTATTCCCTTACTGGGCATCTACCCTAAAACCTTCAATCCACAGACTAAAGAGATTTGCTCAACCATGTTTATAACGGCTCAATTTGTAATAGCTAAGAGCTGGAATCAACCCAGATGTCCATCACTAGAAGAATGGATAACTAAGATGTGGTATATCTACACAATGGAATTCTATACAGCAGTAAGAAAAAAATGACACAATGAAATTTGAGGAAAAATGGTTGAACCTGGAACAGATCATTCTCGGTGAACTTACCCAATCACAGAAAAAAAATCGCCACATAGTCTCACTCATCTACAGCACCTAACCTGAATCTACCGAAGATACCTTACATACCCAGCAAGCATCTCCTAGATTAGACACTAGGATGGAAGGGGAGGGAGGGGAGGGCATCAAAGGGGTGGGAAACACAAATCTAGACCCAAACGGCAATGGTACCATAATCTTCTACTTACTAAAAGATAGACCAAATGGCTGATCCTTCACCAGGCCCTTACAGGGAACACCTGAACCACAAGACACTGGAGAGGGTAAGATTAAGACTAACCTTAGTCTCCTACATCTTCCCTCCCTCACTTCCCCTTTCCCTCTCTCTCTCTCTCTCTTATCTCTAACTCTTGTATATTAGTTATCTTTTTCCTCATTTTCTTAGTGGGCACAGACCTGTAACTCCCAGAACCAGCATGGGGCTATCATCCACAATGAGCTTTTGATCAGAGAGACCTACAAGGTTTCCAAAAAGACAGATAGATTTCTGTCAGAGTATTTGATGACCCACCAAAGGTTAGTGGTAAGACCCTACTGCTGAAGATACCTTATGTGATTGACATGCAAATTAGAATGGCATGGCTGGAAGTTGGATGAGAGTCAGTCCCCAGACAGTCAGCGCGTCTAGTGCCAGAAGGTGCTACATGGGCGACTGGGGGAAATTGACCAATATCTATCGAAGCAACGCATGGTCTAACCTACTTAGCAGCAAATAACTTATTGTGATGCCCACACAAGTGCAGTGGTGGCACACAGCCATGGTGGGGAACCAACTGCTCTCAATTTGGCTAACTGATCCCCTCACTGGTATGGGACCCATAGCTGGAGCTGGGAAACAAGTCAGAACCATATCCAAACATAAGCCCACTCTCCAGTATCAACCTACTATCAATTGTGGGCTACAAGAGGGCCTACACCTATTAAATTCTCTATAAAAAAAAAAAGTAAGGATAATCTCATTTGTCCTGGTGCTAACTTACTCTCCGTTGGAGAATCTGCTTCTCTTTTTCAGATAGATGTAGACCCTAAGGAGAGAGCCACCCCATCATACCTCAAAAGGGCTCCAGCTGAAACTAAGAAAACTTCGAGAAACAAGCAAGGGGGCTGTTTTTCCTGATGAACCGGACACCAGCACAAGGGGGAAGGAGATCAGCATAGAGAAAAATCAACTCCTACCAAATCAGAGAGCCAGAGCCTCAGAGGCCCTCAACACCTCATCACTGAAGCAGACCAAAAATGAACCCAACATGGCTCAGAGAAATTTTGCGGAAGAGGGGGCGGAAAGAATGTCAGAGTCACATGTTGGGTCATGATATGCAGAGACATTTAGCTTACCCATAACTGTGGGCTAACTCCACAATGCATGACCCGTATACCTCAACAAGGAGGGGCCAAGGGGAGGGGGTAGGTCACGGATGAGCCTAATAATGGTACCAAACTGACTGTATTTGCTGAATACAGAACTGACTAATAAAAAATAAAAATAAAAAAATAAAAAAAAATTAAAAATTAAAAAAAAACTGTACATTTGGTTTTACATTTGATAATTTATTTGTTTTACATTAAAATTTTTAATTCATAAAAAAAAAAAGAAAACTACTTTTTCGGACAATGGAACACTCAGGAGCCACAGATTGTTACTTGAAATTTTTCAGTGCCAGGGATGGGGTAGCTTCCAGTGAGTTGTTGGCCTGGGAGGTCCCTGATGCCCCCAAAATGTTACAGGCCAGTGCCAAGGCCCTTGGTTTTCCACCAGGAATAGAAGGTAAGACCCTATTGCTGAAGACTCCACATACTTGGGCTGCAAGGTCACTGAGAAATCTTGCTGGAACTGAGCTGATAACCTCCTCCCTGTAGACCAGCTGACAGAAATCTAGAAGAAGCCATGCTGCATGCAATTCGATGGGATAGAGAGAAATCACCAGTGAAGATACTCAACAGTGGACAATGTAAGCCTTATATTTTGGCAGCCAGGCCAAATGAGCCAACAGGTGCAATAGTGGCACATCTGTCATGGTGGAAACCTTCTAATTTGACTGGATGCCCACTCCATGGGAGGGAATACATCCCTGATGCTGAAAACCTACAACAGGGGTATTCATGAGCCCTAGGGGTGTAACATCTGCTGCTGTCTGGCTGAATGTATATACTATGCACAACAAACTGCCAAATAAGTACTTCTTTTAATGTTCATACCCATATATTAATGCTATTCTCACTTTTGGTAGAGAACCTTCTCTTTTCTGACAGCAGTAACTGTCAGACTCTGGGATGACACAGAAGGCATCATGGTTATGGAAAGAAGTGACAGAGGAATACTCAGTACTGCAATAACTTTATCACACCTTCCAAAGCTCAGGGTCCATTGTGGAAGAGGTGGTGGAAAGAATGTAAGAGCCAAAGGAAGGGTAGGACTCCTTACAACATGCTCCTCCAGACACAAAATGGCCTGGATATCCATGACCTCAGAATTCCTGACTCTACCTACACAAGAACATCATAATAGGAGCAAAAGATGATGACATCAAAATAAAAGAGAGAGTGATTGAGGGGGGGGGATATGATGGAGTGTTGAGTTTCAAAGGGGCAAGTGGGGGGGAAGGAGGGCATTACCATGGGATACTGTTTACAATCATGGAAGCTGTTAATAAAAAATAAATTAATTTTAAAAATCCAGGTAAATCTGAACATAAAGTGGTTTTCATGGAATTTATTAATATCATCACAAATAATATTTAGAAAACACTACATACTTCTCATTATAAGAATTTTCTGAAAGCCACTCAGTATCCTTGGGGAGATGAAGAAAGCTAAGAATGAATGGATAGATGAGCAGATGAATGATTAAAGTGATAAATTACAACCAGAAAGATAATTGGGGAAAAATGTACTTAGATGGATCAATTAAAACAATTCAATTTTGAGGTGGATGGAGTGATGGCATAATGGTTAAAGCACTTGCCTTCAAAGCTATAGGACTCAGGTTCAATTCCTCAGGACCCACATTAGACAGATGCACAAGGGGGTGCATGCATCTGGAGTTTGTTTGTAGCAGCTGGAGACCCTGGCATGCCCATTCTTTCACTGTCTCTCTTTAGATGCCTCTCTCTCTCTCTCTCTCTCTCTCTCTCTCTCTCTCTCTCTCTCACACACACACACACACACACTTGTCTCTGACTTGTCTTTATCTTATTATGGCTTCATTACACATACATACACACACATGTACATGTACACACACACACTGTGTTGCCTTTATTTTCCTATTGAAATTTGTAACCAAGCTTCATCTATGTCCTTGCCTATATTTGTAATATATTCAGTTCACTGATTTCCCAACTGATTTTATGTAATTATTCCCTAGTCTGAGAACTTCAGTATATAAGACTTAAACATGAATGAATTACTTTATAAGAATTCTCCAATGGAGGAATATGGGGTGATTGTGATTGTTAAAAGTAGCTATTTTGTTAGAACAGGAAAAAGGGAAGTGAATGTTTTAGAAGCTATGCACAATAAAAATACAAAGGAAGGAAAATTCAGAACATGTTCAGGTGAAGGTACATATTTTGCTTAGAGTAACATGCTAAGCCACCTAAGGAGACCACAAAGGAATACTTCAGAAATTGGAGGAAAACATGGGGTTTAAGGAGTGGAAAGACAGGGTTGTCAAAATAAAGGAGGTATGAATTTAGTTTATAAACTGCTGATGAAAGAAAAACATCTCTTTGATTTTTCAACCTGATCATCAAGCCATTCATTTAACATGTCTCTTGTCCAAAGTCCATGATTACACAACCACTGTCTGATGATGAACTGATTTCTCATTTCCGCTGCCTGTAGAGCAAGAATTCATCAAGAACAATGACTTCAATTATTTCCAACACACTCTCTTAATATATCTTATGATAAATAATCAGTAGTTTATGATCATATGTGTCCTTCCTATGCACATCTATAGGATTGGGTTAGCATGGTAGGGCTGCTTTAAAAAAATAAAATAGATCATGAGGGCTTAAACAACAGACATTCTATTTCTTATAGTTCTGGAGGCTGGGGAGACCAAGATCAAGGTACTTCTAAGTTCCTAATGAGATCAGATGGCAACTTCCTCACTGTATCCTTACATGGCAGACAAAGTGATCTCTCTCCACCCCCCCGCACTCTCCCATTATCTGTTCTTATAAAGCTACTAATCCCACCCTGAAACCCATCATCATATCCAGTAAGCACCACTCAAAGGCATAATCTTCACCTGTTATCACAGTGAGGATTAGAACTCCAATATATAATGGTGACGATAGAACTATGTGCATAAAAAGTTAAAATGTGGGAATTCTATTCAACTGTAGTCATATTGAGTACTTACCAGTGGGCAGGTGCCTGTAGTCTAATAAGTTCTATGCATAAAATTTGAGTTCTGGAAAAGCACATCTCTGGCTGGGTTCCCTGTGCCAGTCTGTATACTGCAGGTGCTGCATTGTGGAGGAAGTAGGCCATACCCCTGTTTCCTGGCTCCTGCCAGCAGAAGGAGCAGGCAAGCACGACAGTGAGGAGTGAGTAGGCCATATCCCTGCCTGCTGGCTCCTCCCAGTCCCCTGCTCTGGGTTCCCTGCCCTGCTCTGGGTTCTGGCAAGCACAGCTGTGTGGAGTGAGTAGGCAAGACCCCTCTTTCCTGGCTCCATGCCCCCACCCAGGTCTGGGTTCTTTGGGCCAGATTGTGTGCAGGCAGGTAATGAGTAGGCCTGATCCCTATTCCCTGGCTCACAAAATACAAAGGCAATTCCATAAGACTTACATCATATTGCTCAGTGGAAACCCTGAAATCCAGAAGGACCTGGAATGGAACACTTCAAAGTCTAAAAAACTATGGCTTCGAACCCAAGCTACTCTACGCAGCAAAAGTATCCCTCATAATAGATGATGAAACAAAAACTTTCCATGAAAATTCACCTCTATAATTCTATGAACACAAAGCCAAACCTACAGAGAATACTTGTGGGAATACTCCACACAGAATAGTCAAACAACCAATCTCAAGAGCCAGCAAGAAGAAGATCACAATAACAAAAATAGACCAGGTTCAACATAGTACAAAATGCAGAACACACCAAACCCTGTTAAACACCTCATTATGGCAGGGATTAATTCAAACCTCACAGTAAGAACCCTAAATATTAATGGTCTTAACTCACCAGTCAAAAGACACAAGTTATCAGGGTGGATCAAAAAAGTGGACCCTTATATCTTCAAGAAACTTACCTCACGACTAAAGATAGACACTTCCTTAAGGTGAAAGGTTGTAAAATGATATTCCAAGCAAATGGAAATAAAAAAACAAGCAGGTTTGGCGATATTAATATCTGATAAAATAGGCTTTAAACCAAAAGTAATTTAAAAATACAAAGAAAGCCACTTCTTACCCATCAAGGGAATGATCTAACATGAGCAAATCATAATCATTATTTATTTGAGAGTGACAGAGAGAAGGAGGCAGAGAGAGAGAGAGAGAGAGAGAGAGAGAGAGAGAGAGAGAGGGAGAGAATGGGTACGCCAGAGCTTCCAGCCTCTGTCAAGGAACTCCAGATGCATGTGCCCCCTTGTGCATCTGACTAACATGGGTCCTGGGGAATTAAGCATCAAACCGGGGTCCTTAGGCTTCACAGGCAAGCATTTAACCGCTAAGCCATCTCTCCAGCCTGAAAAATAATTTTTTAAATTGATGAAATGAAGAGCTGTTTCCTTGAAAAAATAAACAAGACTGACAAATCCCTGGCCAATTTGATTAAAAAAAAAATGGGAATTTCTCAAATTATCAAAATCAGAAATGAAAAAGGAGAGATCACAACAGATATCAATGAAATTGGAATAATCATCAGTGCATACTTCCAAAACCTCTACTCCACAAAACTGAATAATCTAGAAGAAATGGATAATTTCCTAGACATATACCAAATACCAAAAATAAACTCAAGCAAATTTATCTCCTAAACAAACCTATGGCATCCATGGAGATTGAAAAGGGAATGAAAAAAGCTCCCCAAAAAGAAAAGTCCAGGACCAGACGGTTTCTCCGCTGAATACTATCAAACTTCCATTGAAGAAATGAAGCCAATTTTTCTCAAATTGTTTTGCATAATCAGATCAGAGAATACTCCTCCCTGAATCCTTTTATGAAGCTAGCATCACTCTAATACCAAAACCAGACAGAGATACAATAAGGAGAGAAAAATATAGGCCTATATCCCTAATCAACTTAGATGCAAAGATCCTGAACAAAATCCTTGCAAACTTAACTCAACAACACATCAAAAGCATTATCCACTTAGATCAAGTAGGCTTCACCCCTGGGTATACAGGGATGCTTTAACGTATGGAAATCAGGCAACGTAATACACCACATAAATAAACTAAACCATAAGGACCACATGATCATCTCAATTGGTGTAGAGAAGGCCTCTCACAAAATACAACACCATTTCATGATCAAAACGCTGGAAAGAATAGGTATGGAGGGTTTATATCTCAACACAATAAAGGCTAAATATAAAGCTCCTAAAGCCCAAATAATACTTAATGGGGAAAAACTCAAGGAGTTTCCAATGAGATTGGGAACAAAACAGGGGTGTTCACTGTGACTACTGCTCTTCAACATTGTACTAGAAGTACTAGCCCAAGCAATAAGACAGGAGAAATTAAAGGCACTTAAATTGGAAAGGAAGAAGTCAAGTTAGCCCTATTTGCAGATGACATGACCCTATATATAAGTGACCCTTAAAGTCTCCATCGCAAAACTTCTAAAGGTGATAAATTGCTTCAGCATAATGGTAGGATACAAAATCAATGCACAAAAATCATCAGCTTTTCTATATTCAAAAGACAAATATGCAGATAAAGAAATCAGCAAGGCTGTCCCATGTTCAACAGCAACAACAATAACAAAAGATACCTTGGAATAACACTAAACAAGGATGGGAAAGAACTATATAATGAAAACATAAAAACACCTTAGAGCAGACTGCCAGCCAAGATGGTGACCGCCTAGCTGCGCTGCAAATCCCAGGGAAAGAAAGGCAAGACATTAAGGGTCCACAGAGGCTTTTAGGGGAGAGCCATCTCCAATAGATTGTCAGTGGGAGGGCACAGAGGGGGCAACAGGGAATCATGGATCCCCTCGCAGACGGGTAGCCCACCCATCCCCCCAAACAGCCGTCGTGTCCAAGGCACTGCCGCTGCTGCTGCCACCACGCACCAACCGATCCCTGCGTATGGAAGCTTACACTGCTCCGCACAATCGTCCACTCGCCCACTTATTGCTCAGCCACTACACATTCAGTGAGACCTGGCAATAACAGGGAATCCCTAATTCCCTCAGGAGTGGGTAGCCCACCCCTCCTGGTATCCACAGGGCAGCTGCACACAGATCGATCCCTGCATGTGGAAGCTTAGACTGCTCTGCCCATTCGCTCATTTACTGCTCCTGCCGCTGCACATTCAGTGAGCCCAGTCCCACAGCAACTGGCACACAAGCTCAGACTGTGTCTCTCATTTGTGCCAGATCAGGTGCCATCCTCTACCTGTCTGCCACGCCGGCCATCCACCATTGTCCTGTGGCAGGGGAGCACAGACTGCTTGCGGGTCCCAGTGTTCCCAGTCAGAGTTTGGGCTGCTTCAGTGCTTTGTGCCTCAGTATCCCTCCTAGCTCAAATGCAGGCAGATTTGGCGCATTATCGCTTGAGAATTTAGGCAACTTTGGCGCCCCTGCCAGGAAGTAGATAGGTGGCTTTGTCAAGTGAGAGCCAAAGCCCAGGCTGCTTGGCAACTGCCCCAGACTGCCTCAGATTCCCATTGTGCTTGAACCTAGGGTGATCCACCCACCCACATGCCCATACACTGTCATGGGCAGACCACAGTGCAAAAGAAATAACATGAAAAATCAAGTGCAAGAAAATCCAGTTAGATCACCCAGCCCTACAACGAATACATCCAATGAAAACATAGAAGAGTCACTAGGATCAGAACATCAACTTGAAGCTATGAGCAATGCAACCCTGACCAACCTACTGGTAGAATTTGCAGGAAAGCAACAAAGGACCAATAATCGTGTGGATGCTGCCATCACTAAACTAGAACTAATAGATAAGAAATTGGAAGGAGTTCAAAGAGAGTTAAGAGATTTGAGGGAGAGTGAATAAAAGAAGACCTTACAAATCATCTGGCCATGCTAAATGAAGATGTAAAGAAATACAAGGATGAATTCCAAGAATCATCAAGAAAATCAGAAAATGATGTGAAAAGGGAGCTTGACAGAGGGATGGAAATTATACATAGAAAAGTAGTATGAAATGCAAACTTCATTGAACAAGTCCAAAACTCTCTAGAAGCTCTCAAGAATAGAGTCAGCCAAGTGGAGGATAGAAACTCTAATCTGGAAGACAAGATGGAAGAAACAGTTCCAGAGTTCAAAATTTCAGTAAGTTCAAAAGTTCCTGTGAACAGAACATGAGGGAACTGTGGGATACACTTAAACGTCCTAATATCAGGATCTTTGGAATACCAGAATGAGAAGAAATTCAGACCAAAGGCATGGAGAACTAGGATTGGATGGTGAGGGAGAGGAGGGCATTGAAGTGGTGGGAAACACAAATCTACACCCAAACGGCAATGGTACCATAAAATTCTACTTCTTAAAACACAGACCAAATGGCTGAACCTTCACCAGGCCCTTACAGGGAGCACCTGAACCACAAGTAACTGGAGAGGCTAAGATCAAGACTAACCTTAATTTTCTACATCTTCCCACCCTCCCTTTCCCTGTCTCTCTCTCTCTCTCTCTTCTCTCTAACTCTTGTATATTAGTTATCTTTTTCCTCATTTTCTTAGTGGGCACTGACCTGTAACTCCCAGTACGAGCATGGGGCTATCATCCACAATGAGCTTTTGATCAGAGAGACCTACAAGGTCTCCTAAAAGACAGACAGATTTCTGTAGGAGTACTTGATGACCCACAAAAGTTAGTGGTAAGACCCTACTGCTGAAGACACCTTATGTGGTTGGCATGTAAAATGGAATGGCATGGCTGGAAGTTGGAAGAGAGTCAGTCCCCAGACAGTCAGGGCGTCTAGTGCCAGAAGGTGCTACATGGGTGACTGGGGGAAAATGACCAATATCTGTCCAAGCAACTCATGGTCTAACCTACTTAGCAGCAAATAACTTGCTGTGTTGCCCACACAAGTGCACTAGTGCCACACAGCCATGGTGGGGAACCAATTGCTCTTAATTTAGCTAACTGATCTCCTCAGTGGTATGGGATCCATAGCTAGAGCTGGGAAACAAGTCAGAAGCATATCCAAACATAAGCCCACTCTCCAATATCAAGCTACCATCAATCATGGGCTACAAGAGGGCCTACACCTATTAAATTCTCTATTAAAAAAGTAAGGATTATCTCATTTGTCCTGGTGCTAACTTACTCTCCATTGGAGAATCTGCTCTCTTTTTCAGATAGATGTAGATCCTAAGGAGACAGCCACCCCATCATACCTCAAAATGGCCCCAGCTGAAACTAAGAAAAATTGGCGAAACAAGCAAGGGTGCTGTTTTCCTGATGAACCAGATACCAGCACAAGGGGGAAGGAAATCAACACAGAGAAAAATCAACTCCTACCAAATCAGAGAGCCAGAGCCTCAGAGGCCCCCAAGACCTCATCACTGGAGCAGACAAAAAATGAACCCAACATGGCTCAGGGAAATTTTGCGGAAGAGGGGGAAGAAAGAATGTCAGAGCTACATGTTGGGTCATGATATGCAGAGACATTTAGCTTACCCATAACTGTGGGCTAACTCCACAATGCATGACCCATATTTCTCAACAAGGAGGGCTCAAGGGGAGGGGGTAGGTCACGAATGAGCCTAATAATGGTACCAAACTGACTGTATTTGCTGAATACAAAACTAATTAATAAAAAAAAACCTAAGAAAAAAATTGAGGAGGACATGAGAAGATGGAAAGGTCTCCCATGCTCCTGGATAGGTAGAATTAATATTGTGTAAATTGCAGTTCTACTAAAAGCAATATGCAGATTTAATGCAATAACAAAAATACCAGCATTGTTCTTCATAGAGATTGAAAAAATAATCTAAAAATTCATACAAAATGTTAGAAGGTCACGGGTATCCAAACATACCCTCCGGAAAAAGAAAAAAAAAAAAGCTTCTAGAGGTATCACCATACCCAATTTAAAGCTATAATACAAAGCCATAATGACAAAACCAGCATGGTACTGAAATAAAAACAGAAACATAGACTAATGGAACAGAATTGAAGTCCAAGACCTTAGGTCAAGAGCCTGCAGCTGCTTGATCTTTGACAAATGTGCCAATAACATAGACTGGAGAAAAGACAGCATCTTCAACAAACAGTGTTGTACAAATTTGATGACCATATATAGAAACATGAAATTAGACCGAGTCATTTCACTTTACACAAAAAAGTCCAAATGGATTAAAGATTTGAATATAAGACCTGAAACTCTTCAAATACTGGAAGAATAAATAGGAGACACTCTCCATGATATAGGAATGGGAAAAGACTTCCTGAAATTGAACAAGCACTCAAACAATGGTATCTCATAAAGCTAAAAAGCTGGTATACAGACAAACATACCATAAGCAAAGCCAATAGATTACCCACTTGAAGCCTAATATTTAGAATCTACAAAGAACTCAAAAAACTAAACAACAAAAAAATCAAACAACCCACTCCAAAAGTGGGGCAGAGAACTAAATAGGGAGTTCTCAGAGGAACAATTAAAAATGGCTAACACACTTAAGGAAATGTTGAACACCCCTACCCATTAGGGAAATGTAAATTAAAACAACTATGAGATTCCATCTTACCCCAGTAAGGATAGAAAACATTAACAAATCAAATGAAAACAAATGTAGGCTAGGATGTGGAGAAATAGGCACACTCATTTTCTGTTGGTGGGAATGTAAGCTGGTACAACCACTATGGAAATCAATATGGAGACTCCTAAAAAGGATGAATATAGAGTTACCAACAGGCCTGTTATTCCCTTTTTACACATTTACCCTAAAAGCTCCACATCTCAGTTCAGAGATATTTGCGCAAACATGTTTACAGCTTCTCAATTCATAATTGCTAGGAACTAGAATCAATCCAGGTGCTCATCAGTGGATGAATGGATAACCAAGATATGGTACATCTACACTATGGAATACTACTCAGCAGTAAGGAAAAAAATGACACAATGGAATTTGAAGAAAAATGGTTGAACTTGGAACAATTCATTCTAAGTGAACTCACACAATCACAGAAAGACAACCATCACATGATCTCACTCATCTGCATTTCCTAACCTGGATCAGCCCTAGTAGCTGACATACCTGACTGGCATCTCAAGGATTAGACAACAGGGAGGGTAGGGTGTAGGGGAAGGAGAAAGGCATGGGGGGGGGGTCACAAAACTAAACTGAAATTGAACTGGTACCATAGAATCCTATATCCTGGAAGTTAGACTAAAATGTGGAACCTTCAACAGGACCTTAGGGGGAGCACCTGAATTGAAGGTCCCTGGAGAGGGTGATACAAAGCTTAACCTTAAATTTCTCCTGTTTCTCTCTCTTCTCTGCCTTTTTCTTTTTTCTTTGCCCTTGGTACTGCCATGTAATTCCCTGAACCATGGTGTGGTTTACATCTACAATGAGCTGTTGATCAGAATGACCTACTAGATCTCCCAAAACAAACAAAACAGACTTCTTTCAGAGCATTTGATTACCCACCAGAGGTAATGGTAAGACCCTACTGCTGAAGACACCATACATTGTAGGCATGGACCATGGAGGGACATGGTTGTAATCTGGAGGAGAGCCAGTCCCCATACAATTAGCACATGTAGTGCTGGAAGGCACTGTATGAGCTACCAAGGGAAAGTGGCAAACGTCTGTCTAAGCAACTCAAAGTCTAATCAACTCAGAAGCAAACACCCTGATGTGATGCTCACACAAGTGCAATAATGGCACACAGCCATGGTGGGTAACCAACTGCTCTGGGATTGGCTAACAGATCCACTCAATAGAAAGGAAACCATATCTGCAACTGAGAAATAGGTTAGAATCATATCCAGATAATGATTTTGCTTTCCAATGTCAATCTCCCACTAACCTTAGACTATAAGAGGGTCTACACCCTTGAAATTATCTCTAAATTAATAATGGTTATCCCATTTAACTGGTTCTGACTACACTCTCTTTTGGTACTCTGCTTGTTTTTTTCAGATGGCAGTGGGTTCTGAGGAGATAAATGACCCAGCACACTTCACCCTGGCCCCAGATGAAATCATTGAGGAACTGGGGAAATGACCAAGAGTGCTGCTTTCTTGGTGAACCTGATGTCAGCACAAGAGTGAATGAGATAGACATTTAGGATACTCAACACCTACCAAACCAGAGATCCAGAGGCTCCTAAGAGCCCATCACTGAAGTAGACCTAAACCACACCCAACATGGCTCAGGTAATTTGTGTAAGAGGGGGAGGAAAGATTGTTAGAACCACAAGTTGGGACATCTTGCAAAGAAACATTGCCTATCCCCCATAATTGACTGCTTCCCCCATAATGCATGATCCATAATTCCCATGGGGTTGACCTTCATCCCAAACAATGAGGGCCTCTTCAGAAAATGAGCAGGGAGCAGGGAAAGTATGGTACTAACATGTATTGTTTACATACTAAATATATCCATATCTAATAAAAATAAATTTAAAAAAAGAAAAGAAAACAAAAGCACATCTCTGGGCTTTCACAGTGTGGTAGAAATCCTACAATAGACAACTGAACCAAGTTACTGCTTAGTATGAGTCCAGCTGTCCTAATTAACATCTCACAGATAACAATTATAGTTCAAAGACCCAAATCCATCAACAAAAGTGTATATACCTTCAACCAACTTATGTATGAGAATTAAACAATTCCCTTGTCTGTTGCAACCAGAAAATATAATGTGATTGGAACCATTTCCAGCTTCTATTCACTAAGAAGTTGACAAAGCCCTTCAGTCAGTAATCGGGGACAACTGTGCTCTCTGTTCTAGTCTATAGCCTTCTTTAAGAGGTCTGGTGATAACTTTGGTATGACCATACAAGTCCTATTCTAAGATTTCTGTCATATTGTACAAATATTTCACTGTCATTTATACCCTGCTCACGGTAATATCATTAGGGACCAAGTGTTACCCATTGATTCATACTTTTTTTTCCTCAAAAATGTTCTGAAGAATATGCATTCTCTTCTCTACTTTCTAAGTGAGTTTCCTTTCTACATCTAACCACTGTACAGTGGGTACTTTTGCACTCTTGAAGATAGGCATCAAATCTATCAAAGTATTTTTACCCACTTACCAAATTCATTACTTTCTATTTAGCATGAGAACTGAAAATGCCTTCATCATGATGAAGACTCTGTATTTATAAGTGACATCCTAACCATCCCTCTAACTACCCACAGAAGCAATATAGCTTAAGTAGTTTTGTTAATATTATATTATAAATATCAATGTACCTGTTTTATAATGCATATTTTCAATAATTATTTTTCTGTATATTAAAGAAAAGAATTGTTCAAGATGAATAACTTCAGTTTTTGGATAATAGAGTACATATTCTCACAACACATTGTTTCCAGTCTTAGTTGAGCCACATGTTATTTAGGGAGATTTGTGCAGTTAAATTAACTATTTTTGAAATACTGAGGATTTAATCGGGGCCTCATGCATACTAGGCAAACATTCTAGCAAGAACTATATCCCCAGGCCTTAATTGACAATTTATTAATTTTTTTAGACAGAAGTTTTTCATTTCCACATCACCCACATGAACGGCTAACTCTCCTGAGTTTCTATGCACTTTAGGTGTAATATTTTGCTACTTTCCTGGGATTTAGGTACAGCACAGATCTGATCTGCCCACCATCCATGTCACCTACTGTGAAGCAACTGTCATTTCCTAAGCTCATCATTACATCAATATTGTATTTCTCAAATATTTATCTATAATATTGTGTCACTGCCAAGAATCGGGTATTTTGCAACACTTTCAGAACTAAATGGTGTCATTCATTTTGTAAGAGCACAAGGATATGACAGTTTCTTGTAACAGAAATAACACTACTTGCTTGTAAGAAAATCAGATTATGAAATGCAATTTCCTTTCCTTGACACTAATAAAGCTTTTCTAAACTAAAATTCAACTATAAGACTTCTCTGCTTGTTTTCTTTATTAAATAATTTTTTTTTCTTCTTGGTTTCAACAATTGATGGAAAACTTTACTCCAAAGTATACAGTCTAGTAGTTAGGGTGTCTGCTCCCATAGTCTTTCTCCACTGTGCTCATTCTCATAATTGACTTTGTTCATAGAACACAAGAGCACCCTGGTCTTAGTTTTCAAGGACTACTCTTCATGCTCTATTCAAGTCTTCAATTGACTATATGGGGCTCATTCACATCACAGTGGACAATCTGAGTTCTACTTCTTTAGTCCAGCCCCAAAACATCATCATGGTAACACCTATGATAGTATGTGTCCAAATAAATGAGCACCATGGGCACAGTGAAATGAACATAGGTTACACACTATTGAGACAGTGGACAAAATTAGAATATAATTTTTCAGATTGAATAACTTATATCAGTATTATAAAGTTTCTTGTTAAAATATGAATCACATGTTATATATATTTTATGACTATAAAATGAAATCTTTTGGGTCTGGAGAGATGGCTCAGCAATTAAGGTGCCCAGCAGGTAGTGCTGAGGAAGGACCAGACCCACTGGTTCCTCCCAAGGGGTCGAGTAGGAGGGTGGGTGCCAATGGCCAGCAACACACCACCGATCTGGGAGTCTCGTCAAAGCAGGAACTCACTTTATTGTAACAGGCAGGTGCTTATATAGCATTGAGAAGGAGGTTGGGGATTTTAGGATGGGGTGAGGTGTAAGGGCCAATAGCATACCGCGACTTTTGAGATGATTGGTTCTAAGCGTGCGCACATGTGGGAATTCTAACTTCCTATGCGGAAGTAGCAGGCCAGAGGCCATTTGGCGCCCTGCTGAGTCATAGCTGGCCAGAGGCAGGTCGCCAAACTTTAGCTAGGCTCAGGAAGTTCCACTAGGCCTCACGTCCGGGGCTCTCAAGGCCGGACACCCGATAGCCTGGAGTATCCATGTAAAGCCAGATGCACAAAGTGGTGCATACATTTGGAGTTTCTTTTGCAGTGGCAAAAGGCCCTGGCACACCTATTCTCATTCTATCTATCATCTATCTTTCTATCATCTATATGTTTGCCAATAGATAAATAAAAATATTTTCAAATAAAATCTATTAATTAAAAAGCACTCAGTCTTATTTACTGAATTTAATTGTTATACTTTGATCATGCTTGAAAACTATTCTTTTTAAGAGCCATAATCTAAATAATTATTAGGTAAGAAGGCATATAGTACCCAACCTTCTTTCAAATGGTCATATCAAGATATGTAGAGAAAGTAAACAATAAAGCAAATTTGATAAAATATTAAAAAATAATGAAGGTAGGTCCAGGATATACTTAAATTCTTACAATTTCATACAGCTTAAAATAAACCAAGGAACAAAACCATGAAGCAGAAGCAGAGCCAAGTCCCAGACCTACTAAATAAGAAGCCCTAGTGATGCTGGGATTTTAGGATAAGGCTAAACTTGGGATTTTTCAAAGCTCTAGAGAAGATTAAAAGTATACTCAAACTTGAGAACCATACAACTATAGGCACTTGGTCTCACATGTACAATGATCTCACAATATATTACATTGAGTTTAATCCACAAAACTTGTAGCCTCTTTTTTGAAAAAGTCAAGTTCAGTCACAGTAATAATGAGCAAGTACATGTTGGCATATTATAATAATAAGGCAAATCTGATAAAAGGCATTTCTGGAGTCCAGTTTGTACCTGGTACCCATGCTTGGCTAGCATATGTGAGTCTTCTACTCTCAGGTCACCTAAGGTATCACAGCACACACACTGACACTTAATGCCACAAGCTCTGTGAGAAATGGATTACATCATCAGAAGAAAATCGCTCTGGTTTGCAACTGTGTGAGTGACAAAAACCCTTCTTTCCAAGCCTGACAGTTAATTCTGAAACAACCAGCTTCAGACAACCTAGTGAGTAATGAACTTGAGCAGGTCAGTGGAGGACCACATGATTTACATTCATTAAAACTAATTAAAACCACAGGCAGGAACTAAAAGCTGGAGACTTATAATCAGCAATTATTAGACCATACTACAAACTACTAACAACTTTTTAAAACTTTCTTCTCTAAACAGTTAACTCTTACTATCCCATACCCTAGACAGGAACCTAATGTTTGATTTTACATTCTACTTGGAAAGAGTTTGTTTTGGAAAACAGATTCTAAGAGTTGTGACATTTCCCTCCAATGTAAAATACAGTCTAAACAAAGAGTTAGGACTTCAACTGATCCAATAGGGATGGCCAATCCTCCTATAGCTCCCCATACTTTCCACAGAAATTTGTTGAACATGATCTCTCTCATAATATAATACAGTGCTGATGATTTGAGAACTAAGGTATTTGGAAGGTACACAGAGAAAAAGCACAACCACTATGCAAAAGTCATCTGCCAGAACTGCTAGATCCACTTTTGAGCTAATCCTTCAAAGTAAAGCTCTGGTTTAATCTCTTACCCAACCTTCTAATCAATCCTCAAGTGGATCTCTTTGAATAGATAAAAATTAATAGTATCTCAAACCCTAAAGTCTTTAATGAGTGTTGCAACATTGATAAACTCAATTGGTGCATCCTGGCAAAAAAAAAAAAAAAAAAAAAAAATCAAGTGATACCATGGATCAATTTTTAATTCAACTTCCAACATTTATAATTTGACATTCTTTTCAGTGAGTGGTGTAAGTGGTACACTGCAGGATACATAAAGATAAAGCACAAAGAACAGTTAAAGAAGATGACTAGCTGGGCCAGTGATGGTGCATACCTGTGAAGCCAGCACTCCAGAGACTGAAAAGGAAGGATTGGGAGTTCAGTGCTAACTTAGACTACATAAGCGGCCCTGTTTCATAAAAACAAGCAGTTAACAAACAGAAAGGATGGTAGCCTCAAAGGGACTAATGATTAAGTAACAAACTAGATATGTTGTACTTTGCTATATGTTGGACTACATATGGTTTTCTAAATGAAGTACCAAAAATGTGTCACACCCATGCCTGAACATCCTATTCCTCAACTAGGAAGCCACTTTCTTTTCTCTGCTTAGAAAAAGAATCTATATAAACTAAAATTAAGCCCCCTTATAAGGCTCACTTTAGTAAATTATCTTATATTTAGTGATTTGGTATCTGGGGAGATGACTCAGTGGCTAAAAGGCTTTCTGTGTAAGCATGAGGTCTTGACTTTAGATACCCAGAACCCATCTAAAACCTGACATGGTACCATAGGTATCAACATTCCCAATGCTTTGACAGTAAGATGAGTGGGAGAGACAGGAGAATCCCTGGAAGCTCATGAGAAAACTAGCCTAGTAGCCATAGCATCAAACAAGAGAACCTTTCTCAAATAAGGTAGAAGGTGAGGACCAATACCTAAAGTTGTCTTCTGACCTCCATGCATGCACATGCATACACACACAAATACACACATATGAAAGAGAGAAAGACAGAGATCATATATAAAAACAAAGATTAAAAAAAACTCGTGTCACCAACATATGATTAATTTTTTGGATGAGACTGGGTCATACTCATTTTTACAGCCATAAATACCTAGCAAATTGCTTGATGCTACCTAGAGCTATAATAAATGTTTACTAAATTTGAACAAAATTGAAAGGAATCCTATCATTCTGAGTTACAATGGTAAAGATTTCTCAGGTCATTGAACAGATGCTATTATATTTTCCACATTTACTTATTATTTATTTAATTTGCAGAGAGAGGGAGAAATAGGTGTTTCAGGGACTCTTGCTGCTATAAAAGTTCCAGGTATATGTACCACTTTGTGCATTTGGTTTTTTCAGGTGGATACTGGGGAAGTGAACCTGGGTTGGTAGACTTTTCTAGCCAGTACCTTGGAACAATCTCCCTAGCCCTATTATATTTTACTATCTGATCACCAACTGAGGAAGGAGGAAAGAAAGGAGGGAGGGGAATGTGGTAGCAAATGTTGCTACTGTTGCTACTGTTCAACCCAACTAGCAAGACATAATCTATATACAATATATGTTTTAGAATGCTTACTGAATTATAAAAGTCTCTTTCCTAATGACAGGTACTATACAATTATATTGAAATGATAATTATAGTATAGTCTGAAGAAAATGTAGCATTAAATAGCACCTATGTGATAGTAGTCTACATCTCTCCAGTTTCATATGACAGAATTAAATTTAAAGAAAACAGAAAAATACAGCTCAATATTCCTCTGGGAACTCAAACCAAGCCAACCTTATTAATAACCCTTTCATCCTTGAGTGTTCTCTGGTGTACTACTTCCCTTATGTCAACAGCAAGTATTTAACTAGACTCAATAAACTGATAGAGTAGATACTGAGAATTTTGCCAGTGGGTATAATATTAAAACATGAAGACATCCTTTGCTTCTTGCTTCTTTGGCTTTTTAAAAATATACTTTTATTTACTTATTTGCAAGGAGAGAGAGAGAGAGAGAAAGATAGAGAGAGAGAGAGAGAGAGGATATACCAGGGCCTCCAAGCAATGCAAACATATTCCAGATGTATGTGCCACTTTGTGTATCTGCATCTTACATGGATACTGGGGAATTGAACTAAGGATATTAGGTTTTGCAGGTAAAAGCCTTAAGTGCTGAGCCATCTCTCCAGAACCTTCTTTGGTTTTTAATCCTTTATGAGTCTAGCTTGTTACTTCATAATGGATGTCGCTATCACTGTAGCCAAAGCTGAGGTCCTGCATCAAAATCTACCTCTATGAATATTCATTAACTATTCCAAAATGATTATATCTATGCACTCATTATTCTTTTGTTCCATTCAAAGTCATCTCTGTGGGCAATTCAGTGGGTCTACATTATTTGAAAATTAACAGTTTCATAAGAAAGCATTTCAGAGCTAGGAGAGGGCTCAGTGTGCTTGATACACAAGTGTGAAGACCAAAGATCATATTCCCAAAACCTATGAGTTCTATGAAGGCATGGCAGCCTACCTTGTAATCCAGTACTATACTAACAAAATTAGAAAGCCATGGATTCAAGCGAGAGACAGTGGCTCAGTAAAGTAGCAAATGACACCTGATATTGATGCACACACAACTACATATGTGCACATAAATGAATGCAATCACATATATTACCAAATTAAAAAAAAATCAAAGTTTTTTTGTATGCCAACTAAGTGAGTTAATAATTTAAAATAAAAATCCAGATCCTACAGTTCCGCTTGGTTAGAATATTCATATTTAATAAGTCAGATCAAAATAAATCAAACAGACCTTAAAAGATATAACAACATCCAATAAGATTAAACAAATACATTTAGTTTTTTATAGGTTTACCTATTGTCATTATAGTTTGGCATAAAAATGAAATTATTTTGCAATTTATCTTTTTAAACCTGAAGGAAGGACAAGAGGAATGAATAAATAAATTGATTAAACACCAATATTTCATATAAAATAAAACATTAAATGTCTTAATCTTCATAAATTTCATGCTGCACAATTTATGTCACAAGTGAGAGGTTTTCACTGCAGTGCAACTAGAGCCAACACTGAATTTCTTTCTTTTGCTCAAATATTTTAATTATCTAAATTGATTGTCATTCCTTTTCCATCTTTCCTATTTCTGCAAATGAATCAGACCATGATGAAAGAAAGACCTAGACACAATAAGCAACTGACATTTATATTCTACAAATGTACTTTTTGTGTGGTCTTGCAGTTATTCTGATGCACAGTGAAATTCAGTAATAAGAAAGCTCTATTTTATCCAAGTAATTCCTTTATGTGTTCTTACTTTGAGTACGAAATTAGAAAATGATCACTGCAGAATTTATTTCAATTAAAGAAAAACAAAACTAGAAATTTCTGATTATTATTTGAGTCAATGTCAACTAGTCAAAAGTTGAACTCTAAGAGAAATGTTCTAGTCCCAGAAAAGGCATCTAATTGATGAGACCTTAGAATTTAACGAGACACACTGGTAGTAACAATAGATACTTGGGAATGCTTCACAACAATCAAAAAGGCTATCACTACTCTCCCTTCACATGTGAGGGAAACTGATTAACTTAGCTATTGCTCAATGACTTATGAAGAGCTGGAACTCAAGGTCACAGCATGTCCCCAAGGCTTCCACTATTTATCAGTCCTCCAAAACCCTTCCTACAGCACGTGTCACATCCAATCTCTCATCTCGTTGCCAACACCTTAGAAAAGAAGACACAAACCAAGAGAAACAAACTCAACAGAAAAAAGAGAGAGAGAGAGAGAGACAGTCATCTACTTTGGCTTTTTATGGTGGTTTGAATCAGATCCCCCCCCCCCCGCCATAAACTCATGTGCTTTGAATGCTTGCTACCCATCTGGTGACAATTTGGGATGTGGAGCTTTGCTGGAGGAAGTGTGTTTCTGGGATCAAGCTTTGGGGTGCTGTGGATAGCTCTCGCTTGCCAGAGCTCAGCTCACTCTCTTGCTGCTGTTTTCCACCCGCTGTAGCAGAAGTGATATCCAGCCTTTGCTAATTCCATGCTTTCTACTGCCATCATGAAACTTCCCCTCAATACTGTCAGCCAAAATAAACCCTTTACTCCCATGAAGCTGCTTTTGGTCCAGTGTTTTATCCCAGCAACAAGAAGGTCACTATGATGAAATAAAATACAATAAAACAAATAATTAAATAGTTTGCACCATGGATTATCATTACTGTTCTTACTACCAGCAAAGCTATTAATTGCACTAAAGTTAGAAAGCCAATTCCAGATAGCACCAAGAACACTACAGAAATCCATCCTTAAAATTATTTCTCAAGAACCAGATGCCCCAATCTGTACTAGTCAGGATTCTCTAGAGATACAGAACCAATACAATGAGTTGGCATTATAAAGGGGATTTATTAGATTATTTTACAGCAGTCCACTAATAGCTGTCTGCAGGCTTGAGCCTTGAGGAACCTAGTAGTTGCTCAGCCATCTTAATCAGACACTGAAGGCCAGAGGGATTCGTTGAAAGCCACTAGTCTGCAGCCCACATTGGAATACTGATAAAACTTGGTTTTAATGCTGACAACAGCTAGTCAAAGCAAGGTGGATTCATGTAGGAGTGAATACAGAGCAGCAAGGCAAAAGGGGGCTGTGCTCTCTTGAATTTTCCTTATATATAGTCCACTCCCATTAGGGCCACCCACTTTGAAGGAATGACTTTCTTCTTCAGCTAATCTTTCATGGAAACAATGTCATACACCTACCCAAGATGAATGTCTCTGGATTCCTAATCTTATCAAGTTGACAATAGAGCTTAATCATCACACTTTTAAATTCTAACTTTTGATGATATGAACCAAAAGTGATTAATTCGCTTAATTTGTTTTCTACTCAAGCTTAAAACATGGTGTATCTGGGTCTCCCTGAAACCCAATAGTTTATAACCTTATTGTTTTTTTAAAGATTTATTTTTATTTTAATTTATTCTTTAGAGAGAGAAAGAGAAAGAACAGGTGTACCAGGGCCTCCAGCATCTGCAAACGAATTCCAGATGCATGTGACACCTTGTGCATCTGGCCAATGTGGGTCCTGGGGAATTGAACTTGGGTCCTTTGGCTTTGCAGGCAAGTGCCTTAACTACTAATCCATCTTTCCAGCCCTAAACCTATTTTACCTTTTTTAAAAATTTTTTTGTACATTTTTATTTATTTATTTGAGAGTGACAGACAGAGAAAGAGGCAGAGAGACAGAGAGAGAAAGAATGGGAGCACCAGGGCTTCCAGCCACTGCAAACGAATTCCAGACATATGTGCCCCCTTGTGCATCTGGCTAACGTGGGTCTTGGGGAACCGAGCCTTGAACTGGGGTCCTTAGGCTTCACAGGCAAGCGCTTAACCACTAAGCCATCTCTAAAGCCCCTATTTTACCTTTCATACATGTTTATAATGTATTTTGATCATAACCCTTTCCTGTTTGTTACCTTCTCTTGATCCCCTTCAACCTCCTCCCACAGAACTCCTCTTTCTGAAACCCAGTATTTTCAATAGTTGTATGGTTATGGGGGAAAGAAGCCACTTTCATTTCCAAGAAGTGCTTTATTCCAGAAAGTTTTGATTTATTGATTTATTGATCCAAATCTGCATGTGGACAACATGGCAAGCACACCACTACTCATGCAGAAATTCAAAGTATGGCTGACAAATGAAAGGGATTCTTTCCAAAGTGATAAATGAGAACAGTAGAAGGGAGGAGAGAATCTGTCGCATTTTCAGGGCAAGGAATAGGTATAAGAAGCAGATTTTTGCTGATTGAAGTTACAAATGGATAGACCTAAAGGGATGTGCTGGAATTCAGCTTCTTTGTCGTTACTCTTTTGCTGCAATGCTATGAGACGTAACTGAGATGGGTGGAAAACAGGACATAAATGGGCTGGGTGCTCATAAAGCTGTGTCAAGCACTTAATTCAATCCACCACTGAAAATTTACTCTACCCCTTTGAATAGACAAAAAGGAAGAATGTGTGGTATTTTTAAAACAGGCAAGAGAAAAACTGTCAGATCATTTCCTGACTTCAGTACTGTTGCTTGTTGCTAAATTAACAGAACATTTCATATGTGAACAAATTACCAAATCTTTAAATATAATTATGGTACCTTTTAAAATATCAGTTCTAATTACATTTTTCTTTGACAAAGTAATTATACTTTAAGAAACTGTGATCAGAACTTTTTTTTTTTTTTTTTTTTTTTGCTGACAGATCTGAGTTCAGAAGGTAGAAAAGGTGTTTTTAGATTATTTCACAAAAAGCAAGCTAAACTTTATATAACCCCCTTGTCTAGCCCTGTAAAAGAAAGTCTTAAAATAGACTAACAAGCACAAATTTTAATCTTCTTTGAAGCCATTCATTGATTTGCAATTCAATGCTCTTTAGGACAATGGTGGTCACATACAGCAGGCTGCATTTTCCTTTGTGCATTTGTTTTCTGTGTATTTAAAATCACAGGGCTGTGCCAAGAACTTCTTTGTTATTAGTGCAATACAAATGAACTGAACCTTGGACCTGTTTGTCTTAAGAGGCGGCAACACAGGCCCTCAACTGGTGCTTCAGATTTCAGATTTTCCCACAGTTTATCTGCCGGGCTCCGCCGGCGGGGGCAGGTAGTGCCGAGGGAAGGACCAGGCCCGCTGGTTCCTCCCGAGGGGCTGAGGAGGAGGTGAGCGTCCGACGACTCAGACCTCTCCTGGCCACCAGAGAAAAACCACACTGAGTCGGGAGTCTTGTCGAAGCAGGAACTCGATTTATTGCTATGAACAGTTGCCTATATAATGTTGGGGGTGAAGGCGGGGATTGTAGGATGGTGGGGAAAGGTAAGGGCCAATAGTAAACTGTGACTATTGAAATGATAATTCTAACTCCCATGTGGAGGTAGCAGGTAAGAAGCCATTAGGCGTCTTGCTGAGTCACGTCTGGCCAGAGGCAGATCACCAAACTTTAGCTAGGCTCAGGAAGTTCCACTAGGCCTCACACCTGGGCCTTTAGAGGCCAGCATCTCCCCCTTTTGTTTTTGTAAGAGCATTAGTCACCATGGCCCCTGTCTTAGGTTGTCCCCCTCTGGGGGTCTTAACCTTCATTGGGTACCAGGTGTTTAGCTCAGAGCATTCATCATGGCCCCTGTCTTAGGTTGTCCCCCTCTGGGGATCTTACCCGTCACTGGGTACCATGTGTTTAGCTCGGTGAGAACCCACCCCATGGCCTGTCTTAGGTTGTCCCCCTATGGGGATCTTACCCGTCATTGGTCACATGGAGGGCAGAGGAGGTGGCAGTGGGTCATCTGAGGAACTTAATTCCTGAGTTTCCAGCCTGTATTTTGACCTGATGAGGTTTTATTGCCTCTTGCCATTGGTGAATAAATTGTGTAATCTTATTAATTACACAAGGCCCGACAGTGAGGAGAAGGAAAAGGAGAAGAAGGAGGGGAAGGGGCCCAAGTAGAGGCAGAAGGTAGGGTAAGAAGTCATATAATCCTGTCCACAGCAGGTTGTCCTGGAGATCCCGCTGCCACCTCTCCAAGTCTTCCTGGAGCCTCTTAATCTTGTCCTGGATGATTCCTGATTTATTGGCGTAAAAGCAGCATTTTTCCTGTAAAAACAAACATACGCCTCCTTTTTCGGCCGTTAGTAGGTTTAGTCCTCTCCTGTTTTGTGGGACTACCTCAGCCAGGGAATCTAGCTGTTGTTGAAGATAGGTCTCCCTCTGATACAGGGAGGGCCTCATTTCCAGGGATGATATTTACATCTGGGATTAAGGTGGCTGGGGCACAAAGGCCCGTCCAATTGGTGGGCAGAAAGTCATAGGCCATCCCGCCTCCACAAACATAAACCATTCCAGAAGGCGGGCAGCATTGAGCATTGGGATCAGCTGTGTTAAAAGTACAGAAGGAAGGATGAATGTATCCCACATCTATACTGGAATTATTAGGGGAAGGCGGGGCCCAAATGCAAGTTCCAGGGGAAACATTGGGAAAAGCTGGACGGGGATGGGGAAGGTGGCTGAGTAATGTTTTAAGGTCGTACAGGCAACTGTACTGCAAGCAGCCAGAGAGGCCCAGATTGGAGGCAAAGCCAGCAATCCTCCACAAGGGAGGGAATTGTTTAGTTTAGTAGGGTGAAGGACCATTTTAGGAACAGTCCTCAGGGGTGGGACACTCCCTAGAGAAGTGATTGTCAGTGTCCTCTTGTTGGGACAAATATTTTAGGTCTCTCGCTGGTACCCAAATGGGTCTTTTTTCATCTTGAGGGAAGACACATCCAAACCCTCTCCCTGCTGTGAGGAGTGGATCAGGCCCTCTCCAGGCCCCAGTCAATGGGTCCCTCCATCTTACCCAGATAGAACTGTAGGTAATGGATGAGGACCAATGTTTTTGAAAAGGGGATAGTTGTTTATCTTCTTTAGAAAAGTTTAAAATATTTAGGGTAAATAATGCCTTTTTTAGTTGGTCGTGTGGGGGTAAGGATTCCCCCTTTTGTTTTTGTAATTGAGACTTGAGAGTCTGATTATATCTTTCAACGATAGCTTGGCCCCGGGGGTTGTATGGGATGCCTGTAGAATGTGAGATTTTCCAGTTCTGGAGAAAATCTACAAAGGCCTTGCTTACGAAGCAGGGGCCATTATCTGTTTTAATTTGATCAGGCAGCCCAAGAGTGGCAAAACATTGAAGCATATGACTAATGGCATGTTTAGATTTTTCCCCGGCATGTGCCGATGCCCAGCAGGCGCGGGAAAAGGTATCAACTGAAAGAAAAATATACTTAAGTTTTCCAAATGGAGAATAGTGTGTGACATCAATTTGCCACAGATGATTAGGGCGTAGCCCTCTAGGATTGCTTCCTGTAGTTTGAAGGGGGGGGGTACTTGGAGGAAGGGCTGACAGGACTTACAAGTCCGGACAATTTTTTTAAGGTCCTTGACTGGTACCTGTGGAAACCTGTGCTTGAGACCTCTCCAGTTGACATGGGTCAATAAGTGGAAGCGTGTAGCTTCTGTAATAGTATTACACTGAGGCATAGAAGCCATTTTATCAGCCAAATTGTTTCCTCGAGAAAGAAATCCCGGTAAGTTTTGATGACCCCTGAGATGTTGAAGAAAAATGGGGTTAATTCTTTGTTTGAGTAGGGAACGAGCTTGAATCATCAGAGGAGATATAGGGTTGGAGTCCAGTCTAATATGGGCCTCAACCAGGTTGGGTAATAAATTAACAACATAAAGGCTGTCAGAAAATAAGTTAAATGGCTCTTGAATAGTGTCCAAAGCTAGAACGACAGCAAATAGTTCTTTGAATTGTGCTGACCCCTCAACCTCATGAGAGACTGACTTTATGGGCATAGGCTCTTTTTCCTGTTTTAAGGGAGGGTAAACGACTAGGGAAGCCCCCAGGTGCCCTCCATCAGTAAACACGGTAAGAAAGTCAGGGTTAGGTTGAGACAGAAAAAGCCTGGGGGGCTTCCATTCTAATCTGGAGAAAGAACTCATCCATTTGTGGGGGCCATAATGGCAATCAATTTTACCTAGAAACCCCTCGAGAGCCGTAGCAACTCTATTATTATTTCTCTGAAGCCAGGTGAAATCTGTTATCTTAAAGGGGGTGACAATAAGGTGAGGTTCTGTGCCAAACAACCGGACAGAGGTGTCTCTGCCCTTGATAATGCAATCAGCAACCTGGTTGGTTATAGAATAAACTCTGGGGACCCCACCGATTGAGAGGTGGACCCATTGGATGGGTTCACCTTCCTGGGCCAACAGTGCAGTGCATAATGTTTCCCCAGAGAAAATGTAGAGGGAGATGGGCAAATCAGGATTGAACCTCTTTAGGGTCACAGTATTTATAGCCTGTTGTACCTTATGAAAAATTTGTTGATGACAAGGGGACAAAATTACCTGAGAGGAGAAGTTAAGGTCCTTTAGGAGGTCAAATAAAGGGGACAGCTCTTCAGTAGTTATGGGTATCCAAGGCCTCATCCAATTAATTTCTCCCAAAAGCTTCTGGAGTTGAGGCAAGGTGTAAGAATCCTGAATATAAAGTTGTGGTTTAACAGGTGAAACTGTATCTAGGGTAAGGATCGAGCCCAAGATCTTAAAGGGAGGCACAGTTTGAACTTTTTCCGGAGCTACTTTAAAGCCGTGAGTATGCAGGATAGTTAGACATTGGTGGGTAAGGTCCTGGAGTGTGGAGGAATCTAGGCACCCAAGAATAATATCATCCATGTAAATATAAAACAGGGTATCAGGGAGATTGATAAGAGAAGAGAAAATGGATGACAGATAATATTGACAAATGGGTGGGCTATTTGCCATGCCCTGAGGTAAGACAGTCCATTCAAATCTCCTATCTGGGCCACAAAAATTAACAGCAGGTACAGAGAATGCAAATTTTTCCATGTCTCCTGGATGGAGAGGGATAGAGAAGAAGCAATCTTTAATGTCAATGATAGTAATATGGTATATATTGGGAATAGCTGGGATCCATGGGAGTCCCCTCTGGGGAGTTCCGAAGGGGATCATGCGTTCATTGATCTTTCTTAAATCATGTAAAAGTCTCCAGGACCCATTAGGCTTTTTTATGACAAAGACAGGAGAGTTCCAGGGACTAGTGGAGGGACGAATATGTCCGGCCTCCAACTGTTGATCAATAAGTATGTGGAGTTGGTGTAACTTAGAAGAAGGGAGAGGCCACTGCTCAACCCATACAGGATCCCCCGGTCTCCACTGGATTTTAAATGGGGGGGGGGCTGGGCAGTGGCCCTTAGAATTGGGGGTGTTTATTGGAGTACTTTTGTCTGAGTTGCTCAAAGTAAGGGTCATCTCTATAATTGGGATGATATTCCCTCCCTTCCTCAGACTGTTGTTGATATTCTTTTTTATCTAACAAATCATTATAAAAGGCCTTATGGTCAGTAGTGATGAAAGCCTCAGCATCTCCAAGGATGTCTTGCCCCAGTAAGTTAGCAGTGAGCCCAGTCACCACGAGAGGGCGGACTTTTCCCCTGTCCCCACCTGGGTCAGTCCAAGGGAGCCACGTGGCAGTCTCCCAGGAGGTGGATTGCCCGCCAATTCCCAGTAGGGGAGGGCCGGGCACAAGCTGCCAGGAGGGGGGCACTTCCTCCTTTCTCAGGACCATTCGGTCCGCTCCAGTGTCGATGAGAAGTTTGAATTTTTTATTGCCAATATTCAAAATAATTTTGGGTCTAAGGCCGGAGACCAGGGGGACGGTCCAATAGGCTTTGATGGTCTCTTTCCCCTTATTTAACGGGGCTGGGGGAAGCCCCTGGAGGAGTTTAAAGGCTTTCCCTGTATGTTAAACTTCCATTTACATTCCTTAGCCCAATGAAACCCTTTATTGCATTTAGGGCAAAGGGTGTGAGGGGCGTTGGTCGTCCCCCCAGAGCGCGGAGGAGGCTTTGTCTTGTTGGGGCACTCCTTTTTAAAGTGGCCCTCGTCCCCGCATCCAAAACATGTCAAGTTTTTAGAATTTAACTGTAATGCACAGATCGTATTGGCCAAATCTCTCTGTTTATTTTCCTGAAGGGCGACAGCCATGGCCCTAGCCTGATGGGAGATAGTGCCAACGTCCTTGGTGGCTACAATCCATCTACTCATGGAGTTGTCCTTGAGACCCGCACAGGCGAGGCGGTGATCGGCCGTCATCCCATCCCAGACCAACATTTTAGTAAACTGATCCCGTAATGCCCCTGGGGGAAATTTTCTTTGGAGACTTTTTTCCACCCTATCTATAAATGTAGCCAAATCCTCAGATGGTTTTTGAGTAATACTCATAAGGGGAGTTTCAGAGGGTCCCTCATCAAGCTTTTTCCATGCCGCCAAGCCCAGTGCCCTGACCTGGTCCCTATACGGGTCAGGTATAGCCGCCTGTTGAGTGCCTGTAGCATATTGATCAGAGGTACCGGAGAGCATCCCAAAAGTTATCGGCACAGGGGGCTGTTGATTTTGGTTTCGTTCTGCCTGTGCATGGCATTCATCTCTAAAAAAGGCACACCACTTAATGTATAGGGGACCTGACAAGACAGCCCTGACTAGATTTTTCCAATCTTGGGTTGTACAAGGTTGATGGGCAAGTCCCTGTAACAGGGTCTCAGCCCAAGGAGAGTTAGGTCCATCCTCCGAGACCGCTTTTTTAAGCTCCTTAAGGTCCTGAGCTTCCCACGGATACCAGGCAGCAGGGCGATTGCCCCCAGGATTTAGATTGACGGGAAATAAAAAAGTAGCTTTATTTTCTGACGGCTTGGCTGCCGAATATGGAGGGGCTGAGGGGGTCTCGGCGGCCGAATATGAAGGAGGGGCCGAGGGGGTCCAGAAAGGGTTAGTTGATGGAGGAGGTCCCCCGGAAGGCCAGGGAGCACTCTCAAAGGGATCGAGTGAGGAGCATAAAGATGCATCCTTTTGGGGTTTTTTTAAAGCTGTATCTCCAGGAGGAGTAGCTGGATTAGGCTGTATATTATCTTTTTCTTCTGTCTTTTGTTTATGTTTGGTTGGCCTTGGAGGGAAGCAGGCCTTGAGGGCTGAGATCATAGGGAGGACCCCTGAGGGGGGTATTTGACCCTTCTCCACATGTGCCCGACAAACAAGGGCCTCTACCCTATCCCACGTGTCCCAATCAAAGAGATTTCCTTCCGGCAGCCATGGCGCCAGTTTGAGAAGGCAATCCCAGGTCTGTTGAGCCTGATTATCAGTAAAATTAAGCCCTCTACTCTTTAGGAGTGCCCTGAGAGATTCTAAGGCAGGATTGGATTTAGAGTTAGACTGTCCCTCATTATAAAGTTGAGAGAAAAATGTCCATAAAATTAGGGCAATAGCAACCCACATACACATGAGTACAATACAACCACAAGGATCCAAAAGATAGGTAAACATGCTGTACAAAAGCCGCAGATGTAGCTTGTCTGCAAACTAAAAGTGAAAGGAAAGAGAAAGAGAACAAAGAGATGTTGATCAACAAGTACAGGTTATAGAAGCAAAGTTTAGCGCATTAAATATAAAGACTACTTATGGGGGTACGCTCACCGCATATGTACACCGATTGACCTCCTCAACGAATGTCTCTGAGGGGGCACTAGTCTGCCGGATTCCAAGAGCCGCACGTTAGGCGCCAGATGCCGGGCTCCGCCGGCGGGGGCAGGTAGTGCCGAGGGAAGGACCAGGCCCGCTGGTTCCTCCCGAGGGGCTGAGGAGGAGATGAGCGTCCGACGACTCAGACCTCTCCTGGCCACCAGAGAAAAACCACACTGAGTCGGGAGTCTTGTCGAAGCAGGAACTCGATTTATTGCTATGAACAGTTGCCTATATAATGTTGGGGGTGAAGGCGGGGATTGTAGGATGGTGGAAAGGTAAGGGCCAATAGTAAACTGTGACTATTGAAATGATAATTCTAACTCCCATGTGGAGGTAGCAGGTAAGAAGCCATTAGGCGTCTTGCTGAGTCACGTCTGGCCAGAGGCAGATCACCAAACTTTAGCTAGGCTCAGGAAGTTCCACTAGGCCTCACACCTGGGCCTTTAGAGGCCAGCATTTATCTTCCCAGATGTCTATTTCTTTCCTTCAGAGGTCTCTGGCCCTTTCTACTTCCTCTTCCCTACAACTTATTGTTAGGTCACAATAAAATGGAGTCACAGCAGGATGGCAACAGTGACATAAGGAAGTGGTCATCCACATTCCTCAAGGAGCCACCCAGCCATTATCCCTTCCTTGCCTAACAATGCCCCAGGTCTAGGTTTCCTGCTTCCTTATCTCCTACCTGGTCACTTCTGGTCTCACACCCTAATTATGTGAAATGGCAAAAGAACACAGGAGTTCTTTTTCCGTCCTCACCTTCCCCCAACTGAAGAGCTCTATATAGCCCACTATCTGTAATCTCAAAGTTGACTGTGTTCCACTCTTGAGAGTCAGTCCTGGCAGCTCCTGTTTTCCCCAAATAAAAGCTTCCATCTTTGCCTCAGAGTGGTCTCCATGATCTTGGTCACTCCCAAACCTCACACTTATATCTTAATGAAGAAATGTTTCTCTGTTCATTTATATAAGATTCATTTTGCCTCCCTCTGCCCTGAAATTGATCCCTAGGGAACCTGTCTGACCTGCCTGAAAAATCCTTTTCACAAATATTTAGGGGAAACTTCAGGTACCAAGTTCTCATTCCTCAGATCCAACCTTTTGTTAGTAGTTTTCATTCTCTCACAAGGGAAAAAATGTCTATAAAATTCAAATATACAATGAATAAATAAAAGAGTGAAGTGGAATTAGTGCATTCATTGGTTGAATATTTTTTCTCTGTCTACAGGTTGGGAAATTTTGAATTCAGTTCATCCAGAACTTAGCAGTAAATATTAATATCTGCATCTTCCAAATTACAGGGGTGGTTATGAAGAAGAGCAGAGGAGCAAGGACTACATTGGTGGTGACAAGATAGGAAATAGATAAAAAGAAAAGGTAAAACATTGCCTCTGATGCCAGAAGACTTGGGTATATTTATATGCATAAAACAATGAAAAGGACAGAGAAAAGCTCAAAACAAGCCGGTGGTAGTTTGAATGACATATCCCATATAGGCTCAAGCCCTTTGAATACTTGATCCCTAGGTAGAGGCATTTTGGGGAAAGTTGTGGGGCCTTTAGGAGGTGGAGCCTTCCTAGAAGAGGTATGTCATTACAGAAAAACCTTGAGACTAGACCACTCAAATCTACTTCTTTACTGCTGCTATGACAAGATGGAATACCTTGGCTTTCCCATTATGATTAAACTTGTCCTCAAAATTATAAGCTTAAATAAACCCTTTCCTTCCATCAGCTGCTTCTGTGTTTTTTAAAACTTTCTATTGGTAATATCTGTACACATAGATAATATACCATTATAATAATCACTCCTACAACCCTCTCTTTTCATCTTCCATTGAACACCTTCTTTTCACATATTCTCTCTTTTATTTTGACAGCATCACTTTTCCCTTTTATTATGCAGGTCTTGTGTAGAGAGCCTCAGCCACTCTGAGGTCATGAATACCACAACTATTTTTGGTCTGGAAAATGGTATTTATTGCAAGGCACACTTCCCCTTCCTTTGGCTCTTACCTTCTTTCTACCACCTCTTCCACAGTGGTCTCTGAGCTTTGGAGGGTGTGATTGAGATGTCTCACTTAGTGCTAAACCCAACACCTCTCATTTCTTCTCAGCATTTTCTGGATTTTAAGTGTCCCCAGTGGTTACCACCATCTGAAAAGAGAAATTCCTTTAATAAAACATGAGGATAGCATTACCATATGAACATAAACATAAGTATTTAAAGGGAAGCTTGGTGGGAATAATATATTAGAAGTTCTCCCCAGCCCAGGGCTTAGGACTCAGGCATAAGATTTTGATTAGACTTTTAGTACTAGGCATGAATTCCCTCCCAGGAACAGACTTCAAATCAATCAGAGAGTAGTTGCTTTCCCCCATAATAGATATGCCACTATTGTATCAGTTGGCATATTTGACCTGGCTGCCCAGCCAAAGAACTTGCAGAATCTACTGCTGTTTAAGACTGTTGCTGACTTTTCTATCCCAACAGGCAGAATAGTGGTTTCCAGAATGCTAATAGCTAGTCAACAGGGAGAAGGCTTCAAGCCCAGCCCAAGCTTGATTTCTCAGTGACCTGCAGCCCAAGTATTTGAAATCTTCAGCAATAGAATCTTACTATCTAGTTTTGGTGTGCAACCAAGAGCCTTGGCAATAGCCTGTAATGTTTGGGGAGCATCAGAGACCTCCCTGAACAATAACTTGCTGAAAGGTATCACACCCTTCTCTGGGACTAAATTTTTTTCCTGTAACAATCTGTGGCTTCTGAACACAGCATTATCCACAGGATACTTCTGCCCTAACTCTTCTTTAACATATGCATTATTTAGCTAGCAAAGAAGTAGGTTTCTATACGGCTTATTCACAACATCTTTAATTTTGATTAACCCTCTTTCAACAGCTTTTCTCCTTTGACCCCACTTAGATGATTTCACTCCCAATATTGTATTCCTCTACTTATGTACCTACTAGATCTCCCCCTTTAGGCCCCCCTTTCCTCCCTCCTTCATGTCCCCTTTCTAGCTTCCAGACCATGCCTACTGATGTGTACTCCAATTTGCATACAAATGCAAACATTTGAAGCTAGGATACACATATGAGAAAGAATATATGATATTTGACTTTTTGAACCCAGGTCACTTAGTAAAATCCTTTCAGATCCATCCATTTCTCTGCAAATTCCATTTTTCTTTTCAGCTGAATAAAACTCCATGGTATAAATGTACCATATCTTTATTATCAATCTATCAGCTGCTTCTGACTTAGTGTTTTGTCCCAGCAATGATAAGATAACTGTTAAAATGCCAAATTCTGCAATACGCTGAGTCTTTATATGGGTCTAGATGTTTGAATAAACCTCACTAATGGTTCAGATACTTTGAGGTTTAGTGTGTTCTTTGTTCAATATAGGAAGAACTGAGACTCACACAAACCTGAAAATGGAAATAGAGGGGTGATATATGGAATTAAATTCCCAGGATTTTCATGCCCAACAGAGATCAAACCATTGGACAGCGTATTAGTAACTCACAAAGAACACCAAGATCCCAGATTAAGTCATTTCCATTCTTACTCTGTTGTAGACCATAAATGGAGATGAATTTTCTAAGAATAAACACCTTAGAAATAGACTGATATGAAAAATTTACAAGAAATAAATGGCCAGGCATGGTGGCGCTCACCTTTAATCCTAGCACTCGGGAGGCAGAGGTAGGAAGATGACCGTGAGTTCAAGGCCACCCTGAGGAGACTACATAGTGAATTCCAGGTCAGTCTGGACCAGTGTGAGACCCTACCTCGAAAAATAAAAAAAAAAAGAAAAGAAAAAAATGTTCTCTTGTTCATCTTGTAAAAAAATGAGTCATCTCATTTTTGAAGATTTCTAGATGTTATTATCTTCTGCCTCCTTTTAAATATCTAGTGACGGTTTGTGCATCAGAAAACAGCTATAATATGTCTATTTTATGAAACTAGCAGTATGGTTCGGATTGTGTATCATAAGAAGTCATATATTTTTGAGTTTATACTAAAATACAACATACATCTTACATTTCTCCTCTTTTGACATTTTTAGATAATTTGTATTCATGATGAACCTATAAGGAAGTCCTATTATTCATATTTTAAAAATCTAGCAGAGAAGGATATTGCTTAAACTCATCCATATTCACTCATCAATGCAAAACAAAGCTCTAAAATCCTCCTTGATTTATTACATTGCTTTACTCTCTTCTGAGAGTTGGACCTTTATCCACTAGTTAAAGGACCAGGCTATATAATTTCTCTCCTAGATAACTGGACCTAGAGGAAAGTTTTATCCTGATGGAATTCACAAGTATTGAGCGTATCATGAAAGTCATAACAGCTTCTTGGCTACATTTCAATATTATTTTCTGCATATTCTGAAAATTCTAAAACAAGTCTTGGTAAACCAATTAATTGTTCTTTTTATCTTTTTCTTTGTCCTTAAAATAAAATAGGGTTATTGACAAGGGTAAGCAGATCAATTATGTAATTAAGCAGAATTCAATGAGGCAGGTTCTGGGATACATAAACTATCCTAAAGTCATAAATCAGCTATCAATGGAAGCTCTATGGAATCAGTGAATGTCTCTAGGGAACAGTATGGCAAATGGAAACATCCATATATTAACTAAAGGGCAGAAGATCCCTCTGGGACAAGCATAAACACATGCTATCTTTCCTTAGTTCCCAACATGTACAACATATGCAGTCCCTGATACAATCTCTGCAGTCTCTTTGCCAAAAATTTGCCTTTCTTTGAAAGTCTTCTCACTAGAAGTCTTGCCAAGCCCATCATCTATGCTCCTGGGAACTTTTGCTCTTACTCTGAATTTCTATCATACCTACTAGTAACCCTTCTCAAATTATTGCATAGATTCCCATCTTTTTCTCCTCAACTTAAGTGTCATGTAGGCAGAAAGAAGTCATCATTTCCTTTTCCATTCCTCAAAAGTGCTATTAGTGTCCAGGCCAGCATTTATCACTCAATAGCTAAATAGATGCTTCTGAAAGAATGAAGAAATAAAGAACAAAGGGCTTATTTTATAATTCTAAATCCTCTAGTTATCTGAAGGAAAAAAATGTCACTACCACTTACACACAATGCACTGAAAAAGTCTACTTCCTAAGTAGTTTTAAATTCTTAAAAAATATTTATTTATTTATTTATTTATTTATTTATTTGAGAGAGAGACAGAGAGAAAAAGAAGCAGATAGGTAGATAGATAGATAAATAGAAAGAAAGATAGATAGATAGATAGATAGATAGATAGATAGATAGATAGATAGGTGATAGATAAACTGGATAGATAGATAGTAGAAAATAGAAGATAGATAGATAGATTAGATGACTGATAGATAGATGATAGAGAATAGGCATGCCAAGGCATCAAATACCAGATGCATGCACCATCTTGTGCATCTGATTTATGTGGGAACTGGGGAATCAAACCTGAGTGCTTAGGCTTCATAGGCAAGTGCCTTAACTGCTAAGCCATCTCACCACCCATAGTTTTAATTTACTGTGTGTGTATGTTTTTACCTTCATGTTTTTTACCAAGATAACAGCGGATTTTGCATTTGCTTTATTTTTTTTCCCCTATCTTGCCTTGCTGTTCCCCATTAGCATGTATGTGCATATGACATGATGGTTTCTGTTGAAGAGTCACCATTGGGCTTTGTATTCAGTTAAACAATGATTAGTAAACTCACGTGATTCAACCTCAAAACTTCTCTTAAAAGATTTTGTCAGTCTCAGCACCATCCCATGATCTATATAGTGTGGGAGTTTGGGCCCTGAAAAGAGTAGGATTAGAAAAGTTAAATGAGGAATACTGAATACTGCCCAAGAATAAAAAGGCCAAAGGAGGAAGCACAGTGATCTTCCCAGATACTATAGATTTTTATCTTTTTTTTTTTCTTTTGGTTTTCTGAGGTAGGGTCTCACTCTAGCCCAGGCTGAGCTGGAATTCACTATGTAGTCTCAGGGTGGCTTTGAACTCATGGTGATCCTCCTACTTCTGCCTCCTGAGTGCTGGGATTAAAGGTGTGCACCACCATGCCTGGCCCTCTTTATCTTTTTTTTTTTTTAATAGTGTACTTCTAATTTGGACCAGTTTTGTGAATTTTGTTGGCTGTAGTTGCTTATTTTCATGTGATGTTTTATCCCCGATCCAAAGAGAACCTTTCCTGTTAGACTACATCATCACCATACTATAAAGATTTTATGGAGAGAATATCTAAAGGCCTGTCTTTGAGGAAGAAGCCTAGAGAAGCCTTTAGTCCCATGGGGAATAAAAAGCTACCAACTCAGGCAAAGCCAATCAGGGCAGGGATGCTTTCCAAGATGAAGTCTTTGATGAACTGACACTTAACATTGTTTTGAGTTAGTATCAGACTAATGTTCCAAATCCTTTCATAAGCTTGGGAAGAAGAGACCTATTCAGTGATGATTTGGTAAAGATCATTTTCAAACTTGAAGGAATTTCAAGTGAATACAAATGTGTTTCATAAAGCTTAGTTCCCTATAGGACTCATTATCTGATCATGCTCTTTTTCTTTGAACTATGCTTGTTATAAAATTAGTGTTAAATATTTGTGCATAAATAAAGACTACCTGTTCCCATGAAGATGTGTGTATGTGTGTGTGTGTGTTCTCTTACTTTAATAACACATGCCATGTTGTGATTATGGAATGCATGTTGGCATTACTCATAAGGGTGTTTTAATCACTTGAGAAGCTGTAGTAGTGTTTATCTTACTCATCTTAAATAAATTCTATGTTCTATTCCAACAAGAGAACACATCAATATTATCAAATTACATTATTTTACTGTGTCTGCTGTCAGCTTTTCACCACTGTAACTAACCTGTGATACTCAGCTTTATAAACTTTATAAGAAAAAAGGTTCACAGTTTTAGATGTTTCAGTTGGCCCCATAGTTTTTTTTTTTATTGTCACCACCAGGAACTACTATGACAATTATCCAATTGTCCACTTCAGTTGAGGTTTTGGTTTACTCGAGTTGTATGATTGAACGTTTTATAGGACTACATTTCTAGTTGTTCCTAAAAATGAGTTCAAAAATATTACAGTCAGGCTGGTGAAATGGCTTAGTGGTTAAAGCTGTTTGCCTACAAAGCCTAAGGACCCCAGTTCGATTCCCCAGGACCCATGTAAGCCAGATTCACAAGGGAGTACATGCTTCTGGAGTTTGTTTGGAGTGGCTAAGGGCCCTGGCACGCACCCATTCTCTCTCTCTCTCTCTCTCTCTCTCTCTCTTCTCTCTATCTGCCTCTCTTTCACTCACTCTCTCTCTCTCTCAACTAAATAAAATATTTAAAAAATATTACAGTAGTATAAGGCTTTGATGGAAAAAATAATTGTGTAAAAGCTATTTTAACATGTTGACCTGGTGGTGCATCTAGTTTATGTGTGATGAAGGTCTTTCACACAGTATTGCATGTATATTTAACATCAGAAAAGACACAGTTCCATTAAGGAAAACATGAAAGCAGAGTTATCCAAATACCACTACCATGAAAAATCCAAGTTCACTAAATGCCTTTTCAGACCAATCTTAGAGCTTCCTTAAGAAGGTTATAATCATGTCTCTGAATGGCTTAGAAGTATCTCTAATATTACTTGGGAGGCAGAAGTAGGATTGCTGTGAGATTGAGGCCACCCTGTGACTACACAGTGAACTCCAGGTCAGCCTGGGCTAGAGAAAGACCCTACCACAAAAAAAATGATTTTACCAAGTAGAATAATTAGAAAATGGTATATACGAATAATGAAGATACCTGCCCTGCATAAAAGAAAAGTGGAAGCCAGGTGTGGTGGCACATGCCTTTAATCCCAGCACTTGAGGGACAGAGGTAGGTGGATCATCATGAGTTCGAGGCCACCCTGAGACTACATAGTGAACTCCAAGTCAGCCTGGGCTAGAACAAGACCCTATATCCAAAAAAAAACAAACAACAACAACAAAAAAGGGTGGAGGGAGTAGAAAGTGACTCTGAATTTTAGGAAGTCTCATGACTTGCCCCTATGCCTAGTTTATGATTTATATCATTAGGAATGCTTATAAAAATATATTAAAGTACAAAGGAAAAGCCTCCAAAAAGCATATTGTAACTAGGACAAGTTTTCAAAAATATTTTAGATATATCTATTCATGGTGTTGTCCAAATCTAAAATTCTAAGAACATTCTAAGAATGATGGGGGAAATGGAGATTAATCCCAAGACTACAGATCCTGGAGTTATAGTGTCCAAGGGAAAAAGAAGAACGAACCCTGGTTCAAGAAGAAAGAGAGAGAGATCAATTCACCATTACTCTGTTTATACTTCATCTGGTTCCCCAGTTGATAATATGGTTGAGACACACTTTAAGATGGATCTTCCCCTATTTACTCCTCTAAGAGTCACATATCCATCTCCTTGGGAAATACTCTCATGGACACATTCAAAAATAAGGTCTTCCCAGAATTCACTACTTCAGTCAAGATGACACCTAAAATTAACCATAACATATTTCATTTCTTCCTCTCATTCCTTGTCCCTTTTTCCAAACTGAATTAATTCTAAATGTGTGTATCTAGTTTTGAATTCTGGAGCTATTTATACTCTAAAAAGTTTAAAAGTTACAAATTCAGTAACTAACATCTGTAGTCCATGGAATGAATTCATATTTAAAAATTGCTAGCCTTTGGCTGGAGAGATGGCTTAGTAGTTAAGTGCTTGCCTATGAAGCCTAAGGACCCCTGGTTCAAGGCTCGATTCCCCAGGACCCACGTTAGCCAGATGCACAAAGGGGCGCACGCACGTCTGGAGTTTGTTTCCAGTGGCTGGAGGCCCTGGCGCACCCATTCTCTCTCTCTCTCTCTCTCTCTCTCTCTCTCTCCCTCCCTCCTTCTCTCTGTCTGTTGCTCTCAAATAAATAAATAAAAATAAACAAAAATTTTAAAAAATTGCTAGCCTTTATTGGACACATATATGCTATAAAAACAATCTGAAAAGGTAGATGATATTTTTATCCTCACTTAATAAGGGAGAAAAAAATAAGATTAGCCTAAAAAGTTTAAGAAATTGGCTCTAGGCTTCAAAATTAGGAAGCAGAACTGTCAGAGATGACCAAGGTCATTAACTTAACCATTCTGCTATTCTGCCTCCCAAAAGATAAGGGACATGAGCATCAGACCTCCTATGGTACTTCATTAACATTCCTCCTACTACTACAGGCATAGTCATGATTTTATCTCCTTTTAACATATCACTTACAAGGTTGTTTAAATCCTTTAATATATTAAATATTTAATTAGCTCTATTACAGCATCTCCCTGAGGCAAATAGTTGGCCTGTATAATTGTTATGTTGGTTAAAAAGAAGAGCAAAGGGGAGCTTAGGCGTAAATTAACAATAATAAAACAGACCATTACATTTTCATACCTGGACATTAACATGGATAACTCCCTTCAAGTAAAATTGTAAGGTGATTAATAGAAATAGTCTTTATAGATGACCTTAGTGTTCACATTTTAACTCAATCCCCACACAGCCAAAATGACCAGTCAACCCATTAAATATAAGGTTATCATTCTCATCCATTATTTCTCAAAGTGTCAGCTAAGAGTCCTACATCTGAATCACCTGAGGGTTTTGGTTTAGATGGAGAATCTAGTGTTAGTATGAATTATTGTTCTGAATTTTAGCAAGCATTTCCAAGCACTTCTGGAATAAAATTCCAGAATTCTTTCAGCTCTGTCCTTATCCACAATAAAATGTTATTTCTACTAAAGTAACAGTGGAGAATTTATTCCTGTACCAATCTGCAAACATCTTGAAAGTTGAAATCATAATTGATCCAATAATCATTCCACCGTTAAACAGAACAACCATAGTAAAACTGGGCCTTACCACTGTTTAAGGTTAAATGATCTTTAAGAGGGTGGACTACTTTTTTCATTTTTAAAGTCTGCCTTCAGCTATTGTGTATGTATGTGTGTGTGTCAATAATCTTAAGACAACCATCCTTAGCAATTCTAGAAAAGATATTGAAGGGATTTATTTTAAAACACAGTTGAAAACTAACCTATGCATTCTCAAGACATACTGGTGCCTTCCATTTCCTATCCAAAAGAGATTTGCAGGAACTGGAGAAATAGGTTAGCAGTTAAGGAATTTGCGTGTGAAGCCAAAAGACCAAGGTTTGATCCTCCAAGACCCACATAAGCCAGATGCACAAGATGGCACATGAGTCTGGAGTTCATTTGCAATGGCTGGAGGCCCTGGCACACCCATTCCCTCCCTCTCTCTCTCTCTCTCTCTCTCTCTCTCTCTCTGTCTCCTTCTCTCTTTCTCTCTCAAAATGCATAAATAGATGAATAAAATTTTTAAGAATAACAAATTTACAATATGAGAGTTTCCACTAAGATGAGAAAAATGTTTGTCAGTAGGATGTTAACATTCCTGCCAATGTGCCTGGTATTCTAAGCCTCTTCCCGCCAACAGCAGAACATTTTATCACTTTACATACCATATTAGTTACTTTCTTATTGCTTTGGTCAAACATCTGGCTAGAAGCAACTTAAGGAAGAAAGGGTTTATTTCAGCTTACAGTTTTCAAGGCTACAGTCTGTCATGGTGGGGAAGGCATCAAAGCAGGAGCTTGAGGCAGATGGTCACATTCGGTCCACAGTAAAGAGGAAAAGAGTGAATGACAGTGCTCAGCTTGTTTTCACCTTTTCAGTTCAGGACCCCATCCTGGGGAGTGGTGCCATGTACAGTTCAAGTGGGTCTTCCAGTCCTGACTAACTCATCAAGATAATCCCCAGAGGCATAATCAAAAACTCTTTTCCTAGGAGATTCTAGGTCATGTCAATTTGATAATCAAGATAAACCATCACACATACTTATCTGAAAATTCAAAGTTATTGAGAACTAGCACTTCCTAAAATGTTTGTACATCTACTTGTAAATCTGAGGTGGTGTGCATCTAATGTACAAGGGAGGTTTATTGTAAGGACCTACTAAATTACACATTTAGAAAAGTCACACTGTTGTCATTGAATTCAGCTATTTGATCCTCAAGAAAAATATCCCAGCATATTATTTATGTTGTTCTCCAAAACTGCTTCACAAAATCTAACTTCAAAGTGATAACCTTAGCATTTACTGAAGGCTAAGAAAGGAATATTTTACTATCTTTCATTTACTCTTTTTTATTTTTTATCTTTGGCAAAAATATTGTGCTACCATATGGACTTGCAAACAAAGAGATGCCAAACACAGTCTCCTCAGTAGTCAGTGGCAGGGAGAAATATTTCTCTCTAGATGAACCTGAATGATTCTATTCATCCTACTTTGAGTAGCCAACAGCCCCTTACATATTCCTGCTTTACTTCACTTCCCAAAAGTTGAGAATTACATTCAATTTTCAACTGAAGCAACTAATTCCTTTCATATGTATGAAACAAGCATGCTTCACCATCTTAAGCTTGTATCTATAATTTCTCTTTTTCTCTTTACTTTTTAAAGTGGGCTTTATTACTAGAAGTAACCTCTAATGTTTGAAAAGCATGAGCAAAGACAATGTTTTTTTTTTTTTTTTGAAAATTAAGAATGTGACAAGACCAACAGACTACATGGAGAAATCAAGCAGTTAGAAAAGAATTCATTGTTCTGGTTTTATGACCACAGGCCATTTTAACTCATAATAATACCAGTAAAACAGTACAGGAGGCAAACAGCATCATGTATGTGGTGGTTTGATTCAGGTGTCCCCATAAACTTAGGTGTTCTGAATGCTAGGTTCCCAGCTGATGGATATTTGGAAACTAACACTTCATGGAGGCAGTGTATTGTTGGGGCAAGGCTTACAGATATAGGAGTTTCCCTTGCCAGTGTTTGGCACACCCTCCTGTTGCTATTGTCCATCTTATGTTGGCCAGGGGATGATGTCCACCCTCTGCTCGTGCAATCATTTCCCCCTGCCATCACGGAGCTTCCCCTTAAGTCTGTAAGCCAAAATAAACCTTTTCGTTTCCCACAAGCTGCTCTTAGTCAGGTGATTTCTTCCAGTATTGTGAACCTGACTGCAACAGTACAGTTAGTAAGAGGAATAGGACCATTTGCTGCTAAACACCTGACTGTGTGGCTTTGGCCTTTTGGTGTTGAGTTCCAAGAGGAATGTGGAAGGATTTAAAACCTTGACATAAGAGACACCTTGCAGTGGTACTAACCCCCCATACACAGACACACAGATAAGTTAAAAAACAAAAACATAGTACCAGAGTTAATCTTTAATGTACATGGAAGTTACCTGGGAAGCTTTGCATACAAATTAAAATTTTATTTGGATCCTAAGGTACTGAGTTCAGCATTTTCTAATTTTATTTAGCATACAAAACATGTAATTTCTTTATGACATTCCCAAATAAAATTTGTTTTGCTTTTGTTGATTTTCTGCTCCATTTTCTCCCATCCTGTTGAATCGCCTTTCACCTTTCCACCCACACCACCCACCTCCTTTCCACTTTCATGTTGCATGTGTCCTGTTGCTCCCCTTTTCTTCACCTTTCTCCACCTCTTATGATCTTCTTTATGGTTCATAATCTACACCCACACTAATGCACACGCACACACACACACAGACAGACATATAAAACATCAGATGTCACATATGAGCAAAATAATCCCACTGGTGTAATAAGGGCATGAATGTTATGAGAGTAACCAACTGCTATCTGATTGGATTTAAGGGCCATTATTCCACAGGAAGAATTTTATGCCCAGTACTATAACCAGTCAAACAGAATACTCTGTAGAAAGTTTCAAAATGGATCAAGGAGAGGAAATAATATCTAAACACGAAGATACAGAGACATATCTAATACAGTAAACAAAGAGAAAGAAAAACCAATAAGAAGGCATGAATGGAAATTTCAAGACATTTGAGAAACTATGAATGATCAAACATAAGAATTCAGGGGGCCTGGAGAAATGGCTTAGTGGTTAAGGTGCTTGCCTGCAAATCCAAAGGACCCAGGTTCAATTCCCCAGGACTCACATATGCCATATGCACAAGGTGACACATGCATCTGGAATTTGCTTACAACAGCTGGAGACACTGTTTGTTTTTTTACAAAGGCATAGTTGGTATTTTCAACAAAATTACAGAAGAAAATTTCCCCCAGATAGGGAAAGAGATGCCAATAAAGATACAGGAAGCCTTCAGAATGTCAAACAGACAAAATCAGGAAAGAACCTCTCTCCACCCAATTATAATTAAACTACTAAATACAGAAACCAAACAAAATAGATGAAAGCAGTTAGAGTGTGGTGGTTTGATTCAGGTATCCCTCATAAACTTAGGTGTTCTGAATGTTAGGTTCCCAGCTGATGGAGATTTGGGAATTAATGCCTCCTGGAGGCAGTGTATTGTTGGAGGTGGGCTTATGGGTATTATAGCCAGTGTCTGCTTGCCAGTGTTTGACACACACTCTTGTTGCAACCTGATGTTGGCCAGGAGGTGATGTCAATCCTCTGCCCATGTCATCATTTTCCCCTGCCATCATGGAGCTTTCCCTTGAGTCTGTAATCCAAAATAAACCCTTTTTCGCACAAGTTGCTCTTGGTTAGGTGTTTTCTGCCAGCAATGCAAACCTGACTGCAACATTTGCAACTGCATAGCCTCCCATCTCCCAAACACAAGGGCTGTGAATGACCACAGATGTCATCAATCCCCAGCTATAATGCATCCAGCACAGTTTGATAAAAACAATCAATCCATTGACCCAAGGTGAGACTATAAACTATCACAAAAGATAAAAAGGCCTTCTTACACAAAGCCAGGTACATAGTTCTGCACTGGGAGTGCTACTCTCACCTTCCATGTTAGGACTGGTTATATGTTAGGTTTGATTGAGGTATTTTTGGTAAGCTTCACCATTTTCAAATAAGCTGTATTTTTGTGTGGACTATTATTGCCTTTTTTTTTTTTTCCTGATTTATAGGCTCTTTGTCTTTTTCTTCTGTCATTATTGGGGGCAGGGGCTCACTTGCCGCAGGCTGAACTGGAACCCATTTCAGACCAGGATTAAGGGTGTGGGGTAACACACATCCTTAGGAAGTTTGGCTTTATTAGATTATCTGTTTGTTTTAATCCTCTCTGTGCTGATTTTGATTTAATGTGTATATTGCTCAGTTGAATTTTAGAATTTGAAAATAATTTGCTCCACCCAGCCTACTAGAATACTTGCAGAGCATGCAAACTCAACACCTAAGGTTACTTCTGCTGTTACTCTGGGAGTAAAATAGCATTCATACCTGGCACCTTAAATTCATACCCTGAAATTATACAAAGTGGAATTTACACATCTAAGAATACTGCAGATAATTAGAAAACCCTAGCATGAAATTAACTCAAAATGCCAAATTTTCTATATATACAAGAAACAGAAAAAAAATCAAGATAATACAATTCCACCAAAATTCACAAATCCATTAAAAAAGCCCTCCAGTAAGACTGATTTAGAAAAAATGCCCAACGAAAATTTAAAAGAAATGATTGTATCTATGCTCACATTCATACCCATATATTAACGCTTTTTCACTTTTGGTTAGAGAGTGAATTTGTAAGGTGGAAAGTGGGAAAGTGGGGGAAAACAGAATTATCATGGTTTATTGTCTATAATTAAGAAAGTTGAAATAAACATCACCAAGGAAATTAAGGAAATCTACAATGAAAACTTTAAAACACTCAAGAGAAATTGCAGAAGACACTAGGAAATGGAAAAACACCCCATGTCCTTGGATTGAAAGAATAATGTGAAAATGTCAATCTTACCAAAAGCAATGTACACATTTAATGCAATCCTATTCAAAATTCCAATGGTAATCTTCATGAAAATAGAAAAAAAAATCTTAAAATTCATTGGGTAGCACAAAAACCCTGAAATAGCAACAACAACAACAAAAATAAAATAGCAGCAACACAGGGCTGGCAGTATTACCATACCTGATTTTGAGCTATAATGTAGAGCCACAATAACAAAAACAGCATGTTACTGGCACAAAAACAGACATATTGATCAATGTGACAGGATAGAGGATGCAGATGTAAATCCAGGCAGCAAGAACCATTTGATTTTTTTTTTTTTTTCCTGTTACGGTGATTGACATGTCCATTTGGATTAACTCTTTTTTTTTTTCCTTTATTAGTTAGTTTTGTATTCAGCAGATACAGTCAGTTTGGTACCATTATTAGGTTCATCCATGACCTACCCCCTCCCCTTGGCCCCTCCTTGTTGAGGTATAAGGGTCATGCATTGTGGAGTTAGCCCACAGTTATGGGTAAGCTAAATGTCTCTGCATATCATGACCCAACATGTGGCTCTGACATTCTTTCCACCCCCTCTTCCGCAAAATTTCCCTGAGCCATGTTGGGTTCATTTTTGGTCTGCTCCAGTGATGAGGTGTTGGGGGCCTCTAAGGCTCTGGCTCTCTGATTTGGTAGGAGTTGATTTTTCTCTGTGCTGATCTCCTTCCCCCTTGTGCTGGTATCCGGTTCATCAGGAAAACAGCACCCTTGCTTGTTTCTCCAATTTTTCTTAGTTTCAGCCGGGGCCCTTTTGAGGTATGATGGGGTGGCTCTCTCCTTAGGGTCTACATCTATCTGAAAAAGAGAAGCAGATTCTCCAACAGAGAGTAAGTTAGCATCAGGACAAATGAGATAACCCCTTTTTTTATAGAGAATTTAATAGGTGTAGGCCCTCTTGTAGCCCACAATTGATGGTAGCTTGATATTGGAGAGTGGGCTTATGTTTGGATATGGTTCTGACTTGTTTATCCATTTGATTTTTGACAAAAATGCCAAAAATATTTGTTGGAGAAAAGACAGCCTCTTTAACAATGGTGCTAGGAAAACTGGATATCTATATGTATAAGGTTGAAAATAGATCCTTTTCTCTCTCTATGCACAAGAATCAAGACCAAATGGATCAAAGACCTCAATATCAGACCTGAAACTCTGTAGGGGAAACCATTCAACATATTAGTAGCATAGGCATCAACTTTCTGAATATAACCCTAGTTGCTCAGGAAATAGAAAACCTAACCAACCACATCATGAATGTAAAAAGCTTTTGTACAGCAAAGAACACTGTGAATAGAGCAAAGAGGAAACCTACAGAATGGAAGAAAATGTTTGCCAGCTCACCATCTGACAGAGGATTAATATCCAGAATATACAAAGAACTCAGTAAACTAAATTATAAGAAATCAAACAACCCAGTTAAAAAATGGTATATGGAGCCAGGTGTGGTGGTGCACGCCTTTAGCTCCAGCACTCGGGAGGCAGAGATAGGAGGATCGCTGTGGGTTTGAGGCCACCCTGAGACTCCACAGTGAATTCCAGGGCAGCCTGGGCTAGAGTGAGACTCTACCTCAAAAAACCAAAAGAAAAAAAATTTAAAAATGGTACATGGAACTAAATAGAGAGTTCTCAAAAGAAGAAATACAGATGGCATATAAACATATTAAAACAAGTTCTACATCCTTAGCTATCAGGGAAATGCAAATTAAAACTACTCTGACATTCCATATCACTCAAGAGAATGGCTATCATCAAGAAGATGTAGAAAAAGAGGAACCAGTCTACATTGTATGTGGGAATGTAAACTGGATCAGCCACTATGGAAATCAGTGTGGAGGGTTTTGAGACAGCTAAAAATAGATTTACCATATGACCAAGTTATACCACTCCTAGACATATATCTTAAGGACTCTTCCCACGGTTTTGGAGATACTTGCACATCCATATTTATTGCCATTCTGCTTACAATAGCTAGGAAATGGAACCAGCCTAGATGTCCCTCAACTGACGAGTGGACAATGAAGATGTGGTACATTTATCAATGGAGTTATATTCAGCAGTAAAGAAAAGTGAAGTTATGAAATTTGCAGGGAAATGGATAGTCTGAAAACGATTATACTAAGTGAGGTAACCCAGGCCCAGAAAGCCAAATGCTGCATGTTCTCTCTTATATGTGGATCCTAGCTACAAATGTTTAGACTTGTATGTGAACTGGAATAAAAGTCCATAACAGAGGCCAATGAGCTAGAAAGGGGTTATAAAGAGGGAGGAGAGGGGATGACTTACAGATATGGTATTTTATATATGTAAGTAGATGAACACATTACTAGGCATAGAATAGCCTAAGTGAAGTCAGAGGAAGAGACTGAGTAAAGAAAGGGTAGGGGGAGGGTTAACCAAAATTTAAGACTGTATGAGTAAACCATATAGAAACCTGCTCTTTTGGACAATGGTACAACCAGAAGCCATAGACTGTTACTAGAAAAATTTCAGTGTCAGGGATGGTATACCTTCCAGTGAATTGTTGACCAGGGTGGTCCCTGATGCCCACAAAACATTACAGGCCATTCCCAAGACTCTTGGTTTTCCACCAGGAACAGATAGTAAGACCCTACTGCTAAAGAGTACACATGCTTGGGCTATAAAGTCACTGAGAAATCAAGCTGGAGCTGAGCTAAACACTTCTTCCCTATAGACCAGCTGACAGATAGTTGGGAAAAGCTACATTGCATGCAGCCCTAATGAAGAGATAAGTCATCAGTGGAGATAAACAACACTGGATATTCCAAGCCTTAAGTTTGGCCACTCAGGTCAAGTGAGCCAAAGGGTGCAAAAATGGTATGTCTTTTATGGGGAAAAACAACCACTCTATAATTGGATTCAAGGCCTGCTCCACAGAAGGGAATACATGCCTGGTACTGAAGACTTAGTCAAACACCTATGACAGGGGCTGGAAAGATGGCTCAGCAATTAAGGCACTTGCCTGCAAAGCCAAAGGACCAAGATTCAATTCCCCAGGACCCACATTAGCCAGATGCACAAGGTGGTGCATGCATCTAAAGTTCATTTGCAGTGGCGAGACCCTGGAATTCCCATTCTATCTCTCTCCATTCCCTCTCAAGTAAATAAATAAATTATTTTTTAAAGCCTATGATGAGGGAGGTCATGAACCCTAGCAGTGTACCACCTGCTGGTGTCTGTCTAAATGCATATGTTATGCTCACCAAACTGCACTATAAGCAATTTTCTTAATGTTAATACTCATATATTAATGCTACTTACACTTCTGGTTAGCGAAGCATCTATTTTTGGATGGCAGTGACCTCTGAGATGACTCAAAAGGCACCATAGTGCAGAGAAGAAGTGACAAAGAAGTGTTCAGCACTGAAACATCTCTATCACATCTTCCAAGACCCATGGTCTATTGCAGAAAAGGTGGTGGAAAGAATGTAACAGAGAAAGGAAGGAATGCTTACATCCCAAAGGAGTGCATAAATCTGGAGTTTGTTTGCAATGGCAAGAGCCCCTGGCATGCCCATACTCCTCAATCTCTTTCTGTCTACCTCATATTCTCTCTCTTTTTCTCTCTCTCTTCTCTCTCTTTCTCTCTCTCAAATAAATAAATAAATAAATATTTTTAAAGCAGGCTGGGGCTGGAGAGATTGGTGAGTAGTTAAGTGCTTGCCTGCAAAGCCTAATGACCTGGGTTCAATTACCCAATACCCACATAAAGCCAGATACACAAAGTAGTGCATGCATCTGGAGTTTGTTTGCAGCAGGTAGAGGCCTTGGCATGTCCATTCATTCTCTGTTTTTCTTCTTTCTACCCATCGCTCTCTGCTTGCAAATTAATTAATTAATAGTTTTGAAAAACAGGATGGCCAAGGGTAGTCAGCATTTCTCTCATTTCATGTTTGAGACCTTCAAGCTCCTATCCTCAGATCTTTATAAAATATATAGAGATGGCCTATCATACATGTTATTGTAGATTATAGTCAGCCCACATCACTATAGAAAGCAAGATCTTATTCCTTCTACCTACCTGTGCTTTGGTACCTTTGGTGGTTTGTATGTAAAATGTCTTCTGTCTTCTCATGTATTGTGATTAAACCTCATACTTAATTCCCAGGTGGTGGCACTATTTGCAAAGTTTGTGGAGCCTTTGGGAGGTAGAGCCTTGCTGAAGGAGCTATATCAATCACATGGGTGAGCTGTGGGGTGTTATATAATCCAGCCTCACTTGCCACACTGAGCTCACTCTGTCTACTTCCTCTATGCTGATGTGAAGATGTGACACCCAGCTATCTGTTCCTACCATGCTTTTCCTATTGTGATGAAATTTCTCCTAGAAACTGTAAACTGGAAATAAAGCCTTTCCTTCCATAATCTACTTCTGGTTCAGTGTTTTGTTCCAACAAGAATGTAACTGCTACAGTATCTGTTACTCAACTTCTTTTTTTGCCTCTTTTTGTTATGAAAACACATCACCTTAGAATTTTAATGCAAAACAAAAATCCAGGTTCTATCCAAAGAATTTTACATGGTAAGAGGGGTGTGTTTGTGTGTGTATGTGTGTGTAAGTGTGTGTAAGTGAAGCTACATTTTAAAAGTTTCATACCCCTTGTACTGAATACTCAATAATGAAAATCTAGGATTGTATTAGTAAGTTAGTTGACTTAATTAAGCAATCTCTTACTCACAAGAAAGCTGTCATTTAACTTAGAAAAGATTTCTAACAACATTTAGGATAATTTGGGCTTTTGGACTTGTGGACTTTTCAATTAATTTTTGACATCATATTATATTCAGAGTTTGGGACAAAAAAACATGTCTTTCTGTTTTGAAAAAATCAAGCCCTAACCTGCAATATAAAGAAACCTCAGAGAGTTTCATTCTAATAAGCAGAAATGGTGGTATTTTGCTATGCCTAAAGTATGATGAAATCTGTGAAACTGCATAGCCAGAAGCAAAACCCTCAGGAGGCTAATAACACTTTAGCATTTCTCGTTCACCTCGAATGTTAATTCTGAAGAGAACCACCAAAAAGAATGGCATTCATTAAGATTAGAATCATATTACTATAGAATGGGAAATGTATATGTATGCTTCTTATAAAATGCAAATATTACCAAAGAATGGGTCTCCACTGAGTTCTCTCTGCGCCTACTCCTTGGCAGAGTTACCTCTCACTGGTGAGGCTCTTTTACAAAGGCAGTATAAAATTGTTAAGTGGCAGGTACTTGCTATTCTGCTGCCAAGGTAGCTCCACAGATTGTTGACTATTCGATGCACCCCTGATGAAGGCCCACATATGGAACAAGACCAAAGTTCTGGTAATGGAGGCAAACAGGAGACATTTTAAAATCTCAGAATCTGGAAAAGTAGAGGGGGTTCCTGCAAAACATGACCTCTGATTGGAGCTGTCCTGCCCTTAGAATAAGTATCTTAGTACAGTCATTTGAAGAATGTGATTTATAAGAGTGCCTTTTATAGGAATAACCAAGAACAAAACCTTAAAAGCCTAAATGACATTTACACTTTTGCCACTATACTTTCAAAGAATTATTAAAACAATTTTCTAACAAATTACTGTGTAATAATTTGCTGTTACACTGTACTCTCACAGTATTTCTTTTTTGTTGTTATTGTTGCTTGGTTTTTTGTTTTGTTTTGGTTTGTTTTGTTTTGTTTTGGTTTGTTTTGGTTTTGTTTTTCACTGTAGCTCAGGCTGGCCTGGAATTCACTATGTCTCAGGGTGGCCTCAAACTCACAGCGATCTTCCTACCTCTGCCTCCCAAGTGCTGGGATTAAAGGAGTGCACCACCACGCCTGGCTCTCACAGTATTTCTGCACACCAAATATTAGGTGTTTTTCTGCATTCAGCAATTCTCTAAACTGGATACCAACTCAATGTCCTTCAAATCAATTCAATCCTGACACTGTTATGTTGAGGACCCCCAGGGAAGACCACAAAGACATGAAATAGTAGTAAAGGAATCTTTATTAGCCAGCAAATGACTACATCCAGTACTCAGAAGCCTGAATGCAGTACCAGGCTGTACTTCAGGGCTCCTTTTTGTTCTCCATGTGTTTTTTAATTAGTTATGTACACAGTATGTATACAGCCATGTTGGTACCATCGTTAGCCTCCTCCCTGTCCTCCTCCCTCTGCAGGGACCCTCCTCTTTGGGCAATGTTGGTCCTACATTGTGGAGTTAGCCATCAGTTATGGGCAAGAAGAAATGTCTCTGTGCATAATATCCCAACATGTTGTTCTAACAATCTTTCCGCCACCTCTTCTGCAAATTTCCCTGAGCCATGATGAGTTCATTTTTAGGTCTACTTCAGTGATGAGTTTCTGAAAAGGCTCTGTGTCTCTGGATATCTGGTTTGGTAGGAGCTGAGTGTTCTCAGGCTCCTTAAATACAAGAAATCCATAAGATTGCACATCTTAGTTTACAGTTCAGAAGTTCAGTAATCATAATCTTACAAAACAAAGAGTTAATTTCAGTTGATTTTAGAAAAAACAGAAACTTTTTCAGAATCTCCCCTTCCTGTATTTTCCCTCTCCTGCAAATGCAAGCAAGCAGCAGTTAATACAGAAGCTAAAAGTTGCCTTCAGCAATAGCGAGAAAAGCACCTTTACCTGGGCACAGGACAGACAACTGGTCATTGTGTCCTTCATGATCTGGTCCAGTTGGGGGATGTAATGCCTGGGTCTGAGGAGTTCAGTCATCCTTGTGATGCCCAGATGTATAGTCTGGTGAGGCTTGGTCACTAATTGTCTTCCCAGGAACCTATGAGATTGGGTCTCCCATCTGGTAACAGCAGCCATCCATGGTCCTCTCAGCATTCTCCTTTTCTGCTCAGGCTTCTTCCTCTGAGGTATGGGTAGGCTTGCGAGGCAGGCTGGGTTCTTGTATCATTGGTAAGGACCTTGAGGGGCCCCACTGGTTCTAGGGCTGCTTCCCAGGCAACTAAAGCTCCTGTCCTGTTTCCATATCTTGGGGAGTCTCCCTTCTGATGTCCTTTACAATGGACAATGGCCATCCTTTTTGGTAGCCAAATGGCCTCCAACAGGGCCACAATCTCATCTTTGTTTATTTATTTCTTGTCTCATTGGAGGTGAGGAGTTCCCATTCTCTGTATAATGCCCCATGCACATGGGCAGTGACAAAAGCATACCTATGTCTGTATATATTGTAATAGCTTTGTCTTTTCCCCACCTAAGGGCCTTAGACAGGGCCTATAAGTTCAGCCTTCTGGGCAGATGTTCCCCGGCTTAACGACTGACTCCAAATAGTCCGGTCTCTGGTGACAACTGCTGCCCCTGCACACATGAGGCCATCCTGAACGAAGCTGCTCCCATCTGTGAACAATACTTTATTGGCCTTGGTCAGTGAGATGTCTATTAAGTCTGGTCTAGTAGACTGGATTGAATCAGTCACCTCGGTACAGTCATGTAGACATTATCCTGGATCATCATTCATCAGCAGGCTGGCTGGGTCAAGGGCTGAAGTTCTGTAAAACCTTATGCAGGACTGATCCAGAAGCAGGGCCTGGTAATGAGTCACTTGGGCATTTGTCATGCAGCATTTGGGGTGCCTCTCAGAAGGGTTTCAGTTGAGTGGGGAGTACTGAGGACGAGGCCCTGTCCCAGGCTAATTTATCAGCCTCTTTCACCAATATTGCTGTTGCAGCTACAGCTTTCAGGCAGGCTGACCAGCCTGCTAAGACAGAGTCCAGTCTGTTAGATAAATAAGCTATCAGCCATTTCCAAGGTCCCAATATTTGAGCAAAGACCCCTTTAGCTACCTCTCTGATTTCATCTACATATAGATGAAAGAGGTTGATGACATCTGGGAGGTCTGGGAGGGCCAGCGCAGGTGCAGCCACAAGGGCCTCCTTCAGCGTCTTAAAGAAGGCCTTTTGTTGGGTCTCAGTCCACTTGAGAAATTCTGTCTCTCTGAGACTGGCATATAGGGGCTTGGCTATTTCTGCAGATCCCAAGATCCATAAGTGGCAGTAAACCATTGCCCTCAGAAACTCATGTACCTGTTTCTTAGTCTTTGGGGCAGGAATCTGCAGGATGGCTGACTGAGATGTGGCTCTGAGACAAAGTATGTTTCCCTTCTTCCAGATTGTACCTCAGGTAGGTCACCCAGGGGGGTGAACAGAGTTCAGGTTTCTTTGCAGACACTTGATATCCCAGGGCTTGGAACATTCCTGGAAGTCCCTCAGTGGTTTTCTTGCATTCCTCCTCTGTCTCAGAGGTGATAAGCAGGTTAGCTGCATATTGGAGCAGTGTGCACTCCAGGTGCTTTTGGTAGAATTCTGAGAGGTCTGCACCCAGGGCCTCATTAAACAGAGTAGGCGAGTTTTTAAACTCTTGGAGTAGTCTAGTCCAAATCAATTGGCCCATATACCCTCCCTCAGGACTTATGGGTGCCAGAGGCAAAGAAAAGAAAGCATCCTTCAGGTTTTTCCTCTAACTGAAGGATCGAGAGGTCAGTGGGGTTTTTTTGTTTGTTTATTTTTAATTTTTTTGTTTATTTTTATTTATTTATTTGAAAGCAATGGACAGAGAGCGAGAGAGAGAGAGAGGCAGATATAGACAGAGAGAAAATGGGCGCACCAGGGCCTCCAGCCACTGCAAACTAACTCCAGACACTTGTGCCCCCTTGTGCATCTGGCTAACGTGGATCCTGGGGAATCAAGCCTCGAACCAGGGTCCTCAGGCATCACAGGCAAGCGCTTAACCGCTAAGCCATCTCTCCAACCCCTCAGTGGGGATTTTGCTTGTTTGTTTTGTGTTTTTTTTTTTTTTTTTTCCTGTTTGGACACACTGATGCTTTTCTAACTTTATTCTTCCTGAGAAGGGTCTTCAATTTTTTTCTCTGGGCTTTCTATTATCTGTTTTCCTTAAAGCTGCTTCTACCACCTTAGCCATTTTCTTGTTTTGATTTTCTTCTTCAGTATCCCTATTGTTACATACTTTTTGAGCAATTTCTAATAACTGAGACCTGTTCATGCCTTCAAATCCTAATTTTTGTAATTTTCTTTTAATGTCTGGGGCCAACTGAATGACAAAGGCAATACTTATGGCTCACTGGTTTGATGGGTCATGTGGGTCTATGGAAGTAAAGACATGATAAACCTCCCTAAGATGCTCCAGGAACCCAGCAGGCAATTTTTGAGGATCTTGAGTCACCTCTCTTACCTTAAACAAATTTGTAGGCTTTTTAGCAGCTGCTTTTATTTCTTCTAGAAGAGTCTGGTTAAAGTTGTCCAGACACGCCTTATGGCTATCAGAATTGGGGTCCCAATTAGAGGGTAAGATTCGCTCTATTTAAGTTCCCATGTCTGGGAGTGAGGTTGCTCCTGGTCCGAGAGCAATCTTTTTACTTTACATTTTAATTTGGTCTTGTTCTCCCACCATGAAGAGAGTGGCCAGGAGTTGTTGACAATCATGCCAGGTGAGCTGGTGTGTGCAAAAGGCAGTGGCAAGGAGAGTGATTAGTGCTGTGGTTTCTCGGAGGAAAGGAAGTTTTGGCTTTTCCAATTGTGTAAATCATCTGTAGAGAAAGTAACATAAACAATAAACAGATGTGGGGTTTCTGAAGGGGATGAGATGTCCCTGCCCTGCACTGGTGGGCTTCTCTGAGTGGAAGAAGAGGTGCAGCCCCTGCCTCTCTGGGTGAATGTCTCCCAGTAAACAGATCCATCTCATGTATGAGGTGGAGAGAGAGGGAACACAGCCTTAGCTTCTTTAAATGCCTGTCTCACTTCTCCGTATACAGATCCGTTCTGCACCCGGGGATGGGAGGCTGAGTATGAAGTGGAAAAGACCAGATCCCCGTGGGATGCTCCCCTGACCCCAGGACTGGGCAGAGGTCTGCCTGGTGCATATGGTGAGGGAAGTTGTTCTCTCGGTGGAGCCGAGAAAATTGGCTGTGCTTTAGGTTTCTTCCCCTGTACGGCCTGGGCTAAAAGGACATGAGAACCTAGCGAGAGAGCACAAGTTTTCAGTCATGGTGGAGGTGGTGGAGGACTAAGAACAAGCAGCAGTCAATGTAGGGGAATTGATCAGGATGTCTGGGATCAATGGTGACCACACACCAAATGGCATGGACCTCTGGGGCTTCTAAAGTTCCTTCATCTGCCCAGCCAACTCCGAAGGCCAGCCAGTCTACCTCACAAAAAGCCCTAGTTTTCCTGTGGAAAAAGAAATACCATGGTCAAATCCACTACAAAATCATCTTTGAAGTGTTTTAGCATGCACCTGAAAAGCATTTGGGGACAGCTTCCCGAGTTTCCCATGATCCTCTAGGTTAGGTGGAAAAGCATAAAAACAAGTCAAACAATAACTGTCACACACAGCACACTTAGATACACAGCACCCCCTCACATAGTGCAGCTACACAGCACAGTCACTCAGTGGCCACTAGTTCCATTACTCTGAATCAAAACCAGGGAACCTGGTGACGTCTCACTCAGGTCTCCGGACACTGGGGTTACTGTTTTATCTGACCCCCAAAGTGCCCCACTAGTGAGTTAATTCAAACGAGACCTACCTCCGGAGGTTTTCCAAGAGTCTCTCCTCCTACCTTTGGCAGTGCTGAGAGAGTCCTGGGGACCATGGAACGTCTTTGGTGGCACCTCCCCTCAAGATGGTCTCGAGAGCACTGTTTCCAAATTCTGGAGTCTTAGATCCCCTAGGGATCTCGCTGGGTCCTCAAGATTGTTATGGTGAGGACCCCCAGGGAAGACCACGCAGACACCAAGTAGTAGGAAAGAAATCTTTATTAGCCAGCGGGCGACTACATCCAGGACTCGGGACCCTGAATGCAGTGCCAGGCTGTACTTCAGGGCTCCTTTTATAGGAGAAATCCATAAGATTGTACATCTTAGTTTTACAGTTCAGGAGTTCAGTAATCATAATCTTACAAAACCAAGAGTTAATTTTAGTTGATTTTATAAAAGAACAGAAACTTTTCTGGAATCTCCCCTCCTTGAATTTTCCCTCTTCTGCAACTGCAAGCAAGCAGCAGTTAATACAGAAGCTAAAGATTGCATTTAACAATAGCGAGAAAAGCATTTTGCCTTGGTGGTGACCCATTGTGTTAAAGCAAGCCAAGCATAAAGTTCAAGTGCAGGTGTGACCATATCCTAATGTACTAGCTAAGCTGAACTGAACTTCCTTGTATAAATTCACAATGTGGAGTAACTTATGTCCTGCAGCTTAGGCCCTTGTCACAATATGATAAACATTGAGTTGGCTTGAGATCCACTGGTTAAGAGGTAAGCCCACAAGCCTGGCCCCATTGCAAATGGCATTTGCACGCCCAAGCCTCCAATATTTCTGATCATCAACTACAAATCATAGAGGCAAGAAAACTGGCTTCCTACCACCCATCTAGTTTTCTTAACTGAGCTATAACTACATTGAAATGACTCATTGTCTATAATTATCTAATTACGTACAAATTCATACTAGTTCCACAAAAAAGAGACTTAAAGAAGGGTCAGATGATTGGTTCTTACAGAGCATCCTGAGTGACAGAACCTTCTGGTGGGGTGGTAGTGACACAAGTTATGGAGACATGATGAGGGGAGAAACAGATAAAAAGGTCAGTCTGGCAAGTTGTCCCAGAGCACTGCTCAGAAGAACAAGTGACCATCTGGGCAGAAGTTGTCAACCTCCAGTTTCCTTGACTATAATCTGGGTTAATCTTTCCTGCTTGGTAAAATGCCAGGTAAGGGAATAATCACAATTGTGTTTTTTGGAGGACCATCTTAAAGTAGAGCAGCTGAGAGAAAGACTTTGACTACATTGCTGATGGTCTGCTGCCACATAGTGTTCTTACTTCTGAATAATCAACATGCCTAAATGTCATATTTTGAAGTGATTTTTCTTGAGTGTCTTCAAAATCAAGGGATCCCATGATCCTTTCCTCAGGTTCAATAAATAAAGAGGCTCATATCACCCATGTAAACCTTTGTTTATGTTTACCGGTTAATTATCTATTTAAGGGTATGGTTATGGATAGAGATGAAGAGGCAGATGAAGAGGTAGGTTTCTTGTCTGTCTGGTAGGTTGCATAGTTTGCAGGGTCTCTTGCTTATTCATGTGTTGGTGACCATACTCAGTAGCTCCCATAGCACTTCCCAGTGCTATGAGGGTTTATCATGAGAGGACTGGCTTTTCTCTCAGTTCCAATGTGGTCTTTTACTGTCCTGGGATGGCAGCCTGTGGTGTCTTCAGCAACACGATAGTACAATTTAGCTCTATTGGGTAAGTGCTTGGCAATGGCCTAAATTGATTTGGGGACATTATGGATCTCCCTGGCCAACAGCTCACTGTGGGGAGTAACCCAATTCTGGACCTGGATTTCACAAACTAGAGATTACGGTTTTAGGATTAAGTTTCCTCCACCTTCTACGGGGTCTATCAGTCTAGTCCATCCACCTCCCTTAATTGGAGGTTATATCTCATATACTTGTATCTCAGGTGGTGTTTCCTAATGTACTAACTACTTTAGTCTTTAGTTTTGTGTAGTTTTCTTCCCTACCCTCACTTCTCACAGCCACCCGTTTCTGGCCCCCAATGTTCTTTCCCTATGTTGGTTTATCTGCTATGCATAAAAATTCAGCCTTATCCCAGCACCCAGGAGACAGAGGTAGGAGGATCACTGTGAGTTCGAGGCCACCCTGAAATTCCATAGTTAACTACAGGCCAGCATGAGGTAGAGTGAGACCCTACCTTGAAAAACCAAAATAAATAAATAAATAAAATAAACAAGAACAAAAAAAAATCAGCCTTTAAACTACCCTATAGCTGTTATTATCCCCATTTTAAAGATAGAAAATAAGTACAGAGAAATGAAGTTCTTTTTCTAGGAAGAAGCAGAATATGAATTGGTCTAAATCCCTAAGGATATGGATCATCCACACCCTCAAATGAGCCACACAGATTAGGAAAAAGAGGAGGCTAGGTTGCCTTATTTTCCTGGGCAAGGAGTAGTGACCTTCCAGATATGGAAGAGACAATATGAAATCCATCTCATTATAAATTTATACTAGTTTCCTAGTGAAATGTAGCCTCTTTAAATCCTTTCTAGGGAGATGATGAGGTATACATTATTTATAAATTAATTAATTATAATGGGAATTAAGCAACAGAGAAGTCTAATATTGAAATTGAGAAGAGAGATAAAAAGTTTCAAAAGGCTGAATTCATAACAGAAAATAACTGAAAACATAGTTTAGATTAGTCATGAGATTTGACAGAATTTCAAGACTATTAAATTAATATGTACTGATCTAAAATGAATTTCTCTTAGCTTCTATATGCTGAATGTTTGCATAAGTTGAAGTGAACTCCTCTAGCTAAAAATATTTTAATAATTAAATTGCCTAAGTCACACATTACCTATAGTGATTACATTAATCAAATCACTCTAAGGACACTTCACTATGATGAAAAGGATCTCAGTACTAGATTGTTTTCATGACCATTCTTGTTTGAGGTACTTTGGGTTTAATTTCTTCATGACTGCATTGTGTCTAGGTTCTCAAGTTTCCAAACATAAAAAGTGACCATTCTTACTTTTAATTCACTTTATATAAGGATTGTATTTTTCAGAATTCACGATCAATATCATTATCTTAGTTGGTTAGAATGGCATTGATACACAGGTCACCAAGCTCTGTAGGTATAGCTTTTTTGTGTGTGAACATCATCATAACCCATTGTCAGATTTGGAAAACAACTCAACAGCTTTGATAACTGATAACTTCATCTTCATATATCAAGGTGACAGCAAAATCTTAAGGGTGAGGTGTTCTAATTAACTTCATTTTCTAGGTAACTTAAATTATCTCATCCCTATGAATACATTTACAAAATACATCATTACAAGTTCTTTTTTGGTAACTAACATTTTAATCTGTGTCTGATGACTAACTTTTGTGTCAACCTGACTAGGCCATAGGACACCAAGGTATCTGATTGAACATTGTCTCTGGGAATGTCAGTGAGGATGTTTCCAGAAGTTGCAACTGAAGGCCTGAGTAAAGCAGACATCCCACCCCAATATCTCAAATAGAATTAAAAAGTGAATGCAAGTTGGATTTCCTCCTCCCTCTGTCTGACTACTGAGTTGGAACACCAGTCTCATGCCCTTGGTCTTTATGGTTTTCAGGTTTTCAACCTGAGCACAGAATGTAGAGCATAGGCTTGCTGCCAATTGGTTGCTTGAATTACATCACTAGTTTTCCAGGGTCTTCAGTTTGCTGATGTCAGATCCTTGGGCTTCTCTACAGAACTCTAATCTACTGTGGTGATAGATGATTCAAAGGGTCATAATGTGGGCATTTAAAAAATAATTTTACAATATTGTAAATGGGAATTTCAAAAAAATGCAAATGAGTTTAATGTGTATTTACCTCAGGATATACCCTGACAAGTGCTTTAAAAAATAATGCCAATTTGGGCTGGAGAGATGGCTTAGCGGTTAAGCACTTGCCTGTGAAGTCTAAGGACCCCGGTTCGAGGCTCAATTCCCCAGCATCCACGTCGACCAGATGCACGAGGGGGCATACACATCTGAGTTCATGTGCAGTGGCTAGAAGCCCTGGTGCACCCATTCTCTCTCTCTCTCTCTTTCTCTATCTATCTACCTCTTTCTTTCTCTGTATGTCACTCTCAAATAAATAAAAATAACAAAAAAATTTTAAAAAATAACACCAATTTATTTCATTATCAATATCTTCATTATCAGAAAATTCAGTTACACAAGAAATCTTGGTACTGTTAAAGTATAAATTTAATGATGAGTTGCTGACACATAAAAATAATTTGTTTGATACTTAATTCCCCTGATATTTTACTTCTCTTAACCAGGAAAATTAATATTCCTTTTCTATTCCAATTATGGTAATGCTCAGTTATTTTGAAAATTAGTTAATAGTTTATACCTTAATATAAGTGCATGTTGTTATTTATTATGTAACTGATAAGAAGCAGTATTTTGACTTCATAACTGTATGTGTATCTACCTGTAGTGTTAAACTACCTCACATGAACTGCCTAACCCCAAATGTTTTTGAAATTTTTACCAGTTCTTTCTTGGTTTCACCCTTCTGATTATTTCTTTTCTTTTTAAGGTTTGCTGAACCAAACAATAATTGGGTAATTGTCTTTTTAAATAATGTTTCATAACTGTTTCCTCCCTACAGAACTGACTTTGTAACAACTACAGAATTTTACAACTGTACAACAACTACAGAACTGACTTTGTAACTCAAGATCTATGTTATGTTTATATTTATACCCTTAATTCATGAACTAGATTATAGGAGTTTCTTTGTTTCAGTTAGTTTTTGTGGTGGTGGTAGTGGTGGTGTGTGTGTATAGTACATGTGTATGTATGTGTGTCTGCAGTGTGTGTGTCTCTGTGTATGTTCATGTATGTTAGTGCAGATGTGCACATTCTGTTGGAGGATAACCTAGGAGTAGGTCCTCACTCTCCACTGTGTCTGAGACAGAGTTTCTTATTGTTTACTGCTGCATTAGCCAGGCTACAAATAGTTACAAATAGCAAGGTCCTCCTCATTCTTAAAATGCCAACTCTCTAATCCATGCTTTTTGAAGCATCAGCATTGACCTGCCATCAGTAAAATGGTCAGTGATTCTGCTATGCTTTCTCTAATTTCTTATGGAGGGAATACCCAGATATTATCTAGTGCTCTTATGGTGTGAATGTTCTCAATAACTCTTGGATAATTTGGTCATTCTCCTCACAGCTCTATGTACCCCAGCTGGCTTACTTACACTTCTCCACTAGAGCTGTCAGATGAGACAGTTGTGATAGCACACACTGATATGATATTGCTTAAGAGGCAGAATCAGGAGGATCAGGAGTTCCAGTTGTCCAATAAAGGTATGTTACTGCTATACCACCATTGAGCTTCCTATTGTGATTAGATATTTTAGTATTGTATTTTTCCTCAAAGATAAATGCTAATATTTATACTACTTATTGAAAATTTTACTAATACTAGGAGAATAACATTTTATCAAAGAACCTGAACAGGTTTTAACAGATGGAAATGGCCTTCCTGATGAAACTGAGAGAGGGAAAAATGCTTTTTGTATAAATGGAACTGCAAATGGGAACAAAAAGGACTTTCTGACAGGATGCCATTTCAATAAATGACAAATACCTGGAGTTACGAAGCCAATCAGCTAAATGTTTTCCTTTCTTAACTGCTTGACCCCTACTTGCTAGCAGGAGGGACCACAGATTCTAACTGATGCTTCAAAAAGCAGGTATGGACTTCTGGTTAAGGTGGCAGCGCAGTAGCCATACCAAAGTAGACTAGAGGGAGAAATAAACAGAAAAACAGTACAACACACTGTTCTACTGAAAAGTGAAGTTGTATAAGGAATTTTTGTTTTGTTTTGTTTTGTTTTGTTTCTCGAGATAGAGTCTCACTCTAGCCCAGGCTGAACTGGAATTCACTATGCAATCTCAGGCTGGCCTCAAACTCATGGTAATCCTCCTACCTCTACCTCCTGAGTGCTGGAATTAAAGGTGTGTGTCACCACGCCTGGCTGTATAAGGAATTTTTAATCACAGCAGAGAAGCAGGAGAGACCCAGAGCTTCTAGAAACCACACATGGAACCAGAATCAGCTCCCACTGTGGCTCCAGCTGCTGGTCCATTGGCAAGAGCTAAGCACACACCTGGCCAGCCTGAGTAATAGGAGCAGAACCACAGTGAAGGGAATAGCTATTCACTCCAGCCCTGCAAAGTCAAGAAACCTGAAGGAGAAGACAACATGGGAAAGCTAAGCAGCTCCTAAAGAAGACAACAGGGACAAGCTGAGAAGCCCAGGAACTTCAGGCACTCTCCACAGCTGCCCCTCCCTCAACCACCAGGACTGACAACCACTGGCAAACTCCAAGGGATCAGCCACACAGAATCCAGGACAGCTAATCAAAACAGCATATACACTTACCCAATCAGCCTAGCTGAGTCCATAGTGCAGTAAATAGGGACACAAGTGGGCACTCAGCATAGGTGAGAGAGAAGCCATCCCAAAATGTAACAGGGCCTACTTATTCTGGACCAATGCCTGTCACAAAGCCAGATGTATAGGCCACTCTGAAGGTGCGAATTGCACGTTTTATGTCAGGACAGGTTATGAGTTAGATTTGATTGATGTACGAGTGGTCAGCTTTACCATCCTTAAATAAGTTGTGTTTTGAGACTGACTTGTGTTGCTTTGGGTAGTTACTAATTTATAGTGCATTCTCCTTCTGTCTTTCTTGAGGGCAGGGTTTCATTCAGTCCCAGGTTGACCTGAAACCCAGTACAGATCAGAAATATCAGCCTCCCAGTTGACAGGATTAAGGGTATAGAACAACATACACCCTTAGGGACTGTGGTTTTGTTAGTTATCTGGGTACTTACTCACTCTTGTATAAATACTCTGTGCTGGTTTTGATTGAATGTGTATATTGCTCCATTGATTTTTGGATTTTGCTTGCATTTTGCTCCACCCAGACTATTTGAATACCTGCCATAGCAGACAAACTCAACCTAGGGTCATTCTGCTATTAAACTGGGAATAATATAAGAGCCACACCTGGCACCTTAGGCTCCTACCCTGAAGATGTATAAAGTTGGATTAACACTTCTAAGACTGCTATAGATATTAGAAAACCCAAGCACAAAATTAACCCAATATGCAAAAATCTCTACATTACAATACAAGAAACACAAAAATCAAGACAATATAAATCCATCAGAAATAATCTCAAGTGAGACTGATTTAGATGAAATTTCTGACAAAGAATTCAAAAGAATGATTATATTTATGTTCAAAGAAATCAAAATAATCAAAGAAGAAAACGAACACGTGAAAGTATCCCAATAAAACACTGGATATCAAGTTAATGAAATAAGGTCAATACAAACATAAGTAAGGAAATAGAAATAATGAAGAAATACCAACCAGAAATATTAGAAACACAAATCAGAATAAGTCAAAAAAAAAAAAAAAAACTCCAGCTGGGCATGGTGGCAAGTGCCTTGCCTTTAACCTCAGCACTTGGGAGGAAGAGTTAGGAGGATCACCATGAGTGTTCGAGGCCACCATGAGACTACACAGTGAATTCCAGGTCAGCCTGGGCTAGAGTGAGATCCTACATCAAAAAAAAAAAAAAAAAAAAAAAAAAAAAAAACTCTGTGGAAAGTCTCACCAGTAGAATGGATATGCAAGGGGAAAGAATATTTAAACTAGATAACACAGTGGCAGATCAAGTACAGTCTAATAAACAGAAAGAAAATCTAGTAGGAAGGTATGAATGGGAATTTCAAGACATTTGGGACACTATGAACAGATCAAACAAGAATTCAGGGTATAGTAGAAAGAGAAGAATTCACTCCAAAGGCATAGTTTGTATTTTCAACAAAATCAAAGAAGAAAATTTCCCCCAAATAAGGAAAGAGATGCCAATACAGATATGGAAAGCCTTGAGAACAAAAAATTAAAAAAAGACAAAACCAGCCAAGAACCTCTCCTCTTGATATTATAATTAATCTACTAAACACACAAACCAAGGAAAATATATTGAAAGCAGTTAAAGAGAAATATCAAGACATATACAAAGGCAAACCCATCAGGATCACAGTAGATTATTCAAAACAAATTTTTTAAAGCCAGAAGGGCTTAGAATGATGCCTTCCATGTTCTGAAAGATGATGGCTGTAAACCAAGATTACTTTAAACAGCAAAGCTATTCATACAAATTAACAGAGAAATAAGGACATTACACAACAAATGCAGGCTAAAGGAATATATGACCACTAAACCAGCTCTACAGAAAATCCTTGAAAGGATCCTCCACACTGGAGAGAAATAAAAACACACACATGAGAAAACAGGAAAAAACAAACCATATTCAAGCAATAGTTAGCACAAGGAAAAACATAACAACAAACAAAAGGAACGGCAAGAATGATTTGACACCTTTCAATAATAACTCAATATCAATGGCTTCAAGGTCCCAACTAAAAGACAGAGGCTTGGAGACTGGATTAAAAGACAGTGTTCTTCTATCTATTGCCTCCAAGAAACTCAACTCAATGAGACAGTATTGCAGTGTGAAAACATGGAAAGCAGTATTTCAAGAAAATGCACATAAGAAACAAGTAGGTGTTGCTAACCTAATATCTGACAGGACAGATTTCAAAATAACATTAGTGAAGAAAGACAAAGGTCATTTTATCTTGACTAAAGGAACACTCCAACAGGAGGGCATTACATTTCTAAACATATATGCGCTAACATGGGGGCTCCCAACTTCATCAAACAAACACTATTCAAATTAAGGTCACAGATAATACAAACACCATTGTACTGAGTGATTTCAATAACCCACTCTCATCAATTGACAGGTTATCCCAGTAAAATAACAGAAAAGCATCTGGATTAAAGGAGTTCATAGAACAATTTGACCTAGCAGATATCTACAGAGCATTTCATCCAAATGCTGCAGAATACACATTCTTTTTAGCAGCACATGGAACATTCTCTAAAATAGATCATATATTAGGACACAAAGCAAACGTTAACAAATATAGGAAAATTGAAATAATTCCTTGCACTCTATCTGATTACAATGGAATTAAACTACAATCCTACAGTAATAAAAGCTGAGAGCATACACAAAACCATGGAAACTAAACAATATACTACTAAATGATGAATGGGTCAATGAAGAAATCAAGAAGGAAATTTAAAAGTTATAGAATTAGATGCTCAGCATGGAATGAGTAGGCCAGATCCCTGTTCCACAGCTCCTCCTAGTTCCCTGGTCCCAGTAGGTCCCCTGTGGCTGGTTTTGGGGGCTAGCTTGGGGTGGCTTGCACCCTGTAAGCTTGCTGCAGAAGCAGGCATCTTGCTCTGCCTTCCTGATTGAAGTGCCCCGGGGTTCCCAATTTCCAGATACCCTGTGCCAGAGAGTGGATGCAGCTTGGGTTGAGTAGGCCAAATCCCTGTTCCCCAGCTCCTCCCAGTGCCCTGGTCCTGGTAGGTCCCCCTGTGGCAAGCTCAAAAAAGTACAAAACACGAGGAAGAACCAAACCAAATAAAGCACCTTATCATAGCAAGGATCAATTTGAATCTCAAAGTAATAACCTTAAATATTAGTGGTCATGGGCTGGAGGAAAGGCTTAGCAGTTAAGGCATTTGCCTGCAAAGTCAAAGGACCCAAGGTTTGCTCCCCAGGACCCATGTAAGCCAGATGCACAAGGTTGGACATGCATCTGGAGTTCATTTACGTTGGCTCAAGGCATCTAAAGCTACATTACAAAGCCATAGTAACAAAAAAAAAAAAAAGCATGGTAGTGGCATAAAAAACAGAAACATAGACCAATGGAACAGAATTCAAGATCCAGTCCTTAGGTCAACTAACTACAGGTACTTGATCTTTGACAAAGGTGAAATAATGTAGACTGAAGAAAAGACAGCATCTTCAACAAATTTGTCTTGGACAAATTGGATGACCATATGTAAAAAAATGAAACTAGACCCACTCATCTCCATACACATAAATCAAGTCCAAATGGACTAAAGAATTCAGTATAAGACCTGAAACTCTTCACCTATTGGAAATAAAAATAGAAGGCACTCTTCACAATGGAGGAGTGGGGAAGATTTCCTGAAGGAAACCCCAGTAGCCCAGGAAATTAAACAATCACTACACCAATGGGATCTCATGAAGCTAAAAAGCTTTTGCACAAACACACCATAAGCAGAGCCAATAGATACACACTGAATGAGAGAAAATCTTTGCCAGCTATGCCACTGACAAAAGCCTAATATCTAGAATCTACAAGGAACTCAAAATAACTAAACAAAAACAAGTCAAACAAGCCCACTCCAAAAGTGGAACAGAGAACTGAATAGGGAGTTCTCAGATGAAGAATTACTAATAGCAAATGCACACTTAAGAAAATGTTCAACACCCCTAACCACTAAAGAAATACAAATTAAAACAACCATGAGATTCCACCTTACTCTAGTAAGGATGGCAACCATTAAAAAATCTAACATCGAGCCGGGCATGGTGGTACACACCTTTAATCCCAGCACTCAGGAGGCAGAGGTAGGAGGATTGCTATGAGTTCAAGGCCACCCTGAGACTACATAGTGCATTCCAGGTCAGCCTGGGCTAGAGCAAGACCCTTCCTCAAAAAAAAAAAAAAAAAAAAGCAAAACAAAAAAATCTAACAATGACAAATGTTGATGAGGATGTGGGGAAAGAGGAAACTTCATCAACTGTTGGTGAGAATGTACAATTGTACAACCACTTTGGAAATCATTGGAGATTCCTGAAAAGAATGAACATAGAGCTAAGGACAGACCCAGTTACTCCCTTACTGGGCATTTATCCTAAATTCTCTATGCATCAATACAGAGACATTTGCTCGGCCATGTTTATAGCTGCTCAGTTCATTATAGCTAAGAAATGGAATCAACTTAGATGGCCCATCACTGGATGAATGCACAGTGGAGTTACATTTACATAATGGAATTCTACTCCACAGTAAGAAAAAAGAAAATGATACAATGAAATTTGTAGAAAAATGGACATGCTGGGAACAGATCTTACTCAGTGAACTCACACAATCCCAGAAAGACAAATGCTGCATGGTGTCACTTATCTGCAATTCCTAACATGGACCTGCTTGATTTCCTGTCATACATGATAGGCAACATAAGGCTCAGACAACAAGGATGGAAGGATTTGGGGGTAGTGGAAGGGAAGGGGGAAACCAACACTAAATTAAATCCAAAATGAACTGATCCCATGGAAACCTTTACCCTTGAAGACAGCCTAAAAGATAAACCCTCAATAGGAGTAAGGGGGGAGCACATGAAAAGTAGGGCTCTAGTGAAGGTGGAATGTAGCCTAAGCTTAGAAGAATTTATTTTTCTGTCTCTGACCTGTAACTCCCAGTGTAAGAGATTGGTTGCTACCCACATTGAGCTGTTTATCTGAGAGACCTACAAGGTCCCCAAATCAAGACAGCTTTCTGGCAAAGCACTTGATTACCTGCCTGAAGCAAAATCTAAGACCCTCTTGCTGAAGACACCATAGGCTGCTGACACAGATCATGGAGAGACCTGGCTGGAATCCCAAAGAAAGCCACTCTCCAGACATCCTGTCTAGTGCTGGAAAGCACTACATGAGCTACTGGGGGGAAATGGCGAACAAGAGTCTGAGAAACCAGAGGTCTAAGCTACCCAGAAGTAAACACCTGGATATGATGTGCACCTCAGTGCAATAGTGGCACACAGTCTCAGTGTGTAACCAATAGTTTTCTGGTAGACTAAGCAACCTGCTCAGTGTAAAGGAACCAATATATGGAATTGACAACCAGATCAGAATCCTATGGAGACAAAGACTATGTTCTCCAGTGTCAAGCTGTCACTACTCTTTGGCTTAAAGAGAGGTTATGTACATCAACTTCTCCCTAAATTAATACTGCTTATCCCATTTAAACTATACTGACTTTATTCTCTATAGGCGAATCTGTTCTTTTTCAGAAGGTAGGGAGACACAAGGAGATAAACTACACCTCACACTTCAACCAAGGCACAGCTGAGTCCACAGAGGAATTTGGGAGAGACAAGCAAGAGTGCTGCTTGCATGCTAGATCTTATAATCAGCACCAAGGTATAGGAGACAAGCCCTGAGGATACTCAACACCTACCAAAGCAGAGATCCAGAGGCTCCTAAGAGTGAATCACTGAAGTAGACTTAAAACTCACCCACCACAGCTCAAGGAATTTTGCAGAAGAGGAGGTGGACAAATTGTAAGAGCCACAGGTTGAGACATCATGCTCAGAGGCATTCCCTCCCCGCCCCCAAGATAATGACTACTTCTCCCACAATGCATAAACCACAACTCCATGGGGAATACCTGCAACCCCACTGATGAGCATCCCCAACAGAATGGGGGCAGGGACAAGGAAAAAGAGGGTACCAGCACATGATGTATCCATATGATACATCTTGATAATAATAATAATAATAATAAATTATAGAATCAAATGATAATGAGAACACAACATACCAAAACCTTTGGGACACAATGAAGGCAGTCCTAAGAGAAAAATTTATAGGTTTAAGTGCCTATATTAAGAAATTAGAAAGGTTGCAAGGAAACAACTTAATGCTTCATCTTAAGACCTTGGAAAAAGAGGAATAAGACAAGCCAAAAAAATCAGTAGATGCAAAGAAATAATATAGATTAGGGCAGAAATTCATGAAATAGAAACAAAGGGAAAAAACATACAAAGAATCAATGAAAAAAGAGTTGGTTTTTTAAAAGGATAAGACAAGATTGATTATCTCTTATCAAATCTAACCAAAAGAAAGAGAGAAGAGACAAAAGCAATAAACTTAGAGATGAAAAAGGCACAATTACCATGGACACCAATGAAATTTAGAAAATAATAAGGATCTACTTTAAGAACATATACTCCACTAAGTTTGAAAATCTGAAAGAAATGGATGATTTCCTAGATTTATATGACCTAAAAAAAGCAAATCAAGATGAGATAAACCATTTCAACAGACATATGACAAGCATGGAGATCAAAACAGTTATAAAAAAATCTCCCAACTAAAATAAATCCAGGCTGAGATGGATTCATAGATAAATTTTATCAGACCATCACAGAAGAACTAACACCAATGCTTCTCAAACTTTTCCATAAACTAGAAAATGAAGGAATTCTACAAAACTCCTTTTATGAAGCCAGCATCATTCTGATATCAAAACCAGACAAAGGCAGAACAAACAAGAAAATTATAGACCAATCTCCCTCATGAACATAGATGCAAAAATTCTCAACAAAATACTGGCAAACTGAATACAAGAATACATCAAATAGATCATTCATCCTGACCAAGCAGGCTGTATCCTAGAGATGCAAGGATGGTTCAACATACATGAATCAATAAATGTAATTCACTATATAAATAGACTGAATGAGAAAAATCACACGATCATTTCAATAGATGCAGAAAAGGCATTTGACAAAATCCAAAAGCCCTTTATGACAAAAGTCCTAAAGAATGTATGAATAGAAAAAACATGTCTCGGGCTGGAGAGATGGCTTAGCACTTAAATGCTTGCCTGAGAAGCCTAAGGACCCCGGTTGGAGGCTCGATTCCCCAGGACCCACATTAGCCAGATGCACAAGGGGTGCACACGTCTGGAGTTCGCTTACAGTGGCTGGAGACCCTGGCGCGCCAATTCTCTCTTTCTCTGCCTCTCTCTCTCTCTCTCTCTCTCTTTATCTGTCGCTCTCAAATAAATAAATAAAAAAAGAAAAACATGTCTCAACATAATAAAAGCTATTTATAACAAACCTATAGCCAACAGAATACTAAATGGGGAAAAAACTTGAAACTTTTCCACTAAAATCAGGAACAAGACAAGGGTATCCACTGTTGCCACTTTTATTTAATATAGTACTGGAAGTCTTAGTTATAGAAATAAGGCAAGAGACAAACCTAAAAGGGATATGAATTAGAAAGAAAGAGATCAAATTATGATTATTTTCAGATGATATGATTCTATACATAAAAGACCCTAAAGAATCTACGAACAAATGGTTAGAGCTGATAATCACATTTGCCAACATAGCAGTATACAAAATAAGCACACAGAAATAAGTAGCTTTCCTATATGCTAACAACAAACATGCTGAGAATAAAATCACTGAAACTCATCCATTCACAATTGCCTAAAAAAAAAAAAAAAAAAAAACCTCAAATAAACCTAACCAAGGAAATAAAGGATCTTTACAATGAAAACTTTAAAACACTTAAGAGAGAAATGCAGAAGGCACTTGGAAATATAAAGACATCTCAATCAAAAGAAGGCTGGCATTATTGTCATACCTGATTTTAAGCTATATTATAGAACCATAGTAACAAAAACAGCATGGTAAAGCCAGGCGTGGTGGTGCACACCTTGAATCCTAGAACGTAGGAGGCAGAGGTAGGAGGATTGCCATGAGTTCAAGGTCACCCTGAGATTACATAGTGAATTTCAGGTCAGCCTGAGCTACAGTGAAACTCTACCTCAAAGAAAACAAAAATAGCCTGGTACTAGCACAAAGTAGACATGCAGGTCAATGGAACAAACAGAGGACACAGTAAATCCAAGCAGCTGCAGCCATCTGATTTTTGACAAAAATATACATTGGAGAAAAGGCATCCCCTTTAACAAATGGTGATCTGAAAACTGGAGAAGATAGATAGATTGATTGATTGATGAAAACAGATCCTTCTCTCTCTTCATGCACCAGAATCAAATCCAAATGGATCAAAGTCTTTATTATCAGACCTAAAACTCTGAAACTGTTAGATAAAAAATTAAGAGAAACACTTCAATATATTGGCATAGCCAATGACTTTCAGAATATAAAATAATTAATCAACCACTGGGACCTCATGAAATTAAACAGCTCTTGTATAGCAAAGGACACTGAATAGAGCAAAGAGGCAACCTACAGAATGGGAGAAAATCTTTGCCAAATATACATCTGAGAGAGATTTAATATCCATGATATACAAAGAACTCAAAAAACTAATAATAAATCAAATAACCCAATTTTTAAAATTGGCTATGGAATGAAATAGAGTTCTCAAAAGAAGAAATACAGTTGGCATATAAACATATTTTTAAAAAGTTATACATCCTTAGCCATCAGGGAAATGTACATTAAAACTACTTTGAGGTTCTATCTCACTTCTGTCAGAATGGCTATCATCAAGAAAACAAAAGACAATAAAATGCTGGTGAAAATGCAGAAAAAGAGGAACCCTTTTATACTGTTGGTGGGAATGTAAACTGGTTTATCCATTGTGGAATTCAGTGAGGAGGTTCCTGAGAGAGATAACAATAGATTTAACATATGACCCAGCTATATCACTCCTAGGCATGCATCCTAAGGACTCTTCTCACTACCTTAGATATATTTGCTCATCTATGTTTCCTAGATATTGTGAATAAAACTCATCCATGCTCTATTCACAATAGCTAGGAAATGGAAGCAACCTAGATGTCCCTCAACTGATGAATGGATAATGAAGATGTGGTACATTTATACAATGGAGTTCTATTCAGCAGTAAAGAAAAATGAAATTCGCTTGGGAATGAATTGATCTGGAAATGATTATACTAAGTGAGGTAACCCAAGCCCAGAAAGCCAAACACTGCATATTCTCTTTCATATGTGTATCCTAGCTACAAATGTTTAGACCTTGTATGTGAATTGAAGTAAAAAATATCTGTAGCAGGGCTGGAGCAATGGCTTAGCAGTTGCGTGAAAAGCCAAAGGATCCAGGTTCAATTCCCCAGGACCCACATAAGCCAGATGCACAAGATGGTACATGTATCTGGAGCTCGTTTGCATTGGCTGGATGCCCAGGTGTACTCTCTCTCTCTCTCTCTCTCTCTCTCTCTCTCTCTCTCTCTCTGTGTGTGTGTGTGTGTGTGTGTGTGTGTGTGTGCATCCCTTTCTCTGCCTCTTTCTTATATAAATAAATAAAATACTTAAAAAAATCTGTAGCAGAGGCCAGTAAGATAGGAAGGGGCTATAAAGGAGAGAGGAGAGGGGAGGAATTAAGGGGATATTATTATATATGTGTAAGTAGATGAACAGATTACTGGAATGACCTAAGTGAGGTCAGAGGAAGAGACTGAGTAAAGGAAGGATGGGAGGAGGGCTAATCAAAATCTAAAATGTTATGAATAAGCCATATGGAGACCTACTTTTTTTTGGATAACGGCATACCCAGAAGCTATAGATTGTTACTAGAAAAATTTCAATGCCAGGTATAGGATACCTTCCATTGAGTTTTGGCCAAGGAGGTCCCTGATGCCCCCAAAACATTACAAGCCATTGCCAAGGCTCTTGGTTTCCCACCATAAACAGATGGGAAGACCCTTTTTATGAAGACTCCACATGCTAGTGCTGCAAAGTTACTGAGAAATCAAGGTGGAGCTGAGCTGAAAACCCCCTCCCTGTAGACCAGCTGACAGAAATATGGGAAAAGCTATGCTTCATGCATCCCTATGGGAAAGAGAAGTCATCAGTAGTGGTAGACAACAGTGGACACTGCAATTCTTAAGTTTGGCCAGCCAGACAAAATGTCCCAACAATGCAATAGTGCCACGGGAAGCCAACCACTCTCTAATTGGACTGGAGCTCACTCCATGCATGGAATGCATGCCTAATACTGAAAAACTGGTCCAAAGCCTATGGCACAGGAGTTCACGAACCCTATGGGTATAACACCTGCTGTTGTCTGGTTAAGCACACATATTATGCTCACCAACCATCCCTGTAAGCTCTTTCCTTATATTCATACCCATATGTTAATGTTCTCTCATTTTGGTCATAGAAGCTTCTCTTTTCAGATGGCAGTGACCTCTGGGATGACTCAAAAGACACCATAGTATGGAGAAGTGACAGAGGAGTGCTCAGAACTGAAATATCGCTATCACTCCTTTCAATGCTCAAGGTCCATTATGGAAGAGGTGGTGGAAAGAATGTAATAACCAAAGAAAGGAGAAGACAACTTACAATGAACTCTTCCACACACAAGTTGGCCTCAATATCCATGACCTCACAGTGCCTAGTACTACCTACTCAAGACCCTCATAATAGGAGAAAAGATGATGACAACAAAATAAAAGAGGCTAGAGGCTAGAGAGATTGCTTAGTGGTTAAGGTGCTTGCCTGCAAAGCCAAAGGACCCAGGTTCAATTCCTCAGTACCCACGTAAGCCAGATGCACAAGGGGGTACACACATCTGGAGTTTGTTTGCAGTGGCTAGAGGCTCTGGTATGCCCATTCTCTCTCTCTCTCTCTCTCTCTCTCTCTCTCTCTCTCTCTCTCTCCCTCTCTCTCTCTCTCTCTCTCTCTCTCTCCCTCACCATCTCTGCTTGCAAATAAATAAATAAAATAAAATAAATAAAAGAAACTATTTGAGACGGAGAGGGGATTTGATGGAGAGGGGATTTTTGAAGGGGAAATTGGGGGAGAGGAGAGAATTATTATGGTTTTTGCCTGTAATTACAGAAGTTGTCAATAAAACAAGTTTTTAAGATCAGCAGGGATGTTGAGCAGGTAGAGTTCAGGACTACTGAGAGGGAAAGAAATAAAATGTGTTTAGGAACTGGAAAGAGATGTGTTCATCATGTAGGATAAATAACAGGACCAAATGTTGTCAGGGACTTAACATGAAGGTAAAAGTGAGGATTTGTTCCTAGAAGCAGTCAGAAGCTACTTAATGATTATGTCACTCACATGATGAACCTAGTGCTACAGAGCAACCACTTTGCCAACAAGGCATGGAAGGAAAGATTTCAGATAAAATGCTGAAAAGTAACTGCCATCAAGAAAAAGATAATAAGAAGAAAACTGAAAAGCAGTGTTAGTAAAAACAGAAGAAAATGGATTTGTTGGACATGTAGAAGAGAGAAGAAACAGACCTACTAGACAGCTCCATCTGGCAAGTAACAATCATGTGCCTATAGTCTTCTTTTTCTTATTTTTATTTGTATTTATTTGAGAGCGACAGAGAAAGAAAGAGTGAGAGAGAGAGAGAGAGAGAGAATGGGCACGCCAGGGCTCCTAGCCACTGCAAATGAACTCCAGATGCGTGTGCCCCCTTGTGCATCTGGCTAACGTGGGTCCTGGGGAATTGAACCTGGGTCCTTTGGCTTCACAGGCAAACACCTTAACTGCTAAGCCATTTCTCCAGCCCACCCTAAAACTTTTTAAAGCCATTTCACAAGGCAGAGTCTTTTAAAAAGATTATATTTATTTATATTTAAAAATAATTGCATATAATAATGTATTAATTATATTAATATAATTATGTTATAAAGCATTCTAACATATATATGTATATATATACGTATATATATATATATATATATATATATAGAGAGAGAGAGAGAGAGAGAGAGAGAGAGAAAGGGAGAGAGACATTTCAAAAAGGGGAAACTTTTTTAAAAGATTATATATGTAAACTAATTACATAGAATTATTGTTATAATAACATATTAATTGTTTAGCTGAGCACACAAAATAATGGGTTTAATTATGGCGTTTGCATTCATATGTGCCACTATATTTAGTTCTCATCATTTCCCTTCCCCATTGCCCTCACTTCCATGCCTTTTGCCCCATTCTGGCTACACTCTTTTCTTACCCCCAGTAAGGAATGGTTGCTTGTTTTCATGAACTTTACTATTGTTTCCATGAAAATTGCTCAGTTTGCTCACCATACGAAAGAAACCAATCAGTCATAATTGACTGTGATAGAGAAAGAATTTATTGTAATGAGCCTAGCTGATTAGAGTGGCACGCTCTGAGAAGGACCATCTTTCTTAGATGTTGATGGTATAAGGCTGGTTTATATAGGAGATGGGTGATAGAGAATGTTGGATGCCAAACGAGGTACATCTGATTCTAATTGCCTAGCCAAAGGTGCTTTTCAGGTCTGAGAATCTCAAAAACAAGGACCATTATTTCCTGGGGCAACTCTTGTAATTGATTAGTTTGCTAATTGATTAATGTACAGTTCCTGACATATCACAAATGAACAGGCTAAAAGGGGGAACTGCTCCTCTTGCCGATCATCAAAGTCACAGTATGAATAACTTAACCTGGATATTGTGGAAAGCCAGAAGTGGGGAATTGGGTAAGAGATCTGCCCTCAGTGTCTGGTTTTACTATGTATTCCTTAGCAGGAATTTTCTGATTGTTTGGGAGTTAGCCTCGCTGTTAAGGAAAAAAAAAAAATGTGTCTTCACCCAGTCATGTGTGGTTTACTTTGCTGAGCATCCCATTAAGTCAAGGTTACATTTTTCAGTACTTGAATTTCTCAGAGAAATTTGTTGAGCTATTCACTACTTTCTCACTCTTTTAAGACTTCATGCACATAAATTCCACTCCAATAAGCCCTCAACAAGGGAAAATAAAAATAATGAAACACATCAGTCCTCTGGCGGTTGATACTAATAGCCAGACTTATGCAAAACCTATTTCTTAAGTTAAAATTGGTTTATTGTGTGAATTATGGCATTATTATATAATATTGAGTTTTCTTGTTTCTATTCTTGGCAAGTAAAAAAGTCTTAAATTATGTACTCTCCATGCCTTCCAATTTTTTGCATGTCAATGGTTATAGAAAGCCCAATTTAAAATATAAATAAAAAATATGAAAATTTTACAGTGTGTACAAGAAGATATATAGTGGTGATGTGAACTCTTTCTTGTTCCTTTTAAAGTATATGTCTTTTAAACACTTACATGATAGATAGCTCCTGCATTTTCATAACATCTGAGTTCTGAAGTCATAAGCAGCAATCAAAGCTGCAGGAGCTGACCTACTGCAATTTTACTGCCGTGGCAAAATCAGCCACTTTATTTCAAGTTACACACTTTCAAAGACAGTCTCAGCAGTATACTTCTTTTTATGACTCCATTTTTTGTAGCCTTTCCTTCGGACCTTAGCTCATCCATATATCTGAGATTTCTAAATGCAGCAAATTGCCAAAAAATAGTATTATTTTCTTTTTCATCAGTCAAGTATGACTCCAGAACAGACTATGTAGAATAAATTGGGGTCACAGAGGCATGCCAGGCATATATCCTCTGTGACATCCATTTAGAAGTTATGAAAATGGAGAAGTGACACTGTTCATTTAAAAGTACATACATTTAAAAGGGGGAAGGAAGTATTCAAATCACTGCTGAACAGGGTGCTTTGTGAATGAAGGACAAAGGGTTGCAATGGATGCCATAGGCCAGAAGCTTGTGAAGGTTCACAGTTAAAATTAATAGTTATTTCTAATCAAGACCTACAAATGAAAGGATTCAAAGGAGAATAACCATTCTGCATACATCCTTTTCCTCCTGCCAGAATCCCTGGATCTCACGTACATAAAGGAACTCACCCACTTGCAAAATAAAGAAAAATCAAAGATATCTATGTGCAAGAAGTAAGGGAAGAGCTCATGTTCAAGGATGCAGAACACTGACCTGTCCAGAAGCAGAGACAGAGACATTGTTTTTTGGATATCTTCTTTTGAATAGTTTTTTATCTACAAATTTTGTGAGACTTCTTCATTTGTATTTTTGTCCTTGACTAAATGTTCAGTGGAAAGTGCCTATATGAGTAGATCATAAGTGGAATCCCACAACATAGTCTACAGAGCAGAGAGGTGTTTGGAAGATCTTTGTTTAGTCTGTAACACTAAATAATTCTTCTCTTCCCACATGATGAACTCCCCTGTAAAAGATGACTCTGGGAATAGCAATGAGGGCTTCAAGTTAAGGCGACAAGATAAAAACCCATTAGACTTTGGCTATGAGAGCTTAGATACCCACTAGAGCAGGTAACTTGATATGTTATGATTTTCAGAGTTTATAAAATCAAATTTCATCTTCCAGTAAAATGTCCAGGTGATAATGGTTATCACCTAGATGGCTTACCAATGTTCTAAGGATAGAAACACACATTGGGATTTAATTTTTTTTTTTAATTTTTTTTTTGTTTATTTATTTCTTTGAGAACGACAGAGAGAAGAAGGCAGAGAAAGAGAGAGAGAGAGAATGGGCGCGCCAGAGTTTCCAGCCTCTGTAAACGAACTCCAGATGCGTGCGCCCCCTTGTGCATCTGGCTAACGTGGGTCCTGGTGAATTGAGCCTTGAACCGGGGTCCTTAGGCTTCACAGGCAAGCGCTTAACCGCTAAGCCATCTCTCCAGCCCTTGGGATTTAATTTACACAATTCTCTAAAAATAAGAGATTTCCTGAAATTAACGGAGAATAAAACCCATTGGAAAAAAAAAGAGCAAACATTTCAGTAACAGATGGCTGCTCATCACACTAGGAAACCAAAGGAATTGCTGATCTATTTCAGCTAAAAATGTCTGCTTTGGCCTCAGTTATATGCACATATGTAAATGGTTGAAGTTTTTGATAAAGTAATTGAAATTACTGCTTCAACTGCTGATTTTATTGTTCATTTGTCCTGAAGACTGGGAAGAACTTTAAAAAATACAGACATGTTTTAATTATTCATGAAAAAAATAGCAATGTGAGAATCTGTTTTACTTTGACTTTACTACTGTGATTGAATAGAGAAATTAATAGAATTATTTTTCAATTACTCTTCAACTGCATTTGTATTGGTGTTTCTTTGCTAGTCATTTAAAACCAAGCTGATTTCACATGGGTGATTTGCATTTCTCTAAGTCATTGACCAATAGCCTCTGCACAAATATGAAATTGACTAGATTAATGCTTATATTGGTCTCGTAACCCTTAAATTTTACACTTTTCATAAAACCATCCTATCTTACTCAATTGTCATAATGATTTTAATAAATCATGTAGAAATTAAAGATATGTAATCAAACACTACTACTTCCTTATTACAAGATGAAGATTTTATTACTTATTTTCAGAAGCAGATATATACATTTATATATAAGAAAAAATTAAGAAGAATGTATAAATTTTCAGAGTTGACAAACTTAATGCTACATCTGGCTACACATGGAAACAAATAGTTGAAAACAGTGTTATTTATGACAAAACTGCACAAGTCATTTTGCAATGTCCATGCTGGAAAAGAGAAAAGGAGAAAGGATGTATTAATTATACATGATGAATGGCTTGACACTTCCTGGGTGTTATGTTGAAGATGAAGTTTTGAAAGGTTTTCCGGAGGGGTTTCTTCATGCTTCAGATGCATGTGTTTCATCATTAGTTAGCATTTTAAGCACTTTAATAAAGATGGCAAGAATAATACCTAATGAATTTTGACACACAATACACACACAATACACACACAAACATGAATTGTTTAATGATGGTATGAGAGCTCCATAATTTAGTGGTTTCCTTGTTATGTGGATATCATAGAGTAGTTACACAGTGCAGTCAGTATATGTCTGTTACATAACATGACCTCTTTACACAACCAAGAGATGCAGTTCAAAGGACATGATGTATGAAATTTTAACTATAGTAACAAGACATACTATTTTATAATAAATGCTGTCATGATAGAGTACATTCTGAGATAAGGATGAAAATTTAGTAAATACATAAGCCAGTAACATAGTATAACACATCTGTTTATTATTATTATCAAGCATTATGTACTGCACAAAGTTGTATATGCTATACTTTTATGGCACTATCTGCCCAGTTGGCTTGTTTACACCAGTATTACTACAAGCCTGTGAGTAATGGTTTGTACTATGATGTTAAAAAGTCTACAACATCACTAGGCAACAAGAAATTTTCAACTTCATTATAAGCTTATGAGGCCATAAGTCCATGGTAAGCTTAATGAACCACCATAGTATTAGTTGTCAGTCAGTGACCAAAACATTGTAACAGAACACATTACTAGGATTATATTCAATTGCTCTCAGCATCCCAAAAATCAACCTTTGAGTTCTGAAAAAAAAGAGAAAGAAAGAAAAGGTTGGGGCTGGAAGGATGGCTTAACTGTTAAGGCATTTTCCTGCAAAGCCAAAGGACCCAGGTTTGATTCCCCAGGACTCACATTAGCCAGATGCACAAGGGGCCACACACATCTGGAGTTCATTTACAGTGGATGGAGGCCCTGGCGTGCCCATTCATTCTCTCTCTCTCTCTCCCTCTTTCTCTGAGAAAGAAAGAAAGAAAGAAAGAAAGAAAGAAAGAAAGAAAGAAAGAAAGAAAGAAAGAAACATTTAAAAATGCATAGTCTCCATTAGTCATGTACCTATGGTAACTTAGTGATCGTGTTTATCCTTTATGTTCCAGATAGCAGCTTTTATCTTGTCAGAATTTGACACTACATTTCAAACAACATAAATAACACATTGCAACAATATTAATTTTTCAATAAAGCCAGGATTACCTAGAAGGCAGATGAAAAACCAGTAACCCCACATTTGAAAATGATACTGTCCTAAAAGCCCAAATCCAAATAGCATCTCTATAGTAAACTTTATGTTTTAGATATTTTGAGTACTGGACCCTTAAAAGATAATTACAACTGCATGTATATCTAATATTTCTGAGACTGTAAATCAAAACTATTCCAGAACATTTTTCTGATAATCACATCAGCCAGGAATTCATACAATAAATCAAAAGAGCTCTAAAACCCCCACATTTTAATTCATTTCTTCTTTTTCCTTCCACTAGAATAGACATGAGAAAGTTATCTCCTTCCTTGTGGTTTTACATCCTACTTCAGTAAGCACTGTGTAATTATAGTGATGGTGGTCCAGCAACTGACAAAGAAAAAGTCATCATTCTGCATCATCAGGTATGCTGCAAATGGTCTCCTACATTTTTTTTTTTTTTTTTTTTGGTTTTTCTAGGTAGGGTCTCCCTCAAGCTCAGGCTGACCTGGAATTCACTATGGAGTCTCAGGGTGGCCTCGAACTCACAGTGATCCTCCTACCTCTGTCTCCCAAGTGCTGGGATTAAAGGTGTGCGCCACCATACCCGGCAGTCTCATAAATTTTTAAAAGTAATTCACTAACAAAGTAGATTATAGTATAAAGGTCTCACCGTCCCACATTGTTTTGGTATTTTTTGTTGTTGTTGTTTTGCTAGAGAAGTTGTTTAATGATGCATAATGCTGAAATAATTTTGACAACAGTATGCTGTTGATATTTCATATTTTTCTTCTCTGACTCCCATACTTTAATCTGCACAAGTAATTCATCACCAGCAACCATCAGTCTCAAAGACAATTACTCTGTAGAACAGTAGGTCAATCCCATAGCACCAGTATAAGCAACGTAATAACCTTTCCATCAGTCTGAGAGAAGGCACTCCATCTTCCTCTACTATGCAGTAGTAGAAGCCAGCATACTGCCTGCCATGATATTTCAGTTGCAAGGAACAAACATGGGTGGTTATTTGCAATACGTATTGAGGCCTATGTCATATGTATGGCCTTCCAAACCCAAGAACACAGGATTGTTCTCATGATGTGTAACTTGCCAGTATATACTGAGAAGGCCTCACTGGCCTAGGAAAAACTCAGAACCTCTACCTCTCAGTGAAGGGCCCACATAAACACTGCGGGTTCTTCACTACAGAGGAGGGAGGGAAAGGAGGCAGCACACACAACCCAGTACAGGGTGAAGTAGGACAAGCCACCAAGGACAGCTGCCCCAGGAATGTAGAATCTATGCGGTTTGCAGATGAGGGTCTTGGTTCACAGAGGGTCTCTTGCCCCAAGCTGTGCCTGATAGCCCATCACTTAGAGACTGAGCAGAAAAGAGAGCTCAGCAGCTCCCCACTTTTGGTTTCAAAGGCACAGAGAACTAAGTATGTATTAACTACTGACACTCAGATCCATTGCTGCTTTGGAGTAAAAATCAAAAGGTATTAATTGTTTCTATTTTTTTAAGTCAAATGTGGGTGCTTAGAAAAAGTACTTAGAGATGTCCCCTGGCATCACTATCTTTGTATTAAACAGTTAATTTAAGGGTGAAAGTTCATTGAGAATGAAAAAGAAATGAAATGAAATATAGAAAGATGAACACAGTGGGCTTTTTAAAAAGATTCGCCTCTCAGCGCTAGCTGCAATTATAATGGTTTAGCGAGGCATGGTGTTCCCACAAGCCCTGCATTTTCATGACTATAACATATTTTTTGCCATTTTTAATAAGAAAACTACTCTAAACTTCACTTCCTGTGACATTACATATGCTGACTTTTAACAAGGCCCCAGAAGCTAGGTAAGGTTGTACACATCTGTAATTATAGCAATTGACATTTGGAAGCAAAAGGATCAAAAGTTCTAGGCCAACCTCAGCTACATAGTAAGTTTGAGGCCAGCCAGGACTATATGAGACCTTATCTCAAGAAAACAAAACAAAGGAAAGTAGGAGAGGAAAGGAAGGGAAGGGAAGGGAAGGGAAGGGAAGGGAAGGCAAGGGAAGGGAAGGGAAGGCAAGGGAAGGGAAGGGAAGGGAAGGCAAGGGAAGGCAAGGGAAGGGAAGGGAAGGGAAGGGAAGGGAAGGGAAAATGAAAAAGAGAAAAAGAGAAAAAGAGAAAAAGATGAAAGGAAGCCCTGTAACTCTCCTACTGAGAAGCTGTGTCAAACTTTGGATTTACACACACACACACACACACACACACACACGCACACACACACGCACACACACACACACACACATTTTGTCTGTGGGAAATGAGAAATTAGGCACACTCAGGATGTATCTCAGATTCTAGGGACGTCCCACATTCCCATGATATCCTCTCAACTGGAATAAGCCAACCAACTCAAGGACTCAAAGTCTGCCATTTATGGGATATTTTCCATGTGTCAAGCTCTTATACCAAATGCTGTACTCAACTTTAGCTTTTGTAATCTTTATACCCACCTGTGAAGTAGTCACTTTTATTTCTAGACTGCAACCCATAGTTCAGTCCATGCATCTTGTCCAAAGGCACACCGAAAATGAGAGAACCAGGATTCAAACACACATCATTTCTAGTTCTCAGGCTTCTATCTTAAAGGTCTCTCCATACCCAAAGCTATTGTCTTTAAAAATACTGAAAGGGGGCTGGAGAGATGGCTTAGCGGTTAAGCGCTTGCCTGTGAAGCCTAAGAACCCCGGTTTGAGGCTCGATTCCCCAGGACCCACATTAGCCAGATGCACAAGGGGGCGCACGCGTCTGGAGTTCGTTTGCAGTGGCTGGAAGCACTGGCGTGCCCATTCGCTCTCTCGCTCTCTCTCTCTCTCTCTCTTTCTGTCTGTCGCTCTCAAATAAATAAATAAAATTTTTTAAAAAAATACTGAAAGGCCAATATCACAAGAACCTGTTCTTTTTCAAACTAGATTTGCTTTATTGCACATCTCTACATCCTCCCCTATATTTAAGAAATTTCCTGTTACAAAAGCGCATACATTGGCTTAAAATATGTTACGTATTTATGTTGACAACATGATTAATGTCTTCATTTCCTTGCTATTGCAATCCTAACTACTCCCTTCCTGCTGCTAGATAGGCAGGGGTCTGAGCTGCTGCATCCTAGGAGCTGTAAGGTTGGCCTTATGGTGTTCCCCCGCCACCTAGAGGCTCGGCTCTGAAGTGATGCTGAGTGGGCCCGCTGACAGGGAAGAATGAGCCACTGAGGTCTGCAGTCCTTCTTGGAGCCCTAGGCATTGCCTGGTTTTAAGATTCTAGTCATCTTTTCTCCTATAAGGACAAAGTTGCTTTTCTCATGAGTTTACAAACAACTAACAAAGGCCAATTTTATTAAATAAAATATGATGCTGATATTTTTATGGTAATGAGTTTGGGAACAGTAATCATATGAAAAAATAGCTTATTAAAAAGCATTTTTGTTGGCATTTCAGGTCTATGTGTGGCATGTTCTATACACAGTGATCCAACACCATATATGTGAGCAGGGATTCATCTCTTGAGTTTGTCCAATTGTCAGATGCCTGCTATATAAATTACTAGATGTTCTCAAGTAGCTATAAGAAATAAACTGTGGGCTAACTCCACAATGCATGACCCATATACCTCAACAAAGAGAGGCCAAGGGGAGGGGGTAGGTCATGGATGAGCCTAATAATGGTACCAAACTGACTGTAAAAAAAATAAAATAAAATAAAATAAAATAAAATAAAATAAAATAAAATAAACATTTCTCAAATAAGAATAAGAAATGAAGTAAAATATCAGGACCAATTTCCCAATATTTTCCTTCTATGAAAAATCTAGAGGAAATTTTTGTGCTGGTGTTACATTGTGTCTGATTGCTCATAATGATGACAGTATAACAACTGATGCTTAAGAACCTGCTGTGATCAGTTTCATGTATTCATACATTGTTTCTAACAGCAAAACAAATCTGACAGTTATTAGAATCATCATTTGAGAAGTAAACAAGCTGAGATGCAGATAAATGATGAAACAATAAATTACAAGGGTAATCGATGCAGCTGGTATTTAAAACAAATGACTCCAAAACTATGTTCTCTTTCCTTCCATCATGTTAATTTGCACATAATAAAGAGCAGTTAATTATACACCCAAAATGATCATGGTAAGTTAATAACATTCATCTGAATACTTTCCACTAGAGATAACTAACAAAATTTAACTTGCTTAAAATTTGATTAAAAATCATTAGAATATGATAAATTTAAACAGTTTGAACTTATTGCTATGGCAGGTGAAATTGTTTAACATGAAGAATGCTCCAGGGTGAAGTCAGTAGAGACTAGCAGGAGATATGAAGATGGGCATAGGACTTGATCAAAAGAACTTGGGGGGTATTTTTAACCATGTTTCAAAGGGAATCCATGCTTCCAAGTTTGTAACCAGTAACTTAGTTCTAGATGAAGAGTTAGATAAAAGGCATTTCATTTACCATCTCTCTGTAGCACAGGGCTAGGTAGTGTCCTTTCTGGTAGCCAGTCTCCAGATACTTTTGGCTTTTTTTGGACTCTATCTGTTGTTAAAGCTTTTTGCTGAAATTTATATTTGTGTCATTTTGCTCACCTGGAAATACTTCAACAAAAATGAATTATACTTGTCGAATATTTAATGTCCTAGGAGATTTTTAGGTGCAAATGATGACAAAATCTATTATACTCTAAAATATATTATAAATAAAGATAAATTCCAAATATTTTTATGAACTATGTAAGTCCTGGTACCTCTAGATGAAATAGGAATATTTATGAATAGTTGGAGAAGTCTACACAATAAAAAATAGACACAGTTAAGTTTGTTAGCATGTTATCATGGATTCTTGGTACTTTTTAAATTGTAAAGCAACATATGGGCATTATGATCTTAGAGTGTTAAAACTAGGAGGAATGTAAATATCATCTATTCTAGTCAACATCACATTTTTCACACATGAGAAATCTGAGGCCCATAGAGATGAAAGGACTTCCCAATACTCACAGCAAGACAAGGGCAGATCCAAGAACAGATTCTGGGTGTCCTGATTGTTGGTCCTGATCTTTTGCTAGATTGTACAGTATGTGCTGTCCATGCATATTCCATGCTACTTGCTGTTTAGATAAGTTTGATGAAATCTCAGTGTATGTTTTTTGTTTTTGTTTTTGTTTTCTTCTGAGCTGTGATAGGCACCTAGAGCAGCAGTAGGCACTCAATGAACATCAGCTGGATATTGAATTCCATAGATACACATCCAGCTTCTGCCATCAGCTATATATACCTGAATAGAAGAAAATGCAGTGCAACACTATCCAGACAACAATTCTGACAGGGAAACCTTCTACGTTTTGCTCTCCACATGGTCCAAATGGAGAATTTCAGATACACCATGATGATAATACTTATCATGAGACCTCAAGATATAGCTCATTGGAAGAACATTTGTCTAGTATGCATAGAGCTCTGGGTTCTATCCCTATCATTGAAAAAGAAAAGAATAGAGAAATGAAAGAAAAGTGAGAGAGAGAGAAAGGAAGGAAGGAGAAAGGGGAGAAGAAAGGATAGAGGAAAGAAAAGCTTTATCCCTTAATTATAATTTCAAAGAATTTTCACAAGAAAGAGAATGTGTTAGGCAAAAAAATAAAGACAATTGATTTAGTAAACTGGTAATCTTAGAACTAATAAGTTGGACTAGACAGATGGCTCAGCAGTTAAGGCATTTGCCTGTGAAACCTAAGGACTCATGTTTGAGTCTCCAGGTCCCACATAAGCCAGATGCACAGTGACGCAAGCACACAAGGTTGCACATGTGCATAAGGGGGCATACACATCTGGAGTTAAATTGCAGTGGTTTAGGCCCTGGCATGTCAATTCTCTCTCAAAAAAAAATGACCAGTCTACTGGGCTTGCCTCAAAAAAATAAAAATAAAAAAGAGAACTCACAAATTCTCAGAATACAAACTACTAGTTGAAAAATTCAGCCACTTGACAAATAGATAGTGTGCTTGCTCTAAGAAAAATTGAAAAACATAGGAGGTTAAGTATACCCACCTGGGCTGGGTCAATTTAGCATTCATACATAATCATTGGTAGCTAAGGGATCTTATGTGAGGACATACCATCTGAAAAACCTCCATATGACTCCATCATTTCCTGTAAATGTGAGACTTCAAGGGGAACATCTAACAGGAATTCAAAAAACTCATCCAAATTCAACTACAGGTCTCAGTCTCATACAGAAAAAGAAAACTATGTCTTCAAACTATACATTTTACCTATTAGAATTTAAAATTGTAATAACTCCCTGTTGTGCAGGCTGTTGGGGAATTGGCACTCTCATATGTTGCCATTATATGATCCTAATAGAATATAATTTTTCAATACCTATCAAAATAACAGCATATACACTCCTTCACCCTTCAATCACACTTTTGTACTTGTACACTAAGATGCTGAAATCTTTTGAGTGAGGGTTATTTATGGCAGTGTGAAAATGGAATGCAGGTGTCCATTTACATTAGAATTGTAAAATACATTATTGTACATTCATATAATCAAATGTTTGTGGCTGTGAGAAAGAATATGCAAACACCTATGTTCTACTATGGAAAGATTTCCCATTAAAAATTGCTAAGTGAAAAAGCAGTGAGTTGTACAACATGTACTGTGCATTCTCTTTCAAATGAGAGAGGAAAATAAGACATTACTATTTGCCTATGCATTTTTTTTAATTCTGAAAGGGTATATAAGAAATTTACACAGTAGTTAACTATGGCTTGGGGACATCAGAAAATAGACACATAGGGGAAAAAAGCAAAATGTGCGATCACTGTGCAGCTTATTTCTTTAAATTTGGGGAAAATAAACCAGACAACTCTCACTTTAAGAAAAGAGGGGACATGAAGATAGAAATGAAGTAAATGACCTGAACAAACTCAACAAAAAATTTGTCAGAGTACTCACATATGGTCCAGCTGTGCATGGAGTCTGAAGAGATGAAGATGATGGGATAGTCATGATGGAACCCAAATCTTAATGTTGAATCTGGGTGTGATTGATCTCAACAGATCTTAAGATGTATTTTGCTTTTAGTGAACAACATACCTGCTCTAGGTAGATAACATGTTAGGGAGGTGCTTACAATTGCACATAAAAACTAAGGCAAATGAGTGCCCCCCACACCAAGAACCAATGCTATAGAAGGTGAAAATGTGTGATAGCATTTTTAGTGTGCCTAAGTTTAATGTGGTTTGCATTTTATAATAGGAAGCATTATTGTTTGTTCAAGACTCTACACCAAAAGATAATATTAGCTCTGAAAACAAAAAGGAAACAAAAAAAAATGCTCAAGACTTTACTAATTTTTCTTCTCTGATATAAATCACAACAAAAATTGTCTTTAGCTGTAATATGCATTTCTGTATTGTTTTACCATTTGATACATATTGCAGTCAGGTTTGCATTGCTGGCAGAAATCACCCAACCAAGAGCAGCTTTTGGGGAAAAAAAAAAAAAAAAAGTGTTTACTCCCAAATCTCCATCTACTGGGAACTGTAAGGTTCAGGAGTGACCAAGGACCATGGAGACCACTCTGAGGCAAAGATGGAAGTTTTTATTTGGGGAGGGGGTACATGAGCTGCCAGGACTGACTCTCAAGAGCAGAGCAGTAAGTTTGGAGTTACAGAGAGTGGGCTTTATAGACTCTTCAGTTGGAGGAAGGTGAGGAAGGGAAGGAATTTCTTTGTTGGGACAGTAAATCTCTGTTGTTTACCTTAGCCATAGGGTGAGACCAGAAGTGACCCAATGAGAGATAAGGGCACAAGAAATCTAGTCTTGGAGCCTTGTTAGGCAGGGGAGGGATAACGGCTAAGCAATATTTTGAGGAATGTGGATGACTCCTCTGTTGCCCTCCTGCAGTAACTCCATTTGGTCCTGACCTAACAGGAACCTAACATTCAGAACACCTAAATTTATGGCGGACACCTGCATCAAACTGCCGCAATACATGATACTAGATAATGTTCAAAATGTTTTCTGGGAACTTCTGGTTAAGATGGCAGCCTAGGGGAGAAAAAAAAAAACAGCAAAATACACTCTTCTACTAAAAAGTGAGGGGGATAAGAAATTATCAACTGCGGCAGAGAAGTAGGAGAGATCCATAACATCTAGAGACCACAGAAGCAGGCAGAAGAGGATCCAGCAGTGGCGGCACCACATCCACATGGCCACAGCTACAAGGTTCAGCCTGAGCTGCAGGAAAAGCCAGATGAGGGGATTTTCCACTCACACTGACCTCCTCACAAACTCAAGAAATGTGAATGGAGGATGGCAGGGACCAATGGAGCAGCTCCTCAGGAAGGGGATCGGGAGGACCAGTGGGAGAACTTCAGCCACCATCCACAGCCTCCCCTCCCCCAATGCCAGCACAAGCACCAGCAAGCACCAGAGACCTGGGGAAGGGAGCTCACCTATACAGCATCCAGTATAGACAATCAGAGCAGTGACCTACCAACCCAGCCAGCCTACCTGAGCCCACAGCGGAGCAGCAAACAGGGACCCAATTGGGCACACAGCATAATTGACACCAAAGCCATCCCAAAAGGTAACTGGGTGTATTAGTCAGAGTTCTCAAGAGGAACAGACTGATAGAACGAATTGTATTAAAAGGGAATTTATTAGATTAGTTTATGACAGTCCAACAATAGCCGATTACAGGCCTGAGAATCAAGGAAACTGGTAGCTGCTCAGTCCACGAGGCTGGATGCCTCAGGAGGCCCAATCCAGCACTGAAGGCCTGGAGGTGTCATCCTGGAGAGACTCTGCTCTTCAGTCCACCCTGGTCTTCAGTCCACACTGGAAAGCAGCAAACAGAAAGCAGCACCTACAGCCAGGTGGGAGGGGTGGTGAATACTTTTTTTCCCAAACTTTTTTTGATAAGGCCTCCCCTCTGAGAGAAGCCACCCACTCTGGGGGAAGGGCTCACCCTGGGGGAAAGATTCCTCCTTTAGTTAGTCCTTCCTGGAAGCAACCTCAGAGACCCACTTATGAAGAATGTCTGTGGATTCCTAAAGAGATCAAGTTGACACAAACTTAACAAGCACAAGTCAACTTGACACCAAACCGTATCTCCTTACATCATACTTAATTTCCAAATGAAGATAGTAACAAGATCATAACTGCCTAACATGATATAACTATCCCTCGTACAACTGGAGACACACAATCTCCCCCCCCCCATACAAAGCAAGATTTCATGAGGAATGCTCAGTCTCTAATATAATAAGTCAAATATAAATTCAACAGTGTCTAACTAGTGATATGATCTTAATCAGTATTAGTTACCTAATACAGAAATAGTGGAAGAACAAAAGAATATTTTTAATTGTTTTTGTTCATTTTTATTTATTTATTTGAGAGTGACAGAGAGAGAGAGAGAGAGAGGCAGATAGAGAATGGACATGCCAGCGCCTTCAGCCACTGCAAACAAACTCCAGATGCGTGCGCCCCCTTGTGCATCTGACTAATGTAGGTCCTGGGGAATTGAGCCTCGAACCAGGGTCCTTAGGCTTCACAGGCAAGTGCTTAACCACTAAGCCATCTCTCCAGCCCTAAAAGAATCTTAATATTGGTATAGATATGTACAAACATTCTTAACAAGGTAAGACAGAAACACTCATGGCAATTACAGTCCACATTTTTGTAACTGGTCACATGGCCTTAGATGGTATTTTTAACTGCCTTCTTCTACTACCCATTCTGTATGTCCTCCACTTTCAGCAAGCACCTCAGCAGGTCTTGGTTTTTAACCTGGAGGGGTGACCCACACCTTCATTCCTGAAGGATCTGGGCCAGTTACCACATTTACTTGATTGCGTTGTTGCAGTTGTCCATTGACTTTGATAACAGGGCATGGTAACACCAAGAGATGCCCTAAAGTATCTTCTGCACTCCAGATATACTCTTCCTTACCTCCATTGTGCAGCAGTCCAATTTACTCCTGGTGGTGTGGATCAGTCACCCCTGCTACCAATGTAACTCCTTTCTCACCCTGTTCACTCAAGGGCATCAGGATCTCATAGTAGCCAGGGGGGAAGTCTTAGCTCCCAGTTCAATGGAATGTTCTTTGTGCCTCCTGGCAAAAGCACTCCCTCCTCTGGAACCAAGACCTCTAAGCCAGCAGAGTGTAAGGTTGCAAGAACAGGCAGCAAAAATTTGGCTAATGGGTCACTTGGGGTGATGGTAACTGGGCCCATTCCCATGTCCACCCCTTGATTCCTGGACCCATGAATCCAGACTATTGGAGAAACAGCACCATATATAGGACGTTGATTCAGAGCATATGCAGCCTGCTGAAGGACACTCCCCTAGCCCTCCAAGCTATTGCCACTCAGTTGTCACAGTCTGTGTCTTTAAAAGGCAAATCCACTGTCCTATCAAGCCAGCTGATTCAGGGTGGTGGGGCAAATGGTAAAACCAGTGAATTCCATGATCATGAGCCCACTGCCATACTTCCTTGGCTGTGAAGCGAGTTCCTTGGTCAGAAGCAATGCTGTGTGGAATACCATGACAGTGGATAAGGTATTCTGTAAGCCCATGGATGGTAGTTTTGGCAGATGCCTTAAGTGCAGGAAAGGAAATGAATACCCAAAATAAGTGTCTATTCCAGTAAGGACAAAACACTGCCCTTCCCATGATGGAAGAGGTCCAGTGTAGTCAACTTGCCACAAGTTGCTGGCTGGTCACCCCAAGGAATGCTAACATATCAGGGGCTCAGAGTTGGTCTCTGCTGCTGGCAGTTTTGGCACTCAGCAGCAGCTGTAGACAGGTCAGCCTAAGTTAGTGGAAGTCCATGTATTTGGGCCCATTCATAACCTACATCCCTGTCACCATGGCCACTTTGTTCATGGGCCCATTGGGCATTGACAGAGGTGGCTGAGGAAAGAGATTAACCACTATCCACAGAACAGGTCCGCTTAGCTACTTGACTTTTAAAGTCATCCTCTGATGAGGTCACTTTCTGATAAGCATTAATATAGGACACAAGTAGAATGGATGCAGGAGTGGACAGAATATCTGAACTAGAATAACCAGTGGCAGATCTAATACAGTCCAACAAAGAGAAAGATAAACTAATAGGAAAGTATGAATGGAAATGTAAAGATATTTGAGGACATTGTGAAAAAAAATCAAACATAAGAATTCTGGGTGTAGTAGAAGGAGAAGAATTTCACTCCAAAGGCATAGTAGGAGTTTTCAACAAAATCATAGAAGAAAATTTCCCCCAAATTGTGAAAGAGATTCCAATGAAGATACCGGAAGACTTTAGAACACCAAACACATAAAACCTGGAAAGAACCTCACCATATTATAATTAAACTAGCAAATATACAAACCAAAGAAAATATATTGAAATCAGTTAGAGAGAAAAATAAAGTCACATACAAAGTCCAGCCCATCAGTATCACAGCAGATTACTCAACACAAACTTTAAAAGCAAGAAGGGCTTGGATTGATGTATTCCAAATTCTGAAAGATAACAACCACCAACCAAGGTTACTTTATCCTGCAAAGCTATCCATTAAAATAGATAGAGAAATATGGACATGCCACAAAAAAAGCAGGTTAAATGAATATTTGAAGACAAAACTAGCTCTACAGAAAATACTTGAAAGAATACTCCATGCTATAGAGAAAGAAAAGCACACATATAAGGAACCTGGGGGGGGGGAAACATACTCAAATACTAGTTAATTCAAGAGAGCAAAGGTAAAACCAGAAGAACTACAAAACAAGAAAAATGATAAAAATTAATACACACCTTTCAATGATAACTCTTAATAACAATGGCCTCAATGCCCCAACCAAAAGACATAGTTTTGCAGACTGGGTTAAAAAGTAGGACCCTTTCATTTGTTGCCTCCAAGAAACTCGCCTTTCTACAAAGGTTGGACACTATCTTAGGGTGAAAGGTCGGAATACAGTGTTTCAAGCAAATGGGCCTAGAAAATAAGCAGGGGTCACTATCCTAATATCTGACAAGGTAGACTTCAGACAAACTCTAGTTAGGAAAGATAAGGAAGGTCATTTTATATTGATTAAAGGAACATTCCAAGAGGAGGACATTATAATCCTAAACCTATGTGCACCTGACATCAGAGCTCCCAACTTCATCAAACAAACACTATTAGAACTAAGGACACAGATAACACCAAATACAGTTGTAGCAGGTGACTTCAACACCCCACTCTCATCAACTGACAGGTCTTCCTGGCAAAAAAATAGACAGAGATGCATCTGCATTAAATGTGGTCATAGAACAAATGGACCTAACAAATATATATATATATATAGGACATTTAATCCCTTCATGGTAAAAGTCCTACAGAGACTAGGAATAGAAGGAACACATCTCAATATAATAAAGGCTATGTATGACAAACCTACAGCCAACATAATACTAAATGGAGAAAAACTTGAAGCTTTTCCACTAAAATCAGGAATAAGACAAGGGTGTCCACTGTCCCCACTCTTATTTAATATACTACTGGAAGTCTTAGCCATACCAATAAAGCAAAAGACACACATAAAAGGGACACAAATTGGAAATGAAGAGATCAAGTTATCATTATTTTCAGATGACATGATTCTATACATAGAGGAGCCTAAAGACTCTACCAGCAAACTATTAGAGCTGATAAACACCCATAGCTATGTATCAGGATACAAAATAAACAAAGAAATCAAAAGCCTTCCTATATGCTAACAATAAACACACAGAAGATGAAATCACAAAATCACTCCCATTCACAATTGCATCAAAAAATCAATAAATAACAAAAGAAAGAAAGAAGGAAAGAATGAATGAATTAACCTTGGAATAAACTTAATCAAGGAAGTGAAGGATCTGTACAATGAAAACTTTAAAACACTCAAGCTAGAAAGACACAGAAGACACTAGGAAATGGAAAGACATCCCTTGTTCTTGGATTGGAAGAATCAATATTGTGAAAATGGCAATATTACCAAAAACAATCTACACATTTAATCCAATCCCCATCAAAATTCCAATGGCATTTTTCACACAAAAAGAAAAAAAATCCAAAAATTCATTTGGAAGCACAAAAAATCCTCGAATATCTAACACAATTTTGAGCAACAAAAATAATGCTGGTGGTATCAGCATACCTCATTTTAACCTATATTACAGAGCTATGTTAACAATAAAAAGCATTGTACTGGCACAAAAACAGACATGTAGATCAAAGGAACAGAATAGAGGACCTGGATATAAGTCTAGGTTGCTATAGCCATCTGATATACAATACAAATGCCAAAAATGCTCATTGGAGAATAGACAGCCTCTTCATCAAATGGTGCTGGGAAAACTGGATATGTATATGTAGAAGGATGAAAATAGATCCTTATCTCTCTCCATGGACAAGAATTAAGTCCAAATGGATCAAAACCTTAATTTCAGACCTGAAACTCTGAAATTGCTAGAGGAAAATGCAGGAGAAACCCTTCAACATATTGGTATTGGCAAAGACATTCTGAATACAACCCCAATTGCTCAGGCAATAAAACCAAAGATCAACCACTGGGAACTCATGAAATTACAAAGCTTTTGTACAAAGGACGCTGTGAATAGAGCCAAGAGGCAACCTACAGAGTGGGAAAAAAAAAGGTCTTTGCCAGCTATATATCTGATAGAGGATTAATATCTAGGAAATACAAAGAACTCAAAAAATTAATAATAAGAAATCAAACAACCCAACTAAAAATGGGCTATGGAGCTAAATACAGAGGTCTCAAAAGAAGAAATACAGATGCCCTATAAACATATTTTAAAAAAGTTCCCCATCACAAGTCATCAGGGAAATGCAGATTAAAACTATGTCGAAGCCAGGCGTGCTGGCACATGCCTTTAATCCCAGCACTAGGGAGGCAGAGGTAGGAGGATCACTGTGAGTTTGAGGCCACCCTGAGACTCCATAGTGAATTCCAGGTCAGCCTGGGCTAGAGTGAGACCCTACCTCGGAAAAAAAAAAAAAAAAAAAAAAAAACTACGTAGAGATTCTACCTCACTCCTGTCAGATTGGTTACCATCATGAAAACAAATGACCATAAACGCTGGCGAGGATTGGCAAAAGAGGAACCCTTATACAAGGTTGGTGGGAATACAATCTGCTCCAGCCATTGTGGAAATCAGTGTGGATGTTCATAAGACAGCTAAAAATAGATCTACCATATGACCCAGCTATACCACTCCTTGGCAAATATCCTAAGGACTCATCTCATTACCTTAGAAATACTTGCTCAACTGTGTCTATTGCCAATCAATTCACAATAGCTGGGAAATGGAACCAGCCTAGATGTCCCTCAACTGATGAGTGGATAATGAAGATATGGCACATTTATACAATGGGGTTCTACTCAGCGGTAAGAAAAAAATGAAGTTATGAAATTTGCAGGAAAATGGATGGATCTGGAAAGGATTATACTAAGTGAGGTTACGCAGGCCCAGAAAGCCAAGCATCGTATGTTCTCTCTCATATGTGGATCCTAGCTACAGATGACTGGACTTCTGTGTGAGTAGGAAGGAAACTCAGTAGCAGAACCCAGTAAGCTAGAAAGGAGACATAACGGGAATAGAAAGGGAGGGAGGGGAGACTTAATAGGATGGTATTGTATATATGTAAGTAGAAGAACAGATTAATGGGGGTGAAAAGGCCTAAGTGAGGTCAGGGGAAGAGATTGAGTAAAGGAAAGGTGGAGGGAGGGCTAATCAAAATCTAAGAGGATATAAATATGTCATATGAAAAACTATTTTTTTGGACAATGGAACACTCAGAAGCCATAGATTGTTACTAGAAAATTTTCAGTGCCAGGGATGGGATACCTTCCAGTGAGTTGTTGGCCAGCAAGGTCCCTGATAGTCCCAAAACATTACAGGCCATGTCCGAGGCCCTTGGTTTCCTACCAGGAATAGATGGTAAGATCCTATTGCTGAAGACTCCACATACTTGGGCTTCAAGGTCACTGAGAAATATTACTGTAGCTGAGTTGAAAATCTCCTCCATTTAGACCAGCTGACAGAAAGCTGGAAAAAGCCATGTTACATTCAATTCAATGGGAGAGAGAGAAATCACCAGTGAAGATACTCAACAGTGGATGCTGCAAGCCTTAAATTAGTCCAGCAAGGCCAAATGATCTAATGGGTGTAATAGTGGCATGTCTGTTGTGGGGTAACCAGCTGCCCTCTAATTTGACTGGAAGCCTGCTCCATGGGAGGGAATACATCCCTGATATTAAACCTCTACAACAGAGGTAGTCATGAGCCCTAGGGGTGTAATGTCTGTTGGTGTCTGGCTAAATGTATATACTATGCTCACCAAACTTCCCATTAAGCACTTCTCTTAATGTTGATATCCATATATTAATGCTACTCTCATTTTTGGTTAGAGAAGCTTCTCTTTTCAGATGCAATGACCTTGGGATGACTCAGAAGGCACCATGGTGCTGGGAAGTGACAGAGGAATACTCAGCACTAAAATATCTCTATGACACCTTCCAAGGCTCAGTGTCTATTGCAGAAGAGGTGGAAGAAAGTATGTAAGAGCCAAAGAAAGGGTAGATCTCCTTACAATGTGCTCCTCCAGACATAAAATGGCCTGGATATCCATGACTTCACAGTGCCTGACACTAGCTACACAAGACCATTATAATAGGAGGAAAAGATCATGACATCAAAAGAAAAAGATAGACTGATTGAGAGGGGGAGGGGATATGATGGAGAGTGGAGTTTCAAAGAGGAAAGTGGGGGGAAGGGAGGGAATAACCATGGGATATTGTTTACAATTATGGAATTTGTCAATAAAAAAATAAAAATTTATTTAAAAAATGTTCTCTGGATATATCCAAACTACAATTAAGTGAGTAGGTCATTTATAACCACTATGGCTCACACTGTGATAAGAAACACAGCCCTAATTGACATGTTTTCAGACCACCATTACAGCTGACTGGTGAACCTGTGATTAAAAAAACAACCAAATATTTGGACTCATTCAATCTCTCCACAATTATACAGATAGAATTTTCAGATTCATTTTAACCACTGTCTAGCTAATATTGCTCCTTTTCATAAAATTTCTCTTGCTAAAATGCTTGACTTTTTAATTGTCATCAAGTGGAGATAAAACGTAAGCACAGCCACATGCTGGTACTGGGAGTTACAGGTCAGTGCCCACTAAGAAAAGGAAGAAAAAGATAACTAATATAAAAGGGTTAGAGAGAAGAGAGAGAGAGAAAGAAGCTGTAGAAGAGTAAGGTCAGTCTTTATCATACACTCTCCAGTGTCTTATGGCTCAGGTGTTCCCTCTCAGAGCCTGGTGAAGGTTCAGCCATTTGGTTTCCCTTTTAGGATGCAGAATTTTATGGTACCATTGCCATTTGGGTCTAGATTTCCATTTCCCACACCCTCCCTTACCCTCCCCTCCCTCTCCACCCATCCTATTGTCTAGTCAAGATCAGAGAGACCTACAAGATTTCCTAAAAGACAGATTTCTGTCAGAGTACTTGATGACCTACCAAAGGTTAGTGGTAAGACCCTACTGCTGAAGATACCTTACGTGTTTGACACATAAAATGGAATGGCATGGCCGGAAGATGGAAGAGAGTCAGTCCCCAGACAGTCAGCACGTCTAGTGCCAGAAGGTGCTACATGGGCGACTGGGGGAAAATGACCAATATCTGTCCAAGCAACTCATGGTCTAACCTACTTAGCAGCAAATAACCTGTTGTGATGCCCACACAAGTGCAATAGTGGCACACAGCCCTGGTGGGGAACCAACTGCTCTTGATTTGGCTAACTAATCCCCTCAGTGTTACGGTACCCATAGCTGGATCTGGGAAACAAGTCAGAAACATATCCAAACATAAGCCCGCTCTCCATTAACAATCTACCACCAATTGTGGGCTACAAGAGGGCCTACACCTATTAAATTCTCTATTAAAAAAAAAAAAAAGTAAGGTTTATCTCATTTGTCACTTACTCTCTGTTGGAGAATCTGCTTCTCTTTTTCAGATAGATTTAGATCCTAAGGAGAGAGGCACCCCATCATATCTCAAAAGGGCCCTGGCTGAAACTAAAAACAGTTGGTGAAATAAGCAAGGGTGCTGTTTTCTTGGTGAACCAGGTACCACACAAGGGTGAAGGAGATCAACACAGAGAAAAATCAACTACTACCAAATCGTAGATCCCAAGACCCAGAGGCCCCCAACACCTCATCACTGAAGCAGACCAAAAATGTACCCAACATGGCTCAGGGAAATTTTGCAGAAGAGGGGCCAGAAAGAATGTCAGAGCCACATGTTGGGTCATGATATGCAGAGACATTTATCCCACCCATAACTGTGGACTAACTCCAGAATGCATGACCCATATACCTCAACAAGGAGGGGCCAGGGAGAGGGGGTAGGTCATGGATGAACCTAACAATGGTACCAAATTGACTGTGTTCACTGAATACAAAACTAATTAATTTTTTAAAAAATAAATAAAAAGAAAAAAATTAAAAATTGTGAAAATAATAATAGTAATAATAAATAAATAAAAGACATTAAATTTTATGCAAAAAAAAAAAGTAAACACAGTACAGGCATGAGAATCCACTGACCCTCACTGAACTTTGCCCTGGTGGTATCTAGAGTTTACTAAATGAAGCCAGGGCGGGGGAATAAACTAGGGAAAATCCAGAACTTTCGACATAGTAATTTATGGAGTAATGCCTTTGATAAAATGATACATTCTAGTAGCAACATTTGACTCTTTGCCAGAAAAATAAAGCATAAGTCAAAATTTTAGCTAAACCTGATATTTTCTAACAAGGCATCTATGAGACAATTTTAAAAGAGGGATTTCACAATAACATGGAGATAATTTCCCTCTCAACTCAAATTTGAAAATGCTGTTAGTTTACACTGAGTTTTATGCTTATGAATTATTCACAAAATTATTTAAAATATATCTGAGACCATGTGTGATCAAAGCAACTTTGTCCTCTTGAATGTTGTATCACATAAAGTACTTCATATGCCTTTTGGGGAAAAACTCACCTAGAGAGTCACTTTTTTTCTAGCTGGTTGTCATACTATGAATTGGTTCTTTCTCATGATTTTTTCACCTTTTAAGTATTGGTCCTGAGAGGTAAAGCATATAACATTTAAAGGTAACAGAACAAGAGCTGAAGAGATGGTTAAGGCATTTTCCTGCAAGCATGAGGACCCAGGTTCAATTCTCCAGCACCCATGTAAGCCAGATGCAATAGGTAGCGCATGCATCTAGAGTTTGTTTGCAGTGGCTAAAGGACCTATCAAGCCCATTCTTTCTTTTTCCGTCTCTCACTCTCTTCCTATCTGCCTCTTTCTCTCTCTCAAATAAATATTTTTTTAAAGTTAAAACAAAGATGGTAATGGAAAGTTCACCTTTGTGTCCCTCTCAGGATACTGCCTTACAAGGATGTAAGCTGAACTCCCAGCATTGTATGTATTCTCCCCAGATGAGTCATTGCAAGATTCAGAGGCTTGACCCTCCCTTGACTCAACTCTGAGTAGCACTGATAGGCATTCAACCATCTCTGTAGAAACAAGTGAAGCTTATTAGAATTGTTGTGAGGTTCAACTTTTCCCTCTGCCTGTTTTTGGTTCTCTTACCCACTGCAGGTGTTGATCCCCAAACACTCCCCAGAAAGCTTCCCACTCAAAAATCTCCAATTCATGCTTTCCCAGGAACTAGACCTAAAGGTCTCCTCACTTCAAAATCCATCTCTTTGCCACAACAATACCTGTGAACACAAGGAAACTTTCTTCACAATAAAATTGTACCTGCCTTCCAAATTAGTAGCAAGTCTTTTAAGTATGTAAAATAATGGCTGGAGAGATAGCTTAGTAGTTAAGGCTCTTGCCTACTAAGCCTAATGACTCATATTAGATTCTCTAAGTACTATGTAAGCCAAAAGATACCACAAGGTGATGCAAGTGCGCAAGATCATATATGCGCACAAGGTGGGGCACGCATCTAGAGTTCTATTGCAGTGACCGGAGTTCCTGCCATGCCACTTCTCTCTCTCTCTCTCTCTCTCTCTCGCTCTCGCTCTCGCTCTCACTCTCTCTCTCTCTCTCTTGCTTTCTCTCTCTCTCACTCTTGCCCTCGCTCTTGCTCTCACTCTCATTCTCTCTCTTTCTCTCCCTCCCCCTCTCCTTCTCCATCTCTCGGCCAATGTGTTGCGTTTGCCTCAAAAAAATGTAAAATAAAACCTGTAATTCTAGATCATTATAGGAAAGTTTCAGGATCATGAAAAACCAAGCCCAAAGCAAAATTAAACACCATAAATATTCTCAGCTATCTATTTCATGGGAAGAGATACAACATGAAATAAAATTTGTCCTTGCCATCAAGAAGGTTACAGGCAAAATACCTGGAAGAGCAACTCTCCAGCAGAAGAAAGAAAGGAAAGGTGTGGCTCCTACCAAGAAGCACCTGCTTCAAGGTCCTGCTTCTGTTAAAGTTCTTGCACAAAGCACACTAATGCAGCCACAGTATAATTCTAGATCATTTCACAGAAAGTTGCTTCTCCATGCTATCATTGGGAACCACACACCTCACCCAGAAATCTCCTCACAGCTTGTTTCTATTATCATTGTTCCCTTGGGGATACCTGGGTCACACTGAGGTAATCACATGCTCTCACCCAATAATTTGAACTTTTGAAAAATGACCAAAGACTCTTGATCTTAATAATGTGAAAGCAGAAGAAACACCATCATGCCTTATGCTACAGTGCCCCCACAACAAGCAGCCCACCTCCCTCTGGATTAGATGCTTCTTACATGGAGTTTTAAAGACGCATGGTACTATCCATTTCCCAAGGAAGTTCACTGAAGCAATCTAAGTTGGTTTCTATTTCTGAAAACCACTCCAAGTCCTCTGTATTAAGCTACACAATTTTTGTTGTTTTTTTTTTCTTTATTAGTTAGTTTTGTATTCAGCAAATACAGTCAGTTTGGTACCATTATTAGGCTCATCCGTGACCTACCCCCTCCCCTTAGCCCTTCCTTGTTGAGGTATACGGGTCATGCATTGTGGAGTTAGCCCACAGTTATGGGTAAGCTAAATGTCTCTGCATATCATGACCCAACATGTGGCTCTAAAGAATGTCAAAGCTACACAGTTTTTGAATTAAGGCTTTGGCAGAGAGAATGTTTGTATAAAATTGTTTCTCATATGGTTGATGTTGACAAGAGCAAAAGAAAACAAGAAAAAAAATGTTCACCTGTATCAATGCCATAAGACAGGACCATGAAAGCAGAATTGAAAAATGTCAATATGAACAACAAAAGAGTCATCAAAGGTCAGAGGTCATGCCATTTCTTCCTTAAAAATCAACAGCAGTTTCTGGTTACATTTCAAATAGAATCAACTCTTTGCATTGGCTAGACCTTGTATGGAACCCCTCACTACCTAACTTACCTTAATCAGCTATATCTCACCTCATCGCATCTATCTTCACTTAGTCAGACATACCTTTTTGTGTTCTCAAGCACACACCTACCACTGGGCATTTCTGTGGTACATAGATATTTTTACTCAGTTCTGTGGTCAACTACCATCTTCTTATAAAAGATTTCTCTCAACTATATAGAAAAATATACCTCATAGTGAACTATCTAGAAAAATATACCTCTTAGTGAGTTGTTGTTCAAGGAGGCCTCTGATGCCCTTAAAATAATATAGCTATTGCCAAGGCCCTTAGTTGACCACCAGAATTAGATGGCAAGATGCTGTTGCTAAAGATAAAACATGCTTTCACTGCAGGGTAATGATAAATCAAGCTGGAATTGAACTGGAAACATTCTTCCTGCTAGCTAGCTGTTAAACTGCTGAAAACTGCTATGCAGTCTGCTGGAGGAGAAAAGTTATCAACAATCTTAACCAGCATTGGAAACTGCAAGCTACACAACTGGCCAGCCAGGCAAAAGGTGCCAACTTGTGCAATGGTAGTAAGTTTATTATGGGAAAACCAACTGCTTTCTGGTTGGATTTGGAGCCTGAACCACTAGAAGGAATACGTGAATAATGAAAACCTAGCTAAAAGCCCATGGCTGGTGACATCAGAAGCCCTTAGGGAGAAACTACTACTGTTGTTTGGCTAAATGAATATAATACGCCCACCAAATTGGTTATAGAAGTGTCTATTTTCAGATGGCAGTGACTATTGGGAAGACTCAAAACTCACCAAACTGCTAAGAAGAACTGATAGTGAAGTGTCCAGCACTAAGTGAAACATCTCTATGACACCTCCAAGGCTCGAGAACCATTGTGGAAAAGGTGACAGAAAGAATATAAGAGCCAAAGGATGAGGAATGCTTTAGAATACTGACTTGCAGCCTGGTGTGGTGGTGCATGCCTTTAATCCCAGCACTCAGGAGACTGAGGTAGGAGAATCATTGTCAGTTCGAGGCCATCCTGGGACTACATAGTAAATCCCCAGTCATTCTAGATGAAAAAAGAAAAACCAAAAAAATGAGGGGAGTGATAGAATACTAACTTGCAGGGCTGGAGAGATTGCTTAGCAGTTAAGGTGTTTGCTTACAAAGTCAAGGTACCCAGGTTCAACTCCCCAGGACCCACATAAGCCAGATGCACAAGGTAGTACATGCATCTGGAGTTCATTTGCAGTGACTGGAGGCCCTGGCACCCCCATTCTCTCTCTCTCTCCCCCTCCCTCTCTCTCCCTCCCTATTTCTTTCCATATCTCTCTCTCACAAATAAACAAAAACAATAAAGAATACTGACTTGCAGATACAAAGCTCCATTGTATTGATGACCTCACATTGGTTGACACTACTTACATAAGAACTGCATAATATTCAGGTGAAAACAAAATGATGACATCAAAATAGAGAGAAGACTAGATAGAAAGAAGGGGTTCAACAAAAGGGAATAAAGAGGGTACAAAATGGGGTAGAGGAGGGGATTATGATCAGGGTGCATTGTGTGTATATATATGGAGGTTGTCAATAAAAAGGTAAGAGAAAAGTATCCCCTACTTTATCATCATCTTAAACTTAATTTTATTCACTACACTTATCACCGTCTAACATCTTATTATAAAACTACTACATATTTGCTAATTGACTGTCACACCTACTAGATTGCAATTTCTTATTTTTGACAAGTTCCGTAATTATAGACAATAAACCATGATAATTCCATACCTGCCCACTTTCCCCTTCACAACTTCATTCTCTATCATATCCACTCCCTCTCTTGATCACTCCCTGTTTTATTGTGATGTCATCATCTTCCTCTAATTATACTAGTCTTGTGTAGGTAGTGCTAGGCACTGTGAGTTCATGGATATCCAGGTCACTTTGTGTCTGGAAGAGCGCCTTATAAGAAGTCCTACCCTTCCTTCGGCACTTACATTCTTCATTGCACCTCTTCCGCAATGTACCCTGAGCCTTGAAGGTATAATAGAGATGTTTCACTGCTGAGCACTCCTCTGTCACTTCTCAGCACTATGGTGCCTTTTGAGTCATCCCAAGGTCACTACTATCTGGAAAAAGAAGGTTCTCTAACCAAAAGTGAGAGAAGCATTAATATATGGCTATGAATGTTAAGAGAAGTGCTTACTGGGCAGTTTGGTGAGCATAGTATGTACATTTATCCAGACACCAGCAGAAATTACAAATCTAGGGCTCATGACTTCCCCTGTTATAAGTTTTCAGTATCTGTGATGTATTTCCTTTCATGGAGTGGGCCTATAGCCCAGTTAGAGAGCAGTTGGTTTCCCCCATAACAGACATGCCACTATGGCACCTGTTGGCTCATTTGGTCTGGCTGGCCCAACTTAAGGGTTACAGTGTCCACTGTTGTTTACCTCCACTGATTACTTCTGTCTCTCCCATTGAACTGCATGCAGTGTGGCTTTTTCCAGCCTCTGTCAGCTGGTCTACAGGGAGGAGGATTTAGTTCAGCTCCAGCAAGATTTCTCAGTGACATGTAGCTCATGCATGTGGAGTCTTCAGCAATTAGGTTTTACCATCTATTCCTGGTGGAAAACCAAGAGCCTCAGCAATGGCCTATGATGTTTTGGGGGCATCAGGGACCTCCCAGGCAAACAAATCACTGGCACTGAAATTTTTCTAGTAACAATCTATGGCTTCTACATGTGCCATTGTCCAAAAATGGAGGTTTCCACATGACTTTTTCATACCCTCTTAGATTTTGATTACTCCTCCACCACTCTTCCTTTACTCAAACTCTCCCCCTGACCTCACTTAGACCTTTCCTTCCCCTGTAATCTGTTCTTTAATTACATATATACTATACCATATCCTTAAGTGCTCCCCTCTCCTCCCTCCCTTATAGCTCCTTTTTAGCTTACTGGTCTTGGCTACCAAGTTTTATTCCAACTCACATGCAAGTGCAAAAATTTGTAGCTAGGATCCCAATATGAGAGAGAACATGTGCTGCTTGGCTTTCTGGGTCTGGATTACCTCACCAAGTATAATCCTTTCCAGGCCCATCCATTTCCCTGCAAATTTCATAATTCAATATTTCTTTACTGCTGAATAGAACTCTACTGTATAAATGTACCACATTGTTCATTATCCATTCATCAGTTGAGGGACATCTAGGCTGGTTCCATTTCCTAGATACTGTGAATAGAGCAACAATAAAAATGGATGTGCAACCATATGCAGCTCACACATAACATGGAGTGACATGAATGGAAGCTGGAAGAGAGTCAGTCCCCAGACAGTCAGTGCATCTAGTGCCAGAAGGTGCTACATGGACGACTGGGGGAAAATGACCAATATCTGTCCAAGAAACTCATGGTCTAACCTACTTAGCAGCAAATAACCTGCCATGATGCTCACACAAGTGCAATAGTGGTGCAAGTTTTGATTTTTTCTAAAGCCAGGGTTTTTTATGGTGATCTGAGTGTAATGATTTTGCAGCCAGGTATGGTGGCACAACCTGTAACCACAGTGCTTGGGAGATTGAGGCAGGAGGCTCAAGAGTTCAAAGACATATAACTCCTAGTACCAGCAGGTGGCTATCATCCACAATGAGCTTTTGATCAGAGAGACCTACAAGGTTTCCTAAAAGAAAGACAGATTTCTGTCAGAGTACTTGATGACCCACCAAAGGCTAGTGGTAAGACCCTACTGCTGAAGACACCATATGCTGTTGGCACATAACATGGAGGGACATGGCTGGAAGCTAGAAGAGAATCAGTCCCCAGACAGCGCATCTAGTGCCAGAAGGTGCTACATGGGCTACTGCCCAAGCAACTCATGATCTAACCTACTTAACAGCAAATAACCTATCGTGATGCTCACACAAGTGCAATTCTGGTGCACAGCCATGGTGGGAAACCAACTGCTCTTGATTTGGCTAACTGATCCACTCAGTGGAACGGAACCCATAGCTGGAGTTGGGAAACAAGTCAGAACCATATCCAAAAATGAACCTGCTCTCCATTATCAACCTTGTAGCCAATCGTGGACTACAAGAGGGCCTATACCTATTTATTTTCTCTAAAACAATAATGGTTATCCCATTTATCTGGTGCTACCTTTACTCTCTGTCAGAGGATCTGCTTCTCTTTTCCAGATAGACTCAAATTCTAAGGAGAGAACCATCCTATCATACCTCAAAAGGGCCCCAGCTGAAACTAAGAATAATTGGCAAAACAAGCAAGGGTGCTGTTTTCTTGGTGAACCTGGTACCAGCACAAGGGTGAAGGAGATCACCACGGAGAACAATCAACTCCTACTGAATCAGATATCCAGAGACACAGAGGCTTCCAAGACCTCATCACTGAAGCAGACCAAAAATGAACCCAATATAGCTCAGGGAAAATTGCGGAAGAGGGGGTTTAATGAATGTCAGAGCCACACATTGGGTCATGATACACAGAGACATTTCCTCCTACCTGAAACTGAGGGCTAACCCCACAATGCATGACCCATATACCTCAACAAGGAGGAGCCAGGGGGAGGGGGAGAGGACAGGGAGTAGGCTAACAATGGTACCAACTTGTCTATATTCACTGAGTACAAAACTAATTAATAAAAAATAGAAAGAAGAAAAAAGTGGATGTGCAAGTATCTCTAAGGCAGTGTGATGACTCCATAGGATATATGCCTAGGAGTGGTATAGCTGGGACATATGGTAAATTTAGTTTTAGCTGTCTCAGGACACTCCACACTGATTTCCACAATGACTGGAACAGATTGAATTCCCACAGTGTAGAAGGGTTCCTCTTTCTCTGCATCCTCAACAGCATTTATTCTCATTTGATTTCTTAATAATAGCCATTCTGACAGGAGTCAAATGGAATCTGGAAGTAGTTTTAATTTGCATTTCCTGAAGGCTAAGAATGTAGAACTTTTTTATTGACAACTTCCATAATTATAGAAAATAAACCATGGTAATTCCCTCCCCCCACACTTTCCCCTTTGCAACTCCACTCTCCGTCATAACTTGTTCCCTTTTCAATCAGTCTTTCTTTTACTTTGATGTCATCACCTTTTCCTCCTATTATGATGGTCTTGTGTGTGTAGTCACAGCGAGGTCATGGATATCCAGGCCATTTTGTGTCTGGAGGGGCACATTGTAAGGATCCCTACCATTCCTTTGGCTCTTACATTCTTCTTCCACCTCTTCTGCAAAGGATCCTGAGCCTTGGAAGGTGTGATAGAGATGTTTCACTGCTGAGCACTCTTCTGTCACTTCTTTTCAGCACTAGGGTGCCTTTAAATCATCCCAAGGTCACTACCATCTGAAAAGAGAAGCTTCTGTAACCACAAATGAGAGTAGCATTAATATATGGGTATGAACATTAACAGAAGTGCTTACTGGGAAGTTTGGTGAGCATAGTATATACATTAAGCCAGACACCAGCAGACATTACAACCCTAGAGCTCATGACTTCCCCTGTAATAGGTTTTCAGTATCAGACATGTATTCCCTCCTGTGAAGCAGGCCTCCAGTCCAAATAGAGAGCAGTTTTTTCCCCCACAACAGACATGCCACTATTGCACCTGTTGGCTCATTTGGCCTAGCTGGCTAAATTTAAGACTTGCATTGTCTGCTGTTGTTTATCTCCAGTGACTTCTCTCTCTCCCACAGAACTGCATACAATGTAGCATTTTTCCAGCTTTCTGTCATCTGGTCTACATGGAGGGGTTTTAAGCTCAGTGCCAGCTTCATTTTTCAGTGATCCTGCAGCCCAAATATATGGAGGCTTCAGCAATAGGGTCTTACCACCTATACCTGGTGGGAAATGAAGACCCTCAGCAATGGCCTGTAATGTCATTGAGGGCATCAGGGAGCTCCCTGGACAACAACTCACTGAAAGGTATGCCACCCCTGGCACTGAAATTTTTCTAGTGACAATCTATCAATCTATGGCTTCTGTGTGTGTCATTGTCCAAAAAAAGTAGGTTTTCATATTACTTATTCATACCCTCTTAGATTTTGATTAGTCCTCCCCCCACCTTTCCTTTACTCAGTCTCTTCTGCTGACCTCACTTAGGCTTTCTACCCCTGGTAATCTGTTCTTCCACTTACACATATACAATACCATCCTCTTAAGTACCCCCTTCCACTCTCCCTTTCTTTTCTTTTTTATTTTTATTTTTGATACAGAGAAAGAGGGAAAGAATGGGCATGCTAGGGCCTTCAGCCACTGCAAATGAACTCCAACTGCATGCACCCCCTTGTGCATCTGGCTTAAGTGGATCCTGGAAAATATAACCAGGTATTCTTTGGATTGGCAGGCAAATGCCTTAACTGCTAAACAATCTCTCCACCCCCTTTCTGTTCTGTCTATATCTCCTTTCTAACTTACTGGCCTCTGCTACTGAGTTTTATTCCAACTCACATAGAAGTCCAAACATTTGTACCTAGGATCCACATATGAGAGAGAACATGTGACATCTGGCTTTCTGGGCCTGGGTTACCTCAGAAAATATGATCCTTTCCAGATCCATGCATTTCCCTGAAATTTCATAATTTCATTGTTCTTTACCACTGAATAGAACTACACTGTACAAATGTACCACATCTTCATCATACACACATTGGTGAGGGATATCGAGGCTGGTTCCTTTTCCTAGTTATTTTGACTACAGCAGTAAAAAAATGGTTGAGCAAGTATCCTAAGGTAGTGCAACAAGTCCTTAGGATATATGCCTAGAAATGGAATAGCTGGGTCATATGGTAAATCTAGTTTTAGTTGTCTCAGAAACTTCCACACTGATTTCCAAAATGGCTGGACCAGATTGCATTCCCACAAACAGTGTAGTAGGGTTCATCTTTTTCCCCATACTTGACATAATTTATTCTCACTTAATTTCTTGATAATAGCCATTCTGACAGTAGTGAAGTGTAGTCTCAAAGTGTCTTTAATTTACATTTCCCTGATGGCTAGTGGTATAGAATACTTTTTAGATATTTATATGATATCTGTATTTCTGTTTTTGAAAACTCTCTATTGTTTTTATAGCCCATTTTTACAGTATATTTTTATTAGATATGGACATATTTAGTATGTAAACAGCACATATTGGTACCATCCTTTCCCTCCTCCCTCCCACTTTTCTGAAGAGGCCTTCCTCATTGGGGATGCAGGTCAACCCCACAGGAATTGTGGGTAATGCATTATGGGTGGGGGGAGAGGCAATGTCTCTGTGTAAAATATCCCAACTTGTGGCTCTAACAATCTTTCTGCCTCCTCTTCTGCAAAATTCCCTGAGACATGCTGGGAGCATTTTAAGGTTATTTCAGTGATGGGCACTTAGGAACCTATGGATCTCTGGTTTGGTAGGTGTTGAGTGTCCTCAGTATCTATCTCCATCACCTTTGTGCTGATATAAGATTCACTAAGAAAGAAGCACTCTTGCAATTTCACCAATTCCTTTCTGGTTTCAGCTGGGGCCAGGCTGAAGTGTGATGGGTCATTAATCTCCTCAGGTCAAAGAGAAGCAGATTCTCCAATGGAGAATGAAGCCAGCACTTGTTAAATGGGATAACCATTATTAATTTAAAGAGAAATAAAAGGGTGTATTCCCTCTTGTATGCCACAATTAGTGGGAGCTTGACAATGGAATGCAGTATCATTATCTGGATATGATTCTGACTGGTTTCCCAGTTCCCAATATGGTTTCCTTTCCACTGAGCAGATCTGTTAGCCAATCCAAGAGGAGTTGGTTACCCACCATGGCTGTGTGTCACTATTGCATAATATCAGGGTGTTTGTTTCTATCGCTTATATTTTAGTTGTTTGGACTGATGTTGGCCACCTTCCCCCGGTAGCTCATGTAACACCTTCCAGCACTAGATGGTATTAGCTCTCATCTAGATTCCAACCAGGTCTCTCCATGGTCCATGCTGACAGTATATGGTGTCTTCAGCAGTAGGGTCTTACCATTAACCTCTGGTGGGTAATAAAGTGCTCTGACAGAAGTCTGTCTTGTTTTGAGAGAGCTAGTAGGTCTCTCTGATCAACAGCTCATTGTGGATGTAGCCCATATCTTGGTACAGGGAATTACAGGCCAGCTACAAGTGAAAAGAATAAAGAAAAAGACAAGAGAGGAAAGAGAAACAGGAGAAATCTGGGGCTAGGTTTTGTCTGACCCTCTCCCAGACCCTTCAATTCAGGTGCTTCCCCTAAGGTCCTCTTGAGGGTTCCACCTTTAGGATATAGGATTCTATGTTACCAGTTCAATTTTGATTCAGTTATGTGTCTCCTCCTACCTTTTCCCTTCCCCCAAGCCCTAACCTCCTTATTGTTCAAGCTGCGAGATGCCATTCGGGTATCTCAGCAACTTGGGCTGATCCAGGTTAAGAACTGCAGATGAGTTAAATCATGTGACAGTTGTCTTTCTGTGATTGTGTGAGCTCACTTAGAATGAAGTGTTCCAAGTTCTACCATTGTTCTACAAAGTTCAATGTGACATTTTTTTTCTTATTGCTGAATAGAATTCCATCATGTAGATATATCACATCTTGGTTATCCACTTGTCCAGTGATAGGCACCTGGGTTGATTCCAGTTTTTAGCTATTATGAATTGAGAAGCTGTAAACATGGTTGAGCAAAACTCTCTGAACTAAAATGTGGAGCTTTTAGGGTAAATGCCCAGTAAGGAAATAACTGGGTCTGTTGGTAACTATATTCATCCCTTTCAGGAGTCTTCATATTGATTTCCATAATGGTTGTACCAACTTACATTCCCACCAACAGTGAATGAGGGTTCCTATTTTTCCACATCCTCACCAACATTTGTTTTCATTTGATTTGTTAATATTTGCTATCCTTACTGGAGTAAGTGGAATCTCATAGTTGTTTTAATTTGCATTTCCCTGATGGATAGGGATGTTGAACATTTTCTTAAGTGTGTTAGCCATTTTTAATTGTTCCTCTGAGAACTCCCTATTTAAATCTCTACTCCACTTTTGTAGTGGGTTGTTTGATTTTTTATTGTTTAGTTTTTTGAGTTCTTTGTAAATTCTAGATATTATGCTTCTGTCAGTGGTATAGCAGGCAAAGATTTTCTCCCATTCATTGGGTAATCTATAGGCTCTGCTTATGGTATGTTTGTCTGTGCAAAACTTTTTAGCTTCATGAGATACCATTGGTTGAGTGTTTGCTTAATTTCCTGGGCTACTGGAGTTTTGTTCAGGAAGTCTTTCCCCAGTCCTATATCATGGAGAGTGCCTACTATTTTTTCTTCCAGTATTTGAAAATTTTCCTGTATTATTTGAGGTCTTTAATACATTTGGACTCAATTTTTGTGTGTGCCAAAATGAGTGGGTCTAATTTTATTTTTCTACATATGGTCATCCAATTTGTCCAAGACCATTTGTTAAAGATGCTGTCTTTTCGCTAGTCTACATTATTGGCACCTTTGTCAAAGATCAAGTACCTGTAGTTAGTTGACCTAAGGACTGGATCTTGAATTCTGTTCCATTGGTCTATGTTTTTGTTCTTATTCCACTACCATGCTGTTTTTGTTACTATGGCTTTGTAATATAGCTTTATATTGGGTATGGTGACACCTCCAGAGATGTCTCTTTTTGCTGAGGATATGTTCAATATCTGAAGCCTGCTGCCATTCCATATAAATTTTGAGATCATTTTTTCAATCTCTGTGAAGAATGATGCAGGTATTTTTATTGGTATTGCATTAAATTTGTATATTGCTTTTGGTAGAATTTTCATTTTCACAATATTAAATCTACCTATCCAGGAGCATAGGAGGTCTTTCCATCTTCTCAAGTCATACTCTATTTCTTTCTTGAGTGTTTTTATGTTTTCATTATGTAGGTCTTTCGCATCCTTGGTTAGTGTTATTACAATGTATTTAATTTTTTGTTGCTTTTGAAAATGGGACAGCCTCACTGATTTCTTTCTCTGTATATTTGTCCTTTACATATAGAAAAGCTACTGATTTTTGTGAATTGATATTTTGCACCACCATGCCTGGCCATAGCCAATTTTTTAATTTGGTTGTTTGATTTCTTATTATTTAATTTTTTTGAGTTCTTTGTATATCCTGGATATTAATCCTTTGTCAGAGGTATAACTGACAAAGACTTTCTCCCATTATGTAGGTTGTGTCTTGGCTCTAAGCACAGTGTCCTTTGCTGTATAAATGCTTTGTAATCTCATGAGGTTCCAGTGATTGGTTAGTGGTTTTATTTCCTGAGCAACTGCAGTTATATTCAGAAAGTCATTGCCTACGCCAATATGATGAAAGGTTCCCTTGTTTTTTCTCTGACAGTTTCAAAGTTTCAGGTCTGATATTAATGTCTTTGATCCATTTGGATTTAACTCTTGAGAATGGGGAAATAAGGATCTATTTCCTTGCCTCTACAGATATATATATGTATATATATGTATATATGTGTGTGTGTATATATATGTGTGTGTGTGTGTGTGTGTGTGTGTGTGTATCCAGTTTTCCCAGTAACATTTGTTGAAGAGGCTATCTTTTCTCCAATGAGTATTTGTGTATTTTTTTGTTGAAGATCAGGTGGCTGTAGCTGCCCAGACTTACATCTGTTCCATAGATCTATATGTCTGTCTTTGTGCCAGTACCAGGCTGTTTTTGTTACTGTGGCTCTGTAATATAGGTTAAAAACAGGCATGGTAATACCACCAGCCTTATTTTTGTTGCTCAAAATCATTTTGGATATGCAGTGTTTTGTGCTTCCAAGTGAATTTAGGATTGTTTTTCTATTTCCGGGAAGAATACCATTGGAATTCTGATGGGGATTGTATTAAATGTGTAGAATCCTTTTGGTAAGATGGGCATTTTCACAACATTGATTCTTTCAATCCAAGAACATGGGATGTCTTTCCATTCCCTTGTGTCTTCTGCAATTTCTGTCTTGTGGGTTTTTAAGTTTTCATTGTAGAGACCCTTCACTTTCTTGGTTAGGTTTATTCCAAGGTACTTTATTGTTTTTTATTATTTTTCTTTTGATGCGATTGTGAATGGGAGTGATCCTGTGATTTCTTTCTCAGCATGTTTGTTGTTAGGATATAGGAAGCCTACTAATGTCTGTGTTTATTTTGTATCCTGCTACATTGCTATCAGTGTTTATCAGCTCTTACAGTTTATTGGTAGAGTCTTTAGGGTCCTTTATGTATAGAATTATATCATCTGCAAATAATGATAATATAATCTCTTCCTTTCAAATTTGTATCCCTTTTATGTATGTCTCTTGCCTTATTGCTATGGCTAAGACTTCCAGTACTATATTAGATAAAAGTGGGGACAGTGGACACCCTTGTCTTTTTCCTGATTTTAGTGGAAAAGCTTCAAGTGTTTCTCCATTTAGTATTATGTTGGCTGTAAGTTTGTCATAAATAACCTTCCTTATGTTGAGATATGTTCCTTCTATTCCCAGTTTTGGTAGGACTTTTATCATGACGAAATGTTGGATTTTGGCAAATGCTTTTTCTGCATCTAATGAGATGATCATGTGACTTTTGTCCTTCAGTCCATTTATATAGTGTATGACATTTATTTGCATATGTTGAACTATCATTGCATTTCTGTGATAAAGCCTACTTGGTCAGAGTGAACGATCTTTCTGGTATATTCTTGTATTCTGTTTGCCAATATTTTGTTGAGAATTTTTCCAAATGTGTTCATGAGGGAGACTGGTTTGTAATTTTCTTGTTTTGTTTAGTCTTTGTCTGGTTTTGGTACCAGGGTGAAGGTTGCTTTGTAGAAGGAATTTTGTAGAATTTCTTCATTTTCTATTTTATGGAAAAGTATGAGAAGCACTGATGCTAGTCCTTCCTTGAAGGTCTGGTAAAATTCACCTATGAATCCATCTGGGCTTGGACATTTTTTAGTGGGGAGATTTTTTTGTTACTGCCTGTATCTTCATACTTGTTATAGGTCTATTTAAATGGTTTATCTCATCTTTCCTAGATGATCTGTCAATTGATGAGAGTAGGGTGTTTAAGTCACCCACTACAACTGTATTTGGTGTTATCTGGGATCTTAATTCTAATAGTGTTTGTTTGATGAAATTGGGAGCCCCAATGTTAAGTGTATGTATGTTTAGGATTGCAATGTCCTCCTGTTGAAGTATTCCTTTAATCAAGATAAAGTGACCTTCCTTATATTTCCTAACTAATGTTGTTTTGAAGTCTATTCTGTCAGATAGTAGGATAGCAACCCCTGCTTCTTTTCTAAGCCGATTTGCTTGAAACACCATTTCCCAAACTTTCACCCTAAGATAGTGTCCATCTTTTATGGAAAAGTGGGTTTCTTGGAGGAAACAAATAGAAGCATACTGCTTTTAAACTCAATCCGAAAACCTGTGTTTCTTGGTTCAGGCATTGAGGCCATTGATATTAAGTGTTATGATTCAAAAGTTTGTGTTTATTCTTGACATTCTTCTGTTTTGTAGTTCTTCCAGTTTTTTCCTTTACTCTCTTGTATTAACTATTATTTGAGTAGGGTTTGTTTTTTCATGGTTCTTTCTGTGTGTGCTTTTCTTTCTTTTCCACATGGAGGAGCCTTTGAAGTATTTTCTGTAGAACTGGATTAGTGGTCATATATACCTTTAGCCTGCTTTTGTTGTGGAATGTCCTTATTTCTCCATCTATTTGGATGGATGGATAGCTTGCAGGATAAAGTAGTCTTAGTTGACAGTGTTATCTTTCAGAACTTGAAATACATCATTCCAAGCCCTGTTGACTTCTAAAGTTTGTGATGCACCATCTTCTATTATCCAGATGAGATTGCCTTTGTATGTGACTTGATTTTTCTCTCTAACTACTTTAAATATATTTTCTTTCATTTTGTAGTTTAATTATAACATGACAGTGAGAGGTTCTTTCCTGGTTTTGTCTGTTTAATGTTTTAAAGTCTTCCTGTATGTGCATTGGCATTACACTCCCTATTTGCGGGAGGTTTTCTTATATGATTTCATTGAAAATACCTGATACACCTTTGGAGTGGAATTCTTCTCCTTCTACTATGCCCTGAATTTATATATGTAATTGACAACTTCCATACTTACAGACAAGAAACCATGGTATTTCCCTCCCTTCCCCCATTTTCCCTTTCATAACTATGTACTACATCACATCCCCATATTACCTCCCTCTCTCCATTAGTCTTTTGATTTGTTGACACCATCTTTTTCTCCTATTATCAGGGTCTTGTGTAGGTATTGTTAGGCACTGCAAGGTCATAGATAATGAGACCAATTTCTGTCTGGACATTTGTATGTAAGGAGTGGTACCCTGCCTTTAGCTCTTACATTCTTCCTGCCACCTATTCCACAATGGACCTTGAACCTTGGAGGGTGTGAGATGTTTCAGTGCTGGACACTCCTCTTCTTCTCAGCACTAGTTGCCTTTTGGGTTATCCCAGTGGTCATCACCATCTGAAAAGAGAAGCTTCTCTAACCAGAAGTGAGGATAGCATTAATATATGAATATGAACATTAAGTGTAGTGCCTTCAGGGCAATTTGTTGAGAAAAATATATGTATTTATCCAGATAGGAGCAGGCTTTATACCCAAAAGGCTCATGACCTCCCCTGCCATAGGCTTTTGATTAGGTTTTCACTACCAGGCATGTATTCCCTCCCATAGAGCAGGTCTTCAGTCCAATTAAAGAACAGATGGTTTCCCCCAGAGCAGACATGCCACTATTGCACTCATTCAGTCATTTGGCCTGTCTGGGCAAACTTAAGGCTTCCAGTGACCACTTTTTCACCACTGATGACTTCTATCTCCCATAAGCCTGCATACAGTGCAGCTTTTTCCAGCTTTCAGTTGGCTGGTCTACATGGTCTACATGGAGAAGGCTTTCTTCTCAGCACCAGCTTGATTTCTCAGTGACTTTGCTGCTCAAGAATGTGAAGTCTTCAGCAATAATGTTGTATTACCATCTCTTTCTCACAGAAACCAAGGGTCTTGGCAATAACCTGTAATGTTTTGGAGGCAATGGGGACCTCCCTTATGCTTTGAATTCTTATGCTTGATCTCTTCCTGGTGTCCTGAAAGTCCTGAAATGCTCATTCATTCCTTCCTATTAGTTTGTCTTTTTCTTTGTTGGACTCCTACCTGCTCTTGTACTTTAGGTATTCTGTCCTCTCTTTGATCCATTCTACTGGTGAGACTTTCAACAGAGTTTTGTATTTGACCTACACTGTTTTTCATTTCTAATATTTCTGATTGGTATTTTTTTCATTATTTCTATTTCCTTGCTCTTGTCTTGTATTGATGTCTTATTTCATTATGTTGGCTTCTTGTGATCTCCTTCAAGAGTTTGTTTTTCTTCATTGATTCCTTTGATTTCTTCTTTGACTTCTTTGAGTATAAATATAATCATTTTTTGAAATTATTTTCAGGCTTTTCATCTAAAACAGTCTCATGCTGCTATAGTTTTTGGTGGAATTGTATTGATTTGATTTGATGTGTTCCTTGTATTATAATGTAGAGACTTTTGCATCTTGAATTAATTTGATGCTTGGGTTTTTTGATTATCTGCAGTGTTCTTAGCCAAGTAATTCTGACTTCATATATCTTCAGAGTAGGAGTTTAAGGTGCCAAGTGTAGCTCTTATACTCCAAGATAACAGCAGAAGTAACCGTTGGTATTGAGTTTGCCTGCTATTCAAGTATTCTAGTATACTGGGTGGAGCAATTCACTGGCTAATTTCAAAATTCAGCTGAGCAGTGTACACATTCAATGCAAACCAGCACAGAGTATTTATGTAGTAGTGGGGATTAAAACAAATAGGTAATATAATAAAGCCAAAGTCCCTGAGGGTGTGTTTTGCCCCACCCCCTTAATCCTGTCAACTGGTAGGTTGGGATTTCTGGTTTGAAATGGGTTCTAGTTCAGCCTGTGTCTGAGTTAGACCCTACCCTGAATAATGAAAACAGAAAACAACAAAGGCCCTATGAATCAAAGAATATCAAAGGCAACAATAGTCAACACCAAAATACAGATTACTTGAGAATGGTAAAGCCAACCAAGAATATGTAACACATAACCTGCCCTGACATGGGAGGAGAGATTAGCACTTCCAGTGCAGACCTATGTACCTGCCTTTGTGTAAGTAGGCATAGTTACCTTTTCAGATTGCTTCCAAACTCACCAGAGCTGAGTTCCCACCTTCATCCCTCTCTGTTGTGCTGTGGATCTCGTGTTCTGGTTGGCTGTGCTGGATGACCTGTGGCTGGGGGCTGAATGAATACTTATTTACAGTTGGTGGGATGGGAGTCTGTGAAAAATAACTGGAGTTGTACTAGTGCTACTCAGATGGTCCCATTTGTGTTCTCCTTCAGCAGCTGCTCAGCTGGCCCCTGCTATCTTCTCCTCAAGGTTTCTTGACTTTTCAAAGAGGCTTATGTGAGTTGAAAGTCCCTCCACCTGGTTTCTGCTCCTGCAGTTTTGTGCCAACCAAGGTGGTGGATGCATGGACTGGGGCCGCTGGTGCTTTGGTGGGATTCTGGCTGCTTTTTGACCTTCTAGAATATCTGAATCTCTCTTGCTTCTGTGCTGTGCTTAATAATAACTTATACACCTTCACTTTTTCATAGAAGAATGTATTTTGCTGTTTTTTCTGCTTATTTACCTTCCTAGGCTGCTTTCACATGGCTACTGTGCTGCCATTTTATCCAGAAGTCATATATATATATATATATATATATATATATATATATATATATATATTGTTTTGTACTGTTTTTTGAGGTAGGGTCTCCCTCTATCCCAGGCTGATCTGGAATCCACTATTGTAGTCCCAAGTTCTAGATTGCAATTTTCATTACAGCCATGAACTTGCTTGCATGCTTTTGTTCACTACAGTCCACAGTACCAGAAGCAAATGATTCAGAAAGTCCTCCCTTAATGTTTATTAATTTGGTAAATAAGAAAATGACTAAAATCTCAACACTAAGCTATATCCATTTTCACAGAATATCAAAGATATGTGTGAAGAAATGGCATGGGTATCCATGACCTTGCAGTGGCTGACATTACCTACACAAGACCACATAATAGGAGGAAAAGATGGTGACATCAAAATAAGACAGACTGATTGAGAGGGGAGGGGATATGCCAGAGAGTGGAGTTGCAAAGGGGAAAGTGGGGGGGGGGGAGGGAATTACCATGGGTTATTGTCTATAACTATGAAAGTTGTCAATAAAATTAAATTTAAAAAACAATGTGTGTGGAGGATTAGGGTAGCCTATCTTGAGTCCCTTATAGTTCTGGTTACATAATATCAGTAAATATATTCCTCAAGAAGAAAGTCCTCAGAGATTTAGGCCAAGAAATGGAATAGCTCACCCATCTGATGGTATTTCCCCGCACACTTGCTGTGGACAGGTACTGAGGCACCTTGACCATGAGGAATGGGGAGAGGCTCTGTGAGGTCTTAATGTCTATATCTACAACCAGAGCAAGGCAGTGATGAGTGCTCCTAAGGGCACGTCCAGGTTTGAGTCATAAAAGGAAGAGGAAACTTGAGAAAGATGCAAAGATGTCAGACTATCTCATGCTACTTAAACATCTGCACTGACTGAAAAAGGTTTCTCCTACAGGTCTTTTCCCTCTTTCTATTATTTTTCTAATAACTCCACATACCATAACCAAGTACATTCTCTGATAGCAATGATACTGCGGAAGAAAGAGGTATCTTCAAATTTATCTTCACAATCTCACTCCACCTACAAACTTGTTTCCATTACAGACAGAAGAAAAGTTAAGCTTTCATATATTAAATTTTATATCTCATAATATTTTGTTTGAAATTTTTTAACCTTCCTCAAAGCCCATTTGTTTGTAACAAAATAGGCCAAAGCTTTAGTTCAACTTCCATTCATAAAACATCAATGTTGACTTGAATTGCAATACGATCTTTAAACAAACATGACTAGGGTACAATACACAAAGACAATCATGCTACACAATAGCACGTACCTCTTTGAAATTCTTACCAAACCCACTGACATGTGTGGAGGAGTACAGGACATTATACAAAGGATGGTATGTGGAAGAGATCTTGAGAAATGGATTCACTCTACTGCTATCAATTTTCTGTCATAAAGACTTCTAGGAGAAGATAAATACACAGCCTATATGTGTTCTCAAGTACCTTCTAAAACACATAGAGAGGTAAATATTTATTTTACTTAGTTGTGGATATTTGTTGGTGGCTGACTATAAAAGTAGTGTTGCACAGAGCAACAAAAATATAAAAACATATCCTTAGCAAATAAAAATAATTATGATCTTTAACAGAAAAATACATCAACAGTTTCAAAATGCATACTGCTTTTTAAACTAGCAATTATTCTCCTGGAATATACAAAGATAATCATAGAATTACAAAGAGATTTAATTAGTAGGATGTTTGTTTGGTGTGTAATCATAATCAAGAGAATCTGGGTTGCATGAATGTCTCACAATAGGACTGAGTAAAACTAGCTGTGAACATGCATGCAGAGAGGTACAATGAAGCCATTAATATTATGTTATAATAATTATGGGGTTAGAAAAGTAATTATAGGGCTGGAGAGATGGCTCAGTGGTTAAAGTGCTTGCCTGAAAAACCTACTGACCCAGGTTCGATTCCCCAGTATCCATGTAATATCAGATGCACAAAGTGGGATGCAGCTGGAGGCCCTGACACACCCATTCATATTCATATTCTCAGTCTCTCTCTGCTTGCAAATAAATAAAAATATTTATAAAAAAGAAAAAGAAAAGTAATTATAGTATAGTGTTTAGTTTGAGATAAATCCTGTTTTTAATATGTTATAATGCCAATTTATTTAAACAAATGTACATTTTTACCCAAAAACATTCTGGAAGGAAATATAGCAAATGATTTTAGATTGCCCTTAAGTATTTGAATTATATATAATTTTATTTGAAAACCTTCTGTTTAAATCATCCATAACAATTGCATTTTACCATTTAATAAAAATGCTATATATTTGGAACTATATGATGAAAAATATGTTCCTTGTGTGCAAAAGACTGGAGAGAGAAGCAGATATTTGTTTCAATGACAGAGAACCATTTGTGTGATACTTCTTAAAGATATGGTCCTATTTTGCCACATTGAAATGATAATAAATATCAACCTTGCTTACAATGGAGCAGTGTCAGGAGGCTACAATGGGGAGCCAAAGTAATATTAATAGTCCCAAAGTCATATGTCAAGTAAATATAAAAGTTCCCCCAGAGAAAGATGCAGATAGAATAAATAACCTAGGCTGGAAGACAACTTCTGGTACTAACACTCCCTGTGAGAGGACATACACAAGTCAGTTTTGAAACAGTTAAAGAATTAATCACTACACTAATTTCTGATATATGAGTATTTTAAGACTTATGTAACCATATTTATATAACCACCTCATAAAGAGTTTATGAAAATAAGCATTTGAAAAATGTTTATCCACATAATAACATTTAAAGTCTTATTTATGTCAAATGATAATTTATAAAAGCTGAAACTATGAATATATGTATGAGTATATATTTATCTGAAAATGTATCTGTTTTTTATTTCTCCCAATCTCAAATTTGCCTGCTACCAAATTTAAGTTCATTCTCATTCACTCTCTCTCTCTACATCTCTCTCTCTCCATGTGTGTTTATCTCCCACCCCTGCCCCCCACCATAGTACTGCCATCATTCTAAAAACAACTGCTATTTCTCTGCAGTTTTAGCTAGCAAATGTTCTGCTCTCATGTAATCTAGTTATAATACAGCCTAGGTTTGCTTTTTTGATACCTAAGAAGAATCCAAAAGAAATTGAATCTTTGATTCATATATGGTTAAGTTTATGAATTATTTTATTCAAATAACACTGAACATCAGTTTATTACAGAAGAAATGACTGAGAATGAAGCTTCATAGAAGTAGTTGCCTTCTGTTCATAGCATAGAAGAATGCGATCAACTCTGTACTTCAACGTAATCCTAGAAAATTTCCTGATACCTAGTTAGAAGTTTATATAACTAGGGACCGGAGAAATGGCTCAGCAGTTAAAAGTGTTTCTTTGCAAAGCCTGATAGCCTGGGTTTGATTCCCCAGTTCATGTAAAGGCAGATGTACAAAGTGTTGCATGCATCTGGAGTTTGTTTCAATGGCAGGAGGCCCTGGCACACCAAACTTGCTCTCTTTTGTCTGCCTCTTTCTCTCTGTCTTTCTTTCAACTAAATAAAAAATTTTAAGTTTATATAGGGGAAAAAAGTTTATATAGGATCTTTACTATCATGGTGGGGAAACCACTCCAATCTGTGGGAAATCAGGAAGGATATCGGTCTAGGACTTTTCCACCTGATTGCTTGTCAAGGATGAGCACTGCAGGCTATCCCATGGACAGGATGTCATCTTTGGTTTTGCTCTATTTCTTGTTCAGCCTTCTTAAGAACTAGCAATCCCTATAGAGAACACCTAACAAAGAAAACTTCAGTGTGTATGACACATTATTAAATAAGGTTTTATTTTGAATTCCCTTAATCATCAGCTCTTGCAGTAAAACTTTAGGTAAATATGTTATTGGGAGGTTCAGGAAATTCTAGTAGCAAAATGGAAAGGAGATACAAACGAGGGAAGGCAGCCAATGGGAAGTTGCTAAGCAAGTGTGTTAGTTTTTGCTGCATGACAAATCATGCCAACACTTGTTGGCTTTAAAAAAAACAAATATGCAGGGCTGAAGAGATGGCTTAGTAGTTTAGTGCTTTCCTGCAAAGCCAAAGGATCAAAGTTTGATTCCCCAGGACCCACGTAAGGCAGATGCACAAGGTGGCACACAAGTCTGGAGTTCGTTTCCAGTGGCAGGAAATCCCAGTATGCCCATTCTTTCTCTGTCTTTCTCTCTCTATCTCTTTCAAATTTATAAGTAAAAATAAAATATTTTAAATAAAAAAATTTCAGACTTCCCTACATCTGTGAGTCATATTGGTGGCTCTTGTCCAGGCCAGTTCAAATGATCTCTATATTCAGCTGAGCATTTAGCTAGCTTGAGTTACTATACATTATCCAGACACTGTGCTTGGTCTAGGGTGTTTTAAAAAGAACCACTCAAGTCTATGTCATGTCTCATCCTTCCAGACTGGCTAAGACTGTTTTAAGAAACAATCCTAGGACCTAAAGGAAAATAAGCAAAACAAAACAAACCTTATATACATTCTTATTGAGTGTTGTGTGATACATCCCCTGAGAAAAGAAACTATTACCATCTTTATCAGAAGCAGTTGCAACCACTCACCAGAGATTCTGGATTGGACATGTCCCCTGTGCCAGCTGTATGCAATGTCACACATGGTCTAATGGCCACAGGGGAAGATAAGAGTATAGAGAGGGTGAAAGATCAAAGAACAAAGAGCTCCATTTATGCAGCAATAGGGAAATTGTCATTCATATGGGAGGAGCCTTATCAGTGTTACTGCTTCTTTGGGGTCTCCATGCTCCTATAAGTAACCCCTTGCCCATGCTTTGTAATGAATCCCAACAAACTCATTGGTCCCCAGAGTGTAGTGAAATCAGCCTTTTGTCTGTTGAGGAGCAAGTAACCCTTGGCTTCTCCCAGAAAAGAGTTCACACTATACTTGACACCCAAATAAGGTCCCAACAGAGGAAAAGATGAGTTTTGAAAAAGTGATTGCATAGTAATTGTTTTGGATAGTAAGGTGTGCAACTTAAGGAACTGTTCAAGGGAGGAGCATCCATGATCCTACATGGGGTAAGGAGGCATGCCTTCTTGCTATGGCAGTGATAGGACAGGCCCTAATATGGATAGTGCACTATGACTCGACCATCTAAAGCATACAGTTACTAGGGTAACTATACATTGGGAAAATAAAATAATTATAATTTTGGAAGCCTACTAGACAGCACTGGCTCTGAATTAACACTGATTCCAGGAGGCCTCCAACAGCATCATGGCCCTCTACTTAGACACTTATGGAGGTCAGGTGGTCAATGGAGTTCTAGCCAAATCGTGACACAGTTTGTCTAGTAGGTCCCCAATAATCAGCCTTTGGTTGTTTCCCCAATCCTAGGATGCATGATTGGGATAAATATACTTAGAAATTAGTAGAATCCCCACAGTGGTTCCCTGACTTGGGGAGCAAGGGCTATTATAATTGGAAAGACCAAACAAAAGCCTTAGTTCTGCCTCTACTGGGAAAAATAGTGAGTTTGAGGCCAGTCTGAAATGGCAGGGTGAATTGAACAGATCAGCCTGGTCTAGAGGGAGAGTGAGCCTACCTCAACAAAACAAAAATGAATAAATGAATAAATAAATGATGGATGATCAGGCTGAAGAGATGGCTCAATGGTTAATGACACTTGCTTGAAGGCCTGATGGCCTGGACTTGATTCACCAGTACCCACGTAAAGTCAGATGCACAGATTGACATAAGCATCTAGAGTTTAATTGAAATTCTCTCTCTCTCTCTCTCTCTCTCTCTCTCTCTCTCTCTCTCTTTTTCTCCTCACAAATAAATAAAACTTAAAATTAAAGATGACATAGTCGTTCTTAGAGCCCCCATTCAGAATCTGGCAACCAAAAGGAAATGTGTAATGTCTGAAAATTTGTACTAAAAGTCATCTTGTTTAATGGATATTATTTGATGTACACGGATACCAGCTTCTTGGCACATGAGTAAACTCTAAGCTAGCTTCATTTTGAACATAGAAACACTCCATCTTCCACCACACCAATAACCAAGGAATGGGGCAAATATCTTCTGAAATGAAAGTATCAGAAAGAATTCTAATAGAAGTATGCTAATCATTTTAACTAGATGTTATCAGAGATTCAACACTAGTAATAGAAGTATAAATAGTTTCATTTTCAGATTGTTTCTATTTAGCATGGAGAAAATGGAATGGTGTAGTGGTCAGAATTATAAACTCTGCACTTACAAGTGTGGGTTGAAATCCTGATCCATATGCCAGTTGTGAATTAAGACACTTTACTTTAGCTCTCAGGGCTCACTCCTTGGTCTGCAAAATGAGTCCTAATCCAAAAATACATGTGCCATCATTTGCATATGGCTTATGTAGATACTAGGGAATTGAACCAGGGTCCTTAGATTTTGTAGTCAAGCACCTCAGTGGATAAGCCATCTATCCAGTCTCTGAAAATTATCATGAATTGCTAAGAATTATTTGAGAAAAAAAGTCTGGAAAAGGTTTATAAATGCTTTATTTATATCCAGATGTTAGCTAATATCTTGAGAAAATTAAACTGTAAAAATTAGAAACATGGGGGCTGGAGAGATGGCTTAGTGGTTAAGTGCTTGCCTGTGAAGCCTAAGGACCCTAGTTTGAGGCTCGATTCCCCAGGACCCATATTAGCCAGATGCACAAGGGGGCACACGCATCTGGAGTTCGTTTGCAGTGGCTGGAGGCCCTGGCACGCCCATTCTCTCTCCCTCTCTCTCTCTCTCTCTCTTTCTTGCTCTCTCTCTTTCTCTCTCTGTCTGTTGCTCTCAAATAAATAAAAATAAACAAAACAATTTTTTAAAAAATTAGAAACATGGGCTGGAGAAATGGCTTAGTGGTTAAGGCACTTGCCTGCAAAGCCAAAAGACCCAGGTTTGAGTCCCCAGGAACCACATAAGCCAGATGCACAAAGGGGCACACACATCTGGAGTTTGTTTGCAGCGGCTGGAGGTCATGGCGCATCCATTCTCTCCCTCTCTCCCTCTCTCTCTCTCTCTCTCCCTCTCCATGCCTATTTCTGTATCTCTCTCTCAAATAAATAAATAAAAATAAAATATTTAAAACATTAAAAACAAGGACTTCCTGCCAAGATGGCGACTGCCTAGCTGCGCTGCAAATCCCCGGGAAAGAAAGGCAAGACATTAAGGGCTCACTGGGTCTTTTAGGGGAGAGAAATCTCCAATAGATTGTCAGTGGGAGGGCACAGACGGGGGGGGGGGGGGGGCAGGGAATCACTGATACCCTTGCGGGCGGGTAGCCCACCCTTACCCCCAAATAGCCTCCATATCCACGGCGCTGCCAAACACCAATCGATCAATCCCTGCATGCAGAAGCTTAGACCGCTCCGCCCACTCTCCCACTTACTGCTCCGGCCACCGCGTGTTCAACGAATCCTGGCAATAACAGGGAATCCCTGATTCCCTCAGGAGCAGGTAGCCCAGTTCTCCCCGCAAGTAGCCGCCATACCCATGGAGCTACTGTGCACCAATCCCTTAGCAGGATACAAAATCAATGCACAACAAACAGTAGCCTTTCTATATGCAAATGACAAAGATACAGAGAAAGAAATAAGGGACATAGTCCCATTTTCAATCCAGCAAAAAAAAAAATACCTTGGTATAATATTAACCAAGGAAGTGAAAGATCTATACAACGAAAACATAAAAGCACTCAAAAAAGAAATTGAGGAGGACTTGAGAAAATGGAAAGACCTCCCATGCTACTGGATAGACAGAATTAACATTGTGAAGATGATAATCCTACCAAAGGCACCATACAGATTTAATTCAATTCCAATTAAAATCCAAATGGTGTTCTTCACAGAGATAGAAAAAATGATCTCAAAATTCATATAGAAGGCAGAAGGCCTCACATATCCAAACATATCCTGAGCAAAGGAAATGCCTCTGGAGGCATCACCATACCTGATCTAAAGCTATATTACAAAGCCATAGTAAGAAAAACAGCATGATGCTGGCATAAAAACAGGAGTATAGACCAATGGAATAGACTTGAGGACCCAGAATTTGGGTCAAGCAACTATAGCTACTTGATATTCAACAAAAGCCGGAATATAGGCTGGATAAAAGACAGCACCTTCAACAAATGGTGCTGGACAAACTGGATAACCTTATGCAGGAAACTGAAATTTGATCCACACATTTCGCCATGCACTACGCTCAAGTAAAAATGGATCAAAGACGTCAATATAAGGCCAGAAACTGGAATACTACTGGGAGAAAATTTAGGAAGTACTTTCCATGATATAGGAATGGAAAAAGACTTCCGGAACAAAACCCCAGTAGCTCATGAACTCAAACCATCACTCAACCAATGGGATCACATGAAGCTGGAGAGTTTCTTTACAGACTAGCATACAATAAGCAAAGCCAATAGATTACCCACAGAATGGGAGAGAATATTTGCGGGTTATCCAACTGATAGAGGCCTAATCTCTAGAATCTACAAAGAACTCAAAAATCTAAACAGTAAGAAGTCAAACACACCACTCACAAAATAGGGCAAAGAGCTGAACAGGCAGTTCTCAGAGGAAGAAATACAAATGGCAAACATACACTTAAGAAAATATACGTCATCCCTAATCATCAGAGAAATGCAAATTAAAACAACTATGAGATTCCACCTTACCCCAGTATTGATAGCAAACATCAAAAAATCAATTGAAAATAAATGCTGGCAAGGATGTAGAGAAGTAGGAACACTCATCCATTGTTGGTGGGAATGTAGGATGGTACAACCACTTTGGAAAGCAATATGGAGACTTCTGAAAAAGCTGACTATAGAGATACCAACAGACCCAGTTATTCCCTTACTGGGCATCTACCCTAAAACCTTCAAACCACAGGCCAGAGAGATTTGCTCAACCATGTTTGTAGCAGCTCAGTTCTTAATAGCTAAGAGCTGGAATCAATCCAGATGTCCATCACTAGAAGAATGGATAACTAAGATGTGGTATATCTACACAATGGAATTCTATACAGCAGTAAGAAAAAATGACACAATGAAATTTGAGGCAAAATGGTTGAACCTGGAACAGATCATTCTCACTGAACTTACCCAATCACAGGAAAAAAATCGCCACATAGTCTCACTCATCTGCAGCACCTAACCTTAATCTACCCAAGATACCTTACATACCCTGCAAGCATCTCGTGGACTAGACACTAGGATGGATGGGGAGGGAGGTGAGGGCATCAAAGGGGTGGGAAACACAAATCTAGACCCAAATGGCACTGGTACCATAAAATTTTACTTCCTAAAAGGCAGACCAAATGGCTGAACCTTCACCTGGCCCTTACAGGGAACCCCTGAACCACAAGATACTGGAGAGTGTATGATGAAGATTAACCTTAATCTTCTACATCTTCCCTCCCTCCCTCTCCATCTCCATCTCTCTTCTCTCTCTCTCTCTCTCTCTCTCTCTCTCTCTTCTCTCTAACTCTTGTATATTAGTTATCTTTTTCCTCCTTTTCTTAGTGGGCACTGACCTGTAATTCCCAGTACCTAGCATGTGGCTATCATCCACAATGAGCTTTGGATCAGAGAGACCTGCAAGGTTTCCTAAAAGACAGACAGATTTCTGTCAGAGTACTTGATGACCCACCAAAGGTTAGTGGTAAGACCCTACTGCTGAAGACACCTTATGTCATTGACATGTAAAATGGAATGGCATGGCTGGAAGTTGGAAGAGAGTCAGTCCCCAGACAGTCAGCGCGTCTAGTGCCAGAAGGTGCTACATGGGCAACTGGGGGAAAATGACCAATATCTGTCTAAGCAACTCATGGTCTAACCTACTTATCAGCAAATAACCTGTCATGATGCTCACACAAGTGCAATAGTGGGAAACCAACTGCTCTTGATTTGGCTAACTGATTCCCTCAGTGGTATGGGACCCATAGCTGGAGCTGGGAAACAAGTCAGAACCCTATACAAACGTAAGCCCACTCTCCAATATCAAGCTACCATCAATCAGGGGCTACAAGAGGGCCTACACCTATTAAATTCTCTATAAAAAATAAGTAAGGGTTATCTCATTTGTCCTGGTGCTAACTTACTCTCCGTTGGAGAATCTGCTTCTCTTTTTCAGATAGATGTAGATCCTAAGGAGAGAGCCACCCCATCATACCTCAAAAGGGCCCCAGCTGAAACTAAGAAAAACTGGAGAAACAAGCAAGGGTGCTGCTTTGCTGATGAACCGGATACCAGCACAAGGGGGAAGGAGGTCAACACAGAGAACAATCAACTCCTACCAAATCAGATATCCAGAGCCCCAGAGGCCCCCAACATCTCATCACTGAAGCAGACCAAAAATGAACCCAACATGGCTCAGGGAAATTTTGTGGAAGAGGGGGCAGAAAGAATGGCAGAGTCACATGTTGGGTCATGATATGCAGAGACATTTATCTTACCTATAACTGTGGGCTAACTCCACAATGCATGACCTATGTACCTCAACAAGGAGGGTCCAAGGGGAGGGGGTAGGTCACGGATGAGCCTAATAATGGTACCAATCTGACTGTATTTGCTGAATACAAAACTAATTAATAAAAAAAAAACAAGTGGTTTGAACATTTGTCTTTCTGACTCTTGTTAAGAAAAAAAAAATTCTCCAATGCACACAAAGACCCATTTACAATGCCCACATCCATACCTACACATAAACAAAATAAACATGTACACACATACACACACACACACACACATACACCAACCATACACCCCTATAAACTATTTAATGAAATGACATTCATTGTGGCATTTTCCTACTCTCTTTTATTTTAGTCTATTAAAACATTGGTTGTAATATAATGTCACCAATCCTCACACTGAGACAGTTACAAGGAAAGATGTGTTTCTCAGTTCCAGTCATTCTTTAGCCCATTCCTACTATGTACTCAAGCTCCCTTTGATATGAAGGGAAACACAGACTATTCCAGACATGCTTACAGATTCCCAACCCTACCAAGGTTTCCTGATCTCTACTCCTGACCTTGTAGGACATGGGAAAAGAATGTTCCTGCCTGGGAAAATGAAGCTCTCTCAGTGACCTAATGTTCTGCTGCTTGGGGTGACTGTAGAAGGCATGAGACTGAAGCAAGAAGGCACTCTGGAGAGTTATGAAAAGCCTCTTGGAAGCCCCAGAATAAAAACTATGACCCTGCTATTTCATCTAATTTGTGGCTAGATAAGCCCATGTATGGTAACTAATTTAATCCTTGACAGGGAAACAGATAATAAAATTTTATGTACTGACATGCTATAAAGATGTGGAGACAGAATAAGTATATTTTATACTTATTTTTTTTATACCATACCACAAAATGGAACATGGCCCACTTGCCATTTCCTTTTATACTCATGCCAACTGGAAAGTCTCTTTAATCATGTTTCCTGTTTATTATATTCTTTCAGTTTATATTCTTAAAGAGCATCTGCTCTTTAATGCTCATAATTGGTAGGTTAGTGACAGGAGGATTTAACCTCAAAAGACAATATTAAGTAAGAGTTCTGAGAATATATGGAGGAGCAGGTTATACTGTAGTGTTATTGACCTGTAAACTTTAAAATAATTAAAGTGTGGCCAGGCATGGTGGCACACACCTTTAATCCCAGCACTCTAGAGGCAGATGTAGGAAGATCACTGTGAATTTGAAGCCAGCCTGTCAGCAGAGTGAATTCCAGATCAGCCTGGACTAGAGTGAGACCTTTCCTCAAAAGAAAAAAAAAATGACCAACAATTAAGGTATAAATGCATGTTGTATGTATTTTACTATGATTAAGAAACATGGGCTGGAGAGATGGCTTAGCGGTTAAGCACTTGCCTGTGAAGCCTAAGGACCCCAGTTTAAGGCTCAACTCCCCAGGACCCACATTAGCCAGATGCACAAGGGGGCGCACGTGTCTGGAGTTCATTTGCAGTGGCTGGAGGCCCTGGCACACCCATTCTCTCTCTCTCTCTCTCTCTCTCTCTCTCTCTATCTATCTATCTATCTCTATCTATCTATCTATCTGCCTCTTTCTGTCTCTGTCTGTCACTCTCAAATAAATAAATAAAAATAACAAAAAAAAATTTAAAAAAAGAAACAAACTTTTTGTTTCTTTTTATTGTTGACAGCTTCTATAAAATAGACAATAAATCATAGTAATTCCCTCCCCCACATTTTCCCTTTGCAACTCCACACTCCATCATATCTCCTCCCTTCTCAATCAGTCTTTCAATTTGATGTCATCATCTTTTCCTCCCTTTATGATGGTCTTGTGTCATTAGTGTCAGGCACTGAGAGATCATGGATATCCAGACCATTTTGTGTCTGGAAGAGTAAATTATAAGTAGTCCTACCCTTCCTTTGGCTCTTACATTCTTTCCATCACCTCTTCTGCAATGGACCCTGAGCCTTTGAAGGTGTGATAAAGAAACAAAATGTTTAAGGTACTAAATAGAAGTTCTTTGAAATGTACATCTTCCTTATTCTCCTCTCATGTGAACCAAATAAAGAAAAAATATTAGCAGGTGTCACATTTTATAGTTTATTAATCAAGTAAAATTTACTTATTTAGATCTTCAAAGCTGTTATCCTGCACCACTTCCTACTTTTTGTAGATATGGAAATAACCCAAGGAAGTGTAGATACTCCTTCTCCTGAGCTCTTGAATCAAAAGTTTCTATGCATTCTCCTACCTCATATGGCAAAATTCTCCCTAATCAACAGGTATCTACAAACAGACTGTTATTTTTAATAATTCTGAATTTTGTGGCATAAATCTACTGATTTACCTCATTGAACACTCAAAAGTCATAAAAATATCTTGACAGAATTAAGCAAATATGCTATTCCTGGAAGAAAATGTAAAAATGGAAGATGAGCAACAATTTCTGCTTGACTGCACTTTGAAACAGACATACCTAATAAACATCTCAAGGACTGGACAATAGAGATGGTGTGGCAGGACGGAAGGGTAAAAGTGGTGGGGGGGGGGGCAAAAAACTGGATCCAAATGAAAATGGTACCATAAAATCCTACATCCTGAAAGACATACTAAAAATTGAACCTTCATTATGTGTTTAGAGAGAATAACTGAATCACAGGGGTCTGGAGAGGGTATGATTAAAACTATCCTCAATAGTCTCCTGTCTCTCTCTCTCTCTTTTCTCTTTCTCTTTTATATTACCTATATGTTTCTTCCTTCTTCTCCCTTGGCATTGACCTGTAACTCCCAGTACCAGCATGTGGGTAACATCCACAATGAGCTGTTGATCAGAGAGACCTACAAGATTTCCCAAAAGAAGACAGAATTCTGTCAGACTACTTGATGACCTACCAAATGTTAATGGTAAGGCCCTACTGCTGAAGACACCATATGCTGTTGGGACAGAACATGGAGTGACCTGGCTGGAAACTAGAAGAGAGTCAATCCCCAGACAGTTAGCTTGTCTAGTGCCAGAAGGTGTTACATGAGCAACTGGGGAAAAATGACCAACATTGTCTAAGAAACTCATCGACTAAGCAATCCAACAGCAACAACATCATCAGCAGCAATCCATCTGATGTGATGTTCACACAAGTGCAATCGTGGCACACAGCCATGGTCGATTACCAACTACTCTTGATTTGGCTAATGGATCCACTCAGTGGAATGGAACCCATACCTGGAATGGGGAAATAAGTCAGAACCATATCCAAAAATGAGCCCGCTTTCCAATATCAAGCTCCCACCAATAGTGGGCTATAAGAGGGCTTACACCTATTAAATTCTCTCTAAAATAATAATGGGTATCCATGTATCTTGCACTGACCTCACTCTCCATTGGATAATTTGCTTCTTTTTTTCAGATGGGTGCAGAGCCTGAGGAGAGAATCAGCACATGGCACCCCACCAGGGCACCAGCTGAAGCCATAGAGTTTGTGGGGTATTGAGCAAGAGATACTTTCTCAGTGAACCTGGCATCAGCACAAGGGTGAAGGAGATAGACACAGAGAACACTCAATTCCTATGAAATCAGATATCCAGAGACACAGAGACTCCAAAGACCTCCCGTCACTGAAATAGACCTAAAATGAGCCCAACATGGCTCAGGGAAATTTGCAGAAGAGTGGGCAGAAACATTGTTAGAGCCATAAGTTGGGTCATTATGCAAAGAGACATTACCTCTCCCCCATAACTGATGGCCACCCCCACAATGCAACACCCACAATCCTCATGGGGGGATGACAGAGAGAAGTCTAACAATGGTACCATCATGGCTTTTTACACACCATATATATATATATATATATATATATATATATATATATATATATATATATATAACTAATAAAAAAGAAAATGAAAAAAAGCAAGGGCATTTTACTTTGTTGCACCTATTAAATTAGGCATACTTTTTAAGCAAGGCCTTGGGGGGGGAAAACTAGAGTAACAGTTCATTTAATATGTGTCTTTTATTGACCTTCTGAGGCATCCATCTACATCTTTATTAAAGAACACTATAAATAAATGTGCTCTCTTACCTTTGAATTTTGATGGCCTTAAAAGCTGCCTAAGCTTCCCCTCTGTGGTTAATGTGTCATTCAAATCTATTTCCAGTCATTTTGTGAATACCTTTGTTGCAGCTTCAAATTATCAGTGTCTATACTTCTCCATCATGCCCATTGTGAATTAAGCTACACATTCTGCTTAGCAAGAGCTAAGTTGCTTCATGGAAGATTTATTTATAAAAACATCTAACTTTGGGCTTTCCCTGATGCTTAAACATTATATTTCACATCTCAGTCTTAACTGTAGTCTTGAAATTGTAAAGACAGCAAAATGTTATATTTCTCTACATTTCTTTAGTCACTTCCTTGTAGGAGGCTTTGCAGATGGTAGACAAAGAGGAGGCTCTGCTAATGGCAGGTAAACAAGAGGCTCTGCTGGGATGAATAGCATTTCCTGGGGCCTGCATTGTTGGGCAAACTCCTTAAGATAAGTGGGACTCCAGATCACAGGCCTACCTGGCACCCCCCAGGTGGTGCTTGATGTAACTGACCAATAAATCTGTTTACAAGTTCCTTTGTTGTTTTTTTTTTTTTCACTTTTATGGCTGTAACTGACACATGTAAATTGTGATTTAGGGCTTAACTCCCATCCTGTTTTTTTTTTTTTGTTTTTTTTCTAACCTCATGTGGTTATTTCCAATAAAAGCTGACACTCTGAATAGTTCAGGGTTGTATTCTGAGAATCTGGGGTGCAGACCTAATATACCAGACTTTCATTTTTTCTTTTCTTTCTTTTTCACCCAATAAAACTTTGCCTTACATTCCATGAGTCAATGGTCTTACTTGTGCAACACTGAACTCCATAAGCTCACTATGATACTTGTTTTTTCAATGGACTAATCTGATAAATCTAAAGGTATAAAGTAAAACATATTTTATAGCACCAAACTAATCAAAAAACAGCAATAAAATGTAGTTCTCTAGTGTATAACCATGTACTACAAAGACTTGAAAGTATACTTAGAATTTCAAGGACTAAATAATGTAAACAGCCCTGGATAGATCATATTTCATATAACTACCAAAGACCAAATGATACTTACCTGCAAACTGAGTTCAATTCACCTATATCCACATAAAACCAGACACACAAAGTGGTAGAGGCATTTACAGTTTGTTTACAGTGGCTAAAGGCCCAGGCATGCCCATAACACACTCTCTCTCTCTCTCTCTCTCTCTCTCTCTCTTTCTCTCTGTTCCTCTTCTGTTTCTCTCTGCTTGCAAATAAAATTTTAAAAAATTCAGAAGATTAAGATTTATAAGTATATGCCTTGAAAAGTAAACTTTTTTATGATATAAGGAATTTCAACCTTGGAGCCCTCAATCTCATTGTAAACAAAGAAGTGTACTTCACTCAAAATGTTAGTGGCATTTCATTTGCATTAAATAGAGCCAGTTTGGTGGCTCATGCCTGTAATCCCAGCATTAGGGAGGCAAAGGTAGGAGGTTTGCCTTGAACTCCAGACCACCCTGAACTACATAGTGAATTCCAGGACAGCTTGAGCTAGAGTAAGACCCTACCTCAAAAAAAAAAAAAAAAAAAAGGAAGAAAGAAAGAAAAACAAACAAACAAAATAACTGAAATGGAAAGATGGGTAAAAGATTGCAAATGCATTTTATATATTGGCCAATTCATCTTATCTTTACATATTCCTCCCGAAACCTTTTTGACTTGAAAGATTACCAATAAATACAACTAACCTGCTTCTTTGGCTTCTGTACAATTGCTTGCTTTACCTAGACTTAAGGACAGCCATTTTATGAAGGAAAAGCATGTTATACATGACTTTCTGCAGTACGTGACTTTCTGCAACTAGCCGCCCGGGCCCAGATAAGGAACTAGTTAACTGAAATGCTGACCTTTGCCTTAGAAATCTGTGCTTGTTTGCCCACCTGTGCTTGTTTGCCCAACTCCTGTTTGCTCAACCGTAACCCCCTTACCCAATTTCTGGAAAGCCTCCGCTCAGAGACAATTGAACAATGCCTAACCGCAGGGGCCCTAGCTCCCTGCCTGGGGTCACGATCCCTGAGCCGAGGCGACACCCTGACGACATCTGAAGAATCCCTGAGCTGAAACATGTTTGAGATATTTCCGCATGTTTTATGATCTTTCCTTTTTAAAACCCCTACCTCCCGGCTGCTTGGGGCTCTTCACCTCTCCTGCGTGAGGACTTCGTGTCGAGCCCCGGTGCACCGGTACAATAAACCTCTTGCGTCTTGCATTGAGAGCTCTCCGTGTGAGTGTCTTTGGGTCTAGTAGACAATCCCACTTGGGGACCCTCCGGGGGCTCCCCACAGACTCATGTCCTGGAAACTTTCCAAGCAACTGATATATGTCAAATTCTTATCATTATTATATTCTACACTGCTTAATCAAGTAACTTCCTGCTATGACTGCTATTTCTACTCCCAGTCCTCATCCTGATTATCACAATATCTTTGAGTACTCAAGGAAAGGAAAAAGAATGGGATTAGAAAACTAAAAAAAGATTTAAAGAAAGGAAAAAATACATTGTAAAAATGGTTCAAAATATCCCCTTCTGTTTCTTTTCTTTTCCCCCAATTTACTACTTAATATCTGTGTTATAATTTTTTTCCAATAATAATAGGTACCATTTACTGAGAGCCAGGAATTTCTATGAACACTTTACAAATATTATGTCATTAGTTATAATGACAATTGATGTTTACACATCTCTCTGTGTAGGTAGGTACTATGAATGTCCCATTCTGCAGACAAAGAATGCTGAGTAACATGACCCTGGCTGCACACCAGCAAGATCCAGATCCAGGGTTCAACTACAACACACCAGCTCTGGAGCCCACACTTTTACATACTATGCTGTCTTTCTATGTGAGTGAGCACACTAACCACATCTACTTATAAGCTCAATTTTATACTATGCCTTCATAGAAAAGGAGAATCCTAAGGGATTCATTTCTTAAGTAAGCACTTATGGTGAAATATTATACATTGTCCTGCTTTTACTGTTCGAGAAGAACAGAAAAATTAATAAATCTTGCCCAAGTCTCAGATAAATTCATAGTCCAGAGGACAGTACATCATTCTAACACACAACTATTGAGGACATGGAATGAGAGAAATTTTCAGAAAATTAGAAATTTTCAGAAAAATATCACAGTGAAGATGATAAATGACCAAAAATTCAAAGAGCAATTTTCGGAAAGTAAGAAAGGCAAACAGAGCAGATGTCCATGTTTTTATGTTTTTTTAATTTATTTATTTAGGAGCTATGCGCACATTTTAGAGAAAGAGTCTCAAAAGGAAGGATAGACAGAGGCACTCAAAGATTATGGAGCAGTCACAAAGGAATGCCCAGGATTCTGCATCCATTCTCACGTCCCTTGAGAGTCAGTTTTTTTGGCTCTATGCTCCACTTCTTTTTTTTTCTGACTCCATTTGGTTTCCATTAGTTGAAATGAGGTTTTGGGGCTGGAGAGATGGCTTGCCTGCAAGGGGCTTGCCTGCAAAGCCTAAGGACCCAGGTTCAATTCCCCAGGGCCATGTAAGCCAGATGCACAAGGTGGCACATGAGTTTGGAGTTCATTTGCAATGGATAGAGGCCCTGGCATGCCCATTCTCTATCTATCTGCCTCTTTCTCTTTCTCTCTCTCTCTCTCTCTCACACACACATACACACAAATAAATAAAACAGGTCTTAAATTCTTTTATGTTTTTAATTTTTATTAAAATTCCATAAATATAGACAATATACCATGATCATAATCCCTCCCACTATTCTCCCTTTTCCCCCTCCCAAAGGTCCACTGAATGCCTTCTTTCCAACTAGTTTCTCTTCTATTTTGATATCATCATTTTCTTCCTTCCTATTATGCAGGCCTTGTGTAGGTAGCTTCAGCCATGGTTAGGTTATGAATATCAAGGCCACATTGTGTCTGGAAGACAGTATTATAAAGCATTCTTCTCCATACTTTTGGCTCTTACTTTTTTCTACCACCTCTTCCACAATGGTCCCTGAGCCTTGGAAAGGTGTCATAGAGATGTTTCACTTAGTGCTAAACACTCCATTGTCACTTCTGAGCACTATGATAACTTTTAAGTCACCCTAGTGGTCATCAGCATATGAAAAGAAAAGCTTCTCTAACCAAAAGTGAAGGTATCATTAATATATGGACATAAACATAAGTATTAAGAGAGCAGTTTGGTGGTTATAATATATCCATTTAACCAGACAACAAAAGTAGACACCCCCCTAGGGCTAATGACCTCCCCAGCCACAGGCTTTTGATTAGGTTTTCAGCACCAGGCAAGAATTCCCTCCTGTAGAGCAGACCTCAAATCCAAATCAGAGAGCAGTAGGTAGGTTTCCTCCATAGTAGACATGCCATCATTGCATCAGTTGGTACATTTGGCCTGGCTGACCAGCCATAAAGCTTGCAGGGGCCACTGCTGGTTAAGACCATTTATGACTTTTCTCCCCCAACAGGCTATATCAGTCCTTCTAGCACCCTGACAGATAGTCAACAGCAAGAAGGCTTCCAGCTCAGTTCTAGCCTGATTTTTCAGTGCAGATCTTAAATTCTAATACTCAGAATTTATGCATATCCACTTACTTTTAGCCTATTTGGTTGTATACAATGGAAAAAAAAAGAAAGGAAGGAGGAAGGGAAGGAGAGGGAAAGGTAAAGGGAAGAAAAATTAAAAAGGGAAGAAAAGAGAGAGGGAGGACTTATTTATTTTAAATATTTGTCATAGACTTCTCAAAATTCCTGCTTTGCTCCACCTTAATTAAAGAATAGTTTCTTCGCTGGAATTCAAAGCTGTGTACAGGTTCTTCATAGAGGAAGAATAGATTTGGTGAAATTTTTTTTCCATACTGAGAAAATGAACCAGGTGGCAAGGTATAAGATAGAATGGGCATGAAAGTGGACAACACAGGCAGCACGAGGATCAGTAAGAGGGGTCAGCTGGGAATTGAAAAGAATATTTTTTAAAAGTTACAAACAATGCTGTAAAGGAAGCCTGGGTGACACTAAGCAACCAACAGGCAGGATGGGAAAGTGGGAGAAAGGAGTTAGCAACGATCCTGGGGCCTGATGACTATAAGCTTAGTAACTAAGCCCTAAAACAGGGAGGACTGTCTTAAAGAGCTGGAGGTCATGCATTTTGGAGGTACCTTCTGACATCTGTGGAAAGTTCTACCCCCCTGTGAGGAAAGGCAAGACTAGAACTATAAAAATGGGAGTTATTCCATGGAGTGGATGATTGGCATGAACTCACTTTGGTAGTGCTCTACAAGAGGAGAAGAACATCAAAGAACAGAGCCTTCAGGTGGGGCCATATTTGGGAATATATAGATGGAAGGAAGAAGGCCTGGACAATCCAAATAAAAGCATGAGCAACTGGGACAGCACAATCTTGGCTGTACTAGAGTTTTAAGGAGGGTGTGATCAACAGTTTTAAACACCTCAGAGAGGTCTGGAGAACTGAAGTTTTGATAATAACCATCAAAGTTTACAATAGGCCAGTGGCTGACAAACAGAAAAACAAATATTGACCATTTTCCTCTCATATATAGAATCTAGTTTTTTAAGGTATTAAATAAAGGGTGGACCAGTTGGGACCCATTTTGGAAGAGAAAGGGACTAGTAGGAGGGAGATGAGAGGGTGTAATATAACTAGAAGAGGTGAATATGATCAACATACATTATATACATGTCTGCAAATTTCATAATGAAAAACACTGTAGTTTATAATTAGTACATGCTAATGATATTTTTTAAAAAGAAGTAGCTGATCATTTCAGTAGGCTCATCAGAGAGAAAAATGGTTAGAACGAAATAAGGAGAAATCTGAGTATGGAGAAGAGAAGCAGAGAAGAGAGGTCTGATCATAGACTCTTGTTTTCCTTTGCTTTTCTCTCTTGTTATTTTCCTCTTTTCCTTTCTTTCTTTCTTTTTCCCAACCATGTTTATAGCGGCTCAATTTGTAATAGCTAAGTGCTGGAATCAACCCAGATGTCCATCAATAGAAGAATGGATAACTAAGATGTGGTATATCTACACAATGGAATTCTATACAGCAGTAAGAAAAAATGACACAATGAAATTTGAGGAAAAATGGTTGAACCTTTTTGTTGTTGTTGTTTTGTTTTGTTCTGTTTTTGAGGTAGGGTCTTTCTCTAGTCCAGACTGACCTGGAATTCACTGTGTAGTCTCAGGCTGGCCTCAAACTCACGGCAATCTACCTACCTCTGCCTCCCAAGTGCTGGGATTAAAGGCGTACACCACCATGCCAGGCTCTTTTCTTTTTCTTGTATTGGACATTAGAGGCAAAATGACAGCAGAAGATCAGGAAAGAAGGATAAAGCACACTTGGATATTAAGAAGGCACAGGATAGCCAAGCATAATACCAGACTTGGGAGGGCAGAGGTAAGAGGATTGTTGTGAGTTCGAGGCCACCCTGAGATTATATAGTGAATTCCAGGTCAGCCTGGGCTACAGATAAACCCTAACTTAAAAGGGGGGAGCACAAGATAGGCTTCTGTCAAAGCACTTGATTACCTGCTTGAGGTAAAAGGTAAGACCCTATTGGTGAAGACACCATATGTCACTGACAGAACAGAGACCTGGCTGGAATCCAAAATAGAGCCAGACAGTTATCCCACCTAGTGGTGGAAAGTGCTACATGAGGTACTGGGGGAAAGTGGCCATCAATGGTGTGAGCAAGCAGGAGTCTAAAGTATTCAGAAGCAAACACCCTAACAGGATGTACATGCTACTGCAATGGTGGCACACAGTCTTAGTGAGTAACTAATGGCTTTCTGATTGTCTAAGAGATACACTCAGTAGAAAGAACCCATAACTGGATCTGGAAACCAGATCAGAATCCTATGGAGACAAAGATTATGCTCTCCAATGTCAAGTTCCCATCAGTCTTTGACTAAAAGAGAAGCAACATCCATCAAAATCTCCCTAAAATTAGCAATGCTTATTCCATTTAACCTGTGCTGACTTCATTCTTCATTGAAGAATATGTTTTTCTTTTTCAGAAGGTAGTGAGACCCGAGGAGATAAACCACCCCTCACGCTTCAGCCAAGGACCAGGTGAAACCACAGAGGAATTGGGGACATGAGCAAGAGTGCTGCTTCCATGGCAAGCCTGACAATCAGTGCCAGGATAAAGGAAAGAAACACTGAGGATACTCACCGCATACAAAAACATAAATCCAGAGGCTCCTGAGAACTTATCACTGAAGTAGACTTAAAACACACTCACCACCACAGCTCAGGAAATTTTGCAATAGAGAGTGTGGAAAGATTTTAAGAGCCTCAGGTTGGGACATCATGACCAGAGGCACTGCCTCCCCCCAACAAGTGACTGCTGGTTTTACAATGTATAACCCACAATCCCATGGGGCATACCAGCAACCCAATTGAAGAGGGCCCTCAGTGGAATGGGAGCAGGAAGGAGGGGAAAGATCGTACCGTCACATGATATCCCCATACAAAGTATGTTGTTAATTCAAAAAAAAAGAAAAAAAGAAAAAAGAAAAACAAGGCACTGGGCATAATGGTGCACATTTTATTCCCAGCACTCACGCTGAGGAGGCTAAGGTAGGAAAATTACTGTGAGTTTGAGGCCAGCCTGAGACTACATAGGTCAGCTTGGGTTAGAGCAAGAACCTACCTCAAAAAACCAAAATAAATAAATACAAATTAAACTTCCCAAGAGACAGCAAAATCAGAAGAAACAAGGTCTTAAAGGGATGAAAAGCATAAGCAAGCATGAGAAGGAAAATCTGGTTTGGAGAGGAAGCAAGTTAAGAGAGCACAATGCCTCCCATCTGTCTGAGAAATTGCAAGAGGGTCTTAGTCCAGCAGTGATGATGTTGCCATGTGGAACCCATGTCTGGTCAAGACTGATCTACAGCATCCCCTACTACCCACAGTCTAGCATGCTACCTAGACAGATGGCCCAGGTGGGGTGACTCTGGGATCCACCCTGCAAAGCAACCAACCAATTGGTCTTTCCTTTGCCTATAAAGGCTCCTGTCTTCTTCCTGTCACTAACTCCACCAAATTCTGCACCTATCCACTCACTTCCACTCCTTTCTGGCTCTGCTGTGCCAGCCTTACTCTCTTCTTCACTTGGGCCACAGGGACACACTTGAGTCTGGCTTCCCCCTCACCCAGCATGGATGGGTGGGGAGGATGGAGAGCATAAAACTGTTTCTTGGCCTGGAGGAACTTTTCTGCTTGCCTCTGCTACTGCTTTAAAGTTTGGGATAACTTCACACTTCGATTATATGCATGATTTTCCTCTGGTCTCCTAATCTACCACATGCATATTTTCCTTACACCCCAAATCTACCACATGGGTGCTCTCACCAACTCTAGGCTTATTACCTGTGTAATTTCTTTAAGCTTGAGGTAACCATGAGTGTAACTCTCTTCATCACTCATTTATCCTCTGACTTTCCTGGTCTCTGATATCTGCCCTCTCATCTTTTCCTGGTCTCACTCTCGCTCAGGCTGACCTGGAATTCACTCTGTATTCACAGGGTGGCCTTGAACTCACGGTGATCCTCCTACCTCTGCCTCCCAAGTGCTGGAATTAAAGGCATGCACCACCACGCCCGGCAGCAAATGTATTTTAATACTTACCTTGGTACTGTGGAACTGAATCTATCTTCTTAACCGCCTAACACAGAGAACCACGTGGCACATGCCATGCTGGTTTCTTCTGTCTCCCTACACAAGCTCCTAGATTCTATTTTTCACACATTTGCGGCTCTACTCTGGTTTTTCCCAAGAGACCTCATTTTTTCTTAAAGGAACCTTATAAACTATGCAGTGTTTCCACATGAGAGCATTTTTCCTAATCCCATGTGTTTATGACTCTGTTCAAGCTTTCTTTTGTAGATTCCAGTCTTCCTTAAAACATCACACAATTTCTGATTTCTCTCTTAAATAAGCCTCACAATTTGTGATTTCTCAATAAACTTAATAAATCATAATTTATCCTTCTTCAGTCTGCCTTTATTACTTCTTTTTTAAAGATTTTATTTCTATTTATTTATTATAGTCAGAAAGAGGGAGAAAGAGAGAGAAGGAGAGAGAGAATGGGAGCACCAGGGCCTCTAGCCACTGCAAACGAACTCCAGATGCATTGCCACTATGTGCACTGTGGCACTGGAGAATCAAAGAATCAAACCTGGGTCCTTTGGCTTCATAGGCATGTGCCTTAACTGCTAAGCCATCTCTCCAGCCCTATTAATTCTTTATTAAAAGTTAGGACAGAACCCAAAACTTGGGGTTCATACATTGGGTGACCCCTCTGGAACCCCAAATCCTACATCATTAGCAAAGCCTGAAAGCCTAGGTTGGATTTCCCAGTACCCCATACAGCCAGATGCACAAAGTGGCACATGTGTCTGGAATTTGTTTGCAGTTGTCGGAGGCACTGGTATGCCCATTTCCTCTTTGTTATTTATATTCATCCTCTCTCTCTCTCTCTCTCTCTCTCTCTCTCTCTCTTTTGCTCTCGCTCTATCTCTGCAAATAAATAAAAATATTTTTAAAAATAAAATGTAAAGTAACCAGAGTATATAAGACTTGGATCATTTTGGACAATTGGAATGTTATTGTCATTCATCTCTGTCCTTGAAAGAAAAGGAAATGTACTGAATAGCCCAGTTTTCAAAAGGAACAAGTAATTTAGTATTAGTTACCTTAGTTGTCTCTCTAAGAGTTAGCAGAGGAAGTTAACACTTTCTGTTCAATATACCTCTCTGGAAGCCTGGTAAATACCTCAGTATAATACTTACAAATTCACCTACCATGGTGGTACATTCCTAAAGGAATAATACCAGCACTCCAGAAGCAGAGGTAGACAGAACCTTACTGGTGAGGAAAACCTCAAGCACTGAGAGATAAGCAGCCCAGGAGCCAGAAAAGAGGGGGAAAAAATAGCTCACCAAAAGCCTCATGAGCAGCGAGGCTTTTTATCCTGGGTGCGAGGCAGAATGCAGAAGTCAGCACACCCGGCTGCAGCCTCGGGAAGGGGCAGGACGCACAAACTGCGGGCGCACAGCGCTGCAGACACGGTGAATGTGCGATGCAGCCTGTTTTACCGTCACCTGGCAGACAGGCATCAAGATCCATCTCCCGTGGGCCTTCCTCTCTAACTGCCTCCCTGCAATGCTACCCATCTCCCTCTCAAGAGTGCTGGAACTATGTAGGCCACCACTTCTGGCTTCTTATGTGGGGTGTGGAGATCTAATCTGAGTACTTCATATTGAGAAGCAAAAACTTGGCTCACTGATCCACTCCCCAGGCCCTGTAGATACTTTTTTTTCTTTTCTTTTTTTTTTGAGATGGAGCACTGCTATGTAGCTCAGGCTGGCCTAAGAACTCATAATCATCCTGCTTCAGTTATCTAAGTGCTAAGATTATAGGAAATTATAGGTTTTCCCCACCATGATAGCCACTCTTTTTATTTTAACTGCACATCATAAATTACCAGCATTTTCAGATCTGTGCAGGAAACTCCAAGCATTTATGAAGATGCACAATAGAAATAGAATTTATGCAGTCTGTGTGGCTAGACAAAAAATTAAAGTACTCTGAGAGATTATAAACCCAAAGCAGAAATTCCCAGGACTCACCTCTGAAATAAATTGTGCTCAGGCCAGCACTGCATGGTGTGGCCAGTGTAAGGTGTAAAATCAGGATAAAGACAGACATTCCTTTAGGTCTTTACTGCCTAAGAATGTTCCCTATTCTTTTTGGGGGTGGGAGGGGGTTGGTTTATTTGTTTCAAGGAAGGGTTTCACTGGAATTCACTCTATAACTCCATGCTGGCCTCAAACTCACAATGATCCTCCCACCTCAGCCTCCTGAGTGCTGGGATTAAAGGCTTGTGCTACCATGCTGGGCCAGGATGTTCCCAATTCTTAGTGAACTAGGCTAAGTACCAACCAACCCACAGTGAGCTGGGCCAAAATTGTTTCAGATATACTGCCTATATTTGTGCTTAAATGATTTCTGTAAGTTTTATATAATTTATAGTTCATATCTAATGATATATACATATTCTTTGAAACTAGTACTTTCTGGTTTATATATTTCTAAGATAATTGGAAAAATAACTCTTAATGTAGTACAAAATGAAAATGGAATCGGAACTGTGCAGATAAATTAATATTTGCAGGCATGTTATTCAGAAAGGAATACTGTATGATGTCCAAATGTTGATATACTTTACAAATGCTAAGGTTTTAAAGCTAGATACCAAGGTATGGTGGTATATATTTATCAACATATTTAACTTCATAAGTATATTGTCTCTTCCAAATATAAAGTAGTTTGTCATCTAATAATTAGAAAGATGCATGCAAAGTCATATATAGTTAATCAATCTGTTTCTTCACTATCTTTAATGATATTATCCAGTTCTTTATAGATGTATAATTATTCTTAGACTTACTAAACACAAGAAACTTACATCTTAACCAGGTGTGCTGGCTCACAAATATAATCGCAGCACTACGGATGCTGAGGTAAGAGGATTACTGTGAATTCAAGATGAGCCTGGGCTAGAGGGAGATCCTACCTCAAAAACAACAACAAAAACAAAAATAAACCTATATCTTTATACAAAAAATCTTCTTTATTCTTCTTTGTCCCCTCTACAATGTGTAGTACCATCCTTGGTATATAGAGGATTCATAGTGTATAGTAATCACTGATTTACTAAGACTTTCTACTAAGATATTGTTCTACACATGTGAGAATGCTAAAGGAATTCATGTAAAATAAATTTCACTAATTTTTTCCAAGCCCAGAATGGTGGCTCATGCCTTCAGTCCCAGCACTTAGGAGGCTGAAGAAGGAGGACCATCATGACTGCAAGGCCAGCCTGAGCTGCAGTGATACCTGGCCTCAAAAAAAAAAAGTTATGAAAAGGCTGGATATCCTGAGGAGAGAATCAGTCCATCGAGAAGAGTAATTGGCGAAAAGAGCAAGAGTGCTGATTTCTTTTTCTTTTGTCTTTCTTTCTTTCTTTCTTTCTTTCTTTTTTTCTTTCTTTCTTTCTTTCTTTCTTCCTTTTTGCTTGTTTTTTGAGGCAGGGTCTCACTCTAGCCCAGGCTGACCTGCAATTAGTCTCAGGGTGGCCTCGAACTCACAGCGATCCTCCAACCTCTGCCTCCAGAGTGCTGAGATTAAAGGCGTGTGCAATCACCCCTGACTTGTTTTTTATTATCTTTTTTTTTTTTTTTTTCAGTTTTTTGAGGTAGGATCTAGTTCTGGCCCAGGCTGACCTGAAATTCACTATGTAGTCTCAGGGTGGCCTTGAACTTATGGCGATCCTCTCATCTCAACCTCCTGAGTGGTAGGATTAAAGGAATGTACCACCATGCCTAGCTTTATTATTATTTTTAATTTTGGGTTTCACTAAACTGTTCAGGCAGGCCTTTAATTCAGTATTCTCCTGTGACAACCTCCCAAGTATCTAGAGTTATAGACCTATGCCCAAATGCCCAGCACTTGGGGATGTTTAACAATAATGCCAACACCACTACTAATAAATGTCATTATATAGAAATCTTCTGAACATGTTACTAATATATGAACAATAATCCTCTGAAGCTTGTATAATTATAATTAGTTGGTTACTACCTAAATTCATGCTTAATAGTGCCTTTGTGATAGGGTTTTATTTTATGGGGGTTTAAATGAAAATCCTAAACCTGAGCTCACATTTATTTTTAACTGAGTGATGCTTTCTTGGTGAACCTGGTACCAGCACAAGGGTGAAGGAGATAGACACACACAACACTCAAATTTTAAAAAATAATAAAAATAATTTTAAAGGCTGGAGAGACATTACAACAGTTAAAGGCACTTTTTATTCTTTATTAAATACTTTTGTATTCACTGAATATAGTCAAGTAGGTAGCATTGTTAGGCTCATCCATGTCTTACCCCCTCACCCTGACCCCTCATTGTTGAGGTATATGGGTCATGCATTGTGGAGTTAGCCCACAGTTATGGGTAGGAGAAATGTCTCTGTGTTTCATGACCCAATGTGTGGCTCTGACATTCTTTCCACCCCCTCTTCCACAAAATTTCCTTCAGCCATGTTGGGTTCATTTTTGGTCTGCTTCAGTGATAAGGTGTTGGGGGCCTCTGGGTCTCTGGATATCTGATTTGGTAAGAGTTGATTGTTCTCTGTGTCAATCTCCTTCACCCTTCTCCTGGTACCCATTTCACCAAGAAAACAGTGCCCTTGCTTGTTTTGCAAATAATTCTTAGTTTCAGCTGGGGACATTTAGAAGTGTGATGGGGTGGTTCTGTCCTTAGGATCGGCATCTAACTGAAAAAGAGAAGCAGATTCTCCAATGGAGAGTAAAGTTAGCACCAGACAAATGGGATAACCATTATTTTTTTAATAGAGAATTAAATAGGTGTAGGCCCTCTTGTAGCCCATGATTGGCGGTAGCTTGATAATGGAGAGCAGGCTCACATTTGGAAATGGTTCTGACTTGTTTCCCAGCTCCAGCTATGGGTCCCGTTCCACTGAACAGATCAGTTAGCCAAATCAAGAGCAGTTGGTTTCTTCCCACCATGGCTGTGTGCCACTATTGCACTTGTGTGGGCATCACGACAGGTTATTTGCTGCTAAATAGGTTAGACAATGAGTTGCTTGGAAAGATATTGGTCATTTTCCCTCAGTCACCCATTTAACACCTTCTGGCAGTAGATGCTCAGACTCTCTGGGGACTGACTCGCTTCCAGCTTCCAGCCATGTCATTCCATTTACATGTCAACAACATAAGGTGTCTTCAGCAGTAGGGTCTTACCACTAACCTTTGGTGGGTCATCAAGTACTCTGACAGAAATCTGTCTTTCTTTTAGGAAACCTTGTTGGTCTCTCTGATCAAAAGCTCATTGTGGATGATAGCCCCATGCTGGTACTGGGAGTTACAGGTCAGTGCCCACTACAATAAGGAAGAAAAGGATAACTAATATAAAAGATTTGGAGAGAAGAGAGAGAGAGAGGGGGGGGAAGCTGTAGAATATTAAGTTCAGTCTTCATCATACACTGTCCAGTGTCTTGTGGTTCAGATGTTCCCTTTAAGGGCCTGGTGAAGGTTCAACCATTGGGTCTGCCTTTTAGGATGTAGAATTTTATGATACCATTGCTGTTTGGGTCTAGATTTGTCTCCCACCCCCTCCCTTGCTGTCCTCTCCCTCCCCACCAACCCTATTGTCTAGTCCTCAAGATGCTTGCTGGGTATGTCGGCATTTTGGGTAGATTCAGGTTAGGTGTTGTAGATGAGTGAAACTATGCAGCAATTATCTTTCTGTGATTGGGTAAATTCAATGAGAATAATCTGTTCCAGGTTCAACAATTTTTCCTCAAATTTCATTGTGTCATTTTTTTCCATACTGCTGTATAGAATTCCATTGTGTAGTTACACCACATCTTAGTTATCTTATCCATTCTTCTAGTGATGGACATCTGGGTTGATTCCAGCTCTTAGCTATTACAAATTGAGCCACTAAAAACATGGTTGAGCAAATCTCTCTAGCCTGTGGTTTGAAGGTTTTAGGGTAGATGCCCAGTAAGGGAATAACTAGGTCTGTTGGTATCTCTATAGTCAGCTTTTTCAGGAGTCTCCATATTGTTTTCCAAAGTGGTTGTACCATCTTACACTCCCACCAACAGTGGATAAGGGTTCCTAATTTTCCACATCCTCACCAGCATTTATTTTCAATTGATTTTTTGATGTTTGCTATCAATACTGGGGTAAGGTGGAATCTCATAGTTGTTTTAATTTGCATTTCCCTGATGATTAAGGATGATGAACATTTTCTTAAGTATGTGTTTGCCATTTGTATTTCTTCCTCTATGAACTGCCTGTCCAGCTCTTTGCCCCATTTTGTGACTGGGTTGTTTGACTTTTTATTGTTTAGGTTTTTGAGTTCTTTGTACATTTTAGAGATTAGGACTCTGTCAGTGGGATATTCAGCAAATATTTTCTCCCATTCTGTGGGTAATCTATTGGTTTTGCTTATTGTATGCTAGTCTGTAAAGGAACACTTTAGTTTCATGTGATCCCATTGGTTGAGTGACTGTTTAAGATCATGAGCTACTGGGGTTTTGTTCAGGAAGCCTTTTTCCATTCCTATATCATGGAAAGTACTTCCTGAATTTTCTTCCAGTAATATTCGAGTTTCTGGCCTTATATTGAGGTCTTTGATCCATTTGGATTTGAGTGTAGTGCATGGCGAAATGTGTGGATCAAGTTTCAGTTTGCTGCATATGGTTATCCAGTTTGTCCAGCACCATTTGTTGAAGGTGCTGTCTTTTTTCTAGCCTATATTGTTCGGGCCTTTGTCAAATATCAAGTAGCTATAGTTGCTTGACCCAAAGTCTGGGTCCTCAAGTCTATTCCATTGGTCTATACTCCTGTTTTTATGCCAGTACCATGCTGTTTTTATTACTATGGCTTTGTAATACAGCTTCAGATCAGGTATGGTGATGCCTGCAGAGGTATTTCCTTTGCTGAGGATATGTTTGGATATGTGAGGCCTTCTTCCTTCCATATGAATTTTGAGATCATTTTTTCTATCTCTGTGAAGAACACTGTTGGGATTTTAATTGGAATTGAATTAAATCTGTATAGTGCCTTTGGTAGGATTGTCATCTTCACAATGTTAATTCTGCCTATCCAAGAGCATGGGAGGTCTTTCCATTTTCTCAAGTCCTCCTCAATTTCTTTTTTGAGTGTTTTTATGTTTTCATTGTATAGATCTTTCACTTCCTTGGTTAACATTATACCAAGGTTTTTTTTTTTTTTTTTTTTTTTTTTTTTTTTTTTTGCTGGATTGAAAATGGGACTATGTCCCTTATTTCTTTCTCTGTATCTTTGTCATTTGCATATAGAAAGGCTACTGATTGTTGTGCATTGATTTTGTATCCTGCTACTTTGCTATAGGAGTTAATCACCTTCAGGAGTTTAGGATGGAGTCTCTTGGGTCTCTTACATATACAATCATGTCATGAGCGAATAGAGCTAACTTAACTTCTTCCTTTCCAAATTGTATCCCTTTTATTTCTTTCTCCTGTCTTATTGCTTGAGCTAGGACTTACAGTACTATATTGAAGAGCAGAGGTGAGAGTTGACAACCCTGTCTTGTTCCTGATCTCAATGGGAATTCCTCGAGTCTCTCTCCATTAAGTATTATTTGGGCATTAGGAGCTTTGTATATTGCCTTTATTATGTTAATATATGAACCAACCATGCCAATTATCTCCAATGTTTTGATCATCTATTAAAATGATCATGTGGTTTTTGTGTTTAACCTTGTTTATGCGGTGTATTACATTGACAGATATCTGTATGTTGAACCACCCCTTCATTCCTGGGATGGATCCCACTTGATCAAGGTGGATTATGCTTTTGATGTACTGTTGGGTTCGGTTTGCAAGGATTTTGTTCAGGGTCTTTGCATCTAAGTTCATCAGGGAAATAGGCCGGCAGTTTTCTTTTCTTGTGGCATCTCTGCCTTGTTTTGGAATTAGGGTGATACTAGCTTCATAAAAGGAGTTGGGTAGCTTACCCTCTTCTCCAATTGTGTGGCACAGTTTTAAGAAGATTGATTTTAGTTCTCCCATGAAGGTTTGATAGAATTAAGCTGAGAAGCCATTTGGTCCTGGACTCTTCTATTTGGGGAGGTTTTTTAAATTACTTTTTCAATCTCAATGAGTGTGATAGGTTTGTTTAAGAGATTAATCTGGTCTGAGTTTAGCTTTGATAGATGGTATGTGTCCAGGAATTTATACATCTCCTCCACATTATCCAGTTTTGTGGAGTAGAGGTTTTTGAAATAAGTTCTGATGATTCTCCCAAGTTCCCTTATGTCTGTTGTGATCTCTCCTTTTTCACTTTGAATTTTGTTAATATGAAGCGTCTCTCCTTTGTTTGCTTGATCAAATTGGCCAGGGGTTTGTCAATCTTGTTTATTTTTTCAAAGAACCAGCTCTTTGTTTTGTCAATTTTCTTAATTGTTTTCTTAGTTTCCAATTCATTAATTTCTGCTCTGATCTTATTTATTTCTTTTCTTCTGGACATTTTCGTGTTGGATTTTTCTTGCTTTTCCAGTACCTTTAGGTGGATGGTTAGGTTATTGATTTGGGATCTCTCTGTCTTTGTTATGAAGGCATTCAGTGCTATGAATTTTCACCTGAAGACCACCTTCATTGTGTCCCGTAAGTTTTGGTATGATGTGTTCTCATCACCATTCATTTCTAGAAATTTCACAATTTCATTTTTTTAAAAATTTTTGTGTTCACTTTTATTTATTTGAGAGTGACAGAGAAAGAGCGAGAGAGAGAGAGAGAGAGAGAGAGAGAGAGAGAGAGAATGGGCACACCATGGCTTCCAGCCACTGCAAACAAACTCCAGACGCGTGCGCCCCCTTGTGCATCTGGCTAACGTGGGTCCTGGGGAATCAAGCCTCAACTGGGGTCCCTAGGCTTCACAGGCAAGCGCTGAACTACTAAGCCATATCTCCAGCCCACAATTTCATTTTTTATTTCATCCACTATCCACTTATTGTTTAAAACTGTGCTGTTCAGTTCCCAGGTGCTGATGGGATTCTAGGTGGGTCTTTTGTTTTAATTTCTAGCAATATAGCATTGTGATCTGATATCCTGCAGGGAATTATGTCAGTCTTCTTATGTAAATGGAGGCAGTCTTTGTGACCCAGTATATGATCTATTTGAGAGAATATTCCATGGGCTGCTGAGAAGAATGTGTTGTCTGTGGATTTGGGATGGAATGTTCTGTAGATGTCCATTAGGTCTAAGTGATCTATGGTTTTGTTGAGCTCTCTTACTTTCCTGTTGAGTTTCTATTTGGATGATCTGTCTGTTACTGATAACGGTGTGTTGAAGTCCCCAACTATGATGGTGTTGTTGGTTATTTCTGTTATATTGTCAAGTAGGTTTTTCTTTATGAACTGTGGTGTCCCTGTGTTTGGTGCATACAGATTTATGATTGTAATATCCTCCTGATGTATCATTCCCTTGATAAGTAGGAAGTGGCCTTCTTTGTCTTTTTTGATTATTTTTGTTTTGAAGTCTATTTTATCCAATATTAATATAGCTATGCCTGCTTGTTTCTTATTCCTGTTTGCTTGGAATATTTTTTTCCACCCTTTTACCCTGAGGAGGTGTCTGTCTTTAGTGGATTAAGGCCATTAATATTTAGGGTAATGACTGTGAGGTTTGATTTGATCCCTGCCATATTGTGTTGGTATATGTGGTGGTGTTTTCATGGACTTTGAAGATTTTTGTGCCTTCTCTGAGTTTGGTTACTGTGATCTGCTTCTTCTGGCATTTGAGTTTGATTATTTGATTCTTCTGTTTGGAGAATTTCCTGAAATACTCTCTGTAGGTTTGGTTTTGTGTTCATATAATTGTAAAGCTGAGTTTTGTCATGGAACGTTTTTCTTTCACCATCCATTATGAGGGATACTTTTGCTGTATAGAGTAGTTTGGGTTGGAAGCCACAGGTTCTTAGACTTTGCAGTGTTTCATTCCATGACCTCCTGGCTTTCATAGTTTGCATTGAGAAGTCCGAAGTAATTCTGATGGGGTTACCTTTAAAAGTGATGTGCTGTTTTTCCCTAGATGCTTTTAGGATTTTCTCTTTGGTGTCAATGTTTAGAGTCTTAATGACAATATGTCCTGCAGAGTTTCTCCTTTGGTCCAATCTGTTTGGAGTTCTGTTGGCTTCTTGTATCTTGATGGGCCTTTCTTTTAAGAGACTGGGAAGGTTTCTTTGATTATTTTGTTAAATATGTTCTCCATGCCTCTGGTCTGAATTTCTTCTTCTGGTATTCCAATGATCCGGATATTAGGATGTTTAAGGCATCCCACAATTCCCTCATGTTCTGTTCACAGAAATTTTTGAACTTACTGAAACTTTTGAACTCTCTAACTGTTTCTTCCATCTTCTCTTCCAGATCAGAGTTTCTATTCTCCACATGGCTGACTCTATCCTTGAGAGCTTCTAGAGAGTTTTGGACTTGTTCAATTAGGTTTGCATTTTCTACTACTTTTCTATGCATAGTTTCCATCCCTCCATCAAAGTCCCTTTTCATATCATTTTCTGATTTTCTTGATGCTTCTTGGAATTCATCCTTGCACTTCTTTATGTCTTCATTTAGCATGGCCAGCTGATTTTTGAGGTCCTCTTTTTTTTCACTCTCCTTCATGTCTCTTAGCTATCCTTGAACTCCTTCCATTTTCTTATCTATTAGGTCTAGTCTAATGATGGCAGCATCCACATGAGTATCGGTCCTTTGTTGCTTTTCTGCAAGTTCTACCAGTAGCTTGGTCAGGGTTGCATTGCTAATAGCTTCATTTTGGTGTTCTGATCCTAATGTCTCTTCTATGTTTTGATTAAAGATGTTAATTGTAGGACTGGATGAACTAATTGGACTTTTTTGCATTTGATTTTTCATGTTATTTCTTTTGCAGTGTGGTCTGCCCATCACAGTGTATGGGCAGGGAGAGTAGGACTGTGGTCTCAATGGATGGGGGAAGTGGTGCCTCTTGGAGGAGCTGGCCTTGGCTTGCAGGCAGACAAGCAGATGGGCTGAGTGGTTTTGATTAACACCTGGGTGGGTGGATCAGTCTGAGCTCAAGTACAGTGGGAAGCTGAAGCAGCCTGAGGATGATGCCGAAACAGTCTGAGCTCTCACTTGGCACAATGCCAAAGCAGCCTGAGCTCCTGCATGGCAGGGGCACCAAAGTTGCCTGAGCTCTCACACAGTTATGTGCCAAAGTTGCCTGTGCTTGTTCTTGGGGGGGACACTGAAGCACCAAGCACCGAAGCAGCCTAAACTTGTGTGTAGCAGAACACTGGGACCCAGAAGCAGTCTGAGCTTACCCGCAACAGGACACTGGCAGTCAGCCGGTGCAGCAGACAGGCAGGGTCTTGCACCTTATATGGCACAGGTGGACATGCAGAGTGAGCTGAGCTCATGTGGGCAGGTGGAATGGGCCTGGGATCGCACCTGAAAGGGCAGTGGCCAGAGCAGTAAGTGGGCAAATGGGCAGAGCAGGCTAAGCTTACACAAGCAGGGATCAGCGGCACATGTGTGATGGGCAAATGGACTGAAGGAGCTGAGCTCCAGTGGGCCAGCAGGCCAGCGGGTGGAGCCTGCCCCAAGTCACGTGTGGGCAGGGGCATCAGGGTGATTGCCCCTGTGCATTGAGGCAAGTGGAACTATGTTGGCCTGGGTCCCTTTCCTACCATAAGTGCAGGGGTATCCTGAAGCTGGGACTGTGGGTACGGCAGCTGCTTGGGGGACTGGTGGGATACCTGCAGCAAGGGAATCAGCGATTCCCTTTTTTTCCCCCTCTGTGCCTTCACACTCACAATCTGTTAGAGATTTTTCTTACCTAAAATATCCAGCGAACCCTTCATTCCTTGCCTTTCTTTTCCGGGGATGTGCGGTACAGTTAGGTGGTCACCATCTTGGCCCTAAAGGCACATTTTTGCAAAGCTTGTTTGTCTGGGTTCACTTCCCCAGTACTCACCTAAAGTCAGATGCACAAAGTGATGCATGCATGTGGAGTTTGTTTCCAGTGGCAAGAGGCCCTGACACACCCATACTCACTCCAGCTATCTATCTACCATCATCTGTCTATCACCTATCTAACATGTGTCTATGTATCTATCATCATAATCATCTCTCACTAAAAGGATTTTTCCACTGAAGCTGAAAGCTGTGCTGGCTCATTCTGCATTGATCCCAGGGCCCAAAATAAAAGCCAAGCTGCTCAGCAGGGCTTTAGGGCTATTTCCTTTTTACCTGCACCCAGGCTGTTCATCTCCGAGCACCTGAGATTTTCACCACAGGTAAGATTTTGTCCTTCCCAGCCTGGCATTTTAGCTGCTGTCAGGGAGAAGAAGGATATTTTTATTTGCACTAGGCCCATGGACTTTTATGTGGCCCTTAGACCACATGGATGCTTTCACTCCTCACCCTGTGGATCCTGGACTCTTCCTTTCCCCACCTAACCTCCTCTGTCATTTGTTTTCCCTTCTTCAGTCCACAGACTACTTCATCCCTCCTAACTTCCAAATAAAAAAAATGTAATAATTTAATAATTCTCCTTCTAGTCTGATTTATCCAGTTCTTTGGTTAAAAACAGGGTACTGGAGCTGAATGATGTCAATTCTTTCCATAGGAACAGTCATCTTTTTGTTCCTGGAAAGATTTGGATGAGATTGGACAAATTACTCAATTTAAATTTCCCATGTCCAGTTAAAATTATTCAAACCAAAACCTTCCATAAAAACTTATTTTGCTTGTAAATATTCTTCTCAGTGAATAACCATCCTTAAGGTATGGAGGGTGCTGCATTTATGTTCAGTGTTCAGATAGTTCTGATTCAGGGTTTTAATGAATTCATATCATGACATAAAAATGAAAACCTACCTACAATCTAATTTGTCCTTTCTCATATATAAAATGCATCATAACCAATGTTTTACAAAATGCAAGTAAGAATAAACTAAGAATATTTTCAAGTGCCCACTATCCTACCAAAGGCAAGTAGAATGGGACAATTATTTTGTTTCTTAGCTATTTCCTTTAAAAAAAAAAAAAAACTTTTTTTGTTCATTTTTATTTATTTATTTGAGAGTGGAAAAGAGAGAAAGAAAGAGGCAGAGAGAGAGAGAGAGAGAGAGAGAATAGGCATGCCAGGGTTTCTACCCACTGCAAAGGAATTCCAGATGTGTGCACCCCTTGTGCATCTGGCTAACGTGGGTCCTGGGGAATCAAGCCTCAAACTGGGGCCCTTAGGCTTCACAGGCAAGTGCTTAACCACTGTGGTGGTTTGATTCAGGTGTCCCCCATAAACTTAGGTGTTCTGAATGCTAGGTTCCCAGCTGATGGATATTTGGGATTTAACGCCTCCTGGAGGAAGTGTATTGTTGGGGGCAGGCTTATGGGTGTTATAGCCAGTTTCCCCATGGCAGTGTTTGGCACACTCTCCTGTTGCTATGGTCCACCTTATGTTGGCCAGGGGTTGATGTCCACCCTCTGCTCATGCCATCATTTTCCCCTGCCATCGTGGAGCTTCCCCTCACACCTGTAAGCCAAAATATATCTCTTTTACCCAGAAGCTGTTCTTGGTTGGGTGATTTCTACCAGCAATGCGAACCTGACTAGAACACTGCTAAGCCATCTCTCCAACCCTTATTTCCTTTTTAAAAAACATTTATTTATTTATTTTTATTTATTTGAGAGCAACATACAGAGAGAGAAAGCGGCAGAGAGAGAGAGAGAGAATGGGCGCGCCAGGGCGTCCAGCCACTGCAAACAAACTCCAGATGTGTGCGCTCCCTTATGCATCTGGCTAACATGGGTCCTGGGGAATCGAGCCTTGAACCAGGATCCTTAGGCTTCACAGGCAAGCACTTAACCATTAAGCCATCTCTCCAGCCCCCTATTTCCTTTTTTTAATGATAAAAATATATCTTCTACTCACCAACTGAGAGTACATGTCCATTCCCCTTCTTCCAACAGTCACTGTACAACATGAGAGGCCAATGACTCTGAATCAGAACTCTTGCAGTATCTGCCGTGCAGCTCCACGGCATGAGGGAAACGTGTCCACTCCTTGTATATAATGAGTTAGGCTAGACAGCTTTCCATGGTCTGTTTACAACTGCCAACTCTTGGGACTTTGGAAGCAATATCTCACTACAGAAATAATTTCAGAAAAAAAAGACCCTGGAACTCTACTATATTTTCATAAAATGTTATTGCAGACAAAGGAGATATGGAGTTAGAAAAGAGGTAATTAAATGAAAAGGTTATAGATAAAAAAGGAGTCTGAGAAAAAAAAAAAACAGAATCCTGGGAATAGCAAAAGATAAAATAGCCAGAGGCATTTGGCCTTTTCTGAGAAATTTTACCTCAAGAACATCTGGCAATCAGGAGAGGTGGTTATGTGAGCATTCTTCTCTCAGGAGGGGGAGGGCTGGTGAAGCCCAGCTTTAACTTCATGTTTGTTAAATTTTTATGTACCTTTTTTGTAGATTATTATCAGCCCATCATTTTCACTCAAGAATACTTATTCAGACCCTACCATAGTCCATCACCATCGTAAGTGTTGTATATACAGCAAGGCAGAAATTATACCAAAAAAAAAAAAAAAAACTTTCTCCTCATGACTTGTGAGTTCCATGAGAATGCAAGTGATAAACCTATTAAATAAATGTATTGCACTGTGTTGGAAAGTAATAAGCTCTGTGGACATAAGGCAGAATATAGGAAGGAGAGTGGAGAGTATGTGTGATTATGAGCACAACTGCCTTGACTGTTCTAATATGAATAACCTCCAAGGTATATTGCTTGAGGAAAGCAAGATAGAGAAGACTGGGACTAGTTGGCAGTATGCTATCACTTTGTTGTTGTTGTTGTTGTTGGAGGTGGTGGTTTGTGATTTTTGTTGAGATAGGGTCTCACTCTAGCCCAGGCTGACCTCAAACTCATGGCAATCCTCCTACCTCTGCCTCCTGAGTGCTGAGATTAAAGGCATGCACCACCACTCCTAGCCTTTAATTCTTGTAAATGAAGTAAAAATGTATGTAAAGAATAACCTGTAGGGGCTGGAGAGATGGCTTAGTGGTTAAAGCACTTGCCTACAAAGCCAAAGGATCCCAGTTTGATTCCCCAGGACCCACATAAACCAGACTCACAAGGGAGCACACGCATTTGGAGTTTGTTTGCAGGGCCTGGAGACCTTGGCACGCCCATTCTTTCTCTCTCTTTCTCTCTCTCTCTCTCTCTCTCTCTTTCTGTCTTTCTCTCTCTCTCCCTGCATATATACATATACCTCAAATACATAAATAAAAGGAAAAATGTTTTTAAAAACCTATAGTAGTTAAATCATTTGGCAAATAATTTGTGAATATAGTACTGATGTCATGATAGTGAAAGTTTTATCATTATATTTGTGTGTTTGTGTGTTCATATGTATAAGTGCATATATGCATATGGGTGCACACACATTTGTGTACACATGTGTGTAGAAGCCAGAGGACATTCTCAAGTATTGTCCTCCTCAGACACCATCCACCTTTATTAGAAGCAGGGAGCTCACCAATTAGACTGTACTGCCTTCTCAGTGAAACCCCAAGATCTCCTGTCTAGCGTCCCCAGTGCTGGGATTACAATCGTGCATCACCACACCTGGCTTCTCTTACAAGGTCAGGTTCCCATGCTTGGACAGTATGCACTTTGCCAACTGAGCTATTTCCCTAGCTGAGTTTTATCACTATATTTAAAGCAATTCCACAAAAGAAAAATAACTTTCAGGCTGGGTGTGGTGACACGTGCCTTTAATCTCAGCACATAGGAGGCAGAGATAGAAGGATCTCTATGAATTCTAGACCTGGAACTACAGTGTGAGTTCCAGATCAGCCTGGGCTAGAGTGAGACTATACCTCAAGAAAACACACACACAAACACAAAACATTACTTTCTGAGGCACAATCCCTTATTTATCCCATTGGGACTGACTGAGGCCTTGATGACCCCACATTAAATACTATAATCCCATTAAAGAGGGCTACCATGGTAACAGGAGTTGGGGAGAGAGGATAAGAGTATAAAATTTATATGAAATAAAATTTAAAACATTAGTTTTAGCAAGTAATTCATCTTTATAGTCAAAGATTTGCAGAAAAAAAATGACCTAATATTGTCACTCTTCCTACCATTGTTTTCTCTCCTATGGTCTGTTTTATGCCAAGTTCATTGATAATTCCATGTGAAAGTGAACAGGAGCACATGGGTTTTGGTGGGATCTGGGGGGTGGGGAGTGCTTTTGTTTTTATTTGGTATTTTGTGTGTGTGTGTGCGCATGTGTGTGTGTGTGTCCTTTTTAGTATATGAGAATCTAACCAACCTCCACTTACTGCACAAATTGACTGAACTGGAATTGCCTCTAACAATAACATTTCTAGTACTAACAATGGCCACCACCAAGGTGATTCATGACTGTCAGCAGATGCACACATCACCATGTGTACTAAGAGGTAAAACTAGGATGGCCTCTGTTTTTGCATTTCTAATAGAACATTTTTATTAATGCTAGCTGCATTTATCAAACAGGTTAAATGCCTGCCAATCTCTGCCAACTATTTCAAACTTCTTGTTCTATGATAACATCACAACTAAGTGATTCATCTAGGGTCAGTAGGTATAGTTTGAGCCACTCCAGATTTGATAATATGCGATCTGTAGCCCTGCCAGTACCCCAGGAGCATCCAAAGTTAACACAAATTTTGTCACTCAGGAAGTCAGAAAATTCAGATAAAGAGTACAAGGATTCTTTTCCTATTTTCAGTTCCCAAATATAGCCACAGCTATTCCTCACTCTGGGTTTTACCTTTTATCCTTAAAAAAAATTATTAATCATTTATCTCCCATGTTCACCTCTTTCACTTTTACCTTCCCTTGAATCAGAGTCTAGTTCTTTGGGGCATGTCTAATTTTTAAGTTCTTTATTATCCCTTCCTCACCACCATCCAACCCAGTCTCTAGTGCAGTAAGTATCTGGCATATTTCCCCATAAGTACTTTTTGGGTACAGGTGGGTGGCAAAATGTTTGGTTTTGCTTCCTACTGTGTGTTGGTGGAAATCCCAGAAGTTGGTTCAAACCAGGTCAATGGCCTGGATTCTTCACTTTGTGGTGTTGGAGGTCAAGGAGGAGCTATTTTTACACATTTCCCCACAGTCACAGAGTAGGCAAAAAGCAGAAGTTGCCAAAACAGGAAATTAAACTTCAGATATACTGGGAAGCAACTGAGAAACATCAGCCACAAAACACAAATGTTTTCTGAAGTCTCAAATCTACTATAACACAACTTAGAAAAAAGTATTTTTGGTTGCTATTGTTTTTGAACAATGAATGAATGAAGATTCTCTTTCCAATGCATGTTGTGATGTTTCCACCTCAGTAACAATATGATCAGAGTCATGTGGTATCAGTCAGAACTCTACATATAACAGATTCATGTAACAAAAATGCCTAGAGTCTAGATCCCTCTCCAGATAGGAAAAGCTTCAGAAATTATCTCTTTGCTCTCTTTTCCCTGAAGTGGTTTCTTTTGGGGCTCACTTTCTCCTTACCTTCACCCAGGTTCATAAAATAGTGAAGTAACAAAGAGTGTGCTGCCTTACAGAACATTCCAGGGAACACTATCTGCCCAACTCCATCCACATGTCATTACAGAACCAACCCATTGCTGTGGCTCTGCGCTTTGGTTGACATGCTCAAGTCAGGTGCTGCTCCTAAAACCCCAGGAGATGTGCCAATTCAATGTGATGCACAGGGACAAAAATTGTGCAAGAATGTTTGTGAGAGGAAACTGAAGATATAGTTACCAGAAAGGGAAACTTGTACTGCAGAGCAAGGACCACAGGAAACCAGTCAGGTATCAAAGAAACAAAATTTGCCTGGTGTAGTAGCACATGACTTTGATCCCAGCACTCAGGAGGCAGAGGTAGGAGGAGCACCGTGAGTTCGAGGTCACCCTGAGACTACATAGTGATTTCCAGGTGGGCTAGAGCAAGACCTTACCTTGAAAACTAAAACAAACAAACAAAAAACCCCAAAGAAACAAAACTTAATACACTCATTTTCAGATTCTTGCAGTGGGGTTGTTGAGACTGAATGCCTCCTCTGGCACCTTTCCCTAGTCCCTGGCCATAGGCAAGGAAACATGAAATCTTCTTTAACCTCATAATCTCCAGAGGTCATAACTTCTCACCATTTCTTTGAATTAGACAGAAATATCACTGGTGGTACTTCCATTTCTCTCATTTGCTCCTTCATTTTTCAAAAACAATAGGTATAAAGTGATAGTGGTCTCAGTGGATTAATCACTCATTGCTCAAGCTGCAGTACCCAAGTTGGAGTCCCAAACCCATGTAAAAGCCAGAAGCTGTGGTGGGCTTCTGAAATTCTAGCACTCTGATCCTGATACTCATGGGAGGAATTTTCCAGAATCTTAAGGTGAGCGCAGCAAACAGCAGAGCAAGAATCCAGAGGAGGAAACCGTGCCTCAAACTGAATTGGAAAAGCAGGGAAAGCAGAGAATGGCTAGGAGTGGCAGCTCTCACCTTTAACCCCAGCACTTCGGAGGCAGAGGTAGGAGGTTTGCTGTGATTTCAAGGCCACCCTGAGACTACAGATCACCCTGAGCTAGAGTGAAACCCTACCTGGAAAAACAAACAAAAGAAAGTTAACTCTTTTGGGGCTGGAGAAATGGCTTAGTAATTAAGGTGCTTGCCACTTGCCTGCAAAACCAAAGGACCCAGGTTCGATTCCCAGGACCTACATAAGCCATATGTACAAGGTGGCACATGTGTCTAGAGTTCGTTTGCAGTGACAAGAGGCCCTGGTGTACCTATTCTCTTTCTCTCTCTTTCTGCCTCTTTCTCACTCTCTCTCAAATATGAATAATTAAAATATATTTTTAAAGCAGGAGATGACCTGAAAGTTATCCAATGGCCTCTGTACACTCACACACACAGAAGCATACACATGATCATGCACACACAAATAAATAATAAAATGGGCTGAGGAGATAGCACAGTGGTTAAAGGTGATTGCTTTCAAAGCCTGACAGCCCAGGTTCAGTGCCCCAGTACCCATGTAAAGCCAGATGCACAAAGTGGCACATGAGTTTGGAGTTTATTTGCAGCAGCAGGAGGCACTGGTGTGCCCATAGTCATCTCTCTGTGTGTGCCACTCTCAATTAACTAAATAAAAATATTTTTAATTGTAAAGATAGGGTGTTCCTTTTACGTTGGTGACTTGTTGGTACCTGTGTTAATTGGCTCCATTGCTTGAAGTATCAGGAAAGTCTCAGGAGCATAGTAAATGTGGAAATCTCTAATCAGGAACTTTTTGATAGTGCACGGAATGTGAGATCTGATGACACAGCCACAGGAAGCAGGATGAAACATGCCAACACCAAATCCTTCAGTATTCAGGTTGCTGGCATCTTTTGGAAGACTAATTTTTCTCAGCAGTAATGGTTTAAGGAGAAAAGAGTTATGAATTGTGTGTCCCTCCTAGGCCCAAAGGGAAAATCAGTCTTTAAACCACAAGATAAATAAGTCAGGTGCCTCTCAAGTTTTATCAATAATAAGCACCATTCCTTTCATCCTTCATATCCCAGTGATTTAACCCTTCTGTGGATCTCCAGTTGCCTTCAGCAAAGAAAAGCATTTATGTAACTGAAATGTATTTGCCTCTCATTACAATCAAGTTCCAAATATTTTCATCCACTTAATAATAACAAATACATAAAGGCATGATTCTCTTCTTAGTTGGGGGCCGCATTTGGAGACCTGTTTGTCTATCATGTCAATAAATAATGGATCCAAACCTGGCCAAGAAACCAAAGTAATCTGTTCCAGCCATCCCAGTTGTCTGCTGCTCCTGGCAGATAGATAAAGGGCAACTCTTTACCAATAAGAATTCAGCCAATAAGAGTTTACCATACATATGTTAATAATAAACTAGTATGTCATCACATCTAGGGCCAGAGACTGAAAAATTCCCCACCCACATGAGAAGATGTGGAACAATTTTGAAACATCCTTGGGGAGGAAGGAAAGTGAGCTATAGCTGAGACTAAAAAAATAGGAGTCCCTGAAAGGAAGAAAAGGTTTTGTCTTGCTTTGTTGTGTTTTTTTTATTTGTTTGTCTTTTTTGATGGTACAGGGTGTTAGTATGTAGTCCAGGCTGACTTTGACTCTGTAGCCCAGGTTGGCCTGGATCATAAGATGCTCTTGGCCTTGGCCTCTCAAGTGCTGGGATTACAAGCCTGTACCACAATGAAGAAAAGGATTTAATTTTCCTCTATAGCAAGGATTTAAAGGAAAACAGTTATTAATTGTGTGTCCTTTCTAGGCCTAAAAGAAAATCGGTCTTTAAACTTGTCAGCATAAAGTACCAACACTACAGAAAAAAATAAAATAGTTTATTCCAAGCCAAACACAAGTGGTAATGACCTGGGAACCCAGCTTCAATGATCCACCATGGAAAATGGTACAGGAGTACAGGAGAGAAAGTCATCCATCAAGGTGTTTGCAAAACACAATAGGTAATGTCATCAAGTAGGCAGAGTGGAAAATCCATGGGCTGTTGATGTGGTCTTTATCACAGTCTTAGCTTTAGGGTTGGTGGAGTCTAGTGTGTCAAGATTAGTGAGACATCTCAAGAGTCTGTTTAAAAGTCAAAGTGGTTAGTGAATCCAGAAGTGGATAGTAAATGACTATTAAAATGGGCTAGAGATAGCCTCAGATAATTTTGGATCTTCACCTACAAAATATTTTATCTCCACAATCACCATATTCTATAAACCAGGGCTAAGCAGTCTTTGGAGTCTTTAACACAGTTTCAGCTTTCTCTGAGCATTTCAGTTCACAAACCAGAAGATAAGTCAAGAGCCTCCAGTGTTTACTAATAGAGGTCATTTGTTGGAATTGGCGATATCTCAGCAATTGAGAGCACTTGCTGCTTAAGCATAAAAGCTTCTTTTGTTGGAAAGCACCAAGTTTGACGCCTCAGAACCCATGTAAGTAAAGAAGGCTAGGTGTGGCGATGACCACACACATCTTTAACCTTAGTCCATGGTGTGGGATGGAAGGCTGGGGAGTGATGAATTGCTGGACCTTGTTGATGAACAATAGCTCCTAGTTTAGGAAGAGACCCAGTCTCAACGAAATAGGTAGATATGTGATAAGAGAACACCAAACCTTCTCCTCTGGCTTCCAAACACACATATATGGGGCATACATATCTATATATACATTTCACACATACAAGACACATGTGTGTGTGTGTGTGTGTGTGTGTATGTGCTTTCCCATGCTTGTAAAAACATCATTTGCTATTATTGCTCATTATTTTCTTATTATTGTAAGCTATATCACCACAGACACAGCTGACTCTCCCAGCCAGATACCAGAAAAACATTACAATCCCTATTTATCAAGCAGCCTCTGGTCTATATTATGGCTTCCATAAGAAATACCCAGAGGACAAGAATGTGTGAGTCAGAATGTCTGGTGCCCTCAGTAGCTGTCTTTACAATAACTGTTTTATGTTCCATTGGCAACCAACAAATCTATATTCTAGATGTAAATAGGGTCTATGTGTCAGGAGTCAGGTTTCTGTTCCCATCAGGCTTAAATCATCAGAGCAAAGCATTTCTGCCCTCTTGAACTCTAGACTTTAAACCCAGTGTCCTCCCAATCTGTTTCTGACCCAGCCATCTAGCTGAGCAGCCCTGAGGCCTATTAGGGACACAGCTGCAGGCCATATTCCTTAGGCTCAAATGCTTCTTACCTATAAGTCCTCAAACAAGGAAAATTCAATGCTATACATCAATGAATACTATGTATAAACCATATATATATATATATATATATATATATATATATGGCTTTATTAAGACAAAAACTGACAGTATGCTACGAAGTTTACATTTAAACAAAATTTTCATTCTCAGACATCTAACACATGCTTAAAATGATTTAACAATATAGCTCTAGATACAGGTCTAGATGATACCAAGAACTGACAGGTCTCCTGATTCAAGACAGAGCATTTTGGATATCAGTTAATCTGAAAATTTTATTTTGTGTTTTCATGTAAACCACTACCCCAACATGAAAGTTAATCGTTTCCTGAGACCAGGGCTTTTGAAGTATTCAAGCCTTCAATTGACTCCTTGAAATTTGTGTTGTCAGTGACTGAATCCTGCCACTAAGTTTCAGAGTTCAAAGTTGAAGAAACAGGCTCTAAGAGGTTTTCCCCTTAAGAACAGGCTCTCCTATCTCCCTCTGTCCTTCCAGCAATACTTCAGCCAATGGCTTCGATGGACAAGCTGGTATAATAAACTGGTATTTATAACTTCATGATTGAAAGAGAAAGGATTTTTTTCTAATTTTAATATTAACACCTCTGAGGCAAAATGATCTGCCTGAATATACTCTCCAAATAAAAAGTTTCCTGCTTCAGTTTCCACCTCTAAAATGGCAGCTTTGGCTAATTTAGGAACTGGCTTTGTCCTTTTTGGGCAACATGAAGCTCAGGTATAGAACATCACAGCTTTGAAGTAGTCTCTCCCAGTCTACCTTTCTGGTGCCAGTGAAATATTTTGAAAAGGGAAAGTATTCTCCACTGAGAATTAAGTCATCACTTAGTTGTTCTTTCCATTACTTCACCATTTCCCCAGTCAGGCCCCTAATTTTAACCAATCATCATCTCCTCTCCTCCCTGCCCCATCCCCCCCCCCAATTAATACACCAGTAATAGCCAAAACCTACACTCATGCTACACTGTAAAAATGCAGTGAACATTATTGGGAAGAAGGCTGTGGGTTGTAAAGATGTTCCAATAAAATCAGCATCATTTTGCTCTCCCACACCCCCAATTCTGTAGGTTTTGTCCTTCATAGAAGGCCCTTTGCCTTTCTCAGCAAAGTGCAGAATGGGTTGCCTTGAAACACTTACCCTTTCCCTTCCCCTAGGTAAGGCCCAACACAATAAGGTTATAAGTAAATTCTAGGTGTGTAGGCCTCTCCTTGCTGGCTGTTCATCTCTCCTGAACTTAGGTTCCTGTCCTAGTAAACCTCCCCTCCTCCCCCATGGGCTCTCTACCTCCTCCTGCCTTTAATGTTCCAAGGCTCATGTTTGTTCTCCCACATGTGCTCATGGAACACATGTACCCATTTTCCCTTTCGCAGTGCATGGACCCTCCCTCTCCCTCGTATTTTCCTGAATAAAATGTGATGTTTTGCTGGTGCGGTGGCGCACGCCTTTAATCCCAGCACTCAGGAGGCAGAGGTAGGAGGATCACCATGAGTTTGAGGCCACCCTGAGGCTATATAGTGAATTCCAGGTCAGCCTGAGCTGGAGTGAGACCCTACCTCGAAAAATCAAAAAAATAAAAAATTAAAAAAATTAAAAATGTGGTGTTTTATAAATTATCCTTCTCAGTTTGGTTTATCCAATTATTTGGTTACAAGCACACACGGGCTCAGGATTTGGGGTTCAAGGATTATTCCTGAACCTCAACCCTCCAAACACAACTACCAGCTTAGAGAAGACTTTTAAAAGACTTGTGTTCTGGGCTGCTTCCAGGATGTGCAGTGGGGAGAGTTGGGATCAACACAGCAGGGAGATTGACTGAAAAAGGCTGGGAACACCTCCCAGATAAATGAATCTGAACCTTGGCAAGAGGGCCATGGAATTTACAACCAGATGGCTTGGTGGGAGACAAGTTGGGAGGATAGTTTTAGACTGCAGAGTTTGGGAGGAATGCTACCCTGTGGGTGATGATGATTATTTACACCCTAAACCACCATGGCTGTGGCTCTGATATCCTCCTGGTATAGAAAGATACCATCCCAATCGCATATACTGTTGCTCACTGGCCACATCCATGGCTTCCTTATCTGTGCACTCAACATTCTGGGAATCGAAGCCATTTAGATAAAATGATTCCACCCATACTGAATGTGTAGATCTTTTTTCTTGTTATTATCCCCCAAACAACATATTTACAGTCCATTAGCTATTGTGTTATGCCCAGTTCTCGCACCCCCAGTGACCACCAAGGAGAACCAAACACGTACGCAAAGCCAAGGAGCTTTATTTCGGGGCTGGGGAAATTCCAGGCAGATTAGGTAACCTTTATTGTGATTAGCTAGATCGGTTTGAGCAATTTATCTATAGCTACAAGAATGTATGGTGTAGCTGGGCCTTAAATCCCAGCACTCGGGAGGCAGAGGTAGGACGATTTCCGTGAGTTCAAGGCCACCCTGAGACTACAGAGTGAATTCTAGGTCTGCCTGGGCTAGAGTGAGACCCTACCTCAAAAATCAAAAAAAAAAAAAAAAAAAAAAAAAAAGAAAGAAAGAAAGGTGTAAGCACTTTTGTGGTTCTTCCAGTAACTGTTAATCTTTACCGGGAAACAGAAACCCAGGCCTACTGGAGACTCTAAAGCCTGTCATGGTGTCTCTCTGGTTCCTGAGTCCTAAAATTGTCACCTAGAGATGATTTTAAAATTAATACAAAAGGTGTGCCTGGGTGATGTAACACATGCCTGGGATTCCAGGTGGAGTTTGGAGGATCAAGAGTTCAAGGTCATCTTCAGCTACACAGGCAGTTTGAGACTAGCCTGGTCTGCTTGAAACCCTGTCTCAAAAAAAAGGCGGGGTGAGCTAGAGAAATTGGGTAGTAGTTAAAGGGCTTGCCTGCAAAGCCTATGGACCCAGGTTCCACACCCCGGTACCAAGGTAAGCCAGATGCACAAGGTGCAACATGCATCTGGAGTTTGTTTGCAGTGGCCAAGAGACCCTGGCACACCCATTATCTCTCTCTCAGAAATAAAATATAAAATATAACAAAATCAAAACACATAGTTGGTGCATACATTTTACAAGAGATATAAGCAACCTTGGTATCCATGGTGGAAAAGCAGGGAGTCAGGAGTGTCCTGGAGCCAATTCTCCAAGGTTACAGAAGGACAGTTTTTGTAAGATAAGATTTCTCATCGCTCTTGTATTTGGGTTGTTTTTCTAGAATGATTTGTCTACCTCATTAAGACTTGAAAACTCAAGATAATCCAAATTATGAGGCCCATAAGAACTCTAGGCTCCAGGCACCTTTGACTCAGAGCAGACAGGACAATAACAAGAGAAATGCACTAGGAGCCTAGACTCGGAGCTCCCACAGGAAAGGATGGCTCCTTTGCCTCTCCAAGCAGTTATGGATGCGCAGATCCCAAGGGCTGGGGAAAATCCTTATAAACCCTGCTCACCACAGCAAAGCGGCCACATCTGCAGAGGGAACCTCACAGGAAGTTCAGGTCCTTCCAGCTGTCTGGGATTCCCAATTTGAACTCTTCCTGGAAACCTTGCCTCACTGCTTGTCTTGCGCAAGCTAGCGGGCCCTCCCTCTCTCTCGGGCTTCTTATAGCAGCAGAGCCTAAGCCGGAGCTGGGTGGAAAGGCAAGCAGGAACTTCACCTCCTGCTGGCTCGCTCCCTCGCTCCCAGGCCTGGACCCGCCCACAGCAGCCTCGCAGGACCACCGCCCGCTCTCTGGCCGCAGGTGGGTCCAGCACTGCCCAGGGCTGCTTCCCTCCTCCCCTGCAGCTCACCTCCAGCCAGTCTGCAGAACCCCCAAGGGAGCACTGAGCCCCCTCTCCCCTCCCCTCCCCCCCCCCCCACTCCTCTGGGACAAAGGTTGCCCCAGGCTGCAGCGAGATGAGATCAGTGGAGCAATTTCGCTGATTTCTAGCTTCCTGAAGCTCATTGAACCACCTGAGAGTGCAGGGAGGTCAGAAGCAGATTGGGTTCTTTCTATATCTAACTTTGGAGGAAACCTGAAGAATATGGGTTGGCAGTCTTAGGGGATCCCAGGCCCTCCTTGAGCCTGTAAGGGACCGAAAATCGCTGAAGAAAGACCTGGACTCCAATAGGACAGGGGATTTTCCCCACGAGCATTTCCGTGGGCCTTTTGATGAAGCTGACAGACTTCCTGTGGTAGCCCAGACAGCATAAAATGCGGGTCGTGGGTCTAGACAAGGCCAACAGTCTTCTCTAGTAAGGTTAGTGGTGGAGTTAAGAAACCCATAGGTAAAATTAATTGTAATTTCAAAGTATTTGGGACTCTAGGAGGGGGTATAGCCAAGGGGGTATAGCAGTACACTTGACTGGAGAACTGTCCAAAACTGAGAGTGGTGCCGTGGGCTGTAGTCTGATGGGTGGCAAGACCAATATAGGGTTTGGTCCAATGGGTACACTGCATCTTGATTGGCCTCCGATGGCTGGACATAAAGTCTTATGGTGTGGTGATTTGATTCAGGTGTCCCCCATAAACTTAGGTGTTCTGAATGCTAGGTTCTCAGCTGATGGAGATTTGGGAATTAATACCTCCTGGAGGGAGTGTATTGTTGGGGTCAGGCTTATGGGTGTTATAGCCAGTTTGCCCATGGTCGTGTTTGGCACACTCTCCTGTTGCTATGGTGCACCTTAAGTTAGCCAGGGGGTGATGTCCACCCTCTGTTTATGACATCGTGGAGCTTCCCCTCAAGCCTGTAAGCCAAAATAAACCTCTTTTACCCACAAGCTGCTCTTGGTTGGGTGATTTCTACCATCAATGTGAACCTGACTGCAACAGTAAAGTGGTACCCAGGAGTGGGATTGCTGCTAGACCCCTGACTGTGTGGTTTTGGCCTTTTGAAGCTTATTTTCAAGAAGAATGTGGAAGGATTTGAAACCTTGGCCTAAGAGATGCCTTGCATGGCTGTAAGTACAGCTTGATGGACTATTCTGGTCAGAGCTGAAAGACCTGAATGCAATAAGAACTATGGACTGTGAGGTTTGGCTTATGAGGATGAGAAAGAGCTTTGCTTGGACTGGGCTAGCAGTTTCTGTGAGGCTTGCTCTTATGCCTGTGTCCCGAGAAGTTGTGCAGGGTTGCTTTGCGTAGAAATGAACTGATGTAAGCAGAGGGATATGGCACAGAAAAAATGAAATATTTGAGCCTAAATTGCTGCCCCTTCACCTGCAAATTGTTTGAGAGATGACAACCTTTCAGATTGGGCTAGCTGATCTGCACTGGGGAAACAGGAAGAATATAGACTCTTTTGAAGGGGCCTGAGTGCTCAAGAAGTGTCCTGTTCTTCAAAGTCTTCTTGATTCCCCTCTGGATTGACAAGTTGGCACCCTGCCTGGTATTGTGGAGCATAAGAAATGCAGAAAAGAGAGGGTCATTGAGTTTGCAACACTGTCTTGTGTTTTGGAAATGGCATGGGCAGTGTGAAGCAGGTTTGCTGGATGCCTACATGGAGACCTGATGGATGAACCATGGGTTGCAGTGGAGACCCAGTGGAGATACCAGGTCTATGAGATGGCTGTTAAGGAAAGCTGCCTGCCTCGATGAAGTTTTGCAGTACTGTGAGTAGCCTAGCTGGAGGGGCAGAATTGGAAGCCTTAGCCTTGTTGCTGTTTAGAATTATCGGACTTGGAGATTTGTTCATTTATTAGAGTTGTTGGACTTGAAGCTACAGTTTGATGTTTGCCCTGGTTGTTTTAAATCATGTATTGCTTGAGTATTTCTTTCTTATGCCCAATGCCATCTTTTGCAGTGTGAATGTTTATTCTGTGCCATTATGGGTTTTTGGGTTTTTTTTTTTGTTTTTTGTTTTTTTTTTTGGTATTATGGCTCAGTTAAAAGAACTTGGACTATGGATATGTTTGAAAATCATTAGGATTGATATAAACTATGGGGAATTTTAAAGTTAAATGAATGCATTGCATTTTACATCATGTATGGTTATCAGTTTTGGGGGGCCAGGGGCAGAATGTGGTGGTTTGATTCAGATGTCCCCCATAAACTTAGGTGTTTTGAATGCTAGGTTCCCAGCTGATGGAGATTTGGGAATTAACACCTCCTGGAGGGAGTGTATTGTTGGGGGTGGGCTTATGTGTGTTATAGCCAGTTTCCCCATGCCAGTGTTTGGCACACTGTCCTGTTGCTATGGTTAACCTTATGTTGGCCAGGGGGTGATGTCCACCCTCTGTTCATGGCATCATTTCCCCCTGCCATCATGGAGCTTCCCCTCAAGCTTGTAAGCCAAAATAAACCTCTTTTTTTCTCACAAGCTGATCTTGGTCAGGTGATTTCTACCAGCAATGTGAACCTGACTGCAACATATGGTAAATAATATTCCTGGATCTGTCCCCAACACATATAATCTTAATCCACAATTTTTACCAATTTCCCTTTTAGTGGCAGCTTTTCCTCTGACTGTGAACTTGATTAGTAATTACACCATTGGGACCAGTAACAGGAGGTTGACTCCTTAGGTCTGGTGAAAGTAATGTGATCTGTCTTTATAGGGGGAGCCCAATAAATATCTCCCATAGATTCATATCCCCAAGTTGCACAGTAAAATGATTCTGGGCCACCACAATTAGTTTGTTGTTCAGGGGTTCTATCATGACCAGGACACACATAAAAGACCTGTTTTTTTCATGTTGGTTCTGGCATCGGGTGAATCTGCATGTGTATAATCCCATGATTTTCCCACCAAGTCACATAGGTCAAACATTAAGTCAGGAAACCAGGTTCCTAGGGGTGCTGGATGGGATGTGGAATTGACTATTGTCCCTGTATCCATATTAGTAATGACCCATTTAAGGTTATAAGACTGATGAGGGTTTATATCAATTGAGGCTAATAAGCAACAGGAGACCATCACAACACAAAAGGATCTAGCCATTATTGAGTTTCTAGCTTATGAATCCTTACCTTAAGTGGGTCCTGTGGATGTGCAATAGGTCGCCACAGTCCTGGTTTTTCTTCAGGAGCGTAGTCGTCCAGATCCGCATGTGGGTCAACAGGCTTCATGTGCGAGTGATGTATCCAGGCAAGGACGCCATCCACCTTGACTACAATTGGGGTGGTCAGGATCACAGTGAAGGGTCCCTTCCAACTGGGTTCAAGAGTCACTTTTCGGTGTCTTTTGATGAGCACAAGATCTCCTGTCCTGAACCTGTGAGGTGGAGGTAGAGGTGTCTTTTCATAGATGGCCTGTAGCTGGGCCAGAGATGTTCTTGCACCTGCAGTAAAGCTTGGAATGATGTCATCCAAGAGTTTCTTGGCCACAGTTGTGGAAGTCTCATTCTTAGTTGTAAAAGCCTTGGTCCATCCTGAAAAGGTGTCTATAAATACAAGTAAATACCTATATCCATACAAACCAGGTTTTATCTCTGTAAAGTCAATTTCCCAATTTACTTCTGGTCAGGTTCCTCTTTCCCTGATTCCTGACCAAGAATTTACTAGGTGGCAGGCATGGCATCGGACTATGGCTTCTGTTGCCTTTGGTCTCAAGTCAAAAACTTTAAGGTGGGCCCATCTAAGTAAGTCCTCACTCTTCTGTTGTCCTAGATGAGTGCTCTGGTGTATTTGTCTAATGACTTGCATAGCAAAGTCTGATGGGAGTATGATCCTTTCATCAGGAGTCTTATACCATCATTGTTCCTTATAGGCTGCATGCATATCCTAATCCTCCATAGTTCTGAATCAGTGTTGCCTGGTGTCTCTGGCAAGGTTGATGCCACCATTGGAGGCAATTTCACTTCCAGGGCAGTGGTGACCTGAAGGGCTGCCTCTCATGGTGCCTTGTCAGCCCTGTTGTTCCCTTTAGAAGTAGGATCCTCCCCCTTCTGGTGACCAGGGCAGTACATGATTGCTATCTCTTTGGGGAGCCATAAAGCCTGCAGGAGGTCCAAAATCTCCTGTTTATTTTTAATGGTTTTTCCTTCTGCTGTCAATAGTCCCCTTTCTTTATAAATGGCCCATGAACATGTACCATTGCAAAAGCATAATAGCTATCAGTATAGATATGAAGTCTCTTCCCTTGGCCTAGTTGCAAGGCCTTGGTTAGGGCTATCAATTCAGTTTTCTGAGCAGACATATCTGGAGGGAGGGCTTCAGACCATACAAGTGTTTCTTCCATTGTCACTGTAGCTCCTGCATACCGTATACCATCCTTAAGGAAGCTGCTTCCATCTATATACCAGGTCAGCTCTGCCCCTTTAAGGGGGACATCTTTGAGATCTGGTCAGGTCCCTTGTAAACTGCTCAAGATAACTGAGCAGTCATGTATGGGACTGTCCAGATCCGGATCAGGTAGCAGCATTGCAGGATTGAGGGCCCGCCTGGCAGCAAATTGAACCTGTGGGAAATTGAGAAGAAGAGCCTGATAATGAGTCAGTCTGGCATTGGCCAGCCAGCTGTCAGATGGGCTTGCTTTAGCACTCCTTCAATAGTGTGAGGAGCAGTCACTCTCAGGGTTTGGCCCAAAGTCAGTTTATCTGAGTCTTTGACCAATAAAGCGGTGCCTGCCATTATTCAGAGGCATGGGGACCATCCCATTGCCACTGGGTCTAATTTCTTAAGCAACTGGCCTCTTCCAAGGGCCAAGAGTTTGAGTCAATACCCCTTCAGGTATGCCTTTGTTCTCATTAACGTAAAGATGGAAAGGTTTGTGCATGTCTAGCAAAACTAATGCTGGGGCTTCATGGAGGGCCTTTTTTAACTGGAGGAAGGCCTTTTCCCTTTCTGGGGTCCATTCAAGGGATTTTCTTGTCCCCTCGTAGCCTCATAGAGAGGCTTGGCAATCTCTGTGAATCTGGGTATCCAGCGTCTACAAAACCCCACCAACCCCAAGAACTCATGTACCTGTTGCCCAATCATGATTGGGGTGGGGAATGTTGAGGATTGTCTCTTTGCAGGCTTGAGACAACAGGTGTTGGCCCCCATTGGGTATGTACCCAAGGTAAATTACTTCCCTCTGGCACAGCTTCACATTTCTGGATGAAATTCAGTATCCCATGTGGTCCAGTTCTCTCAGCAAGGCCTCTGTGGCTGAGTGGCAGCCTTCTTTATCTGAGGCTGCTATGAAAAGGTCATCTACATACTGCAAGAGGGTTATTTGGAGATGGGCCTGGCAGTACTCACCCAGATCCTCATGGAGTGCCTAATCAAAGATGGTGGGTAAGTTTTTAAATCCTTGTGGCAGTCTGGTCCAAGTCAACTGTTATTGAATCCACATTCTGGATTGCTCCATTCAAAAGCAAATAGAGGTTGACTGGCTGGGGCCAGTGGAAGACTGAAGAATGCGTCATTGAGGTCTAGCACCATATACACATTGCATTCAGGTGACAGAGTGCTTAGCAGAGTGTACTAGTTCAGCACCCTGGGGTTGATGTCCTCCACCCATTTACTAATTTCCCTCAGATCCTGCACAGGCTGGTAGTCATTGGAATAGGGCTTTTTTACTGGCGGGGGGGGGGGGAATATTCCAAGCAGACTGACAAGGGACTAAAATCCCTTGTTTCCAAAGTTGGTTTATGTGAGGTGTTATTTCCAGTTTGGCCTCTCGAGGTATAAGGGTATTGGCAGACTTGGATTGGGCTAGTATTAGCCCTCAGTTGGACCATGATTAGGGCCCAATGCTTGGCCAGCCCAGTGTGATTTCTTTCTGCCCATACACCTGGAATCCTTTCCCATAGTCCCCTCAGATATGGGCTTTCAGGGGTGGCATGGGAGGGAGAGGTATCGAGTTTATATTCTTCCTCCAGTGACACAGTTAACATGTGTACAGGACCATTCTGATTAAGAACCTATACTCCCTCGGGGATGAAATGGATTTGTGCTCACACTTTAGTCAAAATGTCTTGCCCCAAGAGTGGATATTGGCACCCAGCGATGACCATGAGCAAGTGGGTTACTCATCCAATTCCTATGTCCACTTCTCTTTGGGTAGTCCATGAATATTCATTTGTCCCAGTGGCTTCTTGGACCCATGTCCTTTTGGTGGGCAAGGGTCCCATGGGCTGTTTCAAGATCAAATGCTGAGCCCCAGTGTTGACTAGAAAGTCTACTGGTTTCCCCTCCACCTATAAGGTTACCCAGGGCTCATAGAGGGGATGTGAGCCCTGATGCCCTCAGTCATTGACTTCTCCTATCTCCAGAACTTTTGTAGTTTTGTCCTTTAGCCTTTTTGGACATTGGCTTTTCCAATGTCCTGTCTCTTTGCAGTAAGCACATTGGTCCTTTGGGAGATGGGTTCGAGGTTGTCCCTCTCTTCTGGACTGTGAAATTGATTTGTTTCTACCTTTCCCATAAGCTATGGCCTTTAATTCTCTCTAGTCAGATTTTCCCATGGCAGCTAACAGTATGTTGGCTAAGCCTTTGGTTTGTTTCTCCTCTGAGGTCTCCCTATTGTTAATAGACTTTTTCTGCTATAGCTACTAGTTCTGACATTTGCTTACCCATGAAACTGTCTAGTTGCTAAAGTTTCCTGCAGATGTCTGGCACAGCTTGGTTGATGAAAGCCATGTTCATGGCAGGTTGGTTCCCTCTGGCTTCTAGATCCAGGATGTGTAGGTCTGATATGCTTCTAATAACTTTTTTTTAAATGCCCCTGGGCTTTCCTCCTTAGCTTGTATAATATGTCCTACCTTAGATAAATTTGTGGACTTTCTTGCAGCCTCTCAGAGACCTCCTATCAGAAGCTGGTGGTAGACTTTCAGTCTCTCCTTACCTGCAGGGCTATTGAGGTCCCAATCTGGGTGGTTTAAAGAAAAGACTGCATCCAAATTTGCCTGTACAGTTGTAGGCTGGCCGTTGGGTCCAAGGACCAGTTTAAAGGGAGCTGTTAAGATATGCTCTCTTTCTTCTGTAGTAAAGAGAACCTGCAAAAGCTTCTGGCAGTCATCCCAAGTGGTTTGATGGGTTATCATTATGGAATCTAATAAGTCTAGAAGGCCACAAGGTTTATCAGAAAACTTCAGATTTTGCATTTTCCAATTACATAAGTCACTAGTGGAAAAGGGGATATGAGTCACAAACTGCTGGCCATCTTGGCCAGGAGGGCCAATAGCCTGGAGTGGAAGTGCAATAGTGATGAACTCTGCCTGCCTTGAAGTTTGGGCCCATGTACAGGGAGGATTCACCATGTTTCTCTCATTTTCCCTCGTACCTGGATTGCTGCTATCGCTTGTGGTATTGGCTCTGGCACAGGGGTAGGTACATAGGGAGGTGGATAGAGGTCCTCTTCAGGAACAGAAGGAGATAAGACTACCAGCTTATGGTCTTTTGGTGACCCTGATTCTTTAACCGACAGGATCATGGAAATTGGCAGTAAAAAGGGGCTTAGCTACGGGGGGGGGGGGAGGGGGTGAGGGGGGTGAGGCTCTCCACCAGGCATTGCCAGACTGTGATGTAGAGAACTTGGTCCAGGTGGGCAGGACTCCCATACACACAATATCATTCACCTTGTAAATAGTGAGGAGATGAAAAGTACCCCCTTCTGGCCATCCCACATTGAAAGTCGGCCACCCATTCCTGCAAAAGATAGTTTTCCCGATGCACTGTCAAACTTAGATTTTCTGCCGTGTGTCAGAAATCCTTGAAATGTGTCAGGACTAAGTCCAGTGGAGTGGAATTCATGGCCTGTCCCATGGTATCTTACAAATAAATAGACAAAGATGAACAGAACACAGACAAAGAAACAAATTCCCCAGGAAGCCAAAAAGAAACCAAAATGCTGCTGATGGTGATCTTTCCCATAAACAGGTTCCACCAGACGGGCCTGATCCATCAGTTTCTATCAAAACAAGAGTCATATTGGAGCTCTTCAGCTCCAACAGAAGAGGGTCCAGAGTGTCCTTGGAGCCCCCTGGCCCCAGGGTAATATGTGCCTCATCAGCCTTACCTCCATGGGCCTCCAGATTGTGTCTGGACATCAGATTTTCTAAGGAAGCAGAGTAGAACAAAGACGCAAAAACACAGGGGAGCATTCCACTCACTGATCAGCAGAGAAACAATAGTTCCACTAGAAAACACTCCACTATTGGGTCCGGTGGGGGGGTTGCTCCCCAGCGATCCCAGACGAGCCCCCAAATGTAAGGCTCTGAAAATTGCTGAGAAAGACCTGGAGTCCAATAGTATGTAAAAGCATAGAATGTTTATTCAGCAGAATCAGCCAGCATGCAAGGGTCAACCATTCATACAAAATGGTGACCCCAAGAGGAGCTCGCAGGCTCCTTTTAAGCACAACTAAGGGAATTTCAGCAGGTACTTTGTCCTGCTGATTGGTGAATTTGAACAATTACTACATTTGTCCTTATTTGATTGGTCTTAGGATCTTTAAGGCTAGGTTCCAGGGGAATTCGGACTGGTGAGGTAATTCCTTATAGTGATTGGCTAAGCAAGCAACAATTACATTTGTACACTCTTGATTGGTCAGGGCCAAAAGGGTTAGTCTTGTGACTTTTCAGGAAGTAACTCAGCTTTTCTCTGGTCTGGACAGTTATTGATGAATGGCCCTTTGTTCCACATTTTCAGAACTCTTGTTAGCCCTTTTAGGAAATTGAAACTCAGGCCTAGCTAGGGTGATGCTTTGCTGAAGCCTGTCATGGCATTAGTTTAGTCCTTTCAGAGCCAGGGCTGAAATTGGTTGCAACCTGTCCTTGATCTTGATTTAAATATACTTCAGCAGTTGAGCAATACTGTTTAGGATGTGACTTACTGCAAAGAGAAAAGAAAGCCGTGCTTCTTTACCCATTGTCAGGTGGAAGGGTGTTTTTATTTGTCTTGTTTTAGTTTAATTTAGTTTTGTTTTCCTCAAAATGGGAATTTAAGCACTTTCTTTAAGAGATCATTCCACCGGTGGCCTGGAAAGTAAATTGTGTGGAACATGAGGGAGGCGATCGAGAATTCCATTCCGGGTTCAAAGTAGCAAGTCAATCTCCCAGCCTCAATTCCACAGATATAAAATGAAAAGCTCTAGATCCAGAGGTTCCAAAAAGTTCAACAAGGTGACAAGCTATGGGACTCAAGATGCTGCAGGTTTAACAGATGTTGAAAGTCTTGGTGATGACACAGGTATAATTGAGTTTGTACTCTTCATAATAAGGAAGGCTTTGATTTTATAAGGAAGCTACCTCACTGTTCCCACAGGAGCATCTTTATCCTACCACATTTATCATTCAGAGAAGACTCTGGGTTTTCAAAGCCATTCTTCAGCCTTGCTGTGTGAGAAAGTCCTATTCTGTTTAAATGGCAGTCATATAAATGTCACTCACATGAAAGAACATTTTTTTTTCTGATTCAGTAGGTGTAATTTTATAAAATGGTACATTTATTTGATGCAGTACTTTTTTGAGATATGGCCTTTTGCAAGGCCCTAGGTTTTTTCAAAATTCTGTAATTCAGCACGGTGTGAAACTCTACCTGCCTGCCTTCTACTTGCATGGCAAACCCTGCCAACCCTGAAAGAAGGATGAAGCACTATTATCAGACTTCAAAGCTGGAAAGTAAATGGCACATGTGTACATAGAAATTGGGTCAGAGCACTTTGTCCATTTGGCAACATTTATAATTTTGCTGAAATTCACATAGCAACTGGCAGTTCAGACACCAGCATATATAAGGACTGACCTCTAACTTGAGAAAGATTTCTAGACATCTGTTTCCTTAAGCTTACTAACTGTTGTTTAGAAGGAACCAAATTGATTTTTATAGGCCTGGAAGTAAATGGGAAACCCTAGGCCTTGCACTTTGTTTTGAGCAACTTTTAAGAGAAATAGGTTCATTTGTCATAGAATGTTAAAGTTGAAGTAACCCTGAGCATCACCCTGATTTTTCTGGGATATTGAAGAGCTAACTGTAAATTATCCAAATTATGAATACCATTATTTATTTAGTTTTTAAAATATCTATGTATCTATTTATGAACAGAAAGAGAGAGAGAACGGACATGCCAGAGCTTCATGCAGCTGCAAACAGCTTCCAGACTCATGTGCCACTTTGTGCCTCTGGCTTTGCATGGGTACTGGGGAATTGGACCCCAGCTAGCAGGCTTTACTTTAGAAAACTCCTTAACCATTGAGCAATCTCCCCAGCCCAATAACATTACTTAAAGGGTCTAGATTCTTCGTTCAAGGACTGTATAGTTGGTTCTGTAGTCATTCCCCAAAACATGATCTTAATACCTCTGAATAACTAGATATATTTTCATTGACTGCTATTTAAAAGTCATTTTCTTGGAAAATATTAGAAAGACTGGTCAGCCACCAAAACAAAGCCAGTGAAACAAATAAGCAAATAAAAAGCAGCAATAGGGATGGAGAGATGGCTTAGCAGTTAAGCATTTGCCTATGAAACCTAAGGACGCCAGTTCGAGGCTCGGTTCCCCAGGACCCACATTAGCCAGATGCACAAGGGGGTGCACGCATCTGGAGTTCGTTTGCAGTGGCTGGAAGCTCTGGTGCACCGTTTTCTCTCTCTCTCTCTCTCTCTCTCTCTTTCTCTCTCTCTCTCCCTCCCTCCCTCCCTCCCTCCTTCTCTCTGTGCCACTCTCAAATAAATAAATAAGAATGAACAAAAAAATTGTTTGTTTGTTTGTTTTTTTAAAAAAGCAGCAACAACACAATAACCCTTCAAACTGGAAGGCTTCTTAGGGCACCTAATTTTATTGAGGTCCTCTGAAGAGACCCTTTGTTAGGTATATCTACCCATAACTGCCACCATAGAATCAAGAATAAACAGCTCATAAAATGTTTTTCTTGGTGGGCTTTGGGATTTTTCTAAAGTAATGCCAGCAAATAATACAAGGAAGTTTTACAAAGATAAGCCCACTATAGTTACCTATTTCTATTCATACACAGAAAACAGAATGGGCCATTAGCAAATTATGAAAATGACTTGAGCAGTCCTACATGATATGCTAAACTTATTTAATTTTTTTCACCGATTTTTAGGTTATTTTCAAAATGGTTTCAGTTAATAGTCATTCTTTTGTTAAAAAAATAAATCAGTACTACAAAGAATAGATTAAGTAAATAAAAGATAATGAATGCTTAAAGAATGTATGATAAGAAAATTACTTGGCCTCTATATCTAAATAATGCTTTCTTTCAAAATTACTAAAGAATGCTTGTACTGTTTGGAGATTGCCTTTCAGAAACATACATATGTTTGCAAAAAAGAATGTACTAATCTACTAAGATAAATATTTCCACTTTAATTAAGTAGGCAGGACATTGACATTCTAATCTAAATTCTTCACAATGTCCAAAATTAATGCAACCATGTGTGGAGAGGGCTTACCATATTGTACTTTGACATTAGCATATTTCTGAACAATTATTTTGAGAGATAAATGTTTCTTTTAATTGTAGATTGCCTGATCATTCCTAACATTAGGATAAAATTCAGTTTTCATTTAATTTTTAAATTTTTTTTTATTTGCCAGCAGAGAGAAAAAGAAAGAAAGAAAGAAAGAAAGAAAGAAAGAAAGAAAGAAAGAAAGAAAGAAAATGGTGCAGCAGAGCTTCTTAATGCTGAAAACAAACTCCAGGTGCTTACATCACTTTGTGCATCTGGCTTTACATGGATACTAGAGAATCAACCCAAGCCAGCAGGCTTTGCAAGCAAGCACTTTTATTGTTGACCCATCTTCCCAGACCTCAATTTTCATTTTAAAAGGAAAGAGAATGTATGAAAAGGGTAATTTTGAAAATTTAGAAACTCTAAGTCTAAATTAAAAGAACACTAAGCGGTAATAATCAAACTAAATAGTACAGCTCTAAAAGAGTTGTTAGTGGAAGACAAACTAGATAATCTCTTTCGCTTCAACACCCAATATTAAAAATGAAAATATGCATTAAGAACAAAGCTGGAGGCTGAAGCAATAGCTTAGTTGGTAAAATGCTTAACTTGAGATTCTCTTGCTTCAGCTTCCCAAGAAGGTTTACATTATTTTAAGAGTTGTCTATTGATCTCCAGTGCCATGAGGTGGTGGTCAGAGTGTCATTGTCTAAGAGTAGGTAATCTAAGATCATTAAATATGAGGTACAAAGAATTAAAATTTTCCTGTCCTATTTGTATTGCACCTTCTTAGTCTAACCTTTTTCAAACCCTTTAAGCCTGCATGGGCTTTTCAAATTCCACTAACCACCTGCCTTCTCTGTATAGATGGAAAATGTTTAACAAATGCTCATTCAAAAAGAATCTCACATGATGTAATATACACAATTAACATGTTTCAATTATAGCACTTTGGTACTCTTCAGAAAAATCTCAAAACTTTTGAAGGTAAATATAAAGCATGCTGTATTATAATGTGTATAAATTAAGTACATAATGTGTTAGAGTTATAATTTACACTTAAATTTTAAGATAGTGCATGATTGCTAGCTTTTTTCAATTTATTTATTTTTTATATAAAATATTTTTTTATTTATTTGAGATAGAGAAAGATAATGGGCATGCCAGCACCTGTAGCAACTGCAAATGAACACCAGATGCATGCACCACCTTGTGCATCTGGTTTACATGGGTACTGGGAAATCGAACCTGGATCCTTAGGCTTCTCAGACAAGCATCTTAACCACTAAGTGATCTCTCCAGCCCTCAATTTATTTTTACTATTAGCTTTTGAGAAGCTCATGATAATTAGCTTCCTGGAAATTAGTTTAAAGTTCTGATTTAATTATGTTAGAAATGAGTGTAGGGTTTGTGAATCGCCACCCAATCCAAAGTATATTGGCAAGGCAATGTTTACTTCTGCAGAAGAGTGCAAAACTTTTTAAAGCATTCTGGCAAGCAAGCAAAAAAATCAGGGGGTCTATTGACCTTTTTATATTCTTTAACACAAACAGGATCCTTTATATTTCTCTGGGTCAGGGTTTGACCTCACTATCTCATGTGATTGGCTACAATATAAAAATTATGCAGTTTCTAGGAGAAACCTAAAGAAATGGAAGATTAAGGAACCTTTTACCAAATACAGAAATAAAAGTTTTAGTCTCAAGGATTGTTAACTCTTTTGGTCTCCAGGACCACTGACTAAGGAAGGGGGACTTCCTATCTTTTTAACCCTTTGAGAGGAAATACAGCATGTCTGTCTCTCCCTCACATTCTCCCAGCCCCAGATTAACTGTTGAATGATCAATTTACTTCAGCAGTTTTTTATAAAAGATAAAGTAAGGAACTGAAGAGCTGGCTCAGCAGTCAAAGGTGCTGGCTTTCAAAGCCTGTATGCCCAAATTCAATTCCCCTGCACTTACACAAAGCCAGACACAAAATGATGTATACATCTGATATTAGCAGCAGCAAGAGACCCTCTTCCTCTTTATTGTTTAATTATTTGTTTGTATATGTGTATATGTATGAGCTTGCCAGGGTCTCTTTCTACTTCAAGCAAACTCCAGAAACACATGCCATTTGTATGCCCAGCTTACGTGGGTTCTGGTACATCAAACCCAGGCTGGCAGGCTTTGGGAGAAAGTTCCTTTAACCACTGAGCCATCCTCCTAGCCCCTCCTTCATCTTTGATTAAATTTATGCTTTTTAAATTGAGTGCTTGAATATTAGAGTCCTGCATACTTGCATATGTATATATGTATACATATGATTAAAATTAAGTTATCAAAAAGTAACACAATAGGACCAATCTTATTTGGAGATCAAGGAGAAAACTACTTTTTGGAAGTAGGATGCTAATATCTAAGCATCAACATATAATTACTTCTCTCTACTTTGTTTCATTAGGTTCTAATAAATTCCTTTTTGAAAAACTTAGCTTGAAGTGATTTCCCTACCAACTCGTATTTATGTGAGATTTGTTTTGTTCATGTTGTATGTATGTGTGTATAGATGTATATGCCTTTTACATGCACATGCAGAGACCAGAAAAGAACACATGGTGTCCTCTTTTTACTCATCTGCATGTTTCCTTAAGACAGAGTCTTTATTAAATATAAATCTTGGGTGGGGGTTAGTTGGACTGACTCACTGGCAAATACCAGTGATTATTGGGTATCTGCTCCCCAGAAGATTGGGTTAATGGCCACTCACAGCTGCTTAAGTGTGGGCCAAGAAATGAACTCTGTGCTAATCAGACTTTTACCAGCCTCATGCTTGGGTAGCAAGCACACTTAGCCATGAAGCCATTTTCACAGCCACTGTGTAAGATGTTTAACCTGTTAGTGTTGCCTTTCAGATACAACAATATGTTATGCCAAACAAAGAATTTACTAATTTATTAAAATAAATTGTTCACTTTGCATAAGAGCATGGACAATGAGTCTAAATCAAATTGGTACTTTAAAATTGCAACATGGTTCCGATGACTTCAAAATTTACAGATAGCATTTTCTGACAACATTTCAGTGATGCATGTTTTATTAATTGTAATTCCGAGACAGCATAGGAATAAAATTGAGCATTTTGAAATAATTATTTATATTTTATTTATTTACTAAGAGAGAGAGAAAAAGAGAAAGAAGACAGAGAGAAGGGGACCAGGTGCCGCAGCGCTTCTTAATGCTGAAACAAACTCCAGGTGCTTACATACTTTGTGCATCTGGCTTTACATGGATACTAGAGAATCAACCCAAGCCAGCAGGCTTTGCAAGCAAGCACTTTTATTGTTGACCCATCTTCCCAGACCTCAATTTTCATTTTAAAAGGAAAGAGAATGTATGAAAAGGGTAATTTTGAAAATTTAGAAACTCTAAGTCTAAATTAAAAGAACACTAAGCGGTAATAATCAAACTAAATAGTACAGCTCTAAAAGAGTTGTTAGTGGAAGACAAACTAGATAATCTCTTTCGCTTCAACACCCAATATTAAAAATGAAAATATGCATTAAGAACAAAGCTGGAGGCTGAAGCAATAGCTTAGTTGGTAAAATGCTTAACTTGAGATTCTCTTGCTTCAGCTTCCCAAGAAGGTTTACATTATTTTAAGAGTTGTCTATTGATCTCCAGTGCCATGAGGTGGTGGTCAGAGTGTCATTGTCTAAGAGTAGGTAATCTAAGATCATTAAATATGAGGTACAAAGAATTAAAATTTTCCTGTCCTATTTGTATTGCACCTTCTTAGTCTAACCTTTTTCAAACCCTTTAAGCCTGCATGGGCTTTTCAAATTCCACTAACCACCTGCCTTCTCTGTATAGATGGAAAATGTTTAACAAATGCTCATTCAAAAAGAATCTCACATGATGTAATATACACAATTAACATGTTTCAATTATAGCACTTTGGTACTCTTCAGAAAAATCTCAAAACTTTTGAAGGTAAATATAAAGCATGCTGTATTATAATGTGTATAAATTAAGTACATAATGTGTTAGAGTTATAATTTACACTTAAATTTTAAGATAGTGCATGATTGCTAGCTTTTTTCAATTTATTTATTTTTTATATAAAATATTTTTTTATTTATTTGAGATAGAGAAAGATAATGGGCATGCCAGCACCTGTAGCAACTGCAAATGAACACCAGATGCATGCACCACCTTGTGCATCTGGTTTACATGGGTACTGGGAAATCGAACCTGGATCCTTAGGCTTCTCAGACAAGCATCTTAACCACTAAGTGATCTCTCCAGCCCTCAATTTATTTTTACTATTAGCTTTTGAGAAGCTCATGATAATTAGCTTCCTGGAAATTAGTTTAAAGTTCTGATTTAATTATGTTAGAAATGAGTGTAGGGTTTGTGAATCGCCACCCAATCCAAAGTATATTGGCAAGGCAATGTTTACTTCTGCAGAAGAGTGCAAAACTTTTTAAAGCATTCTGGCAAGCAAGCAAAAAAATCAGGGGGTCTATTGACCTTTTTATATTCTTTAACACAAACAGGATCCTTTATATTTCTCTGGGTCAGGGTTTGACCTCACTATCTCATGTGATTGGCTACAATATAAAAATTATGCAGTTTCTAGGAGAAACCTAAAGAAATGGAAGATTAAGGAACCTTTTACCAAATACAGAAATAAAAGTTTTAGTCTCAAGGATTGTTAACTCTTTTGGTCTCCAGGACCACTGACTAAGGAAGGGGGACTTCCTATCTTTTTAACCCTTTGAGAGGAAATACAGCATGTCTGTCTCTCCCTCACATTCTCCCAGCCCCAGATTAACTGTTGAATGATCAATTTACTTCAGCAGTTTTTTATAAAAGATAAAGTAAGGAACTGAAGAGCTGGCTCAGCAGTCAAAGGTGCTGGCTTTCAAAGCCTGTATGCCCAAATTCAATTCCCCTGCACTTACACAAAGCCAGACACAAAATGATGTATACATCTGATATTAGCAGCAGCAAGAGACCCTCTTCCTCTTTATTGTTTAATTATTTGTTTGTATATGTGTATATGTATGAGCTTGCCAGGGTCTCTTTCTACTTCAAGCAAACTCCAGAAACACATGCCATTTGTATGCCCAGCTTACGTGGGTTCTGGTACATCAAACCCAGGCTGGCAGGCTTTGGGAGAAAGTTCCTTTAACCACTGAGCCATCCTCCTAGCCCCTCCTTCATCTTTGATTAAATTTATGCTTTTTAAATTGAGTGCTTGAATATTAGAGTCCTGCATACTTGCATATGTATATATGTATACATATGATTAAAATTAAGTTATCAAAAAGTAACACAATAGGACCAATCTTATTTGAAGATCAAGGAGAAAACTACTTTTTGGAAGTAGGATGCTAATATCTAAGCATCAACATATAATTACTTCTCTCTACTTTGTTTCATTAGGTTCTAATAAATTCCTTTTTGAAAAACTTAGCTTGAAGTGATTTCCCTACCAACTCGTATTTATGTGAGATTTGTTTTGTTCATGTTGTATGTATGTGTGTATAGATGTATATGCCTTTTACATGCACATGCAGAGACCAGAAAAGAACACATGGTGTCCTCTTTTTACTCATCTGCATGTTTCCTTAAGACAGAGTCTTTATTAAATATAAATCTTGGGTGGGGGTTAGTTGGACTGACTCACTGGCAAATACCAGTGATTATTGGGTATCTGCTCCCCAGAAGATTGGGTTAATGGCCACTCACAGCTGCTTAAGTGTGGGCCAAGAAATGAACTCTGTGCTAATCAGACTTTTACCAGCCCTCATGCTTGGGTAGCAAGCACACTTAGCCATGAAGCCATTTTCACAGCCACTGTGTAAGATGTTTAACCTGTATAAGTGTTTGCTTCTTTCTAGATACAACAATATGGCATATACAGTTCCCAAACCCACTTAGAAATTTAATTAATTTATTAATAATTGAAATTGTTCATTGGCATTTGGCATATGGATCATGTGTTACATGATGGAGGGTCAAGATAAAATGTTGGTACTTTAAACATGTGCAACAAGGGTTCCGATGACTATGTGACAAAATGTTAGCAGACTAGCATTTCAAGGCCCTGGACACATTTCAGTGGATGCATGCCTTTGTATTAAATGTATTTCCGAGGACAGCATGAAGAATATAAGAAGTGTGAGTCAGTTTTTGAAATACACTTATTTATTTATTATTTATTTACTTAAGAGAGAGAGAAAGAGGCAGATGGACAGAGAGAATGGGGGCACCAGGCCCTCCAGCCACTGCAAACAAACTCCACATGCATGCACTCCCTTGTGCATCTGGCTTACATGGGTCCTGGGGAATCAAACCAGGGTCCTTTGGCTTTGCAGGCAAATGCCTTAACTGCTAAGCCATGTCCACAGCCCCGAAATACACTTATTTAAATTTTATTTTTTGAAAGAGTTTCATTCAAAGCACATAAGTTTCTGCAAGGCATGTGATTCAAACTATGGCAAGAAGCTTTGGTCTCAAGGATTATTGACTCCTGGTCTCAAGGGCAACTGACTAAGGAAGGGGTGCTTCCCAGAGACAGCATCCTTTCCAGAATTGAGTTTTATCTTTTTAATCATTTATTTTTATTTGCTAAATCTGGAAACTCTCACTTGAGTGACACCTCCTTAAAGAAACTTATGCTCTTCTCCCTCACAGCAACTTTTATTTTTATTCCATTGCTCTGTTCTATATTCTTCAAAGACCTTTCTACCATTTGAAATCATCCCATTTATTATTTATGTGTACATTGTCCAATTTTTTAACAAGAATGCACACACAGGTTTTGAAGCATACAAATTCAGAGTTCTGGGTGGTCATTTTGAAGGAGTTCAGTTTATAAGATATGTGCATTCTTTACTTCTTTATCCTCAACACATAGAACAGGACACAGTACACAAAACAATTAAGATGCCACAAGAAAAGAAAACTACTGGCCTATTTCCCTGATGAACTTAGATGCAAAGATCCTGAACAAAATCCTCGCAAACCGAATCCAACAACACATCAAAAGCTTTATCCACCTTGACCAAGTGGGATTCACCCCAGGAACACAGGGGTGGTTCAACATATGGAAATCTGTCAATGTAATACACCACATAAACAAGATTAAAGATAAAAACCACATGATCATTTCGATAGATGCAGAAAAGGCCTTTGGCAAGATACAACATCACTTCATGATCAAAACATTGGAGAGAATTGGCATGGTTGGTTCATACCTTAACCTAATAAAGGCAATATACAAAGCTCCTAAGGCCCAAATAATACTTAATGGACAGAGACTGGAGGAATTCTCATTAAGATCAGGAACAAGACAGGGTTGTCCACTCTCACCTCTGCTTTTCAATATAGTACTGGAAGTCCTAGCTCAAGCAATATGACAGGAGAAGGAAAGGGATACTATTTGGAAAGGAAGAAGTTAAGTTAGCTTTATTCGCTGATGACATGATTGTATATGTAAGAGACCCAAGAGATTCCATCCCAAAACTCCTGAAGGTGATTAACTCCTATAGCAAAGTAGCAGGATACAAAATCAATGCACAAAAATCAGTAGCCTTCCTATATGCAAATGACAAAGATACAGAGAAAGAAATAAGGGACATAGTCCCATTTTCAATAGCAACAAAAAAAATAAAATACCTTGGAATAACGTTAACCAAGGAAGTGAAAGATCTATACAACAAAAACATAAAAACACTCAAAAGAGAAATTGAGGAGGACTTAAGAAAATGGAAAGACCTCCCATGTTCCTGGATAGGCAGAATTATCATTGTGAAGATGACAATCCTACCAAAGGCAATATACAGATTTAATGCAATTCCAATTAAAATCCCTACAGTGTTCTTCACAGAGATAGAAAAACTGATCTCAAATTTCATATGGAAAGGCAGAAGGCCTCGCTTCCCCTTTCTTAAATAAAAGTCAGTGTTTGCTCAATAGCTTCAGCTCATTGTAAATACTTGAAACATTATCTAGGCTTTTCATAGAGGGTTGAAATCCAGAAGAAATCATAAAAATAGACAAGAAAAAACTCTGTAGGCATAGAGGCTGGGGGTATAGCACAGCAGTTAAAGGTTCTTGCTTGCAAAGCCAGCTAGCATGAGTTTGATTCCCCAGTGCCCACATAAAGCTGGACACCTACATCTGGAGTTCATTTGCAGCCTGCAAAAGCAAGAGACCCTGGCACACCCATAAAGTGTACAGTTTGAAAGTGCTATTTGTATTTTAACCCTGAAAGACTCCAAGACAGATCACTGGATTTGGATGCTTCAACACCAGTGTGTTGGAGGAAACAGTGCCCAAGAATTCAAATGTTTAAAGAATCATTTCAGAATCCAAAGCTGAATTATCAAGTGGACAGAGCAGTGACTTTAATAATGGCTTCATTAAATGATTAACAAGATATTGTGCTTCACTCTTTGAGAGTTGCTATTGAGGGAGATTTTTCAAATGTGTTCAAACTATAATTCTGTGGCTCTTAGAGCACAGCTCTTCAAGGCTTTCTTGACAAAACAACAGAGTGACTCTACCTGAAGCCTGACAGCAGGTCTGGAATTTTCCCTGCCTGAACACTGTCCCACCAGAGGCTGCTCACTCAAGCCTCATTTTGCCTCTGGTTTTTCATAAAAATAGAAATTCTATCCTTTCAGCCAAAGAGTCCTTACAAGGAAAAGTTGTGAAGAAGTTGAAATATTTCTGTAATTCATTCAACCTCATCAATACCCTGCCTTTTTCTTTCTCCTCCCTACCATTCCTCCCCAGAAAAATAAAGATACTATCTTTTTCCTTTTTTAGGAATTTTCAACCATGGATGCTCTTTGGAATCCCAAAGTTTGTTTGGGTTTGGGTTTTTAATTTCAGATGCTTGTACTGTACCTCAGGTCAATGGATTCAGAAGCTCATGATGTTTTCAGCAGATGCCCAGCTCATACTAATGTTTGACCAGGGAAAATCACTACCACAGGCCATTAGCAAAATCTAACAAAGATTTAAGTCACAGGTTCTCAATCGACTGTACATTCAAATCACCTGGAAGAGTTTCATTAATGACATAATAAATAAATAAAAATGCAGTCCCCAGGATATATATTATATTGAACAATTAGGGTTGGTTGCAATTCTCCAAAAGTCTAGTTATTCAATTTTTGTACAACCCCCCCCCCGCAATTGGAATGTGTGCCAGGGATTGAGAACCAACAGTTTCTAGTGCAACACTTTGCATAAGCATTTCCACAACTCTTACCAATTCTAAAAAAGTACTTTAGTGATTAATGAAGGGAGAAAGGAAACTGTAGTAAGAAAAGTTTTTTTTTTTTTTAATTTGTATTTATTTGTGAGAGAGAGGAAGACAGGAAGATAGAGGGAGAACGGGTATGTCAGGGTCTCTAGATGCTGCAAACAAATTCCAGATGCATGTGCCACTTTGTGCATCTGGCTTATGTCTGTCCTGGGGAATCAAACCTGAGTCCTTTGGCTTTTCAGGCAAGTGTCTTAACCACTATGCCATCTCTCCAGCCCAGTAAAGAGAGGTTTATATGCAACACCAGGTGTCTCATTTCCTCCCACACTCCCCTAAGCCTCTGTGGATGAGTCCTTCTTTCCCTGCCTGTCTTGTGATAGATTCCAGCACTCTACTTTCTGTTACTAAAAATCACTTGTTGCAGGCTGGAGAGATAGTTTAGAAGTTAAGGTGCTTGCCTGCAAAGCCAAAGGACCTTGGTTCGATCCCCAGGACCCACATAAGCCAGATGCACAAGGTGGTGCATTAGTCTGCAGTTTGTTTACAGTGGCTGGAGGCCCTGGCATGCTCATTCACTTTCTCTGCCTCTTTCTCTCTCTCTCAAATAAATAAATAAAAATAAAGTTTAAAAAAATCAGTTGTTGAACTGACGATAGTTTTGTCTTTATGACTGGAAGCAAGTGCTAGGATTAAAGGCATGCAATACCATGCCTAACTATGATTGTTTTATTATTACCTCCAAGTCTTTTTTCATATGAAAAATTTTTTAATGTTTTTAGGTTGCATAAATATGTAAAAACAAAGGGTGAGCTAAGGAGCAAGTAAAGACTTCTAGTGGTGTGTGTAAATAAAGTTGACCCTTTTCATAAAGGAATTTAAATTTTTAAATATATTTTATTTATTTATTTATTTGAGAAAGAAAGAGGCAGAGCAGAGAAAGACAAAGAGAGAGAGAATGAGAATGTGCACACCAGGGCCTCCAGCCACTGCAAACGAACTCCAGATGCATGTGCCTCCTTGTGCATCTGGCTTACATCTGTCCTGGGGAATCAAACCTGAGTCCTTTGGCTTTTCAGGCAAGTGTCTTAACCACTATGCCATCTCTCCAGCCCAGTAAAGAGAGGTTTATATGCAACACCAGGTGTCTCATTTCCTCCCACACTCCCCTAAGCCTCTGTGGATGAGTCCTTCTTTCCCTGCCTGTCTTGTGATAGATTCCAGCACTCTACTTTCTGTTACTAAAAATCACTTGTTGCAGGCTGGAGAGATAGTTTAGAAGTTAAGGTGCTTGCCTGCAAAGCCAAAGGACCTTGGTTCGATCCCCAGGACCCACATAAGCCAGATGCACAAGGTGGTGCATTAGTCCTGCAGTTTGTTTACAGTGGCTGGAGGCCCTGGCATGCTCATTCACTTTCTCTGCCTCTTTTCTCTCTCTCTCAAATAAATAAATAAAAATAAAGTTTAAAAAATCAGTTGTTGAACTGACGATAGTTTTGTCTTTATGACTGGAAGCAAGTGCTAGGATTAAAGGCATGCAATACCATGCCTAACTATGATTGTTTTATTATTACCTCCAAGTCTTTTTTCATATGAAAAATTTTTTAATGTTTTTAGGTTGCATAAATATGTAAAACAAAGGGTGAGCTAAGGAGCAAGTAAAGACTTCTAGTGGTGTGTGTAAATAAAGTTGACCCTTTTCATAAAGGAATTTAAATTTTTAAATATATTTTATTTATTTATTTGAGAAAGAAAGAGGCAGAGCAGAGAAAGACAAAGAGAGAGAGAATGAGAATGTGCACACCAGGGCCTCCAGCCACTGCAAACGAACTCCAGATGCATGTGCCACTTTGTGCATCTGGCTTATGTCTGTCCTGGGGAATCAAACTGAGTCCTTTGGCTTTTCAGGCAAGTGTCTTAACCACTATGCCATCTCTCCAGCCCAGTAAAGAGAGGTTTATATGCAACACCAGGTGTCTCATTTCCTCCCACACTCCCCTAAGCCTCTGTGGATGAGTCCTTCTTTCCCTGCCTGTCTTAAGGCAATTCTCAAAAGTCTAGTTATTCAATTTTTGTACAACCCCCCCCCCCGCAATTGGAATGTGTGCCAGGGATTGAGAACCAACAGTTTCTAGTGCAACACTTTGCATAAGCATTCCACAACTCTTACCAATTCTAAAAAAGATACTTTAGTGATTAATGAAGGGAGAAAGGAAAACCTGTAGTAAGAAAAGTTTTTTTTTTTTTTTAATTTGTATTTATTTGTGAGAGAGAGGAAGACAGGAAGATAGAGGGAGAACGGGTATGTCAGGGTCTCTAGATGCTGCAAACAAATTCCAGATGCATGTGCCACTTTGTGCATCTGGCTTATGTCTGTCCTGGGGAATCAAACCTGAGTCCTTTGGCTTTTCAGGCAAGTGTCTTAACCACTATGCCATCTCTCCAGCCCAGTAAAGAGAGGTTTATATGCAACACCAGGTGTCTCATTTCCTCCCACACTCCCCTAAGCCTCTGTGGATGAGTCCTTCTTTCCCTGCCTGTCTTGTGATAGATTCCAGCACTCTACTTTCTGTTACTAAAAATCACTTGTTGCAGGCTGGAGAGATAGTTTAGAAGTTAAGGTGCTTGCCTGCAAAGCCAAAGGACCTTGGTTCGATCCCCAGGACCCACATAAGCCAGATGCACAAGGTGGTGCATTAGTCTGCAGTTTGTTTACAGTGGCTGGAGGCCCTGGCATGCTCATTCACTTTCTCTGCCTCTTTCTCTCTCTCTCAAATAAATAAATAAAAATAAAGTTTAAAAAAATCAGTTGTTGAACTGACGATAGTTTTGTCTTTATGACTGGAAGCAAGTGCTAGGATTAAAGGCATGCAATACCATGCCTAACTATGATTGTTTTATTATTACCTCCAAGTCTTTTTTCATATGAAAATTTTTTAATGTTTTTAGGTTGCATAAATATGTAAAAACAAAGGGTGAGCTAAGGAGCAAGTAAAGACTTCTAGTGGTGTGTGTAAATAAAGTTGACCCTTTTCATAAAGGAATTTAAATTTTTAAATATATTTTATTTATTTATTTATTTGAGAAAGAAAGAGGCAGAGCAGAGAAAGACAAAGAGAGAGAGAATGAGAATGTGCACACCAGGGCCTCCAGCCACTGCAAACGAACTCCAGATGCATGTGCCTCCTTGTGCATCTGGCTTACATGGGTCATAGGGCATCAAACCAGGGTCCTTTGGTTTTGCAGGCAAATGCCTTAACTGCTAAGCCATCTCTCCAGCCCAGTAAAGAGAGGTTTATATGCAACACCAGGTGTCTCATTTCCTCCCACACTCCCCTAAGCCTCTGTGGATGAGTCCTTCTTTCCCTGCCTGTCTTGTGATAGATTCCAGCACTCTACTTTCTGTTACTAAAAATCACTTGTTGCAGGCTGGAGAGATAGTTTAGAAGTTAAGGTGCTTGCCTGCAAAGCCAAAGGACCTTGGTTCGATCCCCAGGACCCACATAAGCCAGATGCACAAGGTGGTGCATTAGTCCTGCAGTTTGTTTACAGTGGCTGGAGGCCCTGGCATGCTCATTCACTTTCTCTGCCTCTTTTCTCTCTCTCTCAAATAAATAAATAAAAATAAAGTTTAAAAAATCAGTTGTTGAACTGACGATAGTTTTGTCTTTATGACTGGAAGCAAGTGCTAGGATTAAAGGCATGCAATACCATGCCTAACTATGATTGTTTTATTATTACCTCCAAGTCTTTTTTCACATGCCATGCTTTATCCACCATGATTAAACTTTCCCCTCAAAACTATAAACCAAAAATAAACCCTCTCCTCCCATACGCTGCTTCTGGCCAGGTGTTTTTTCTCAGCAATAAAAAGGTAACTGCAACATACACTACTAGAAAAATTCACATTAAAACCACATTGACATATCAGAATATCTAGAATGAAAAGTACTGAAAGTCATAAATTATTAGCAGAAAAGGAGATCAGTGCCACCACAATGTGAGGAGGGAGGAAACAGCAACACAGATTCATATAACACTAAATATTCACATGTTGTATGACTCAGCCATTGTGTTGCTGGACCTTGCCCAGACAAATGCAAACTTATTTTCACACAAAAGCCCGTACATGAATATTCATAGCAGCTTTATTTGCAGTGGCCCAGATTGAAAACAAGCAAAATATTCTATATTACATGTAGAGTTAAATAGGGCTAGGGATGTGCCTCAGTGGTGGAGCATGTACTTGGCTAATGTGAGACACTGGATTCAATCCCAGCTCCATTACCAAAACAAAAAATTAAACAAAGTGTAATAGATCTATGTCATGTAATACCATGCAGTAACATGGAAAGACTAATATACAAGACTTGGATGAACCTCAGGAGCCTCATCCTGAGTAAAAGGGCCTATGGGCTTATCTCAAAAGGTTACATGCAATTGTGAGTCTCAAATAGGGCTGACAGGGGGGAGGGAGATGACAATAAAGGGGCAGCATAAGAGGGTACTTCACAGTGATGAAACCATCTGTATCCTGCTAGCAGTTTATTCCCCTCAAGCCACACTGGCCCTAACATCCTCTGGAGAGGGCTAGATGGGAATATGCCTTAGGAGTGCTGCCTCAAATTCCCATGTGCAGCAGAAGGGCTTGATGAGCAAGGTACTTCTACACATGCGTGTGTGCATACATACATACACACACACACACACATACACACACACACACACATATCCATGAGAGCTGCCTCTTTGTCCTTCAAAGCAATCTCTGCCTCCTTTGTGTCTGCATCATGGAATGTTAATCCCTAACCTATGTAAACATTCCAGTGGAATCACTTTGCCTACCTTGGCTCTTCACTCAAGGAGTCTCTCAGGAGACACTCCCATAGTAGGTAAACCAAGCTGAGAGAAAATCCTGTTATTTTCTGTTGCCCAGCTGAAGTTTGTATAGTGTCCATATAACTGAAGGAAGGAAATAACACTCTATTATGTTTATTTAACTATTTGACCCAGCTTGCCTTTAGTAGGCAGTCTTTCTGTTTTTCTGTTTACTACCTTTCTTACAATTTCTCTATTTTCTCTATCTTACCTCTAAAAGTAATTTAGGACTGGGAAACTTTTTTTTTTTCTCTTTTAAATCAAGGTAGAGTCTCAGTCTAGCCCAAGCTGGCCTCAAACTCATGGAAACTTTTTTTCAGATCAAAACAAGAAACCTTACCACCTCCATAAATTCATGTTTACAGATAGCAATTTTGAATTACAAATATGTAGGATATGGGTATAACAGCCTTATTTAGATCATTATTATTGGACTGTTATGGTGAGGACCCCCAGGGAAGACCACACAGACACCAAGTAGTAGGAAAGGAATCTTTATTAACTGGCAGGCAACTACATCTAGGACTTGGGAGCCTGAATGCAGTGCCAGCCTGTACTTCAGGGCTTCTTTTATAGGAGAAATCCATAATATTGCACATATTAGTTTTACAATTCAGAAGATCAGTAATCATATTCTTACAAAACCAAGAGAGTTAATTTCAGTTGATTTTAGAAAAAACAGAAACTTTTCTGGAAACTCCCCTCCCTGCATTTTTCCTCTCCTACAACTGCAAGCAAGCAGTGGTTAATACAGAAGCTAAAGTTTGCAGTTAGCAATAGTGAGGAAAATATTTTCTCTTGTTGTGACCCATTGTGTTAAAGCAAGCGAGGCATAAAGTTCAAGTGCAGGTGAAACCATATCCTAAGGTATCAGCTAAGCTGAACTTCCTTATAAAAGTTCACAATATGGAGTCACTTTTGTCCTTCACTGTCCCAATTATGGTACCTTTAAGTCTGATAGCACTTTTATTAAAAGTATTGTATTATCTTGGGTTGTCTTGCAGGCAGAGCCTTGACAGAGGCTTATGTGCCAATGATTTATTAGGGAACTGAAGTGAGGGTTAGAGGCCATGGCCAAGGAACATGGGAAAGACTGTGAAAGAGGGAATTAAGTTGGCCACAGCTACAGATAATGTGTGCTCTGTTCCACTGAGGCTGTGTGAAGAGTCAGAACTGTGTGTCGGCAGAGAAAGAAAGCCCTTGTCCAGAGTCCTGCTCCCTGTTGGTCTATGGTGGTTCCATGGATTGTTCATATCTGATTGCTAAGCAGCAATGGGTCTCAGAGCATCCCCAGGTCAAGAATCAAGAGGGACAAGATGTAAGACTCCAAACTAAGTTTCTGTAGTGCAACATGAGCTGAGCAGAGCTCAGTTACTGCTGAGAAACTGGATATGGAGTCAAGGGGATTTAAAATGAAGTTAAAGATGATGCCCAAGAAATGTCAACCTTAGAGTTCCTATACTTACATAAGAAGGAAAGAATTTCCCAATAAATACATGGATGTATTTCTTTGTATGAAGTCAACCAGTGATATTTTAATATCTTTTTAGCATTTCCATATTATCTTCAATTTGTTCAGTGATATCTCTAAGGTTTTCAGAGTAAAAATAATTTTACTGGTTAAGGTTACAGCCCAAGTATGTTTTCTTAGAATGCAAAGATACATCTTAAACAGGAAATATTAAAATAAAACATGAATAAATTATAAGTAAGAGATATTGACACTTGAGCCACTTCTTCATCTACATTTTATAAATTCATATGGCCTAAAGCCATTTCATATAGGATTTTATGTATAATTAATCAGTGGGAAGAATAGGAACTTCCATAAAATATCTGAACTCTAGTTCAGATAATGTTTATGTACATATTATAGTATAGCCAGGTAAGCATAATTAATGCCCCATTGAAACAGTTTATAAATGGTATGAATTACACCACTAATCAGTTACATTACTAAAAAAAATTGGTAAATTATATAACCAATTAAAGATAACTATTCTATTGAATATTTATGTCTCAAGAACTCTTTTAGTTACATGACCTTATCTAAGCCTCAATATCACTTAAAGCAAACTGACCTTACAGTGATGACCAATACCCCACTAAAGAGACCCCTCAGAGGAGGAGAGGTAAGGGAGAGGGAACAGAAGAGGATAGCCCTGTGGAAATACAACAAATTTGCAATATGTTCACATATTAAGGTTTCCAATAATTAAAAAATAATAAATAAGCAAATAAAAATATTTTTCAAAAATCTCTCAAAGTAGGTACTATCTCTCTTCTCAAAGATGATAAAAATAAGGCACAAAGCATTGAAATAATTTGCCCAATGTTACATTACTAGTAGTATTTAGAACAAAAAGTAGCACCATATAGCCAATCTCTTCATTCTTACAATTTACAGTAAGTTAGAATTAATTATTAATTCTTATTAATTAAAAACATAGATATAGAAATGACTCAAGTGTGAATTGCTCTTATTTATAATTTATTCATGTTTTATTTTAATATTCCCTGCTCAAGCTGCATCTTGCCATTACAGAATAACATGCCTCGACAGTTACCCCAACCATTAAAATTTATTTTATTCTCTAAACAATTATTTTGGTTAAATAGTCAAAATAGTCTGAAATAACTCTCTCTGCAATGCTCAATTATAATATTTCTGTAAAGAAATAACCATGGTGCTGAGAAGAAGTGACAGAGGCATGCTAAGCACTGAAATACCTCAATCACACCTTCCAAGGCTCAGGGTTCATTGCGGAAGAAGTGGCAGAAAGAATGTAGGAGCCAAAGGAAGGGTAGGACTCCTTACAAGGTGCTCCTCTAGGCACAAAATGGCCTGGATATCCATTACCTCATAGTGCCTGACACTATCTACACAAGACCATCATAATAGGAGGAAAAGATCATGACATCAAAATAAAAGAGAGACTGATTGAAAAGGGGAGGGGATATGATGGAGAGTGGAGTTTCAAAGGGGAAAGTGGGGGAAGGAGGGAATTACAATGGGATATTGTTTACAATCATGGAAGTTGTCCATAAAAATAAATAAATTTTAAAAATCAAAAAAAGGAAATAATTGTTCTCATTGCAGAACACTATCAACCTTACTGATTCTATATTTTGCCTGCAAATGTTCATCCAGTATGAGAGAGAAAAAAAATAGGGTAAAATAATGGCAGGAAAACTAAGGAGATGGAGGGTCAGACCTTTGACACACAAATAGTTCTTCAGAACAGAATAATTAAAGCATCAGTCATCAGTTTGTGGGTTTGACTTATAAAAGTAGTTGTTGACTGATTAGTAACTAACAGCCACTCAATAATTTCAATTTTCTATCGGCTAGTTTGAATGTGTGGATACTTCTAAGGACTTCTCTAAGGCACAGCTGTGCTTCCTTATAAGACTTGTCAAGGTCACTACAGGGACTTTCCTATATGAGCTCATGACTTTCTCTGATACTTGTTCAGGACATCACCCACTGCTTTATAAAATGATTCAGTGTTTGTGCTTAATTAGATTAGTCAGTTTCTGTGGGAGAACAGGAAAGTCTTGTATTTCTTGTCCCTGATGTCTCTCTGCCTACAAAGATCTGAATGGTCTGTCTGTGAAACAAGTACACAATTTCAGATAAATTCCCGTAAGGTCATGGGCTTTGTTGTTCTTGTATTTTCATAAGCTAAAGTAGAAAAATTCTGAAACTCCAGTAAGAAAAATTTAAAAAATTATATGTTCTATAAACTGCATGAAATCTACAAAATAAAGACTGATTAGTGGTTATGTTTGATTTGAAAATTCCACATCAAATTCACTGAGCACTGTTACCCATTTGAATGAAGGAAGTAATGTTTTCGCAGCATTCTCTCCTATTTAATTCCTTTTCTCTCTCTTTTGCACATTGGTTAATTTTTCATCTTCTAGCCTCCTGTTCTTGATTTCAAATGACACTACACCTAAGACACAGGGTCAGCACTGTTCTTTCTGTCCTATAATTCCATCTGACTCAGATTGTTCAACAAATATTTGTCAAGTGCCTGGGCCTTGGTAGACTATGTTTCTCAGCACTGAAGATAAGTAATTAAAAACCAGAGCTTCTGGTTTTTCTTCCCCCCCAAATAAATAAATAAAAACAAAAATTATTTAAAAAATAAAAAACAGAGCTTCTCTTGCTTCAATCCTGAAAGAAGAAAATAGTAACCTAGATTACTGTGTTAGGTCATAGAAACTTTTATTTGTTTTTTTTTATTTAAATTTCAGAAACTTGTTTATTTTATACATTTAGTTGAGAGAGAGAGAGAGAGAGAAAATGGGTGCACCAGGGCCTCTAGCTACTGCAAATGAACTCCAGACACATGTGCCACCTTGTGCATCTGGCTTACATGGGTACTGGGGAATTGAACCTGGGTCCTTAGGCTTTGCAGGCAAGCTGCTTAACCACTATGCCATCTCTCTAGCCCTCTAAAACTTTTTAAAAGCAGTGTTGCCAATTGTTCATAACAGTATCTCAGTTTAGTTTAATTTGCATTTTTTTATTTTGGGTAAGATTGAGGATCTTTTAGCATAGTTTAAAAGTGTTTTACAAGTTCTTAGAATAAACTTTCAGCTCATATTATTTGCCCAATTGTTTAATGTAGATTTGGAGTCTTTCAAATTTTTATCCATTGAAAACATTTTTCTAGGTCTGGGGAAATGGTTCAGCTATTAAGAGCGTTTGCTACACAAGCAGAGGGCCTGAAAGGGCCTGAGACTGTTGGATCCCAGCAGGCACATAAACAGCTGGGCGTGGCTATGCATGCCTGTCATCCCAGTCAAACCTGAGAACCACTGAGGCTTGCAAAAACTGCAGCCCTAGGTTGAAACTTTGTCTCAAAGAAATATGCTGAAGAGCTACAGAAGAAGATATCCAACAGTTCTCCTCTGGCTTCCACAGGCACATGCATATGACATGTGCATCTGCACATATGCGTGCATATAACTACAACACACCAAAAATACTACATATGTACACACATGGACACGTACACACACAGAAAATATCTTCCTAGTTTATTTTCTGAATTTGTTCATAGTTCTTTTTGCTTTACAGACATTACCTATTTCTGTGTAATCATATTTGTTGACCTTTCTAGTGTTCTAGTGATATTGGAATAGGGCCTTCTCCCTTAAAGATTATAGAAAAATTTTCCATGACTACTTCTAATTATATCATAGTTCCATTTTTTTCAAATTACATCATTTGAATACATTTTGAATCTACTCTGAACTAGGGCATAAGGTATGCATTCAAGTTTGTTTTCCAAGTTGTCTCAATATTAGCTATTCAATAATCCATCTTGTTCTCATTGACATGAGATGCCATTTTTATCACATGTGTTTGGATATATTTATTATTGTTTTACTCTTTTTCATTGAGCTTTTTCTGGTTTTTTTCACACATCACATTACTTTAGCTTTATAATTGTTAATAAAACTAGTCACCTATTAATGAGCATACTTTTCAGAATTATAGTTTAAATTAGGAAAACTGACATCTTTGTAAGAAAATTAAATTTTTCCATCCAAAAATATGCTATAGTTATCCACTTATATAAATCTTTTCTAATTCTTATGGACATTTAAAAACTTTTCTTCACATAGACCTTGCATATTTCCTGCTTTTTTGGGTAAGTTTATTGTCTTATTCAAAATTTTTTTTTCTTTTATATATAGTATAACAAGTTATACTCTGTTATAATTTTGCCCTTGCTCCTATATCCCTGGGGCCCTGCTCAGTGGAGTCATGGTATTCAGTGTGGGGTCATGAAGGCCTCAGTCAGTCTCTGTGGGGTAGTGGAGTAACAATATTCTTTGAGCTATGGCAGGTCTGTTAGCAGTCTGATTTAGTGTTGCGCTCTGTGGTAGTTTGAATATATGTCCCCCAATAGATTCAGGAGTTTATTAAAACTTTTTGGGTTTACAGCTGGAGGAGGTATCACTGGGCAGATCTTAGGGACCAGCCCTAAGGTGTGGTGGTGGATTTGAAATTCCAATCTAGAGATACACAATATGCCTGAGCTCTGCCTGGATGTCCTGAAGTGTGCTGTATGGTGTGGCTTTTTTTGCTCTCTGTGTTTGGTCCTGTAAGAGCAAACCAATTTCTTCCATTATAAAACTTTATGTTTTGGATATGCCAAAACTATACAAGGGCTACCATAAAGGCTGTTAGCTAGAGATGATAGATTTCCCTGGATATTCAGCCCAGCTAGAGGAGTTGAATTAAAAAATCCAAAAATTCTCAGTCACTGGTTATGATTAAACTTACACTATAAAAGTTTAATGTTTGTTTGATGGTTATTGAGAGTTTACTTTGTTCTAGTCTCTCCCTCTTATGGAACTTCTCCTGGATCTGGAAGCGTCAAATAAATACCCCTTCCTCCATAACTGTAGTAGGTTCATCTCAGTGACCTGAAGCTGTCTGCTACAAGCTCTCTGTAGCCTCTGGATTTCTACTTTAATGGGTTTTGATTGATCACCATTGCCCTGGAGCTGGTTGTCAGGCTGGCAGTAAGAGCAGTATTCATGTCACCACTTCCTCTGTAATTTTTCCTGGGCCCTGGAAGATATAGTAGAGGTAGCAATTCTCATAGTGGGCAGCTGGAACTCTTTTTGTCTTATTTATGGATCATAGTTCTCCATTTTCTCTGCCTTCTGTAAAATAAAACAGATTTTCCCATCAACAGTGAGAGCAGCTTGGGTTAAAGGGGATATGCAAAGTAATTTGAGGGACGTTTTAATAGTTTATTTTATTTATTTATTCGAGAGAGAGAGAGAGAGAGAGAGAGGGAGAGGGGCAGATACAGAGACAGAGAGAATGGGCATGCCAGGACCACTAATCACTGCAAATGAACTCCTAATATATGCACCACCTTGTGCATCTGGCTTAGGTGGGCACTGGGGAATCAAACCTGGGTACTTAGGCATCACAGACAAGCACTGTAACCTCTAAGCCATCTCTCCAACCCTTGAAGGACATTTTGATATTCAAGCCCACTCTTCTCCAGAGAGCAGTGGGGGCTTTTCTCTGAAATCTATGAATTTTCTGACAATGGCATTCTGACTTGGTTTCCAGCACCATATATGAGTTACCTCCCACTGAGTGAGTCTCATATTCAATCAGAGAACAGTTAGTTACCTACAATGGTTTTTTGCCACTATTGCACAAGTGTGTACTTCTTGTCTAGCTGGTTGATTTCATAGTCTTCAGGGTATCCTGCTTATTCATGGTATGTATGACTATTGTCTTCCAGCAGCTCCCATAGGTCTTTCCAGCACTATGAGTGCTAGGCCGGAGGGAGCTAGTTTCTGTTTTGGTTCCAGCATGGTATTGTGATATCCTTGACCACAGCCTGTGGTGTCTTCAGCAATAGAGTCTTTTAGCTCTGGCAGGTAATCAAGTATTTGGCAATGGCCTACATTGTTTGGGAGTCTCCCTCATGGGTCTCCCTGGCTAACAACTCACTGTGGGGGGCAACCCAATTCTGGGCTTCATCCTGCTATTTTGATATATGTTGTTTCTATTTTGTTGAGTATCAAGTAGGGTTCTTTTCTCTTAAGTTTTCTGGCTGGTTTGTTTTAGGAATATAGTATGAATATTGATTTGAATTGGATTCCTCAATGTTGAATTATCTTGTATTTATGGCATTTTTTTCAGTTAACTTTCTTGGGATCCCTATGATTATGACTCTTTTTTTGTCTTTTTATTGTTTATTTATTTGAGAGAGAGGGAGGGAGGGAAAGAAGCAGATAGAGAGAAACAATAGATGTGCCAGGGCCTTTAGCCACTGAAAACAAACTTCAGATGCATATGCCACCTTGTACATCTGGCTTATGTAGGTCCTGGGAATCAAACCTAGGTTGTTTGGCTTTGCAGGTACCTTAACCACTAAGCTATCTCTCCAACCCCTAAGTTTATAATTTTTATCTGTAACCTCTTTTGAATTTCTATACCTCAAATTTCTTTCTCTCATCTACTTGTGTTAAGTATAATTCCCAGAACAAAAATACCAAGACATATTTGCCTAGTTCCTAATTTTATGTGGAATGTTTCTAATAATTAATTCTCTTTAATCCTAAACTGGATTTTAGGTTGAATTAACTAATGTTTGCATGTTAGCAAATATAGACCCACTCTTACTATGCATGACAAATATATTTGAATTTTAACATTATACTTAGCACACATAGATATGGCCCTACTTTTCCCCCATAAATTTTCGAATATACTTAGTTACATTAATAAATTTTAATAGTGGCTTTATAGAACTAGTGTTTTAATTCCCAGGATAATATCTATTTGATCAATGTTTACTTCTCTTAAATAGCTGCTTGATACTGTTTGCTAACCCTTCATTTAGGTATATAATATATATATATATATATATATATATATATATATATATAAGTATATACATAAAATATAAGTGAATTCATCCATAATTTCATTATTTGCACATTCTTTTCAAAAAAGTGTTTTATTTAATTATTTGCAATGAGAGAGAGAGAGAAAGGATGGGCATGCCAGGGCCTCCAGCCACTGCAAATGAACTCCAGATTCATGTGCCACTTTGTGCATCTGGCCTTACATGGGTACTGGGAAATTCAACCCAGGTTGTAAAGTTTTGCAGGCAAGTGCCTTAACCACTGAGCAATGTCTCCAGCCCTTTCCAGTGATTTTGTTAAGTAAATATGTATGAAAATTTATGTTACAGCTTTACTATCATCTAATTTTTGAGGGACTATACAGAAGGTAATTGGAAAGTTAGGGCTTCAGTTTTTGCAGTAGTTCCTGTATGTATGTATGTATGTATGTATGCCTCTTTCATTTTCCCATACCAAGATCATTCATATGTTGTTGGCTTTTTGTGTTTGTTTGTCAGAAATGGAGAAAGCTTACACAGATGCACTTCCTCTTACTCTGAATTCAGAAAAGCAAGAGATTGTCTGTGTTTTCGGAACTGGGGATTTTGGAAGATCACTGGGATTTAAATTGCTTCAATGTGGTTATTCTGTTGTTTTTGGAAGTCGAAACCCTCAGATGTCCAGCCTTCTTCCCAGTGGTGCAGAAGTCCTGAGCTACTCAGAAGCAGCCCAGAAGTCTGATGTCATAATTCTTGCCATCCACAGAGAGCATTTTGATTTTCTCACAGAACTAATTGATATTCTCAATGGGAAAATATTGGTCGATGTCAGCAATAATCTCAAAATCAATCAATATCCAGAATCTAATGCTGAGTACCTCGCACAGTTGGTGCCAGGAGCCCATGTGGTAAAAGCATTTAACACCATCTCAGCCTGGGCTCTCCAGTCAGGGTCACTAGATGCAAGTCGGCAGGTAAGACTAATGAATTTGCACCCATCTTTTAAAAGTGAATCCTTTAATATGTACTCACTTCAAAGATCCCAAAATACAAATCCAAAACCAAGTGCCTTATAAATATTTCATTTTTCTAATATGTGCTAAGAATAACTTTCTTGGGTTTGACAAAATAATATAGTCAATTGTGATTCATTTCCCACTAACTTTTAGTTTGATAGAAACAATGTCACCTAGAATCCACTTGTCAGCAAGAAATACTAATAAAAGTTTGTGGGACACATTTTACCACTCCTTACCTTGTATGAAACTGGTTCCACTAATGCCTTCTATCAGGACAGGCTCACTCCTCCTATCTGGTGACTTCAGTGCACACAAGGGAAATTAGCAACAGAAATCATAAGTGACATAGTACCCCAGTTCAGAATCTCATCTTAAATCAACATGACGAACCTAAAATCAGCCTTGAATAATATTGTTATTTTCCAAGCCTATGCACACATGCAAGTTTAAAGCATCATCATGTTAGATATGTCAATTCCTCATCTTTATTTGAAAAAACTTATATTTAATACATGTCCTTGTCCTCCATGGTGCTTTTATAGACTTTTATACTCTAAATTTAATATTTAAAAATAAATAGTAAGTCAAGAAAAAGAATAATCACAGAGTTACTTATTTTATCCCAGGTGTTAGTTTGTGGAAATAACAGCAAAGCCAAGCAAAACATCATGGATCTTGTCCGCACACTTGGACTTACTCCATTGGATCAAGGATCTCTTGCAGCAGCCAGTGACATTGAAAACTACCCTCTGCAACTGTTTCCAATGTGGAGGTTCCCTCTCTACTTGTCTGCTGTGCTGAGCATTTTCTTCTTTTTCTATTGTGTTATAAGAGAAGTAATATACCCTTATGTTTATCAGAAGGAAGACAATACATTTCGCCTAGCTATTTCCATTCCAAACCGTGTCTTTCCCATAACAGCACTGATACTGCTTGCTTTGGTTTACCTCCCTGGAGTTATAGCTGCCATGCTGCAGCTGTACCAAGGTACAAAATACCACCGATTCCCAGCCTGGCTTGACCACTGGATGCTTTGCAGAAAGCAACTTGGCTTGGTAGCTCTGGGATTTGCCTTCCTTCACGTCATCTACACGCTTGTGATTCCCATACGCTATTATGTACGATGGAGGTTAAGAAACCTAACCATTGCCCAGGTAAATTTCTACTCAGTTAAATTCTCTTACTCCTTAAATCAAAGAGGAACCTTGCTATATGTCACATCCCATTTCACAATCACAGAAAATTGTTCTCATAAGCATTTGTGGTTGTTTGTATTTTGGTTTTGATTTGGCTTTCCTTTCTTATTTATTTATTTCCAAGGGAAGGAGGGAGGGAAAGAGAAAGAGAAAGAGAGAAAGGGTGCACCAGGGCCTCTAGCCATTGCAAAGGAACTCAGATGTGAACAAACTCCAGATCCATGTGCCACTCTGCACATCTGGCTTCATGTGGTTACTGAGGAATTGAACCAGGGTCATTAGGCTTTGCAGGCAGGTACCATAATTTCTGAGCCACCTCTCCATTCCTTGTTTTGGTTTCTGAACCAGAGTCTTATGTAGGACAACCAAACATCCTGATTCTCCTGCCTCTACCTCTGGATGAGAGGCATGGAATATCATACCCAGCTAGCATCTTTTATTTTATTTATTTGCAGGCACAGAGATACAGATAGTTAGAGAGAGATGCAGAGAGAGATAGTGTGGGCATGCTGAAGCTGATAACCACTGCAAACAAACTCCAGGTACATGTGCCACTTTGTGTGTCTGGCTTTATGTTGGTACTGGGAAATCCAACCTGGGTTATTAGGCTTTTCTGGCAAGCACCTTAATCACAGAGCCATCTCTGCATCCCACCCCCCCCACCCCAGCTAGCATCTTTGTGTGTGTGTGTGTGTATTCCTATGTATGCATATGTTTGTCTATGTATGGGCATGTCTGTATATGTGGATGTGTGTGCAGATATGAGTACATGTTTGTGAAGACCGGAGATCAGTACGTGTTTCCACCTTATTGCTTTCCACCTTGTTTTTTGAGACAGGGCCTCTCACTGAACATGGAACTCATGAATTCAGCTAGACTAGCTAGTCAGAAAGCCTCTGTACCCAATATTGTGCAGGTCTGACACTCACATTCTTTCTAGCCCTCTTTTGCAATCTTTTCTGAGCCTTGGAGGGAGTGATGTAGATGCCTCAATTAGTACTGAGATAGAGACAGTCATTATGTTAAGAATATTCTTTGGCTGGTTAGATGGCTTAGTGGTTAAAACACTTCCCTGTGAAGCCTAAGGACCCATGTTTGACTCCCCAGATCCCACATAAGGTGACACATGTGTAAGGTCACACATGCGCACAAGGTGACACATGTGTCTGGAGTTCAATTACAGTAGCTGGAGGCCCTGGTATGCCCATTCTCTCTATCTCTCTCTTTTTCTGTCTCTCTCTCTCATAAGAAAAATACTAGTTCAACTCTGGACTGGGTTGAAAAATATACATTAATAATGAATATTCTTATGGTATTTTAGTTGTTAAAGTTACTATTTTCAAAACCTCATGTATGTGTAGTGTATATTGTTTGTAAACTCAGGATCTCACTTTTAAAGTTAGTATTTGGAAATAGGAAGAATTATCTTGCATATTTCTAAGTTAAAAAGTAAAATTATTTTGGAGTCTTTATGTCTGGACTTTTTAATGAATATAGTTGAAATCTTCTAGAATTACTGAGAATAAAGGTTAGATTCCCAGGCTCACTTGGATCCATATCTGTAATGCCCAAGCTCATTGAGATACTGACAAACTGGCAGATTCTGGGCTCAGGAAACCTGATGACACACATGTGAATTCCTTTGCATGGGAATCAATAAATCCAAACCCACGTGTTTTCAATCTTCTATTTTTTTTTAAATTTGTAAACAGAAAAATACAGACACATGCACACAGAGAAAGAGAGAGAGAATATGGGTGTGCCAGGGCCTCCTGCCACTGCAAATGGACTCTAGATGCATGCACCACTTTGTGCATCTGGCTTACATGGGTACTGAGGAATTGAACACAGGTCATTAGGCTTTGCAAGCAAGCGCCTTAACTGTTGAACCATCTCTCCAGTCCAAGCTTCTATTTTTCTGCATGCTACTTCCTCGTGGCAATATAAACCACAATCTTCTAAATATGTAGGCTTGTCAAACCACAATCTTCAAACATCTGCTACGGCACTACAAACAAATTCACAAAAGGGTGGTTATAGACCCATTAATGTTTGACTTGTGTGAGAGAAGTTGTCTTAAATAACAGAAAACTTTACAATTTTGAACAAATATCAAAATCTATCTTAGGTATACTCCACAGACTCAGATCCAGCTCAAGTTATCATATAGTATTCACATAAAAATGCCAGAAGTCCAACCTACCTTAGAAACAGAAATTGCATGTTTTCTGTCATCTGTGAACACTAACTTTTAATGTTTGCATTAATGTAAATAAGGGATATTTACATTAAAGATCTATATAGATATTCTAGTTTTTCTCTTATATCAATCAATCTTGGTAAAAACTAACATTATACAATAAAATCAGGCACTAACAATTCCAGAATGATTTAATTTCCTGGTAGGAACATCTTGCCAGAAATCCCAGTTGCTTACAGAGCAACAGTTACGATAATAAAGAGCACCAAAAACAAAAGCACAAGGTATACTAGGTAGAAGGTGGAAATAAAAACCCTGAGGACAAAAAAAAAATTCACCTTCTGAAACTTAACCTTTAATATGGACATATTGGTGAGAAAAGAGAGATGCTGCAATAAAGTTTAAATCCTTAAAAGAAAATCTTGGTAGATACTATTACCCTAGACTTACAGCTATTCTATAAGAGTGAAATATATTTCTTCCCCCATGTCAACCACCAGATGCCTCATTAAAGGCAGTAACTATTTCTAGAGACCCATGGTCCTCAAACAATGGCACCAAATGGAGTGGCAGAAGCATCACCTGGGAACTTGTTAGGCACATAAAGCCCAAGGCCACACCCAAACCTAGAATGAGAGCTGAGTATGGTATGGGCTATATCTTGAGATAGGAGACCATGAGAGAGAAACAAGAAATGATGAGATGGGGGGGGGGGGACCAAAGGAAACATGTAGCATAAAAGCAGAAAGGAAGCTAAGTTGGGAGTAGGACACAAGGAGGAAATGGAAATGGGGAAATAGAAAACAAACAAAGAAAAAACATAATGAAACCTTATTCTTGATTTGCTGAAAAATAAATTTTAAATTTTAAAAGAAATGGTCTTGATATGATATATCTTACTACTATATCAAATAGTATTAGTCAATAACATATTTGACAATGTTTCTTTGAGTAAGTCATACTATAAGGCTCACCATTGTTTGAGTCCTCTCATGCTGTGATATGATGGACTTAATCCTATATCATAGTATAATAAATGTGGAAGACCTGTTTGTGTGTGTATGTGTGTGTGTGTGTGTGTGTGTGTGTAAGCAGTGTATAAAACCAAAAATCAGAATTTTGATGTAATCATCTGAGCACATCAGGTTTTGTTTGGGAAGCAAAAAGCCACATGGAAAAGAAGGTTTAAGTAAATGTTTGCTTTGTTTTAGAATTGATAGGACAAATTAAAACTTCCTGTGAGACTACTTAGTCATGAATTATAACAAAATTCCAGCAGAACCAATTCTTTTTATTTAACCAAAAATATTCCTAAATATATTTTCCACAATTATTTCTAAGTGATTAATAGGGAATGCCATACAATTTGAATTGTACATAGCCCATGCAGAGATATGTTTCAATTCCCTTGAAAGTATGGACAGCTTGTAAAGAATGTGATTTTTTTAATTGTTTATAATTTTTATAGGCCATTGACAAGAAAGACAATCCATTTAGTACCTCTTCAGCCTGGCTTAGTGATTCCTATGTGTCATTGGGAATCCTAGGATTTTTTCTGTTTGTCCTCTTGGGAATTACTTCTTTGCCATCTGTCAGCAACATGGTCAACTGGCGAGAGTTCCGATTTGTCCAGGTAAGAACTTCAAGATTTAAACTTCTTTTTTTAAAAAATTTTTGTTTGTTTGTTTGTTTATTTATTTGACAGCGACAGAGAGAAGGAGGCAGAGAGAGAGAGAGAGAATGGGCCCGCCAGAGCTTCCAGCCTCTGTAAACGAACTCCAGATGTGTGTGCCCCCTTGTGCATCTGGCTAACGTGGGTCCTGGGAAATTGAGCCTCGAACCAGAGTCCTTAGGCTTCACAGGCAAGCGCTTAACCGCTAAGCCATCTCTCCAGCCCTAAACTTCTTGTTATTGTAAAATGAACATAGCTATATAGATATTCTAGTTTTTCTCTTATATCAATCAATCTTGGTAAAAACTAACATTATACAATAAAATCAGGCACTAACAATTCCAGAATGATTTAATTTCCTGGTAGGAACATCTTGCCAGAAATCCCAGTTGCTTACAGAGCAACAGTTACGATAATAAAGAGCACCAAAAACAAAAGCACAAGGTATACTAGGTAGAAGGTGGAAATAAAAACCCTGAAGACAAAAAAAAAAAAAATTCACCTTCTGAAACTTAACCTTAAATATGGACATATTGATGAGAAAAGAGAGATGCTGCAATAAAGTTTAAATCCTTAAAAGAAAATCTTGGTAGATACTATTACCCTAGACTTACAGCTATTCTATAAGAGTGAAATATATTTCTTCCCCCATGTCAACCACCAGATGCCTCATTAAAGGCAGTAACTATTTCTAGAGACCCATGGTCCTCAAACAATGGCACCAAATGGAGTGGCAGAAGCATCACCTGGGAACTTGTTAGGCACATAAAGCCCAAGGCCACACCCAAACCTAGAATGAGAAGCTCTGAGGTCAGGCAGCAAATTATTTTAACAAGTCCTCCATACAGTTTTGATGAGTGTTCATGGTGAAACAGTATAATAAAATAGATTGTTAGTAACTGAAATTGGGTTTGACTACCAAATACTACAGTATCTCTTAGGGACCAAACATGACCAAAATGTTCTTCTCATTACAGAAATAAACAATGAGCCTCAGAAAATAAAGTGATGTGAGCTAGTTGCTCTTGTGAAAGAAATCCAGTAGCATCTGTTTTGACCAGTAACATAGTAAGGTAGAGCTTCTTATTGTAACAGTTATCTCTGACCTCGAGATAAGATGCTAAAGAACAGTTCACCACTGGGGATCGATACAAATCATTTATTCTAACTCAGAAGTGTTTACTCTGGGAAAAAGTTTTGATCCAGCCAGGTTAAGGAAAAGCTACCTGTCATTTGTAAGCAACCATCTTTTAACATTTTTGGTGAACTTTTACCATCCTGAAGAAGGGTTATAGTTTTTCTACACTTTGTAGAGTGTCTTAAATATAACAATATTGTATAAAATAATATAAATGTATTTGTTGACAAATGCACTTCTTTGGTTTGGGATGTGTCACTTTAAAATGTAAGTAATGTTAACTTTCTCATTTTTGTTTCTTGTTCCTAGTCCAAACTGGGTTATTTGACCCTTATCTTGTGCACAGCCCATACACTGGTGTATGGTGGGAAGAGATTCCTCCTCCCTTTGATTCTAAGATGGTATCTTCCTTCAGCCTATATTTTAGCACTCATCATTCCTTGCACAGTGCTTGTGATCAAGTTTATCCTCATCATGCCGTGCATAGACAAGACCCTCATGCGGATTCGCCAAGGTTGGGAAAGAAACCCAAGAAACTCAAAATCAACCCTGCATGGAAAATCAAATATTTGAAGAAAAGTTGACTTGCTCAGGACTTCTGAACTATTGTATTGGATATTTAGAGAAGAATAATGGATGCATTTAAGACAGCTGTTTCAATCATTGTGGCTAGAAGTTTATAACACAGCATGAAGTAGTGCCTGACTTTGGGAAACAGATTGGAAGGTTTACTGTTTCATCTCAGTGAAGTGATGAATTAGTATAGGTTCCTGTGGCTTTCTCCAGAAGCCCTGAGGCTGCCACTATGATTGGGTTTGTGGGAACTCACTAAGAAGCTTCTTGATTGTGGACAACACACATTATGTAATGCCTTGCACAATGCAGGAATAGTGCATGCAACTTCCTTCTCCAATTCAAGAGCTAAACTAAGTGAAAGAGAAAGTAATGTTGATGAAAGTTTTCTTTGGTATGCCCAAGGAAGAGGCCCAAGCAAAGTATCAGGAATGAGATTTTGTTTATTTGCCTTTTGAAGTAATCATATGTATTGTAATGATTTTAGTTTTTAAATTTTTTATCTTGCTTGGGATGTTGGCTTTTTGGTGTGTGTTTGTGCAGTAATGGGAAGTAAATCTAGGTACTCATACATAATAGTAAAGCTGAACTATATTCCCATCCCAGTGTTTTATTTTTTCTTTTGGTATAGTGCTGAGTATCAAGCCTATGGCTTTGTGCATACTACTACACAACTACTGTATTTCTGAGCTATACCCCTAACCCTGCCATTGTGAGTTCTATAGTCTTATGTACCACCTTGATACTGCTTCACTAATATGAGTATCTTCACTGTGGCAACTTATTTTTTACTGCAACAAAAATGTCACAACTTGTTGGAAGTAACTGTGCTTTTCATATATTCAAATTCATAGTTTCCAGAAGATTCTTCCTCTACAAACAGTGAGTAAAGACTAACAATGGAAGGATATTCATTTGGAATTTTTCATTGTGCAATAAACATGGGAGGAGTGGTAAAGCCTTTGCACAAAGAGTTCAAATAATCTAAAAATTTACCTATAAAATTAAGTAAATGATATAAAATTTCATTATGCTAGGTTTTATGTTATTTAGGTATTGTGGTATGCTTTGTAAGTTACATATTCCAAATATTGTTCAATACTAATCATTTATAAAATGAATTTCTAGTACAAAGATATAGTGTCAATAATCTTAGCCTGTTATATTTGAAGCAGTAAAGTTCAACAAATTATCTGAAAATATAAATTTGGCCAATGTATTGGTGAGACGAAATTATGGAAAGTCTCATGGAAAATAGGTGTGAGCAGCAGTTACATGAGACCATTTTTATTCTCATATTCTTGCTTGGATGCATTTGGTTCTGCTGTCTTTCTGTGCACACATGCCTTTTCCAAAATGACTGTCAGCAGAATTAGCCTTCCTAGTTCTACCATGAAGCTAAAAGGAGATTTTTGCACAATCTTCCCACATATCACTGAACTAGCTAGGAGGCAATGGGTTTGAGATTTTTTTTCTGCCTAATCTATAAAGCTAATTTATTTTTCTTATGTGAGAGAGAAGAAGAAAGAGAGGGAGGGAGAAAATTGAGTTGTTAGGGCCTCCAGCCACTGCAATTGAACTCCAGACTTGTGCACCCCCTTGTGCGCATGTGTGACATTGTGTGTTTGTGTCACTGTGCATCTGACTTATGCGAGACCTGGAAAGTCAAACATGCATCCTTAGGCTTTGCAGGCAACCACCCTAACTGTTAAGCCATCTCTCCAACCCAAGGTCATCTATTTTTCATTCATTTTAAAACTTTTATTATCACATACTATACATGATATCATATAAAGTGACTTAGATGTATTAAAACATTTTTCGCAATCCAGAATATTTTTATACAAAGCTTTCATTACATCAAATGAACATTTATTTAAGTATTTCCCTAGCTGAATATGTAGGATATATCCATGTTTACTAAAACAATTCAGAGATTGTCTTTGTACTCACAACATATTTCTATACTTTTATTATTTCCTCTGAATACTTGCCAAGAGTTAAGATGACAAAATTAAAATATGTTTGTTCTCGTTTGCTATGAATTGAGAAATTCCTAACATGATTTATCAGTCCTGGTTGCATTAAACAAAGGTCTTGGTTTTGTCATGCCATTATAGGCTTGGAGTTTTATTGAGGTTTGTGTTTTCTCATAAATAGCTACAAAGATTTCAGGGATATGCTCTCTAATCTATCCTTAGTCAGCTCAACCAAGGATACCAAGAGCTAAAAGACTAAGCAGAGATGCCTTATGAGCAGAGGGGCCACTCCTGGAGCATCAGTGAAGACAAAAATACCACTCTTCATCTGTGCTATGCAAAACAACAAAGTGTGCCTGTCTAGAGAGCTGGCTGATGACAGCTTGAGCATCATCATTTTGGTTTAGAGTCAATCGTGTACCCTTTCAGTAAGAGTTTTACCCAAACATGCACAACTAGGTAAAAGCACTTGCATATAGTAAAAAATGAACTCTACTTTTAATAACTTATAACCTAAAATGCTCTATATAGGTATGTAATAAATACTATCCATCAAGCCTGAAATTAAAGAGAAACTTGGTGGTTTGGGAATAAGGAATGAATTGCCAGGTCTAAATTTTATCCCGGCCACAAATGTTCCAAGATCCACCAACCAACCAGAGAAATCCAACATTTTCCTTCCACCCTTAGCAATACCCACCTCCTCCACTGAAAACCACAACAGTGATCTCATCACCTTAATAGGTGGAAGGAATGAGTTCAGAGCAGGTAGAAATGAGTGTTTTGAGTGAACTGTTCCTTTTAGCAAAAACTGTTTACTGTTTATCCAAAACTGTTCTACATTTTAAAAGTTACACTGAGTCAAATATAATGGCATACACCCGTAATACCAGAATTTGGAAGGTAGAGGCAAGAGGATCGGGAGTTAAAGGCCAGCCTTAGCTACAGAACTTGGGCTACAGACACTGCCTCAAAAACCAACAACAAAAATGTTACACTGAACTTCCTTACTGCTGGCCTTTGTTTCCTATATTCTAGGAAGAATTTTATGAAGTTCATAGACCACTTATTTTTGTGTGCTTCTTTCCCCATGTTAAGGGATGAAAGTGTATACTCATTAAACAATACTTTCAAAATATGTTTTTGTTTTATTTAATTATGGTTTTCACTCATTAGCATCCCAAATAAAATCAGTGAAAGGTTGTGAACCATTGCAGTTACAGCAACCCAGACTAAAAATGCCTCCCTTCAAGGGTAAGGAAAATGAGAGGCAGGGCATGGATTTACAGCTTTGTACAATCTATGCTTGAACTCAGCTGCATGATTTTTAATGTAACCCTTAGAGGGTGTCGGTTGGCCAGCTAGGGGAAGGCTAAACTGTCCTATCCTGAACTTTTGTGAAAATTAGAAAAAGATATTTTGCTTCTCCAGGCAGGTGCCACCAAGATAGAGCTCATGGCTTGACAAGCAGACTTTAGACTACATGACCTGCCTTTAAATGCCCTGTACAACTGCCTTCAAGGGTCTTATCATGCTTTCAAAAGCAAAGGAAACTGACAAGGAAAGGGCTGGCAACCTGAGTGAAACTAGAAGCAAAAGGAAAAGCCCCAACTGAAGTCTACTTAATTAGAAATTTATCAAGAGTTCTTTATCAAAAGTTCATTATTTGCAGTGGCTAAGGCCCTAGTGTGCTAATTCTTTCTCTCTCTCTCACTCTCTCATGCTCTTTCTCATAAATAAAAATAAAAATAAATTTTAAAAAGTCCTCTTTTAAAGATATCTATGGCAGAATTTAAGAAAAGAAAATAAGTTAATTTTCTTGCATTACCTTAACTCAAGTTCAAGGCAAAACCCTGAAGATCTGAATGAGGAAGGAGAAGGCTCCGAGGGGAAAAGGAGAGTGACTGGCCGAAAGAGAGTGTGGAGGAGTGGGACAGTGCACCCTGGCCTCAGCCCAGCTAGAACTAAAATATTCAGTACCATTTCCTGCTACAAGGAAATCTCAGAATGCTTTAAATGATGCTTATCACATAATAACATGAGCAAATCCTGTGCTAATACAACATGCATTCATTACCTTATTTAATTCTCATAACAATTCTCTTTTGCAGAAACCCTTTTGTGCCTAGCCTAAGTTCATACAACTGGGAAGAGGCTGATCTAGGGTTTAAATCCAGGCCTTGACTACAAGACCCTTTCCTCTCAACTCCATGCTGCCCTCCAAATTTTCCTTGGAATCCACAAATTAGGTTAGATAAACCCAACCACTAGCAACTTTGTTCTGAAACATTTTTTTAACACAAAGCTCATTGCGATATTAAACATTCCTGATTATCCCTTCCCCAAGTTTTCTTATAAGGATTTAAGTGCACCCTGCAGTGTTGGACCTATAGTTTCTACATTGAGTGCAGCCCCAGAACAACTGCCATTTTGGTCTCTCCACACTGTCTGACTACAGGCTTCCTGAACTCCAATAGGAGCTTCCAGGAGCATAGCTCCTCTCCTGGAGCTCAAGGCAAATGTCTTTACTCTGGTTCTGCCTCTGTGCTTGGTGCTGAATGAGCCTATTGGTTCTTGAGATTTAGTGAGTTATGCAGGAATTTCATTAACACTTTCCATTTGATACTTTAATATTTGTTGAGGAAACAGTGAAAAAAGAAGAAAGGAAGAGAGAGAGGAAGAAAAGAAAGAAAGGAAGAAAGGAGGAAGGGAAGGAAGGAAAGGAAAAAGGGGAAAGGAGAGGCAGAAGGGTGGGAAGGAGAAGAGAGAAGAAGAGAGAGATTTGGTCCCATCCCTTAGCACTTACAGCCGCCAGCCTTTCGCTTATATCCAAGTATATCAAAAGCTATCAGAAGACTGGAGAGGTGACATAGTGGTTAAGGTGCTTGCTGGCAAAGCCCAAGGACTCAGGTTCAATTCCCCAGTGCCCATGTAAAGCCAGAGACGCAAGGTGGTGCATGCATCTGGAGTTCATTTGCAGTGTCTAGAGGCCCTGGTGTGCCACTTCTTACTCTCTCTCTCTCAAATAAATAAATAAAATATTTTTTAAAGCTATCAGAACACTATCACTAGAATAAGTCTCCTCCATGCCTTTTAGAGAGCGAAGAGGCTTTTAAGGAACACCACCATTGTATTAGTTTTGCTTTTCTTAACCTGTTCTTTCATGTTGATAAGATAGAATAGGGTGAAGGACAGTTTCTTGTTCTCGGTTAACTAAGCAGAGGAGAACAGGCATTGTCTGTAATCTTTTAACAGCCAGTCATGCAGCTCTGCCTCTTCTCATTGGAGAGTGCTGGTGTCCACCAGAAGGAATCGCTCCACTTCTAAGCACTCTGGGCAATCATTAAGAAGCTTTCACTTGTATCTAGCCAAAGATTTCCTACTTACATTTGGAACGATTTTTCATAGTGTTATCATTTTAATGGTAGAAACCCAGTATTTTTTTTAACCAGTTCATTACAGCTCAATGTATGGGTTCTCTAAAACACAAAATCCTATACTTAAATTTTGTGGCAATATCGAATGTCCAATAAAAGATTCTACTTTCAATTTCAGTTTCTGAATTTATCACAGAGCTGTAACATGTGTTTTCACCGGCGCCATCTGCGGCCCACCCACTGAATAGCACGCAGAGATGTCCCCCTCCCCCAGGATTTGAGTGCAAATAGGTTAATCTGGAAGTGAATCAACAAATACTGAGAATGGAATATAAGGAGACAGAGCCCAGCTACGGAGATGACTCATCGATTAAAGGTGCTCTCTTGCAAAGTCTGTTGGTCCAGGTTCAATTCCCCAGTACCCATATAAAATGGGAAGCAAAAGGTGATATAGGCACCAGAAATTCATTTGTAGCAAGAGAACCTGGTGTGTGCCATACACACACACACACACACACACACAAGCAAATATTTATTTTTTATCAACATAAAGTGGGTTTTCAAGTCAGTTTTTCCTGTCAACTACTGGAGCTCAGTCCTGCTGGGAAACTCTGGATGACAGTGTCAAATGGAACTCAGTTATCTACTTCAATGGGAGAGAAAATTGGTTTTCGTATGCACCAAATCACAGGTGTTTTGGGCAAGGGAAGCCTTCTGAGCTTTTCCCTATGGCACCATGGCCAGGAATAAAGGCCCAGAAGTAGAATGTTACAGTGCGCACGCAAGCAGCTTGCAGCTTCTAGAAGTGAATGCAGTTCTGAGAGAACACTAACAGCAATGCAAAAGGAGTGCATGGGGTGTAAATAGGGTTCATGAGTGACAGATGCATTCTACTTCACTCATCATGAGACGCATGAAAACTGAAGTAGCCATTGAACAGCAGCACAGTCTGCCCTTTCATATAATCTTGGTTTAATAACAAATAAAATTACTTTAAAAAGTATTTGGTTACATATCTCAGCCAGGCCTTTTTCCATTCACACTAAACCTTTCCAGGGCATCCAATTACCTCTCTTGTGCAGTGATTTCCAAGTCCTTCCTCTTCCTGGTCTCTCTTCTTCTGCAAGTATCCTAGAAACATGTCCGTGTTCCTTTTAAATATAGTTGCCAGAACCAAAACTCCTGAAGAGATGCAGCAGGATGGTACTGGAGCTTCCCTTATGCGGGATGATGATTCGGTTTGTGCAACCTGAGCATTTACTGGTTTTCTTGTTGTTTGTTTTCCATAATTACCTGCTTTCCGCCACCTGTATCATCCAGTCTATGTGGATTAAGACTAATTTTTTCAAACTCAGATGCAAAGCAAAAATAAATAAGCATTCTATCTTTGCAATGCCTCTATAAACCTAAAAATATTCTAAGATCTAAAGGCTGTTAAGGATTGGAGAGATGGCTTAGCGGTTAAGGTGCTTGTCTGTGAAGCCTAAAGATGTAAGTTAGATTGCTCAGTACCCATGAAAGCCAGATGCATAAGGTGGCACATGCATCTGAAGTTCCTTTGCAGTGGCTGGAGGCCCTGGCATGCCCATTTTCTCTCTTTCTCTCTCTCTCTCTCCCCCTCTCTCTCTCCCTTTCCCTCTTACTCTCTCTAGTAAATAAGTTAGAGCCTGTTAACTAATGACCCATCTATTTTTATTAAAGTTTATCTCATAGAAATTAACAAATTAGAGGCTGAAGAGATAGCTCATGGGGTAAAAGCACTTGCTGTGCAAGCATGAAGGCCAAGAGAGAGCCTGTGTCACACTGAGTTTGATCCCCCAGCACCCACCTAAATAGCTGGATGTGGCCATGCATGCCTATAACTCCAGTCTTGTGGAGACAATGAAGATTACTCATTGACTGACTGGAAAACAGCAGCTCCAGGTTTAGAGAGAAATTGTCTCAATGAAACACATGGATGAGCAACAGAAAAGCACGTCCAACATTCCCCTCTGGTTTCCACATACTTGAGCATATCTGTACACACACGTATTCTCCCATACACACCATTCCTAACCACACATACTACACTAACATGTGCACACCAATAAAATAAAATAAAATAAAGAAATTAACAAATTGACCTGGTATACATCATAGAAGAACGTTTTAACTATTAATTCAATTTTCCAAAAGATGTGCTATCTTTATTTTCCTACATGTGGTTCTGATGTCATTGTTTTGGATGTTGATCACAAATATAGAGACATTTTATCTATAACCTCCCACTTCAGCTACAATATTTCATAGGGTAAATGATACCTGGACATTGTCTAACTTTATAAACTCATTTCTCAGATATGGAAACTGAACCCCAAGGGGGTGAAGCAATTTCTGCAAGGTCATACAGTTACATTGTCACAAATCAGAACTAGGCCACAGATGACTTGATTTGCAGGGCAGGAGATTTTCTAGTCCTTTTGGAAGCAGGTAATTCTGATGAAAACAAATTGGTTGTAGATCAAAATCAAAAGGGTCAAAAGAACAGACCGATCAGAAACAGATATATCCAGCCATGAATTTTATATTTTTCAGACAGTAATGAGGGCTTTACTTCTAACAAACTGACAAGACTAAAGTAGTAGCATATTATCCAGTGGTATATTTGAGCTATGATAAATGGACTGCTAAATAATGAATTATATTTTTACTTTTTTGTAGTCTCTAATTAAAATAACATTTAAATTATTAGCAAACATTTGAGGAATAATCCACATCAAAATTTACACATTATTTCATCCCTGTTAGAATTCTTTCATCATATGAAGAAGACATTGTGAAAACTGCTTTAACACAAAGGAAATTTATGATAAAGTATCTTTTTATTAAAACTTGCTAAATTTATCACATAAGCATCAGCAGCAGTCATAGAAAGTGACCTACTTAGATGTCACTTCTAAAGAGCCTTCTGCAAGGGAACATAACTTATTGACAACCTTCAACTACCACACTTTGTAATGACCCACATCATCCACACTCTACATTGGCTCTGGGTTGTTCCCAGCCAGTGATGGTGATAACAGAGCTATTAGAAGTAAACCATGCTTGTCCCACACAAACATCTTCTAATACATAGTATTTGCTTATGCATTTCCAGAGCCCCAGCAAAGAATTTTTCACAACTGCACTGAAATTATTCCTACTCAATTTTCCCTCTTTCATTTTGAGCAAGTATAAGACCTTCACTGGAATATGAAGGTTCCCTCCTGCTTTATACTGTATGGAATTTCTCTACAATAAATGTTCTAGGCTAGGAGTGGGGATATATCTCAGTGGTAGAGTGAATGTTTAGTATGAGTAAGGCCCTGATTCCAACAACTACACACACACACACACACACACACACACACACACACACCCCTTCTTATGCTTCCTTGCTGTCTGTCTGCTTCTTAGAAGATTTAACTAACAAAGCATAAATGACACTGTCAGAGATGTTGAAAAATATTTTTACTAATAATTTCACATGATAAACATAGCATTATGCCTTCACTGAAGCCTATGCCTCAACAGTTAATGTCACCAAGTATTGCGCATTAACATGTCAACATAAATAAGGGGAAAACCACATAAGAGAATATGTGAGGAAAGTGAATCTCTTTCCCAAACTCTAGTCCCCTAATAAAGGATAATAATATGCCTCCTCTCAGGGAAATTTTGCGGAAGAGGAGGTGGAAAGAATGTCAGAGCCACATGTTGGGTCATGATATGCAGAGACATTTAGCTTACCCATAACTGTGGGCTAACTCCACAATGCATGACCCATATACCTCAACAAGGAGGGGCCAAGGGGAGGGGGTAGGTCAGGATGAGCCTAATAATGGTACCAAACTGACTGTATTTGCTGAATACAGAACTGACTAATAAAGAAAAAAGAAAAAATAATAATAATATGCCTCCTAAAGGCCTAAAATTATACAGTGCCCTTACAAACACGTATGCAAAAGAACATTATGAAGCTTATAGTCTTAGAGACGGAAACAATGTGGCATAGCTGAAATTGAAAACAGCTGAATCTGAAAGTATGGGTTTAGCCTAGGTACCACTCTTTTTTTCTTTTTTGTTAAAAATAATTTTTATGGGGAACTTTAATATATGAACATACTATAAATCAGTTATATTTCTATCTAGTTACCCCCTTTTGTCCACTCTCTCCCACCCCCATTCTACTGAGGACCTGGGTACCAGTAATCACTGTGGGGTCATGGATGTATCAGATGGTTTCTGTGGGTAGGTCAATGCCACACAGTACGCCTTCCCACCCTGTGGATCTTAAATTTTTCCACCCCCTCTTTTGCAATATTCCCTGAGCCTTGGAGGGCATGTTGGAAGTCTCCTTTACTGTTGAGCTCTCTGCAGCCTTTTATTTTCTGCTTTGATGAGTTTTGAGTTCCCTCAGTGTCAATGCCATCTCTAGGAAGAAAGTTCTCCAGCTAACAGTAAGAGCATCGCTAGTGTTTAATCCACCACTTCCTCTGTAATGTTTCTTGGATCCTGGTGGGTGTGATGGAGGTGATTTGTCTAGAGCTAGGCACTTGGCTTTCTCTTCCTGTCATTTGTAAAAAGCAAGAGTGAAAGTAGCATTGATCAAAGGAGATACACATATAGATAGCTTTATAAATTTACTTATTTTTTTAACTTTTTTCACAACTTCCATAATTATAGACAATAAACCATAATAATTCCCCCCCATTCCCACTTTACCCCTCAAAGAATCCATCCTACATCATAGCAGCCCCTCTCAATTAGTCTCTTTTTTATTTTGATGTCATCCTCTTTTTCTCCTATTATGAAGATCTTGTATAGGTAGTGCCAGGCACTGTGCGGTAATGGCTATCCAGGCCATTTTGTGTCTGGAAGATTGCATTATAACCACTCCTACACTTCTTTTGGCTCCTACATTCTTTCTGTCACCTCTTCTGCAATGGACCCTTAACGTCAGAAGGTTTCATAGAGATGTCTCAGTGCTAAAAGCTTCACTGTCATTTCTTCTCAGCACTATGGTGACTTTTGAGTCATCCCAGTGGTCACTGAAAATTGACAATAGAAGCTTCTCCAAATAAAAATGAGAATAGCATTGCTATGTGGGTATAAACATTAAGAAAAGTGCTTACAGGGCAGTTTGGTGAGCATAATATATGCATTTAATGAGACAACAGCAGGTGTTACTGCCCTAGGGTTCATGACTTCCCCTGCCATAAGTCCTCCCCTCTCCTCCCTCTTTTACAGCCCAGTTCTAGCTTACTGGCCTCTACTACTGACTTTTACTCCAAATTACATACAAATCTAAAAATTTGTAGCTAGGATCCACATATGAGAGAGAGCATGTTACAACTGGATTTCTGGGTTGCCTCACTTAGTATAATACTTTCAATATCCATCTGTTTCCTTGCAAATTTCATTTTTCTTTACTGGTGAACAGAACACCATTGTATAAATGTACTACATCTTCATTATTCATTCATTAGTTGAGGAACATCTAGGCTGGTTCCATTTCCTAGCTATTGTGAATAGAGCCCCAATAAACATGAGTGAGCATGTACCTCTAAGATAGTGAGACAAGTCCTTAGTATATATGTCTAGGAGTGGTTTAGCTGGGTCATATGGTAAAACTGTCTCAGCAACCTCCACACTGATTTCAACAATGGCTACACCAGTTTACATTCCCACCAACAGTGTAGAAGGGTTCCTCTTTTTCCACATCCTTCCCAGAATTTATCGTCATTTGTTTTCTTGATGATAGCCATTCTGACAGGAGAGAGATAGAATCTCAAAGTAGTTTTAATTTGCATTTCCCTGATGTCTAAGATGTAGAACATGTTTTTAGATATTTATTGGCCATCTGTATTTCTTCTTTTGAAAACTCTCTATTTATTCCATAGGCCCCGCCCCCCATTTTTGGGTTTTTTTTTTTTTTTTTTCGAGGTAGGGTCTCACACTAGCACAGGCAGACCTGGAATTCATTATGCAGTCTCAGGATGGCCTCAAACTCATGGCGATCTTCATACCTCTGCCTCCAGGTGCTGGGATTAAAGGCATGCACCACCATGCCTGGCCATAGCCCTGTTTGTTTGTTTGTTTGGTTGGTTGGTTGGTTGGTTGGTTGGTTGGGTTGGGTTGGGTTGGGTTGGGTTGGGTTGGGTTGGGTTGGGTTTGGTTTGGTTTGGTTTGGTTTGGTTTGGTTTGGTTTGGTTTGGTTTTTTCAAGGTAGGGTCTCACTCTAGCTCTGGCTGACCTGGAATTAACTCTGTATCCTCAGGGTGGCCTCGAACTCACGGCAATCCTCCTACCTCTGCCTCCCGAGTGCTGGGATTCAAGGCATGTGCCACTATGCCCGGCTTACCATAGCCCAGTTTTTGATTGGATTGTTTGATTTCTTATATTATCATTTAGTTTTTGTATATCCTGGGTATTAATCCTCTGTCAGATGTATAACTGGAAAAGATTTTCTCCCATTCTGTAGGTTGCCTCTTTTCTCTATTTACAGTGTCCTTTGCTGTACAAAAGCTTTGTAATTTCATGAGGTCCCAGTGGTAGATAAATGGAGCTAAAATTTCCAGTACTATATTAAATAAAAATGGGTGGGGCTGAAGAGATTGCTTAGTGGTTAAGGTGCTTGCCTGAGAAGTCTAAGAACCCAGATTCAATTCACCAGTACCCACATAAACCATAAACCAGATGCACAAAGTAGTGTATGCATCTGGAGTTAATTTGCAGTGAATGGAGGCCCTGGCATTCCCATTTTCTTTATCTGCATCTTCCGCTCTTTCTCCCCCCGACTCAAATAAATAAATAAAATATTTTTTAAAGTGGGAACAGTGGACACCCTTGCTTTATTCTTGATTTTAGTGGAAATGCTTCAAATTTTTATACATTTAGTATTATGATGGCTGTAGGTTTTTCATAAATAGATTATGTAGAGATATGTTCCTTCTATTCACAGCTTCTTTAAGACTTTTGTCATGGAGAGATGTAGGATTTTATCAAATGCCTTTTCTACGTCTATTGATATACTCATGTGATACTTGTCCTTCAGTCCATTTATATAGTGTACTATAGCTATTGATTTATGTATGTTGAACCATCCCTACATCTCTAGGATAAAATCTACCTGGTTAGTTAATGACCTTTCTGATGTATTCCTGTGTTCTGTTTACAGGTATGTTGCTGAGTTTTTTTTTTGTTGTTGTTGTTATCCATTATTTTTCTTGTTTCTTTTTTAGTAGTCATGTACACAGTGTGTATATAGCCATGTTGGTGCCATCATTAGCCTCCTCCCTGTCTTCCTCCCTCTGAAGAGACCCTCCTCCTTGGAGATTGTAGGTGGAGAATTGTGGGGTTAGCCGTCAGTCATGGAGAGGAAGCAATGTCTCTGTGCATAATGTCCCAACATGCTGGCTCTAACAATCTTTCTGCCACCTCTTCCACAAATTTCCCTGAGCCATGTTGGATTCATTTTAGGTCTATTTCAGTGATGGGTCTTGGGAGCCTCTGTGTCTCTGGATATCTGGTTCAGTAAGAGTTGAATGTTCCCTGTGTCTATCTCCTTCACTTTTATGCAGTACCAGGTTCACCAAGAAAGCAGCACTCTTGCTCATTTCACCAATTACTCTATGGTTTCAGCTGGGGCCCTGGTGAGGTGTGGTGGGCTGATTCTCTCCTCAGGTTCTGTGTCCACCTGAAAAAGAGAAGCAAAATTCTCCAATGGAGAGTGAAGTCAGCACCAGACAAATAGGACAACAATTATTATTTTGGAGAGAATTTAATAGGTGTAGGCATCTTGTAGCCCATGATTGATGGGAGCTTGATAATGGAGAGCAGTCTCAGTTTTTGGATATGGTTCAGACTTGTTTCCCAGTTCCAGCTATTGTTTCCATTCCACTGAGCAGATCCATAAGCCAAATCAAGAGCAGTTGGTTACCCACCATGGCTATGTGCCACTATTGCACTTGTGTTAGCATCATGTCAGGTTGTTTGCTGCTGAGTAGCTTAGACCACTAGTTGCTTGGACAGATTTTGGTCATTCATGTAGCACCTTCTGGCACTAGATGAGCTAACTGTCTAGGGACTGACTCTCTTCCAGATTACAGCCAGTTCACTCCTTGTTCTATACCAACAGCATATGGTGTATTCAGCAGTAGAGTCTTACCAGTAAGCTTTGGTGGGTCATCAAGTACTCTGACAGAAATCTGTCTCCTTTTGGGAAACTTTATAGGTCTCTCTGATCAACAGCTCATTGTGGATGTTAACTGCATCCAGGTACTGGGAGTTATAAGATATTGCCAAGGGAAAAGAAGGAAGAAAAAGATAGGTTAATATAAGAGAAAGAGGGAATAGGGAGAGAGAGAGAGAGAGAAACAGGAGAAGATTTAGGTTAGTCCTCATTGTATCCTCTCCAGGGCCCTGTGATTCAAGTGTTCCTTCTAACCTGATGAAGATTTAACCACTTAGTCTATCTTTTAGGATATATAATTTTATGGTACCATTGCCATTTGGGTCCAGTTTTGTGTCACCTCCCCCACACCATTACCCTCCTACCCTGCCCCACCCTCCCTACTGTATGGTCCTCGAGATTCTTATTAGGTATGTCAGTATCTCAGGCAGATTCAGGTTAGGAGCCACAGATGAGTGAGACCATGCAACAATTATCTTTCTGTGATTGGGTGAGTTCACTGAGAATGATCTGTTCTAAGTTTGACCATTTTTCTTCAAATTTCAGTGTGTCATTTCTCCTTACTTCTTGGCTATCCATTCATCTAATGATGGACATCTGGGTTGCTTCAAACTCTTAGCTATTATGAATTGAGGAGCTATAAACATGGTTGAGCAAATCTCTATGAACTGGGACATGAAGCTTTTGAGGTAAATGCCCAGTAAGGGAATAACTGGGTCTGTTGGTAACACAATACTCAACCTTTTTAGGAGTCTCCATTTTGTTTTCCATCATGGTTGTACCAGCTGACATTCCCACCAACAGTGAATGAGGATTTCTATTTTTCCACATGCTCACCAGAATTTGTTTTCATTTGATTCTTTGATGTTTGCTATCATTACTGGGGTAAGGTGGAATCTCATAGTCATTTTAATTTGCATTTTCCTGATGATTAGGGATGATGAACATCTTCTTAAGTGTGTGTTTGCCATTTGTATTTCTTCCTCTGAGAACTCCCTGTACAGTTCTCTGTCCCATTTTGTGAGTGTGTTGTTTGATTTTTTTTATTGTTTAGGCTTTTTGAGTTCTTTGTAGATTCTAGAAATTAGGCCTCTATCAGTTGTATACCAGCAAAAATTTTCTCCCATTCTGTGGGTAATCTATTGGCTCTGCTTATTGTATGTTTGTCTGTGAAGACAACTTCATGTGATTCCAATGGCTAAGTGATTGTTTAAGTTCTTGAGCTACTAGGACTTTGTTCAGGAAGTCTCTTCCCATTCCTATGTCATGGAAAGTTCCTCCTATTTTTTCTTCCAGTATTAGCAGAGTTTCTGGTCTTATATCGAGGTCTTTGATCCACTCAGACTTGATTTTTGTGCATGGTGAGATGTGTGGCTCAAGTATCATTTTCCTGCATATGGTTATCCAGTTTGTCCAGCACCACTTGTTAAAGATGCTGTCTTTTTTTCAAGCCTACATTGTTAGAGACTTTGTCAAATATCAAGTAGCTGTACTTACTTGACCCAACGTCCAGGTCCTTGATTCTGTTCCTTTGGTCTATAATCCTGTTTTTATGGCAGTACCATGTTATTTTTATTACTACAGCTTTATAATATAGATTTAGATCAGGTATGGTGATGCCGCCAGAGATGTTTCTTGGATATCTGAGGCCTTCTGCCTTTCCATATGAGTTTTGAGATCATTTTTTTCTATCTTTGTAAAGAATAATGTTGGGATTTTGATTGGTATTGCATAAAATCTGTATATTGCCTTTGGTAAGATTTCCATCTTCACAATGTTAATTCTGCCTATCCAGGAGCATGGAAGGTCTTTCCTTTCTCTGAAGTCCTCCTCAATTTCTTTTTTGAGTGTTTTTATGTTTTTATTGTATAGGGCTTTCACATCCTTGGCTAATGTTATTCCAAGGTATTTTATTTTGTTGTTGTTGTTCTTATTGAAAATGGGACAATGTCACTTATTTCTTTCTCTGTATCTTTGTCTTTTGCATATAGAAAGGCTACTGATTTTTCTGTATTGATTTTGTTTCCTGCTACTTTGCTGAAGAAGTTCATCATCTTTAAGAGTTTTTTGAGATGGAGGTTCTTGGGTCTCTTATGTATAGAATCATGTCATCTGTGAATAGGGCTAACTTAACTTCTTCCTTTCCAATTTGCATTCTGTTTATTTCTTTCTCCTGTCTTATTATTTGAACTCAGATTTCCACTGCTATATTGAAGAGCAGAGGTGAGAGTGGACACTCCTGTCTTGTTCCTGATCTCATTGGGAATTCCTTCAGTCTCTCTCCATTAAGTATTATTTGGGGTTTAGGAGCTTTATATATAGCCTTTATTATGTTGAGATATAAACTGTCCATGTCTATTCTCTCCAATGTTTTGATCATGAAGTGATGTATTTTGTCAAAGGCCTTTTCTGCATCTATTGAAAAGATATGTGGTTTTTGTGTTTAAGCTTATTTATGTGGTGTATTACATTGACAGATTTTCATATGTTCATCCCCAGTACATTCCTGGGGTGAAGCCCACTTGATCAAGGTGAGGTGGATAATGCTTTTGATGTGTTGTTCAATTTGGTTTGCAAGGATTTTGTTCAGAATCTTTGCCTCTACGTTCATCAGGTTAATTGGCCTGTAGTTTTTATTTTGTGTGGCATCTCTGCCTGGTTTTGGTATTAGGGTGATACTAGCTTCATAGAAGAAGTTGGGGAGTGTTCCCTGCTCTCTGATTGTGTGGCACAATTTGAGAAAAATTATTTTCAGTTATTCCATGAAGGTTTGATAAAATTCAGCTGAGAAGCCATCTGGTTCTGGACACTTCTTTTGGGGAGGTTTCTTTATTACCTTTTCAATCTCATTTAGGAGATTGAAATGTAGGAGATTAATCTGCTCTAAGATTAGCTTTGGTAGGTGGTATGTGTCCAGGAATTCATCCATTTCCTCCAATATTATCCAGTTTTGTGGAGTACAGGTTTTTGAAATAAGTTCGGATGATTCTCCCAATTTCACTTACTTCTGTTGGGATCTCTCCTTTTTCATTTGTAATTTTCTTAATTTGAAGTGTCTCCTTTTTGTTGTTTGTTTGATCAAATTGGCCAGGGGGTTATCAATCTTGTTCATCTTTTTTAAAGAAACAGCTCTTTGTTTCATCAGCTTTCTTAATTGTTTCTTTTGTTTCCAGTTTATTAATTTCTGCTTTGATCTTAATTATTTCTTTCTGCCTGGAGCTTTTTGGGTTGGATTCTTCTTGTGTTTCCAGTGCCTTTAGGCAAATGGCTAGGTTATTGGTATGGGATCTCTCTGTCTTTGTTATGAAGGCATTTAGTGCTATGAATTTTTCCCTGAGGACCGCATTCATTGTACCCCATACTTTTGGTACATTGTGTTCTCATTGTCTTTCAATTCTGGAAATTTTGCCATTTCATTTTTTTTATTTTGTCCACTACCCATTTATTGCTTAAAAGTGTGCTGTTCAGTTTCCAGTAGCTGGTGGGATTCCTGGCACATCTTTTGTTGTTAATTTCTAGCATTACAGCATTTTGATCTGATATCATGAAGGAAATTATGTCGATCTTCCTAAATATATGGATGCAGGCTTTATGACCCAGTATATGATCTATTTTGGAGAAGGTTCCATGGGCTGCTGAGAAGAATGTATAATCTGTAGATCTGGAGTAGAATGTTCTGTAGATGTCCCTTAGGTTTAGTTGATATATGATTTTGTTGAGCTTTCTTTTTTTTCCCAAAGAAAAATATGGAATGCTTCATGAATTTGTGTGTCATCTTTGCACAGGGGCCATGCTACTCTTCTCTGTATTGTTCCAATTTTAGTATATGTGCAGCAAAAATGAGCACTTGTTCAGCTTTCTTACTTCCCTGTTGGTTTTCTGTTTGGATGATCTTATCTATTGCTGATAGTGGAGTATTGAAGTCTCCAACTATGATTGGTGTTGGTGATTATTTCTGTCTTGTTGTCAAGTAGGTTTTGTTTTATGAATTGTAGTGCACCTGTGTTTGGTGCATAAAGATTGATGATTGTAGTATCCTCTTGTTGGATCATTCCTTTGATAAGTAAGAAATGGTCTTCTTTGCCTTTTTTGATTAATGTAGGATTGAAGTCTATTTTATCTGATATTAGTATAGCTATGCCTGCTTGTTTCTTATTTCTACTTGCTTGGAATGTCATTTTACACCCTTTCACCCTGAGAAGGTGTCTGTCTTTAGTTGTGAGGTGGGTTCCTTGAAGACAGCATAATGAGCTAATTTTCTGATCCACCCTGTCAGTTTATGTCTCTTGATGTGTGAATTAAGGCCATTAATATTTAGGGTAATAACTGGGAGGTTTGATTTAATCCCTGCCATATTGTGGTGGTTTATGTCATTTGGTGTTTTCTTGGACTTTGTAGTTTTTTGTGCATTCCCTGAGTTTGGTTATTGTGATCTGCTTCTTGTAGGAAATTGGGGTTGGTTATTTGATTCTTCTGTGTGGAGAATTCCCTGAAGTACCCTCTGCAGGTTTGGCTTTGTGTTCATATAGTTGTAAAGCTGAGTTTTATCATGGAAAGTTTTTCTTTCACCATCTATTATGAGTGGTAGTTTTGCTGGTTACAGTAGTTTGGATTCACAGCCATAAGTTCTTAGACTTGCAGTGGTCCATACGAGGCCCTTCTGCCTTTTAGGGTTTCCATTGAGAAGTATGAAGTAATTCTGATGGGGTTCCCTTTATATGTAATGTGTTGTTTCTCCCTAGCTGCTTTTAGGACTTTCTCTTTGTCATCATTGTTTAGATACTTTTTAAAAATATATATATTGACAACTTCTATACTTAACGACAACAAACCATGATATTTCCCTCACTTTCCCTCCCCCACTTGCCCCTTCATAACTCTGCTCTCTGTTATATCCCCAGCCTCCATTAGTCTCTCTTTTAATTTGATGTCATCATCTCTTTCTCCTATTATGAGGGTCTTGTGTGGGTACTGCTAAGCACTGTGAGGTTTGGATATTGAGGCCAAATTATGTCCAGACAGTTGTATGTAAGGAGTGACACCCTTCATTTGGCTCTTACATTCTTTCTACCACCTCTTCCGCAATGGACCCTTTGATATGGAGGGTGTGAGATATTTCAGTGCTGGACACTCCCACAACCCTTCTTCTCAGCACTATGTTGCCTTTTGGGTCATCCCAGTGGTCATTGCCATCTGAAAAGAGAAGCTTCTCTAACCATAAGTGAGAGTAGCATTAATATATGAGTATGAACGTTAAGTGTAGTGATTTCAGGGCAATTTTTTGTTATGGAATGTTCTTATTTCTCTATCAATTTGGATAGATAGCTTGGCAGGATAAAGTAATCTTGGTTGACAATTGTTATCTTTCAGAACTTGGAGTACATCATTCCAAGCCCTTCTGGCTTTTAAAGTTTGTGTTGAGTAGTCTGTAGTTATTCTGATGAGCTTGCCTTTGTAGGTGACTTGTTTTTCTCTCTAACTGCTTTCAAAATATTTTCTTTGGTCTGAGTGTTTAGTAGTTTAATTATAACATGTTGAGGGGAGGTTCTTTCCAGGTTTTGTCTGTTTGGTGTTCTAAAAGCTTCTTGTATCTGCATAGGCATTTCTTTCCCAACTTGGTGAAAATTTTCTTCTATGATTTTTTTGAAAACCCCTACTAAGCCTCTGGATTGAAATTCTTCTCCTTCTGTTATACCCTGAATTCTTATGTTTCATCTTTTCATAGTGTCCTGGATATCTTGAAATTCCCATTCATACCATGCTATTAGCTTGTCTTTCTCTTTGTTGGACTGTATTAGATCTTCCTCCTGGTCTTCTAGTTTAGATATTGTGCTCTCTCCTTCATTCATTCTACTGGTGAGAATTTCCACAGAGGATTTTATTCCATTAAGTGTATTCTTCAGAGACAGGATTTCAGCCTGCTTTTTCTTCAATATTTCTATTTCCTTGCTCATGTCTAATAATGACCTCTTCATTTCATTAAGCTCATTTCCTGTGTTCTGTTTCAGAAGTTTATTTTCTTCTTTAATTCTTTTGTTTTCTTCTTTGATTCCCTTCATTTCTTCTCTGATTTCTTTGAGCATAGATATCATCATTTTCTTGAAATCTTTGTCAGGCATTTCATCTAAAACAGCTTCTTCATTGGTGATCATTTCTGATAGATTTATAATTTCTAATGGGACTGTATTGTCTTGATTCTTTGAGTTTCTTGTATTATATTGTAGCAACTTTTGCAACCTGAATTGATTTGATGTTTGGGACTTCTATTTATCTACAGTGTTCCCAGATGTGGCAAGCCACCTCTATATACCCTCATGATATGAGTTCAAGGTGCCAGGTGTAGCTCTTGTCCCCCAATCTAGCCACAGAAGTAATCCTAGGTGTTGCATTTGCTTGCTAAGCTTGCTAAGCTAGTGGACTGGGTGGAATAATTTACTGGAAATTTCTGAACTTCAACAGAGTAACATACACAATCAATAAAAACCAGCACAAAGTATGCAATTGAGGGGATTAAAACAAACAGATACTCATATAAAGTCAAAATCCCTAAGGGTGTGTATTTTTCTACACCCTTAATCTTGTCAGCTGGGAGGTAGAGATTTCTGTTTTGAGTTGGGTTCCAGGTTAATCTGGATCTGGATCAGACCTTGCCCCCAATTATGACAGAAGCAAGAAACAAAGGCCGTATATATATGAAAGGCAACAATATCCAACCCCCAAATACAGGTTATTTGAAAATGGTAAAGCCAACCAAGCATATATACCCCATAACCTGCCCTGACAAGGAAAGAGAGATTAGCTTTTGCAGTGCAGGCCTGGGTACCTGTTTTTTGTTTGTCTGTTTGTTTGTTTTGTTTGTTTCTTTGTTTGGTTTGTTTGTTTGTTTGTTTGTTATTTTTTTGTCAGCCTCGTTACCTTTTGCAGTGGCTTCCAATCTCACCAATGCTGAGTGCCTGCCTCGATCCCTCCGTGTTGTGCTGTGCAGCTGTACCTCTAATCAGCTTTTCTGGCTGCGCTGCCACTGGGGGCTGAATGCTGGAGCTTTGAGGTTCTGATGATGGGGGATGGGAGTGTTCAGACTTCTGGAGTTGATCACACTTTCAGTAGCTCTTAAGTTGATCTCAGCTGTCTTTCCTTCAAACTTCTTAACTTTGCAAGAAGGTTGATAAAGTTGAAAAATCTGTTGCTTGGTCTCTACTGCTGCTGCCACCTGGTGCTGGGGTGTATGGATCACAGGCTGTGAGTGCCTCAATGGGCCATTGTTTAGTTTCAATGATAATATGTCTTGGAGAATTTCTCCTTTCGTCCAGTCTCTTTGGAGTTATGTTAGCTTCTTGTAATTTGATAGGACTTCTTTTGAGAGAGTGGGAACGTTTTCTTTGATAATTTTGTTGAATAAGTTCTTCATGCCTTTGGTCTGAATTATTTCCCCTCTGGTACTCCCATGATCCAAATGTTGGGATGTTTAAGGGTATCCCACTCTTCCCTCATGTTGTGTTCACAAAAACTTTTGAACTTATTGAAACTTTTGGACTCACAAACTGTTTCTTCTATTTTGTTTCCAGTTCTGAATTTCTATCCTCCACATGGCTGACTCTATTCTTGAGAGCTTATAGAGTTTTGGGCTTGTTCAATTTGGTTTGTATTTTCTACTGCTTTTTTTATGTAGAGTTTCCATCCCGCTGTTGAGTTCCCTTTTCACATCATTTTCTGATTTTCTTATTGCTTCTTGGAATTCATCCTTGCATTTATTTATGTTTTCATTGAGCTTAGCCAGCTGATTATTGAGGTCCTCTTTTTTTTTTTTTAATCACCCTCCTTCAGATAATTCATCTTTGGAACCCTTACTGGTTCTTTTCTATTAGATCTAATCTATTGAGGACAGCATTCATACAATGATTGGCCATTTGTTGATTTTCTGCAAGTTCTGCTATTTGCTTGCCCAGGGTTCATTAGCTTGTATCTTCATTTTGGGTTTCTGATCCTATTGTCTCTTCTATATTTTGATTAGAGACATCCATTGTGGGACTGGGCAGTCTTGTTGGGTTTACTTGAGTTTGATTTTTCCTTTTGCACTGTGCTCTGCCCTTCACAGTGTAGGAATCTTATTTAATTTAGGAGGAAGCTGTAGTCTACCCTTGAAGTATCTTCAGTGGTTAGTCCCTTTTATGTTTGCTTTGACTAGGCTTCTGATGGCAATGAGGCCTGCCTGCTCAAAGGGAAGAAGCCCATGAGGCTCTAGTTGGGGCCCGGGGACCTGATGAAGGGTCTTGCTATTTGATGGGACTGCGTGGTTAGGTGGCCCAAGGGGACAGGGGCTAGGGGGAAATAGGACAAAGCAGACTGGTATTGTGGCTGGGCTGCAAAGGGTGGGAGGATGGAAATGTGTGGTGGTTCTGTGATGTTGAGGGGTGAGGGGTAGGATACTGGGTCCATCGGGATCCTATATCAGGGTGGATGGGACTGCTGGGTCCTGTGGTAAAGGAAGGCAGTTATGTGGGACTGCTGAGGGTCAGGCGATGTGCAGAGGGAGGGGGTGTGGAGGTCCCCTGTGGCATGAAAGCCTAGGGAGGGGGAAAGAGGGAAAGCCTAGGGAGGTGGAACACTAGCTTGTTGGCCTGGGTTTGTGAAAGTGGGGGTGTGGTGGGGGGTGGTGGTGAGTGGGATGGAATTCAGTGGTGGAGGTCTACTGACAGAATGCTAGCCTGAGTCCACACACATGAGGGGAGTGAGTGGGAAGGCATTTACATGTTGAGGTCCCCTGGGGGAAGGCTAGTTGGCTGGCCTGGGTCCATGCATGTGGTTGGGGGGCTGCAACGTTGATGTGTGGAGCTCCTCAGTAGTGGGAACACCTAGGATAAGGGGGCAGGGGGGATCCTGGCCTGCTGGCCTGGATCGGCGCATGGTGCAGGTGGCAGTGGTGAGTGGGATGGCATTTTCATGTGGAGCTATGCTAGCCTGCTGGTATGGGTCCACTTAGCCTGTGGTTTGTGCAAGAGGAACCTCAGCTGGGACTGCAGTTAGGATGGTTGCTTGAGGGGATTTGGAAACTGATGGGCTACCCGAGAGCATGATGAATCAACAGATTCCCTACTTTGCTCCTCCAAACTCTACCACTGGAGGTCTACTAGAATCTGTAAACCCTTAAAAAAAAACACAATGAACCCTAAAGGTCTTGCCTTTCCTTCCCTGGGAAGTGAAGCATGGTTAGGCAGATGCCATCTTGACTGGCTGTTGTCTATTGTTGAGATTTTTTGCATAAATTTATTTGTTCTGTCTTTGTCAGGTTTTGGTATCAGGGAAATGTTAGCTTCATAGAAGTTTGGTGGTATTACTTACTTTTCTCTTTTATGGAAAAATTTGAGAAACATTGTTGTTAGTTCTTTCACGAAAGTCTCATAGAATTCACCAGTGAATCCATCTCATCCTGAATGTTTGTTGTTGTTGTTGTTGTTTTGTTTTTTAATTGGGAGATTTTTTTGTTACTGCTTGATCTCAGTGCTTGTTATAGATTTGTTTAAATCATGTATACCATCTTAATTGAATTTTGGTAGGTCATATGAGAAATCATTCATTTCTTTTAGATTTTCAAATTTAGTGGAGTGTGTTATTAAAGTATGTCCTGTGCTGGAGAGATGACTTAGCGGTTAAGCGCTTGCCTGTGAAGCCTAAGGACCCCAGTTCGAGGCTCAATTGCCCAGTACCCACGTTAGCCAGATGCACAAGGGGGCGCACACATCTGGAGTTCTGTTTGCAGTGGCTGGAAGCCCTGGCGCGCCTATTCTCTCTCTCTCTCTCTCTCTCTCTCTCTCTGCCTCTTTCTCTCTGTCTGTCACTCTCAAATAAGTAAATAAAAATGAACAAAAAATAAATAAATAAAGTATGTCCTTATAATTTTCTGAATTTCATTGGCATCTATTGTAATGACACCTTTTTCTTTTCTAATTATATTAATTTGTGTCTCCTCTCTCTTTTTTGGTTAGATTTGCTAAGGATTTAATAATGTTGTTTACCATTTCAAAGAACCAACATTCTTTTCATTGATTCTTTGTAATTTTCTTTGTTTCTATTTCATTAATTTTCTGCCCTAATCTTTATTATTTCTTTCCTTCTACTGACTTTTGGTTTGCCTTGTTCTTCTTTTTCCAAGGCCTTAAGGTGAAGCATTAAGTTGTTTAACTGACCCTAATAATTTCTTACTATAGGCACTTACAGCTATAAATTTCCCAGTTAGGACTGCCTTCATTGTATCCTATAGGTTTTTATGTTGTGTTAACATTATCATTTGATTCTGTGAATTTTTTTTCTTCTTCTTTTTTTGAGATTATTATTGACAGCTTCCATAATTATAGACAATAAACCATGGTAATTCCTCCCCCCCACACACACTTTCCCCTTTGCATCTCCATTCTAAATCATATCTGCTCCCCCTCTCAATCAGTCTCTCTTTCACTTTGATGTCATCATCTTTTTTTCCTACTATGGTGGTCCTGTGTAGGTAGTGTCAGGCACTGCAAGGTCACAGATGTCCAGGCCATTTTGTGTCTGGAAGAGTGCATTGTAAGCAGTTCTACCCTTTTGTGGTGGCTTGATTTAGGAGTCCCCCATAAATTTAGGTGTTCTGAACACTAGGTTCCCAGCTGATGGAGATTTGGGAATTAACACCTTCTGCAGGCAGTGCATTGTTGGAGGTGGGCTTATGGGTATTATACCCAGTTTCTTCTTGCCAGTGTTCAGCACACTTTCCTGTTCCTGTTTAATACGTGATATTGGACAGAAGGTGATGTCCAACATCTGCTCATGCCATCATTTTCCACTTCCATTGTGGAGCTCCCCTTGAGTCTGTAAGCCAGAATAAACCTTTTTTTCCCCTACAAGCTGCTCTTGGATAGGTGATTTCTGCCAGCAATGTGAACCTGACTGCAATACCTTCCTTTGGCTCTTACTGCCACCTCTTCCACAATGGACCCTGAGCCTTGGAAGGTGTTATAGAGATGTCTCAGTACTGAACACTCCTGCCACTTTTTCTCAGCACATAGTGCCTTGTGAGTCATCCCAAGGTCACTGCCATCTAAAAGAGAAGGTTCTCCAACCAAAAGTGAATTAATATTAGTATATGGGTATAAACATTAAGAGAAGCAAGAGAATTAAAGCAGTCTAGTGAAATAGTATATACATTTAGGTATATACATTTAGCCAGACACCAGCAGCAATTACTCCCTTTGGGCTCATGATTAACCCTGTCACAGGTTTTCAGTATCAGGCATGTATTCCTTCCCAGGGAGTGGGTCTCCATTCCAATTAGGGAGCAGTTGGTTTCTCCAATAACAGACATGTCGCTATTGCACCCATTGGCTTATTTGGCTTGGATGGCCAAATTTAAGTCTTGCAGTGTCCACTGTTGAGTATATCCACTGGTGATTTCACTCTGTCCATTGAATTGCATGAAGTGCAGCTTTGTCATCTTTCAGTCAACTGGTCTACATGGAGGAGTTTTTAAGCTTAGAGCCAGCAGGATTTCTCAATAAAGTTGCAACCTAAGTATGTGGAGTCTTCAGCAATAAGGTCTTACTATCTATTCCTGGTGGGAAAGCAAGAGTCTTGGCAATGGCCTGTAATTTTGGGGGGCATCAGGGACCACCCTGGCCAACAATTCTCTTGAAGGTATCCCAGCCCTGGCACTGAAAAATTTTTAGGAACAATCTATGGCTTCTGGTATTCCATTGTCCAAAAAAGTAGGTATCCATATGACTTATTCATACCCTCTTAGATTTTGATTAGCCCTTCCCTAGACTTTCCTTTACTTGACCTATTCCCCTGACCTCACTAAGGCCTTTCCACCTCTAGTAATCTGTTCTCCTACTTACATATATACAATACCATCCTATTAAATCCTCCCTCCCTCCCTTTCTATTCCTTTTATATCCTCTTTCCAGCTTACTGACCTCTGCTAATGAGTTTTATTCTGACTCACATAGAAGTACAATCATTTGGAGCTAGGATCCACATATGAGATAGCACATATGATGTTTGGCTTTCTGGGTTTGGCTTACCTCACTTAGTATAATCCCTTCTAAATCCATCCATTTTCCTGCAAATTTCATAATTTCATTTTCCTTTACTGCTGAGTAGAACTCCAATGTATCTTCATTATCCACTCATCAAGTGAGGGTCATCTATGCTGGTTCCATTTCCTAGCTATTGGGAATAGAGTGGTAATAAACATGGATTTGCAAGTATCTCTAAGACAGTGAGACAAGTCCTTAGGATATATGCTGAAGAGTGGTATACCTGGGTCATATAGTAAATCCATTTTTAGCTGTATCAGGAACCTCAACACTGATTTCCACAATGGCTGAACCAGATTGCATTCCCACCAACAGTGTAGAAGGGTTCTCCTTTATCCACATCCTCACCAGCATTTGTTGTCATTTGTTTTCATGATGGTAGCCATTCTGACAGGAATGAGATGGAATCTCAAAGTAGTTTTAATTTGCATTTCCCTGATGGCTGATGATGTAGAACTTTTTTTTTTTTTTTTGATGTTTATAGGCCATCTGTATTTCTTCTTTTGAGCACTCTCCATTTAGTTCCATAACCCATTTTTTAATTTGATTATTTGATTTCTTATTATTTAGTTTTTTGATTTCTTGGTATATCCTTGATATTAATACTCTCAGATGTATAGTTGGCAAAGATTTTCTCCCATTATGTAGGTTACCTCTTTGCTCTATTTACAGTGTAATTTGCTACACAAAAGATTTATAATTTCATGAGGTCCCAGTGGTTGATCTATGGTCTTACTTCCTGAGCAATTTGGATTAAATTCAGAAAGTCTTTGCCTATACAAGTATGTTGAATGGTTTCCCATATTTTTTCCTCTAGCAGTTTCGGAGTTTCAAGTCTGATATTAAGGTCTTTGATCCATTAGGACTTAATTCTTGTGCGTGGAGAGAGATACACATCTATTGTCATCCTTCTACAGATATGTATACATTTTTCCCAGTACCATTTGTTGATAAGGCTGTATTTTATCCAAAGAGTATTTTTGTCAAAGATCGGGTGGCTGTAGCTACCCCAGTCTTACATATGGGCCCTCTGTTCTGTTCCATTGAGGTATGTGTCTGTTTTTGTGCCAGTACCATGTTGCTTTTGTTACTATGGTTCTGTAATATAGGTTAAAATCAGGTATGGTGATACCACCAGCCTTATTTTTGTTGCTCAAAATTGTTTTAGATATTCAAGGATTTTTGTGCTTCTAAATGAATTTTAGGATTGTTTTTTCAATTTCCAGGAAGAATGCCATTGTAATTTTGATGAGTATTGCATTAAATATGTAGATTGCTTTTTTTTAAGATTGACATTTTTACAGTATTGATTCTTCCAATCCAAGAACATGGGGCATCTTTCTATTCCCTAACATCTTTTGCGATTTCTGTCTTGAGTGTTTTAAAGTTTTCAGTGTAGAGATCCTTCACTTTCTTGGTTAGGTTTATTCCAAGGAAATTTGTATTTGATGCAACTATGAATGGGAGTGATTGCCTGATTTCATTCTCAGCATGCTTGTTGTTAGCATATAGGAAGATTACTGATTTCTGAATGTTTATTTTGTATCTGGCTACATTGCTATAAGTGATTATAAGCTCTTACAGTTTGCTGGAAGAGTTTTTAGGATCCTTTATGTATAGAATTATATCATCTGTGTTGCAGTCAGGTTCACAGTGCTGGCAGCAATCACCTGACCAAGAGCAGCTTGTGGAAAAAAGAGGTTTATTTTGGCTTACAGGCTTGAGGAGAAGCTCCAGGATAGCAGGGGGAAACAATGGCATAAGCAGAGGGTGGACATCACCCCCAGGCCAACATAAGGTGGACAATAGCAACAGGAGAGTGTGCCAAACACTGGCATGGGGAAAATGACTATAACAACCATGAGCCCACCCCTAAAAATACACTCCTGGACTGGACAGATTAGTGGTTAAGCACTTACCTGTGAAGCCTAAGGACCCTGGTTCAAGGCTCGATTCCCCAGGACCCATGTTAGCCAGATGCACAAGGGGGCACACACATCTGGAGTTCATATGCAGTGGCTGGAGGCCCTGGCACACCCATTCTCTCTCTATCTGCCCCTTTCTCTCTGTCTGTCACTCTCAAATAAATAAATACAAATAAACAAAAAATAGATAAAAAATACACTTCCTCCAGGAGGCATTAGTTCCCATATCTCCATCAGCTGGCAACCTAGCATTCAGAACACCTAAGTTTATGAGGGACACCTGAATCAAACCACCACATTATGTACCTGACCCCCATAAACTATTAACCATCCATGATGCAAAATGAATGTATTTAGTCCAGCTTTCAAAGTCCCCATAGGTTTTATCAATTCCAATGACGTTCATACATCCCCATAGTCCAAGATCTTTTAACTGAGCCATAATACCAAAATATCCCCCCAAACCCCATAATGGCCCAGAATAAACATTCACACTGCAAAAGATGGCACTGGGAATAGAAAAGAAACTTTCAACCAACACAAGATTTAAACAGGGAAAACATCAAACTCTGTAACTCCAACCACTCCAACCAGTGACAAATCTCCACCTCTGGAATTCAAGTTCTATCCCTCCAGCTAGACTACTCACAGTCCTGGAAAACTTCATCTGGGGTGGGCAGCTCTCCTTAACAGCCATGTTGTGGTCCTGGCATCTCCACTGGGTCTCCACTGCAAACTACAGTTCATCCTCATGGCCCCACAGGGTCTCCATGCAGACATCCAGCAAACCTGCTTCACACTGCCCATGGCCATTTCCAAAACACAAGACTGTGTTGCAAACTCAATGACCCTCTCTTTCCTGCATTTCTTATACTCCACAATATCAGATAGGGTGCCAACTTGTTAATCCGGGGAAGGGGAATAAAGCAGACTTTGAAGAACAGGATACTCCTTGAGCACTCAGGCCCCTTCAAAAGAGTCTACATTCTTCCTGCTGCCCCAGTGTAGGTCAGCTGGCCCAATCTCAAAGGTTGTAATCTCTCAATTGCAGCTGAATGAGCAGCAGTTCACACAAAGATTTTTCTTTCTCTGCCATATCCCTCTGCTCACACCAGTTCATTTCTAGGCAAAGCAACCCTGCACAACTTCTCAGGACATGGGCATAACAGCAAGCCTCACAAAAACTGCTAGCCCAGTCCATGCAAAGCTCTTTCTCACCCTCATAAGCTAAACCTCATAGTCCATAGTTCTTAACTGCATTCAAGTCTTTCAACTCTGACCTAGTCCATCAAGCTGAACTTATAACACTACAAGGCATCTCTTGGGCCAAGGTTTCAAATCCTTCCACATTCCTCTTGGAAATTAGCTCCAAAAGGCCAAAGCCACAACATCAGGTGTCTAGCAACAGTTCCCCTCCTCGTTACCACTTAACTGTTGTAGTCAGGTTTGCATTGCTGGTAGAAATCACCCAACCAAGAGCAGCTTGTGGGAAAAAGAGGTTTATTTTCACTTACAGCCTTGAGGGGAAGCTCCACGATGGCAGGGGAAAATGATGGCATAAGCAGAGGGTGGACATCACCCCCTGCCAGGAAAAGGTGGACAATAGAGACAGGAGAGTGTGCCAAATACTGGCTTGGGGAAGCTGGCTATAACACCCATAAGCCTGCCCCCAACAATACACTCCCTCTAGGAGGCATTAATTCCCAAATCTGCATCAGCTGGGAACCTAACATTCAGAACACCTAAGTTTATGGGGGACACCTGAATCAAACCACGACAATCTGCAAATAGTGATAATTTGATCTCTTCCTTTCCAATTTATATCCCTTTTATGTGTGTCTCTTGCCTTATTGCTATGGCTAAGACTTCCAGTACTATGTTAAATAAAAGTTCAGGCAGTGGACATCTTTCTCTTGTTCCTGATCTTAATGGAAAAGCTTCAAAGTTTTCTCCATTTAGTATTATGTTGGCTCTTGGTTTGTCATAAATAGCTTTTATTATGTTCAGATATGTTCCTTCTATTCCCAGTCTCTAGTACTTTTATCATGAAAGGATGTTGGGTTTTTTCAAATACTTTTCCTGCATCTAATGAGATGATCATATGATTTTTTTTGTCCTTCAGTCCATTTATATAATGTATTACATTTATTGATTTGCACATGTTGAACCATCCCTGTATCTCTGGGATAAAGCCTACTTGGTCAGGATGAATGATCTTTGTGATATAGTCTTGTATTCTGTTTGCCAATATTTTGTTGAGAATTTTTGCATCTGTGTTCATGAGGGAGATTGGTCTGTAATTTTCTTTTTTCTGTCTTTGTCTGGTTTTTGTATTAAGGTAATGCTGGCTTCATAGAAGGAGTTTGGTGGGACTCCTTCCTTTTCTATTTTATGGAAAAGTTTGAGAAGCATTGGTGTTAGTTCTTCCATGAAGTCTGATAAAATTCACCAGTGAATCCATCTGGGCCTGGACTTTTTTTAGTTGGGAGATTTTTTTTATAACTGCTTGGATTGCCTTACTTTTTATAGGCATATTTAAGTGGTTAATCTCCTCTTCTTTTTTAAATGTTTCATTATTTATTTATTTGACAGAGAAAGAAGGAGGGAGAGAGACAGAAAGAGAATAGGCACACCAGGGCCTCCAGCCACTGCAAACAAACTCCAGATGTGTGTGACCCCTGTGCATCTGGCAAACGTGGGTCCTGGGGAATCAAACCTGGGTCCTTTGGTTTTGCAGGCAAGCACCTTAACTGCTAAGTCATCCTTCCATCCTGGTTTATCTCATCTTAATTTAATTTTGGTAGGTCATATAAATCTAGGGAATCATCCATTGTTTTCATACTTTCAAACTTAGTGGAGTATATGTTCTTTTTAAAAAATATATTTTTTATTTATTTTTTCAGAAGCATAGGGAAAGAGAGAGAGAGAGAGAGAAAGAATGTGCACAACGGGGCCTCCAGCCACTGCAAATGTACTCCAGATGAATGCACCACCTTGTGCATCTGGCTAATGTGGATCATGGGGAATTGAACCTGGGTTCTTTGGCTTTTCAGGCAAGTGCCTTAATTGCTAAGCCATCTCTCCAGCCCAAAGTACATTTTCTTAAAGGATGTTCATATGATTTTCTGAATTTCATTGGCATCTGTTGTAATGGTGCATTGTTCATCTCTAATTTTATTAATTTGTGTCTCTTCTCCCTTTCTTTTGGTCAGATTTGCTAAGAGTTTATCAATCTTGTTTATCCTTTCAAAGAACCAACTCTCTATTTCATTGATTCTTTGGATTTTTTTGTTTGTTTCTATTTCATTCATTTCTGCCTTAATCTTTATTTCTTCCCATCTACTGATTTTTTGGTTTGCTGCCTTCTTCTTCTCCTTCTCTTCTCCTTCTCCTTCTCCTTCTCTTCTCCTTCTCCTTCTTCTTCTTCTTTTGTTCTTCCTTCTCCAAGGCCTTAAGGCAAAGCATTAGGTTGTTTGCTTGAGAACTTTCTAATTACTTAATATTGGCCATTAGAGCCACAAATTTCCCTCTTAGGACTGCCTTCATTGTGTCTCGAAGGTTTTAGTATGCTGTGTTCTCAATATCATTTGATTGTATGAAGTTTTTGATAACTTTTTTGACTTCTTTGTTGACCCATTCAACATTTAGTAGTGTATTGTTTAATTTCCATGATTTTGTGTATGCTCTATAGCTGTCCTTGCTGTTGATGTGTAGTTTAATCCCATTGTGATCATATAGAGTGCAAGGAATTATTTCAATTTTCCTGTATTTGTTAGGATTTGCTTTGTGTTCTAATATATGGTATATTTTGGAGAATGTTCCATGTGCTGCTGAAAAGAATGTATATTCTGCATCATTTGGATGAAATGTTCTGTAGATATCTGTTAGGTCCATTTTTGTATGAGCTCATTTAATACACGTGCTTCTCTGTTTATTTTTTGCCAGGATGACGTGTCAATTGATGAGAGTGTTGAAGTCACCTACTACAATGAAATTTGGTATTATCTGTGACCCTAGTTCTAATAATTTTTGTTTGATGAAATTAGGAGACCCCATGTTAGGTGCATATGCATTTAAGATCATAAGGGCCTCCTGTTGGAGTGTTCCTTTAATCAATATGAAGTGATCTTTTTCTTTCCTACCTAATGTTGGTCTGAAGTCTACCCTGTCAGATATTAGGATAGCGACCCCTGCTGGTTTTCTAAGCCCACTTGCTTGAAACACCAATTTCCAACCTTTCACCCCAAGAGAATGTTCATGTTTTGTAGGAAGGTGAGTTTCTTGGAGGCAACAAATTTAAAGATCCTCCTTTTAACCCAGTCTGAAAACCTGTGTATTTTGTTTGGGGCACTGAGGCTGTTGATATTAAGAGTTATTATTGAAGGCTGTGTGTTTATTTTTGCCATTTTTCTCATTTTGTACTTCTTTGGGTTTTACCTTTGCCTTCTTATATTAATTGGTATTTGAGTATGCTTTGTTTTTCCAGGTTCCTCATATGTGTACTTTTCTTTCTCTTCAGCATGGAGGATTTCAAGTATTTTCTGTACTGCTGGTTTTGTCTTCAAATATTCCTTTAGCCTGCTTTTGTTGTGGAATGTCCTTATTTCTCCATCTATTTGAATGCATAGTTTTTCAGGATAAAGTAACCTTAGTTTACAGTTATTATCTTTCAGAACTTAGAATACATCATCCCAAGCCCTTCTGGCTTTTACAGTTTGTATTGAGTAATCTGCTGTTATCCTGATGGGCTTGACTTTGTATGTGACTTGATTTTTCTAACTGCTTTCCATATATTTTCTTTGGTTTGATTATTTGGTAGTAGGGAGAGGTTCTTTCCAGGTTTTGTCTGTTTGCTGTTCTAAAGGCTTCCTGTATCTGCATTGGCATTTCTTTCCCAATTTGGGGGAAGTTTTCTTCTATGATTTTGTTGAAAATGCCTGCTATGCCTTTGGAGTTAAATTCTTCTCCTTCTACTATACCCTGAATTCTTATATTTGATCTTTTATAGAATCCCTTATGCATGTGCTTTTTTTTCTCAGTTCTTCAATGACTCATTCATTATTCAGAAGTGTGATGTTCAGTTTCCATGAGTTTTTATATGCTCTCAGCTTTTCTTAGTGTTGATTTATAGCTTAATCCCATTGTGATCAGATAGAGTACAAAGAATTATTTCAATTTTCCTGTATTTGTTAAGATTTGCTTTGTGTCCTAATATATGGTCTATTTTAGAGAATGTTCCATGTGCTACTAAAAAGAATGTGTGTTCAGCAGCATTTGGATGGAATGTTCTGTATATATCTTCTAGGTCCATTTGTTCTATGATGTCATTTAATCCAGATGCTTCTCTGTTTTTCCTTTACTCCATATATTAACTATTATTTGAATATGGCTTATTTTTTTCCTGCTTTCTCGTGCATGTGCTTTTCTTTCTCTTTAGCATGAAGGATCTCTTCAACTACTTTCTATAAGAGCTGGATTAGTGGTCATATGTTCCTTTGCTTGATATAGTAATCTTGGTTCACACCCCCCTCCACACAAACACCACAGCATACCACAGTACACATAAGCACAAGCAAAAATAAAAGATTATTTAAGAAGATTCAGGAGCAAGTAATATAAGAGTCTAACAGAGAAAGGAAATTCAATATAAGGATAGTCATGTAACCATAAGACACCTAAAGATGTAACCCCAAAGCAATGAAAATTGAGATTCAAAAAATTTCCTGAGTTTAACATTGTTTGAAAAATTAGGCAAATGAGTAACATGTATATTCTAACTTTATTGAACTTTAAAATTAAGAAAAATAACCTTGCAAGCATTCAGAAAAAATGAAAGTCATTCTTACATTCTTCTACACAGTTTGATGTTGTAATAAGAAAAAACACTTGAGCTACATTTTGAAGATACAATTAACATTTTTAAGGTTTTAACATTTAATTTTTGACATTCTACATCATTGTTTGAATGTCAATGAAGAGCTGGAGGTATGTCTCAGTGGTAGAATATTTGTGTAGCATTTGAGAGGTCCTAGGTTCAGTCCCTAGCACTGAAAAGAATGCCAGTGAGATTCCACTTCATACCCATTATTGTCAAAAAGCATAATGATTTTTGTTAAAAATGTAGAAGATTTAGAAACACTGTGCATTGCTGGTGAGTGTGTGAATGGAATAGTCACTACAAATACGGTGTGGCATCTCCTCACAATTTAAAGGTAGATCTATTGCATGATCCAAAAATTCTCCTTCTGGGTATTTACCCAAATGACGTGAAAGTAAGGGCTTGAACACTTGGTAAATCTATGTTCCCAGCACTGTTATTCACAGTTTTCAAAAGGTGGAAGAAACCTAAATGATCATCAATGGATGAATAGATAAATAAAATGTCTTATATACATACAGTTGACTATCATTTAGTCTGAAAATGTAAGTAAATTCCAGCACATACTACCACATGGGTGAATCATATGGATATCATGTTAACTAGCCAATCCCCCCACCAAAAAAATCATGTATTCTACTTGTGTGATGTAAATGGAGTAGTAAATTATATAACGACAGAAAGGAGAATGATGCTCACTGGTAGTAGATCAGAGTAGAGTTGGGGTAGGAATTGGTTATAATTGGTATAACAGATATAGATGTCAGTTTCAGATCTAGTAGTAGCCCTTAAATCCTAGCCAAGGCAACTTTACCTGGCACCAAACTGACATTTAGCCCTTCTATGTACTAGACTGCACTGGACCATCCTCTCTGTATTTGCTGAGACCTGCAGAATCTCTGATAAAAGCAAGCACTTGAACATAGGTATTTCCCAGGATCTGGTTTTTCTGTACCTTGTTATCAGCATTTATCACACCTGTGCTATCTTACACCAGGAAGCGCTCTAAGCCCGGGTTTGCATCAGTTGGGTTCTGCTGACTACTTAGGAGTCACATAAATAGGGTCTTGGTAGGTGGCAGACTGGCTATCCACCACACTGTTAAGTAATCCTTCATAAACTCACTACTCATGACAAAGTGTATTGTATGACTCATTCCTTGGGCTGTCAGTGCTACCTAGTTCTGAAACAGACATTCTTTTATGTCTCCCAGGCAAAGTTATGCAACAGATGACGAAAGAAGTATGGAGTGGGATTAGAGAGCTCAGCAGTTAAAGGCGCTTGCTTGCAAAGTTCAAATTTGATTCCCTAGTACTCATGTAAAGCCAGATGTACAAAGTGGTGCATGTGTCTGGAGTTCATTGGCAACAGCAAGCAACCCTGGGATGCTCATATGCTCCCTCTCCAAGTCTTTCTCAAATAAGTAAATAAATAATGTTTAACAACAAAAAAGTATAGAGATGGATCGTGTAGTGACTACACAACAATGTTAACATTTAATATTTAATACCATAGAATTATGCCCATATGATAGTTGAAATGTAAGTTTATATTATGTTTTATAAATATTATAATGAGAAAATGACCAAAGCCTCCAGTATCTTCTCTAGCTAAAAATGTCTGTGTAGTAACAAAAACTGATTCATATTACCAAAAGTAAAGGGAATAAGCTTATTTGCATGAACTAGGGAGTAAATGGGAAAGTATTTTGAGTAAGAATAAAGGATTTTTGAGTCGGTAATCACCCTGAAACTCCAAACTTAGGATGCTCCTCTGTAAGATTGGCATCACGAATATGTGAAGGCACAATGGGTGTAATGGAATAGTTGGCATTTTGGCACTGGAATGAACTGAGACATAAAGGATTAGTTCTCATCCAGGTGTAGTGGCACACATCTTTAATCTCAGTACTCAGGAGGCAGAGGTAGGAGGATTGCTGTGAGTTTGAGGCCGGCCTACATAGTGAATTCCAGGTCAATTTAGGCTAGAGCTAGATACTACTTGAGACAAAAAGGGGGGGATGGGTGAGTTCTTTGTCCTCTCCAGACTCAGCAGTAAAACTGTAACTTAGACCATTTTTTTGTTCTTTTTTGATGTCTAAAGTGGCCTCTTCACACATACTGTTTTACTTTGGACTGACCAAAGCCATGGAAATAGGAAGCATAGTTCCTATTGTGGTCTTGTTCCCCATGTGTGTGCATGTGTGTAAAGGCCAGAAGTTGATGTTGGGGGTCTTCCTCAGTCACTCTCCACTTTATTCTTAGAATCACTGTTAAAGACAGACCAGCACACAAGCTGTCTGACCTCCTTAGTCAGGCTTCTGGTGGCCCTGCTTTCATCACAATCTGTCTTTCATCTGCTCAATGGCTACCTCAGCATGTTTTAGGAGTCATGAGTCTTCTGGCTCAGAAGATCTGTTTGCATGTTGACTCTGCATTCCTGTATAGTTCTTTGGCATGACTTCAAGCCAAATCTTAAAGTTAATTTACCATTTTTTCTGATAGTTCTGAAATTGTCCTTCACTAGGAAGCCTTGGGCTCTTTGCTCTAAGGTGTTCATATGGTCTCAGGAAAAGTAGGGGAGTAGGGAGATGCACTCTGCACATCTCACCAAAGAGAGGTAGCTCTGGACTACTGGTCAGGTAGGCAACAGGACTTACAGAGCCTACTTCCATCAGACATGGAGTTAGGATTGGGCTATTGTGGACATAATCCAGGCACTACTATATATATCAGAATACTTTTCTTCTCCTAATTGTTCTTGTCTTGGCCCTCTTTGTCTATGGTTACTTGAACCTACAGGGTCATAGTCTTTAAAATATACTAACAGTGGCAAAAGTGACTGTTAGAGAAATCCATGGTCAGCAAATTGCACAGTTATCAAAGTGGTATGTCCTCAAACCAATTCACTAATGGCCTCTAGGAGAGATGTCCTTATTTTGACCACTTGTCTTGCCCCAATTATGTGTGAAGGAACTTTGAACATTGATATATTAAATGAGAAATTTCACCTCAAATGCTATCTATAAGCTAACCATGTTTGGTAGAAGGAAAACAATAATAATATGCCTCAAACTGTTCCTGGAGTCTGCAGACTTCATGGTAGGACACATGGTGTATGACCAACCTAACTTTTTCCTTAAATCTGCCACTACAAAGGAAAGCAGGTGGTCATCCTCAAGGTCCAGTCCAGAGCTATGACTGCTGGCAGGACGCTGCCATATGCTACATGGAAATGATCAGTGACTTCTACCAGCAGTGTTTCTTTAGGGAGGCAAATTACCTGGCATGCATAGATGTGGACATTCAGTTCAGGTAGCACATGAGCATGGAGATTCTCTCTTCCTTGTTTGGCACCCTCTATGTATGCTAGGACTGGTTCAGCAAGAACACCTTCTGCTATGAATGTTGGCCTCAGTCATAAGCCTATATTCCAGATGATATACCCAGGATGCTTATGTGAGGGGTTAATAGCAGAGATTTATAACTTCACTAAAGCCTGTGACGAGGTGAGGATGATGGATAAAGCCAGTCATATTGAGGCCTTCCAGTGTGTGAGAACACTTAAGCAAGTATCTGTTTTACTACCAACCCACCATAGTCCTCTCCTCAGAGTAAAAGTATAGTAATGATATCCTACAATAAGTATGATGGCAGAAGCAGCAGGACATGGCCATTAGCATAAGGCAGATTCAATATTTTTGCCAAAACAATTACAATTTTTTTCATGGAATAATTGTAGAAGCTTCCAGAAAGAGATGATAGAGGGGGTGATGATCACACCGCCCTATTATTGCTTCTTGCATGCTCACCTAACTTAAAATCAGCATTACAAGAAAAGGCAACTAACTCCATTTTTTTCTGCATCACTTAACAAAATTGCCAGCATTTTCTACCACAGTCTAAAATTTAGTCAGGCGGAGCACCATACGACTCACTAGTTACTATTTCACACACATCTAGGGAGGCAAGATTTCAGAGCTCAGCACAAGTTCCAGTTCCGCCACCATCTTGAGCTTCTGAGAACATCCTCAGGATGGATGTGATATGTGGCCTCAGTTATTCTAACATACGAGACATACAAGGTGAGCTATTTGGGGGATCAAAGAGTAAGAGTCCTTCCTGGAAATATAAATTCTTGCCTCTTTGTGACAAGTGCTTCAATCTTTGACCAAGCAATGAATACATGTCCTTGTTTCAGATTCTTGGTATAAATGAAAGGTCTCATCAGTATTCAGGAAAATGATGATCCCAAATGGAGACAATTTTGCTGGCAGCTCTTGGCTTTCTATCCCAGTGCCTTGTCAGCTGTTCACTGAAGCAAAGTAGGTCCTCCTGCCTTCTGCCAGCCTTTGAGGGCTGCCCCATGCCTTGTGTCAATGTATTAGTGATCTGTCCATGTGAACAAGCAGCTGTGGCATGCAGTCATTCAGGGGCTCCATGACTGGAAATTTAGGAGTATACCCCAGCCAGAGGTGCAAGAAGAACCCGTTTCTCTAGGTAAAGCCATTGTCAATGGGCATCTAGTCTCTGGTCCTTCTTCTCTTTGTCCCTCCCTTCCTGGCATCGCATCTTTTTGCCTCATCTTCATTGCCTATCTCTTTCTGTTCCTCATGCTCCTCTTCCCCCATGTTCCTCAGAGATTTTAGCATTTTTAAATTGGCAGAAAATAAGAACTCAGGATTTTATATCTGGTTAAACTATTCTTAAAGTATAAAGGTCACTACAAGTTGTGAACACACTTGATTCAAGAAACATTTCAATAAACTCTTCCTGAAAAAGTTGCTAGAACACAATCTAGGCTCTAGAACAAGAAGATTGCAAAAGCTCCAGGGTAAGGTCAGCTGTAAATTGTAACTACATTCCACTGTAAAGCAAAGACTAAATGATGAGAATACAGCTAACAAAACCAAAGATAAATTACAAATGTTCCATCAACATACAGATAAGGCAAATAACAGTGATGGGAAGAGGAGGGAAAAGTCTGTAAGAGAAAAAGACTAGAAGCATTAGCTTCCTTCCTTCATCTTTTAAGATCCCCAATAAGAGAAACTGTAGGGATAGGGAGATTACTCAGTGGGTAAAGTGCATGTCTTGCAAGCTGGAGGATCTGACTTCAGATTCCCAACATCTACATAAAAGCCAGACATGGTGGCAGCACCTGTAATCCAGTGTGCAGGTAAAGATAGGGGTAAGGCAGAAAGTATTTTGGCTCAGAGTTTCTGTCTATCATAGCAGAGTTCATGGCAATGGAAGAGTGTGGTAGAGTCTCCTCACCTCTTTGCAGGTCAAGAGGCAGAAAGCTAGACCAGAAGCCCAGGAGACCTATTCCCACCAGCCAGGCCCCACTTCTTAGAGGACACATACTCTTCAAAACAACATTACAAGCTAAGGATGGAGCATTCAAAACATGAACCTGTAGGGAACATTTCAGATTCAAACTACAGAAAGTGGCATTTCAATTTGCTAAGCAAAAGATGAACAATAATAAATTATGTTAGCACTGCATACAGTTTATTAATATATCTGTATTCAGTAAATGATTGAAAACCACAATTGAAAACCATTTAAAAATTCACAATGGGGGCTGGAGAGATTCCTTAGTGGTTAAGTCGCTTGTTTGCGAAGCCTAAAGACCCAGGTTCAATTCTCCAGGTCCCACATTAACCAGATGCACAACATGGCACATGCATATGGAGTTTGTTTTCAGTGACTAGTGGCCCTGGTATGCCCATTCTCAATCTCTCTCTCTCTCTTTCCTTCTCTCTCTCTCTCCCTCCCCCTCTCTCCCTCTGTCCCTCTGTATCTAATAAATAAATAAATAAAGCAATTAAAAATTTCATAATGGGAATGGGGAAAGGGCTCAGTGATTAAAGGTTTTTGCTTGCAAAGCTTTGCAGCTTGGTATCTATTTTCTACTACCACATAAATCCAGACACACAATGGTGCACGTATCTGGAGTTCATTTGCAGGGGCAAGAGGCCCTGAAATGCCCATACTCACATATACTGTCTCTCTCTCAAAGGCAAATAAAAATATTTTGAAAATTCATAATGGAGATGCTTAGAGAGAAGATATCAAGATTTGTTCACTTTTAATTCCAGATGACATGCATACTATATGCATGATTATTAAAATTTTCTGTATTAGAAAAGTAATTTATGATAAATATAAAGCAATGTGGCTACTGAAGTAAAACTAAATTGTTTTAGGACAATTAGTCATAAATTTGGGGGAAAATGACTAAAAAATAGACCAGTCAGGTATTTATACCAGGATAACTTTTAAATACATCAAATTTTAAATGTAAAAAAATTAAAGATATCACATAACAAGGCATGGAAAAAATGCATTTATGATGCTACAATAAAATTCCTGAGACAAGTAATTCATAAAGGACAGGCATTTATTTCTCACAAGTATGGAGGTGGGGAAGTCCAAGGTCAAGGCTTCCAGCCTTGACTGAATCAGTTTCTGGTAAAGGGCAGCTCTCTTTGTTCCCAAGATGGTACCTCAAACATTATGTCCTCATATAGTGGAAGACAGAAGATGCAAAGAGCAAAAGAGAACAAAAATTGAGTGCGTCCTCACATGACAGGAGAGGAAATGAATTCCCTCAAGCCCTGTTATAAAAGCACTGTACTCTAAAAGACAGACAGATTTCTGTCAGAGTACTTGATGACCCACCAAAGGTTAGTGGTAAGACCCTACTGCTGAAGACACCTTATGTGGTTGACATGCAAATTAGAATGGCATGGCTGGAAGTTGGAAGAGAGTCAGTCCCCAGACAGTCAGCGCGTCTAGTGCCAGAAGGTGCTACATGGGCGACTGGGGGAAAATGACCAATATCTGTCGAAGCAACACATGGTCTAACCTACTTAGCAGCAAATAACTTGTTGTGATACCCACACAAGTGCAATAGTGGCACACAGCCATGGTGGGGAACCAACTGCTCTTAATTTGGCTAACTGCTCTCCTCAGTGGTACGGGACCCATAGCTGGAACTGGGAAACAAGTCAGAACCATATCCAAACATAAGCCCACTCTCCAATATCAAGCTACCATCAATCATGGGCTACAAGAGGGCCTACACCTATTAAATTCTCTATAAAAAAAAGTAAGGGTTATCTCTTTTGTCCTGGTGCTAACTTACTCTCCATTGGAGAATCTGCTTCTCTTTTTCAGATAGATGTAGATTCTAAGGACAGAGCCACCCCATCATACCTCAAAAGGGCCCTGGCTGAAACTAAGAAAAATTGGCAAAACAAGCAAGGGTGCTGTTTTCCTGATGAACCGGATACCAGCAGAAGGGGGAAGGAGATCAACACAGAGAAAAATCAACTCCTACAAAATCAGAGAGCCAGAGCCTCAGAGGCCCCCAACACCTCATCATAGAAGCAGACCAAAAATGAACCCAACATGGCTCAGGGAAATTTTGCAGAAGAGGGGGCGGAAAGAATGTCAGAGCCACATGTTGGGTCATGATATGCAGAGACATTTATCTTACCCATAACTGTGGGCTAACTCCACAATGCATGACCCATATACCTCAACAAGGAGGGGCCAAGGGGAGGGGGTATGTCACGGATGAGCCTAATAATGGTACCAAACTGACTGTATTTCCTGAACATAAAACTAACTAATAAAGAAAAAAAGAAAAAAAATCAAAAACAATAAATAAATAAATAAAAGCACTATACTCAACCATGAGGATTCTACCTTTATGATTTAATCACTTCCACCCTTTCATACACTTCAAAGAGTGTGTGACCTTGAATGGTGCCACCCACAGTTAGGGTAGGTCTTCCCACCTAAATTAATCCGGTCTAGAAAAATCCCTAAGAGATATGTACAGAGATTTGTTTCCATGATGATTCTAAATCCTATCCAGGTTGACAACCAGAGATTAACCATCATAAATTCATTTTGATGTTTGATAGTTGCTGTAATTGAGATTATTTTGTGGATTTCTTTTTCATCTATTTCATGAATGGTATACAGAAAATGGTATACTGATTGTTATATATTAATCTTCTAGTCTGCCATTGCACTGACTGACAGTTCTAACAGTGTCTTAGTAGAATCTTTTATTGTTGTTCTTTTATATATGTATATGTATATGTGTATATATATATATATATATATATATATATATATATATATATATAGTTGAGGTAGGATTTCAATCTAACTCATTCTGTAGCTCCAAACTGGCCTTGAACTCAGTGATCATCCTATCTCTGACTCCTAAGTGCTGGGATTAAAGGCATGTACCACCACACCCAATTTAGAAAATTTCATAAATACATGATCTGCAAAGGACAGGTGTATTCATACTTTCCAGTTTTGATAATCTTTACTTTTTTTTCTGGCCTACATACAAAGGGCCAAAACTTGGAGCAATGTGTTGAATAAAAGTGGTGAAAGTGATCACCCTTCTCTTGTATAGCATGCATATTTAACTTTTCAAAAAGTGAAAGAATCAGTGTTTATATTCTCCAGGACTCTAGCTACCATTCTCTTTCTTATATAATATCTCTGTTTGATTTATGCTATTTATTTCATACATGGCCTCTCAGGTCCAATCCACCTCTTTCCTACTAAACTCTGTTGTAGGTGCTAAAGACTGTATTTCCCAGGCTCCCTGCTGGCTGAACTTCTTTTGTCTTTTGTTTCTAGGAGCACAGAGAAGGGTAAATGGTACTAGGAAAACATTCCTTTTCACTTTCCAGTTCTGATAAGCATTTCCCAACAGAATTTTTCTTAGCCCAGTCCTCAGCTTTCTTAAGAATGCCTATGGGGCTGGAGAGATGGCTCAGCAGTTAAGGCCTGATGGCCTGGGTTCAATTCCCCAATACCCTTGTAAAGCCAGATGTATAAAGTTGCATATGCATCTGGAGTTGTTTGTTGTGTCACTAGGCCCTGGTGTGCCCATTCTCTCTCTTTCCCTCTCTCTGTCCTTGCAAATACATAATTCTTTTTTTAAAGATTGTCTAACATCAGTTCTAGCTGCTTCCTTTAGAGCAACTAGCAGCATGCTGGGACACTGAGATGTTCAAGTTGCAACATTCTACAAATGAACCAATCAGCAGGAATGAAAATGCCAGTCAGAGTCCAAGCCAAATATGGTGTTAGACTGCCACCCTGTGGATATTGTCAGTACATACTGCATTGACACAAATTTTAGTGAAAGATAGTATTAGTCATGCAGTATTAATATCACAGAGGGAAAAAAAGAAACAGAATTCATCACCACTTCTGCTGTGATGACTTCTGGGCCCCGAGAGATTAGGTGGAGGTGACCCATCTCAAGGCAGATAGCCAGCTCTCTCCTTCTTCTCCTCCTCCTCCTTCTCCTCCTCCTCCTCCTTCTTCTTTTTTAATGCAAGAATAAGAGTAAGAGAGAGAGAAATCTGGCACACCAGGGCCCCCAGCCCTGCAATTGAACTCCAGATGCATGTACCTCCTTGTGCGCATGTGAGACTTTGCATGCTTGCATCACTGTGTATCTGGCTTCTGTGGCACCTAGAGAGTCAAACATGAGTCTTTAGGGTTTGCAGGTAAGTGCCTTAACCACTAAGCCATCTCTCCAGCCCTCTCTTCTTTTTTAATTTTATTCCTTATTTTAATATCTAGTTCAAAATAATGGAAATGAGGGCTGGAGGGATGGTTTAGCGGTTAAGCGCTTGCCTGTGAAGCCTAAGGACCCTGGTTTGAGGCTCGATTCCCCAGGACCCACGTTAGCCAGATGCACAAGGGGACACACGCGTCTGGAGTTCGTTTGCAGTGGCTGGAGGCCCTGGCGCGCCCATTCTCTCTCTCTATCTCTGCCTCTTTCTCTCTCTGTCTGTAGCTCTCAAATAAATAAAATAACAAAAAAAAATTTAAAAATAATGGAAATGAGAAGTAAAATCACTTTTGCCATATTTTTTTATTTTTATTTATTTATTTGAGAGCGACAGACACAGAGAGAGAAAGAGTCAGAGAGAGAGAGAGAGAGAATGGGCACGCCAGGGCCTGCAGACACTGCAAACAAACTCCAGACACGTGCACCCCCTTGTGCATCTGGCTAACATGGGTCCTGTGGAATCGAGTCTCGCACCGGGATCCTTAGCCTTCACACGCAAGCGCTTAACCACTAATCCATGTCTCCAGCCCTTTGTCATATTTTTTAAGTGATTTCTATTTCCAAAACACTTTCTTAAAGCAGTCCCTATTGGTTACACTGCAGTATCTTGTAATTCAGTAGATATGAGTTGAAGCTTGGTTTTGTTTTAGAAATAGTGCTGAATATCTGTATTTGTAAATTGGGAGAATTGGATTGTAAAAAAAAATTAACATTGAGACATTGCTACTATTGAATATTCAGACCTCATCCAATTTTTCCCAATTAGTCTCATAATGTTCTTTATGTTTAAAAGATTCAAGTCAGGAGGAACAGTGTGTTTTGCATCTCTTCAATCTCCTTCAGCTTGGGGAAGTTCTTTAAACTTATCTTCACTATCATGATGACAATTTTAAGATGATAGATCATTTATTTTGTAGAATATCTTTCATTTGTGTTTGTACAATTCTCATTATTAGATTTATGTTATGTATGAAAATCTGTATCCTCTAAAATACTTACATTAAAACCCTAATCGCTGTGCTGGGAAATAATTAAGTCATGGGTATGAAGACCTAACGAATGAGATTTGCCATTCTAAAAAGAGGCCAGAGAACTAAGCTGGCTCTTTCTTCTTTGTGGAGACTGCAAGACAATAATAGAGTAAAGCAGGAAGAGGCACCACAAAGACCTCAGCATGCTGACAGCACTGCTTCAAAATCAGCCTTCAAATGAATCTTGTATGTCCTCAATTTTTGTTCCCTTTCAACGTCATATTTACTCTCATAGGCCTTGTAACCTTCCATAATTAATTTTAGGGTTAATTTTATATCAGTTACTATCAAAAAGTGGGCTGAGATTATGAGAACTGTATTGAGTCTAGATCAATTTAGGAAGAACTGTCATCCTAATATGATTAAAACTTCTAATCCATGAATGTGAAGTATCTCTAAATTTATTTATATCTTTAACACTTTTATAAATAGACATGTTTTATATTTATATGCAAATTTATTCCAAAATATTTTATTATGATGATTATACTGAGATTTGAACTTTAGGTAGATTGATTTTAGACATTTTGTTGCTAACAGTTAAAGCAATTCTAGAGCCAGACTGCTTGGGTTTAATTCAAGGTCACATAAACTTAACAAGCCTTAGTGAAGTCACCTGGCCCATCTGTGTCTACTTTTTAAACAAAGATTTATTTACTTATTTATTAGAGACAGAAAGAGAGGGAGAATGGGTGTGTCAGGGCTTCCAGCCACTGCAAACGAACTTCAGACACAGGTGCCACCATGTGCATCTGGCTTACCTGGAACTTGGAGACTCAAACCTGGATCCTTAGGTTTCGCAGGCATACACCTTAACTGCTAAGCCATCTCTCTGGCCTTTGTCTGCTTCTATAAAGTGAAGGTAGTAACAACATCCACTTAACTTTGCTGTTTGATTTCAGTTGATTCATGTAACTTTTAAAGAACAGTGCCTGGCACATAGTGGATGCTTGGTACACAGCAGATGCCTGGTACACAGTGGATACCTAGTACATAGCAGTTGTCTGGCTGCATAGCAATTGTCTGGTGCATGTGCATGTCTGATACATAGCACATGTCTGGTACAGAGTAGATGTCTGGTACAGAGTGGATGTCTGGTATATAGTGATGTCCAGTACATAGTGAATGTCCAGTGCCAGTGGATGTCAGGTATACAGCAGAAGTCTGGTACACAGCAGATCTCTGGTACAGAATGGATGTCTGGTGCTCAGCGAATATCTAGTACATGGCAGATGTCCAGTACCAGTGGATGTCTGGTACACAGCAGATGTCTGGTACAGAATGGATATCTGGAACACAGTAGATGTCCAATACCAGTGCATGTCTGGTACACAGTGAATGTCCGGTACAGAGTGGATGTCTGGTACATAGTGGATATCTGGTACATAGTGGATGCCTGGAAAATATCAACAGATGTTATTCACACAAATCCTGTCATCCTTACAAAATTTCATATGGCAGGATAATATTTTGGAAATATTAACCTCGCTCTTATTCACTCTTTCCTTGTCTCTCCTTCCATATTCCCTTTAAGCAACTATACAGCTGTGAGCTCACTATTTTATGAGAGGGATGAATCAGATTATAAAACAAAAATTTAAAAACTCTTCCTTAAGTTAATTTTTTAAAACCAAAGCACATAGGAGAATAAACTGAGATCTATACATTGATAAAGAATTTGGGGAAAACATAAGTGGGGGCTGGAGAGATGGCTTAGTGATTAAGGTGCTCGCCTGTGAAGCCTAAAGTTCCACATTGAATTCCCCAGTACCCACATAATCCAGATACATAGATGGTGGAGTTTGCAGTGGCCAGAGGCCCTGGTGTGTGCATTCTGTTTCTCTGTCTTTCTATCTGCCTCTCTCTCAAATAAATAAATAAATAAAATATTTTAAATAAACGTAAGTGGAAAGGAGTGGCATTTCTTACTTCCTCATATCCCTACCCAAAGCTACCCTTAACTTAGAATGAAATTTCTTCAGACTGATAAAGAAGACAACATGGTTGGGAATTGGAAAGAGTATACCAATTGCTAGATCCAAAGGAGACAGGCCCTGTACCCTGGTCTACAGAACATCAGAAAATCAGTAAGGTCCACACATGATTCTGTGGCAGGAGGAAGAAGGAGAGTTACCTTGGTCATTGGGGTACCAACATGACACTAGAGAAAAAAATGATAGGAGATGAGATCATGTTGAGCAGGCTTTAGTTGACCTTGCAGGTAGTCCTCTAGCATGGTGGGTGGTGAAAGAACAGAACTGAGTGCATGCCCTTACATATGACATGGATTGCACACCACCATACCTGAAGGGACATGCAGACAGGAATGAAGCCAGCTCACTGACAAATGGTGTGGATCTAAGACTGAGAACCACAGAGGACAATGGAAATTTCAGATGACTCCTTTTTTCTCTTTCAATTTATTCTTTTTCTCTCTTTTCTTTATCTTGACTTTCCCCCTGGCTATATCTTCAGTGCTTTAGTCTGTCTGGTTTCCTGATGAGGACAAAGGGGAGGTAGGAGGGAACACACAGTCATCTGAGGAGCCTGATGTCTGTGATCTACTCTGGGACTGGTGCAGTTTTGGCTTTGGTTCTTTCTGTTGCTTGTGTTTCCCTTTGCAACTGTCAGTCCCAGCATCTTCAGGAGTTGTTTGTGTGGTTTTATGCATGTATAGAAAACCTAACTGCCATGTTGGAAAGCTCAGGTAGAGGACATGGGACCAGGCTGCTCAGGCTCAGCCTCCAGGATGCAAAGCAGCACTGGACTTCCTGCCGCCCATGCGCTAGCCAGGGAAAGCCAGCCCACCTCTCTCTCTATTCTTGATATGTTGATGTATCCTTGTCCTCTCAAGTATTCTCCATCTGTAAAATAGAACTGATTCTCCAACCAAAAGTGAGAACAGTTTGAATAAAAAGGGATAAGCCTAGTTATTAGAAAGAGATATTCATGTGTATATACACTCTTCTTAGAGCATTGGGGGTTCTCTCTGGAGCCTATTGATTTCCCGTCCCCAGGGAATCTGGCTTGGTTCCCAGAGCCAGAGATGAGTTCTCTCCTATTGAGTGGGTATCATGTCCAATCCATGAAGAGTTGATTACCTACATCAGCTGTGTGCCACTATTGCACAAGTTATAGTTCTTGCTCAGCTGGTCAATTTTGTAACTGGCAGAATCTGCTTATTCAATCTGTTGGCAATGGTTATTCTCCAGCCATTCTCATAGCACTTTCCAGCACTATGAGGGCTGGCCAGGAGGGAACCGGATTTCCACTCAGTTCCAGTATGGTCACTTGATGTCCTGTGGCCATAGGCTGTGGTGTCTTTAGCAATAGGGACTTACGGTTTAGCTCTTGCAGGTAACCAAGTGTTTTGGCAATGATCTGTATTGCTTTGAGGACCACATGTCTCCCTGGCCAACAGGTCATTGTGGGGTGGGACCCAATTCTGTCCCTGGATAATACCAGCCATAGCCCATGTTTTTAGGGTTACCTTTTATGTAGCTCTTCTGTTGTGGTCTCTCCTGCCCCTTACTGCCTGAAGAGGAAAGGAGATGGAGTGAATACACAAAACTAATAGCAAAATGAATCAATTCCATAGAAATCTTCTTACTGGATACTAGTGTACAAATCATAACCCTGAAAGATGAGATTTCTTTTAATCAAGAAGTGTTAAAAAGTGTGTTGTGGGCTGGAGAGATGGCTTAGTGGTTAAGCGCTTGCCTGTGAAGCCTAAGGACCCCGGTTCGAGGCTTGACTCCCCAGGACCCATGTTAGCCAGATGCACAAGGGGGTGCACACATCTGGAGTTCGTTTGCAGTGACTGGAGGCCCTGGCACACCCATTCTCTCTCCCTCTCTCTATCTGCCTCTTTCTCTCTCTGTCTGTGGCTCTCAAATAAATTAATAAAAATAACAAAAAAAAATTTTTTAAGTGTGTTGTAAGAGGGACAACAAAGGAATTGTTCAACTGAGTTTCAGGTAGAAAATGGATGAGAAAAGACATTTAATGCTGCAAATAGCCTTTCAGGGGAATACAGCCACAGTATATACTCCTAATTGAACTAATTTTGGGTCCTATCTATAACTTATTTTGATAATATGATGTATGTATTACATGTGCAGAAGTCATGCTTCCCTATCTACATTACACATTCACAGAGCATTTAGATGTTCAATATACAGCCCAAAGTATGCCAAGTGCTGAGGCCAGAACAATATACTTGAAAAATTATTATACTGAGAGTGGAGTCAAGATGGCATCTGCCTAACCATGCCTCACCTCACAGGGAAGAAAAGGCAAGATCTTTAGGGTTCATTGGAGTTTTTAGGGGTTTACAGATCCTAGTAGACCTCCAGTGGGAGGGCATGGAGCTGCAAAGTAGGGAATCTGCTGATTCCCATGTTCATGGGTAGCCCACCAGTCCCCCAACCCCCACAAGCAGCTGTCTAGGCCACAGTCCAGGCGGCAGGTTCCTCCGGCACTAATGGCAGGCTAAGCAGACCCAGACCAGCAGGCTAGCATTTCCTCCTCCCTAGGTGTTCCTGCCACTGCTAAGCGCAACACAGCCGGCTGTCCCACTCGCCACCGCCCCCTCCCCACCCCAGTGTGCAGACCCAGGCCAGCAGGCTAGAGTTCCCCCACCCTAGGCTTTCCCACTACCGCGGAGTTGCACACAGGAACACTGTCCCACTCGCAGATGCCAAACTCCCCCACCCCCAAGCAGGCTAGCATTCCTCTCTCCCTAGGCTTTTCCACCACAGGGGACCTCCACACTCAACCAACCTCCCCACCCACCCCTTAGCCCTGCGTGGACCAGGTCCTACTGCACTTCCTGCAGGCTACTCGGACCCAGTCCAGCAGGCTGTCCTTCACCCCTCCTTCCCCTTTCCAGCCACCCCACCAGGACTGCTGCCAATCCTACCATGGCCCTCCCCCCACCCCCAGCCACCACCATGCCCCCCGCCCCCCCCCACACACATCACTGGCAGCAGTCCCATATATATACTCACCCTGCCTTGTCAAAGGACCCAGCACTCCATTACCCCCTGCTACATGGTACCAACAGACCCACTGTCCCATCCCCTCACCCATCAGCATCTCAGAACCACCACACATTCCCATCCTCCCCACCTCTGCAGTCCAGCCACACCAGTCTGCTTTGTCCCATTCTCCCACATCCCCTGTCCCCTCACACCACCTGACCACTCAGTCCATACCCCGAAACACCAAACAACAAGCCCCTTCATCAGGTCCTCTGCCCCAACCACAGCCTCACAGCTTCCCTCTGAGCAGGCAAGATCCATTGCCATCAGAAGCCTAGTTGAAGCAAACATGAAAGTGAATAATCACCGAAGACATTTCAAGGCTACAGCTTCCTCCTAAATTAAATAAGATTCCTACACTGTAATGGGCAGAGCACAGTGCAAAAGGAAAAATCAAATTCAATTAAATCAAAGAAGATTGCACAGTCCCACAATGGATGTCTCTGATCAAAACATAGAAGAGACAATAGGATCAAAACCCCAAAATGAAGATACAAGCTATGCAACACTGGCCAAGCAAAGTTTCTTCTCAGACAAACATACAATAAGCAGAGTCAATAGATTACCACAGAATGGGAGAAAATGTTTGCTGGTGTACAACAGACAAAGGCCTAATTTCTAGAATCTATAAAGAACTCAAAAACCTAAACAAAGAAGTCAAACAACCCACTCACAAAATGGGGCAAAGAACTGGACAGCAGTTCTCAGAGAAAGAAATACAAATGGCAAACACACATTTAAGAAAATGTTCAACATCCCTAATCATCAGGGAAATGCAAATTAAAACAACTGTAAGATTCCACCTTACCCCAGTAAGAATAGCAAACATTAAAAAATCTAATGAAAACAAATGCTAGTGAGGATGTGGAGAAATAGGAAGACCCATTCACTGTTGGTGGAAATGTAAGATGGTATAACCACTATGGAAAGCAATATGGAGACTCCTAAAAGGTTGATTATAGAGTTATCAACAGAGCCAGTTATTCCCTTACTGGTAATTTACCCTAAAAGCTCCATGGCTCAGTTCAGAGAGATTTGCTCAACCATGTTTATAGCTACTCAGTTTATAATAGCTAAGAGTTGGAATCAACCCAGATGTCCATCATTAGATGAGTGGATAACCAAGATATGATATATGTACATTATGGAATTCTACACAGCAGTAAGGAAAAATGACACAATGAAATTTGAAGAAAAATGGTCTAACTTGGAAAAGATCATTCTCAGTGAACTCACCAATCACAGAAAGATAATTGTCACATGGTCTCACTCATGTGTGGCTCCTAACCTGAATCTGCCCAAGATGCTGACATACCTAATAAGCATCTCAAGGACCAGACAACAGGGAGGGTGGTGCAGGAGGGGAAGATAAGGGTGGGGGAAGGACACAAAACTGGACTCAAATGGAAATGGTACCATAAAATCCTATATCCTGAAAGACAGACTAAAAGGTTGAACCTTCATCAGGTCCTGAGAGGAAACACCTGAATCACAGGGCCCTGGAGAGGGTATGATAAAGACTAACCTTAATCTTTCTCTCTCTCTCTCTCCCTCTCTCTCTCTCTCTCTTCCTTCTCTTTTATATAACCTATCTTTTCCTTTCTTCTTTCCCTTGATGCTGGCCTGTAAATCCCGGTACCAGCATGCAGTTAACATCTACAATGAGGTGTTGATCAGAGTGACCTTCAAGGTTTCGCAAAAGGAGACAGATCTCTGTCAGAGCACTTGATCACCCCCCTGAATTTAATGGTAAGATGCTACTGCTGAAGACACCATATGCTGTTGGTATGGTACATGGAGTGATCTGGCTAGAATCTGGAAGAGAGTCAGTCCCCAGACAGTTAGCTCATCTGGTGCCAGAAGGTGCTACATGAGTGACTGAGGGAAAATGACCAACATCTGTCCAAGCAACTCATGGTCTAAGCTACTCAGCAACAAACAACCTGACGTGATGCTCACACAAGTGCAATAGAGACACACAACCATGGTGGGTAACCAACTGCTCTTGATTTGGCTACCAGATCTGCTCAGTGGAACAGAACCTATAGCTGGAACTGGGAAACAAGTCAGAACTATATCCAAAAACTGAAACTGCTCTCCAATATCAAGTTCCTACCAATTGTGGGCTACAAGAGGGCCTGCACATATTAAATTTTCTCTAAAATAATAATGGTTATCCCATTTATCTGGTGCTGACTTCACTCTCTGTTGGAGAATTTGCTTCACTTTTTCAGATGGACACAGAACCTGAGGAGAGAATCAGCCCATCGCACCCCACCAGGGCCCCAGCTGAAACCATAGAGTAATTGGGGAAGTGAGCAAGAGTGCTGCTTTCTTTGTGAACCTGGTATAAGGATGAAGAAGGTAGACACAGGGAAAGCTCAACTCCTACCAAACCAGATATTCAGAGACACTGAGGCTCTCAAGACCTCATCATTGAAGTAAACCTAAAATGAACCCAACATGGCTCAGGAAAATTTGTGGAAGAGGGACTGGAAAGATGGTTAGAGCAACAAGTTGGGACATTACACACAGAGACATTGCCTCTTCCCCATAACTGATGGCTGCCCCCATAATGCATGCCCCACATCCCCCATAAGGTGGCTCCCTTTGGACAGGGAGGACAGGGAGGAGGCTAACGATAGTACCAATATGGCTGTATGCACACTGTGTACATAACTAATAAAAAAGAAAATAACCATTATACTATATGAAAAATCTGTATCTGAGCACATCACTACCTCAGAACCCCAGAGGAGATGTGATTAATTTGCATTCCATTCACATTGCCAAGAACTCTATATTAGCTTTATAACAAGTGCTCAACATATGAATGAGCAGATGAGCTAATGAAAAATAAACGATGCAGATAAGAACTGGGAATTACCCAGACTGTTTGGAAGAAAATTATGGAAAAGTGAATTGGTGTCCTACTTTTGAAAATATGGGGTTAATGATGAAAAAGATCAGAGCTGAGGTTCTTCAAGGTCTATCACAAGCAGAACTCATTTTCATATACCTTAGAAGAAACAAGTACTGAGAAATTTGCATGGCCTTACAGAACATGACTCCTTGTGGAATTGAATTTCACAGCATCCTAGCACATTGTGTCTGACACAGGAAAGGTATCCAATCAGTGATTGTTTTAATTAAGTAAAGAGGGAAGAAGGCAGGTGTTGAGCCAACTAATAAGGAAGTATTGCAATTATTACATCACTTACAGAGCTTTTACTTCTTTGAAATCAGAAAGTCTTCTATTTAACAGGGAAGTTGTCACTTGATATCATTTTATTAGTAACATTTGCTGCATTTTTTTAAGTATCAGGTATTTGATTCCGTAGAGTAATATTATTTGACAGAGAAAAAATATATAGAACTGAGAAAAGTGAATGCACAGTTTACATCTTTCAAGGAAAAAGCCAGTCCCAGTAATGCATGCCTGTAATCCCAGGAATTTTGAGACTCTGTGGATAAAAGTGCTTGCAGTACAAGTGTGATGACCTGATTTTAGAGCCCCAGAACCCACATAAACTGAGCATGGTGGCATGCACCTGTATCCTAGAGTCCTAGGGCAAGAACAGAGGCACAAATAGGAGAATCACCCCCGGAACTGGAAGGCCAGAAAGCCTGGCATACACAGAACAGAACAAGATGAAAAGTGGAAAGCAAGGAGTAACACCTGAGGTTGTCCTCTGACCTCCACATGCCTTGCCTACTCTCTTTCTCTCTTTCTCTTCCTCTCTCTCTCTCTTCTCTCTCTCTCTCTCTCTCTCTCTCTCTCTCTCTCTCACACACACACACACACACACACACACACACAGAAAGAGAGAGAGAGAGAGAAATTGGAAGGTAATTAGGAATATGTGCTCTGGAGTCACACTACCTGGTAATCACAGCCCAGCCTGATCACTTACTAGCTTTTCAACCTTGGGTAAGTTATTTACTTCACCAACAATCTGAGTCTCACTTTCTTTTTCTTTATCTTTTTAAAAAATGTTTTATTTTTATTTATTCATTTGAGAGAGAGAAAGAGACAGAGAGAAAGAGAGAGAATGGGTGTGCCAGGGCATCCAGCCACTGCAAACAAACTCCAGACACATGTGCCAATTTGTGCATCTGGCTTACATGGGTCTTGGGGAATTGAACCGAGGTCCTTTGGCTTTGCAGGCAAGTGCTTTAACTGCTAAGCCATCTTTCTAGCCCATCTTATCTTCTTTTTTTTAAGACAGAGTCTCACCAGGTTGTTTAGGCTCTCCAAGAACTCACCATGTCACCCAAAATTTTGATTTGTCTTAGTTTGGTTTGGGTTTTGGTTGTTGAAGACAAGGTTTCACCCTGTAGCTCATTCTGGCCTCAAACTCATGGCAATCCTTCTGCCACATCCTCCTACATGTTAGGATTACATATGTTGAGAGACCACATGTACTCCCAGCTAGAACCTCAATTTCATTATTTGCAAGATTGGGATAATACTAGAAAATATTGTGAGAATGTAATAAAATGTACACTTTACCACATATACTTGACAAGAACTGTAACTAGCATGAACAGTAGAACATGACTAAATTGAGAACTATTTTACATACATATATTTGAGTGGGTATGCATGCACTTGTGTGCACCTGCATGTAGAGGCCAGGGTTCTACATTGGTATCTTCCTCAGTTGGTCTCCACTTTTATTTATTTATTTGAGAGAGAGATTAAGAGAGAGAAAGAGAGAATGACCATGCCAGGGCTTCTAGCCACTGAAAATGAATTCCAGACACATGTGCCACCTTGAACATCTGGCTTACATGGGTTCTGGGTAATCAAACCTGGATCCTTAGTCTTTGCAGGCAAGTGGCTTAACTACCACTAAGACATCTCTCCAGCCCTCCACTTTATTTATTTATTTTTAATTTATTTCAAAAGAGAGTCAGATCAAGACACAAGAAGCTAACAGAACTCCAAACAGACTATACCAAAGGAGAAATTCTCAAGGACATATTATCATCAAGACTCTAAACAACAAAAACAAAGAAAGAGTCTTAAAAGCAGCAAGAGTGAAACAATACATTCCATATAAAGGTAACCCCATCAGAATTACCTCAGATTTCTCAATGGGAACCCTGAAAGCCAGAAAGGTCACTGCAAAGTATAGTGACCTATGGCTTCCAACCCAAACTACTGTACCCAGTGAAAATATTCCTCATAAGAGATAGTGAAAGAAAAACTTTCTAGGATAAAGCCAGCTCTACAAATATATGAACACAAAGACAAACCTACAGAGGATACTTCAGGGAATTATCCACACAGAACAGTCAAATAACCAATCTCAAGAGCCTACAAGAAGCAGACCACAATAACCATAACTAGAGAAGGCTCAAAAAAGTACAAAGTCCAAGAAAACTGCAAACTCCATACAGCACCACAATATGGCATAGATTAGATCAAACATTACAGTTATTAACTTAAACATTAATGGCCATAATTCTTCCATCAAGAGACACAAATTAACATGGTGTATCAGAAAAATGTACCCCTCAATCTGCCATCTTCAGGAAACTCATCTCACCACTGAAGACAGACACCTCCTCAGGGTGGAAAATGATATTCCAAGCAAATGGAAATAAGAAGCAAGTAGGTGTTGTAATACTAATATCATATAAAATAGTCTTCAAAACAATAGTAATCAAAAAATATAGAGAAGCCTACTTCTTATTCATCAAGGGAGGATATCACAATCATCAATCTATGTGCACCAAACACAAGTGCACCACAATTTATAAAACAAAACCTACTTGACAACAAAACAGGAATAACCAACAATACCATCATAATTGGGGACTTCAATACTCCACTATCATTGACAGACAGATATCAAAACAGAAAATCAACAGTGAAGTAAGAGAGCTCAACAAAACCATAGATCAACTAGAACTAACGGACATGTACAGAACATTCTACCCAAAATCTACAGAATACACATTCTTCTCAGTAGTCCATGGAACCTTTGCCAAAATATATCATATATTAGGTCATAAAGCCTGCCTCCATATATTGAGGAAAATTGACATAATTTCCTACATGATATCAGATTACAATGCTGCATTGCTAGAAATTAACAACAAGGGATGTGCCAGGAACTCCATCAGCTCCCAGAGACTGAACAACACACTTTTAAACAATAAATGGGGAGTGCAGCAAATCAAAAGGAAATTGTAAAATTTCTAGAATTGAATGACAGTGAGAACACAATGTACCAAACCTTATAGGACACAATGAAGGCAGTCCTTAGGTGAAAATTCATAGCACTAAATGCCTTCATAACAAAGACAGAGAGATCCCAAATCAATAACCTAACCATCCATCTAAAGGCATTGGAAAAACAAGAAGAATCCAACCCAAAAAGCTCCAGATGGAAAGAAATAATCAAGATCACAGCAGAAATTAATGAATCGTACACTAAGAAAACAATTAAGAAAATTGATGAAACAAAAAGCTTGTTCTTTGAAAAAATAAATAAGATTGATAAGCCCCTGGCCAATTTGATCAAGCAGAGAGAGAGAGGCTTCAAATTAACAAAATTAGAAATGAAAAAGGAAAGGTCACAACAGATACAAATGAAATTGGAAGAATCATGAGGACTTACTTCCAAACACTCTACTCCACAAAACTGGATAATCTGGAAGAAATTGATGAATTCCTGGACACATACCACCTACCAAAACTAACCTAAGAGAAGATTAATGTCTTAAACAAACCTATTACACCCATTGAGAATTAAAAGGTAATCACAAACCTCCCCAAAATGAAGAGTCCAGGACCAGATGGCTTCTTAGCCTAATTCTATCAAACCTTCATGGAATAACTGAAACCAAATTTCCTCAAACTGTTCCACATAATCAGAGAACAGGGAAAGCTCTTCAAGTCCTTTTATGAAGGCAGCATCACCCTAATACCAAAACCAGTTACAGATGCAACAAGAAATGAAAACTATAGACCTATATCCCTGATGAACTTAAATGCAAAGATCCTGACCAAAATCCTTGCAAATCAAATTCAACAACACATCAAAAGCATTATCCACCTTGATCAAGTAGGGTTTATCCCAAGAATGCAGGGATGGTTCAACATATGGAAATCTGTCAACACAATATACCACATAAATAAACTTAACCATAAAAGCCACATGATCATTTCAGTAGATGCAGAAAAGGCCTTCAACAAAATACAACATCATTTCATAATCAAAACATAGAGAATAGGCATGGATGGCTTATATCTCAACATAATAAAGGCTATATATAAAGTACTTAATGCCCAAATAATATTGAATGGGGAAAGACTCAAGGAAATCCCATTGAGATCAAGAACAAAACAGGGGTGCCTGCTCAAACCTCTGTTCTTCAACATAGTGCTAGAAGATAGAAATAAAATAGAGATAGAAATAAAAGGGACACAAATAGGAAAGGAAGAAGTCAAGTTAGCCCTATGTGCAGATAACATAATCCTATACATAGGTTACCTGAAAGACTCCATCTTAAAACTCCTAAAGATGATTAATTCCTTTAGCAAAGTAGCATGATATAAAATCAACACACAAAAATCAGTAGCCTTTCTATATGCAACAAAGACACAGAAAAAGAAATTAGTGACACTGTACTATTTTCAATAACAAAAAATAAAATAAAGTACCTTTGGAATAACACTAAACAATGATGTGAAAGACATGAATAATGAAAACAAAAACACTGAAGAAAGAAATTGAGGACTTGAGAAGATGAAAAGACTTCCCATGATTCTGGATAGGCATAATTAACATTGTGAAAATGGAAATCGCACCAAAATCAATATACAGATTTAATGCAATATCAATAAAAATCCCAGCATCATTCTTCACAGAGATAGAGAAAATGATCTCAAAATTCATATGAAATGGCAGCAGTCCTTGAATATCCAAACATATCCTCAGCAAAACAAACACCTCTGAAGACACAGCACCTTATCTAAAGCTACATTACAAAGCCATAGTAACAGAAACAGCATGGTACTTGCATAAAAACAGGAATATAGAACAATGGAACAGAATTGAAGACCTGGACTTTAAGTCAAGTAGGTACATCTACTTGATCTTCAACAAAGGCCCCAATAACAGATGGGAGAAAAGATAGCATCTTCAACAAGTTGTCTGGACAAACTGGATATCCATATGCAGAAAAATAAAATTAGATACACACATCTCACCATGCACAAAAATTAATTCCAAATGGATTAAAGACCTCTATATAAGATCTGAAAGTCTTCTACTGCTGGGAGAAAATATAGCAGGAACTCTCCATGATACTCCATAATACAGGAGTGTGGAAAGATTTCCTGAACAAAACCCCAGTAGCTCAAGAACTTAAAGAATCATCCAAACAATGGGATCTCATGAAGCTGAAAAGTTTTTGCACAGACAAACACACCATAAGCAGAGCCAATAGACTACCCACTAATGGGAGAAAACTTTTACCAGCCATACAACTGACAGAGGCGTAAGGTCTAGAATCTATAAAGAACTCAGAAATCTAAACAATAAAAAATCAAACAACCTACTCACAAAGTGGAGCACAGTACTGAATAGGGAGGTCTCAGAGGAAGAAATACAAGTAACAAACACACACTTAAGAAAATGTTCAACATCCCTAACTATCAGGGAAAGGCAAAATAAAACAACTATGAGATTCCACCTTACCACAATAAGTATAGCAAACATGAAAAAAATCAAATGAGGCTGGAGAGATTGCTTAGTGGTTAGACACTTGCCTGTGAAGCCTAAGGACCCCGGTTTGATGCTCAGTTCCCCAGGACCCACATAAGCCAGATGCACAAGGTGGCGCATGCATCTGGAGTTCGTTTGCAATGGCTGGAGGCCCTGGTGTGCCCACTCTCTCTCTCTCTCTCTCTATCTATCCGCCTCTTTCTCTCTCTGTCACTCTCAAATAAATAAATAAAAATAAACAAGATTTTTTTTTTAAAAAATCAACAAATGTTGATGAGGATGTGGAGAAATAGGAACCTCATTCACTGTTGGTGGGAATGTAAGGTGGTACAACCACTATGAAAATCAATATGGAGACTCCAGAAAAGAATGAATATAGAGTTACCAATGGACCCTTTTATTCCTTTACTGGACATTTACCCCCAAAAAACACACCTCAGTTCAGAGATAGTTGCTCAACCATGTTTATAGCTGCTCAATTCATAATAGCTAAGAACTGGAATTAACCCACATGCCCATCATTGGATGAATGGATAAAGAAGACGTGGTATATCTATACAGTGGAATTCTACTCAGCAGTAAGAAAAAAATGACACAATGAGACTTTAGAAAAAGGGTCAAACTTGGAACAGATCATTCTCAGTGAACTCATACAATCACAGAAAGACAATTGTCACATGTTCTCACTCATCTGCCATTCCTAACCTGGGTCAGCCTTAGTTCCTGACATACCTGATAGGCATCTTGAGGCCTGGACAATAGGGACAGTAGGGCTTGGGGGGAGGGGAAGTATAGGGGGCAAAACACAAAACTGAACCCAAATTGAACTGATACCATAGTGTTGGGCTCTGAAAGGCCCAGGTGTGAGGCCTAGTGGAACTTCCTGAGCCTAGCTAAAGTTTGGTGATCTGCCTCTGGCCAGATGTGACTCAGCAAGACGCCTAACGGCTTCTTGCCTGCTACTTCCACATGGGATTTAGGATTATCATCTCAATAGTCACATTTTACTATTGGCCCTTACCTTTCCCCACCGTCCTAAAATCCCCGCCTTCTTCCCAACATTATATAGGCAACTGTTCATAGCAATAAATCGAGTTCCTGCTTCGACAAGACTCCCGACTCAGTGTGGTTTTTCTCCGGTGGCCAGGAGAGGTCTGAGTCGTCGGACGCTCATCTCCTCCTCAGCCCCTCGGGAGGAACCAGCGGGCCTGGTCCTTCCCTCAGCATTACCTGCCCCCACCGGCGGAGCCCGGCATCTGGTGCCCAACGTGCGGCTCTCGAAGCCCGGTATCTGGTGCCCAACGTGTGGCTCTCGAAGCCCGGTATCTGGCGCCTAACGTGCGGCTCTCGGAATCCGGCAGACTAGTGCCCCCTCAGAGACATTCGTTGAGGAGGTCAATCGGTGTACATATGCGGTGAGCGTACCCCCATAAGTAGTCTTTATATTTAATGCGCTAAACTTTGCTTCTATAACCTGTACTTGTTGATCAACATCTCTTTGTTCTCTTTCTCTTTCCTTTCACTTTTAGTTTGCAGACAAGCTACATCTGCGGCTTTTGTACAGCATGTTTACCTATCTTTTGGATCCTTGTGGTTGTATTGTACTCATGTGTATGTGGGTTGCTATTGCCCTAATTTTATGGACATTTTTCTCTCAACTTTATAATGAGGAACAGTCTAACTCTAAATCCAATCCTGCCTTAGAATCTCTCAGGGCACTCCTAAAGAGTAGAGGGCTTAATTTTACTGATAATCAGGCTCAACAGACCTGGGATTGCCTTCTCAAACTGGCGCCATGGCTGCCGGAAGGAAATCTCTTTGATTGGGACACGTGGGATAGGGTAGAGGCCCTTGTTTGTCGGGCACATGTGGAGAAGGGTCAAATACCCCCCTCAGGGGTCCTCCCTATGATCTCAGCCCTCAAGGCCTGCTTCCCTCCAAGGCCAACCAAACATAAACAAAAGACAGAAGAAAAAGATAATATACAGCCTAATCCAGCTACTCCTCCTGGAGATACAGCTTTAAAAAAACCCCAAAAGGATACATCTTTATGCTCCTCACTCGATCCCTTTGAGAGTGCTCCCTGGCCTTCCGGGGGACCTCCTCCACCTCCTCCATCAACTAACCCTTTCTGGACCCCCTCGGCCCCTCCTTCATATTCGGCCGCCGAGACCCCCTCAGCCCCTCCATATTCGGCAGCCAAGCCGTCAGAAAATAAAGCTACTTTTTTATTTCCCGTCAATCTAAATCCTGGGGGCAATCGCCCTGCTGCCTGGTATCCGTGGGAAGCTCAGGACCTTAAGGAGCTTAAAAAGGCGGTCTCGGAGGATGGACCCAACTCTCCTTGGGCTGAGACCCTATTACAGGGACTTGCCCATCAACCTTGTACAACCCAAGATTGGAAAAATCTAGTCAGGGCTGTCTTGTCAGGTCCCCTATACATTACGTGGTGTGCCTTTTTTAGAGATGAATGCCATGCACAGGCAGAACGAAACCAAAATCAACAGCCCCCTGTGCCGATAACTTTTGGGATGCTCTCTGGTACCTCTGATCAATATGCTACAGGCACTCAACAGGCGGCTATACCTGACCCGTATAGGGACCAGGTCAGGGCACTAGGCTTGGCGGCATGGAAAAAGCTCGATGAGGGACCCTCTGAAACTCCCCTTATGAGTATTACTCAAAAACCATCTGAGGATTTGGCTACATTTATAGAAAGGGTGGAAAAAAAGTCTCCAAAGAAAATTTCCCCCAGGGGCATTACGGGATCAGTTTACTAAAATGTTGGTCTGGGAAGGGATGACGGCCGATCACCGCCTCGCCTGTGTGGGTCTCAAGGACAACTCCATGAGTAGATGGATTGTAGCCACCAAGGACGTTGGCACTATCTCCCATCAGGCTAGGGCCATGGCTGCCACCCTTCAGGAAAATAAACAGAGAGATTTGGCCAATACGATCTGTGCATTACAGTTAAATTCTAAAAACTTGACATGTTTCAGATGCGGGGACGAGGGCCACTTTAAAAAGGAGTGCCCCAACAAGACAAAGCCTCCTCCGCGCTCTGGGGGGACGACCAACGCCCCTCACACCCTTTGCCCTAAATGCAATAAAGGGTTTCATTGGGCTAAGGAATGTAAATGGAAGTTTAACATACAGGGAAAGCCTTTAAACTCCTCCAGGGGCTTCCCCCAGCCCCGTTAAATAAGGGGAAAGAGACCATCAAAGCCTATTGGACCGTCCCCCTGGTCCCCGGCCTTAGACCCAAAATTATTTTGAATATTGGCAATAAAAAATTCAAACTTCTCATCGACACTGGAGCGGACCGAACGGTCCTGAGAAAGGAGGAAGTGCCCCCCTCCTGGCAGCTTGTGCCCGGCCCTCCCCTACTGGGAGTCGGCAGGCAATCCACCTCCTGGGAGACTGCCACGTGGCTCCCTTGGACTGACCCAGGTGGGGACAGGGGAAAAGTCCGCCCTCTCGTGGTGACTGGGCTCACTGCTAACTTACTGGGGCAAGACATCCTTGGAGATGCCGAGGCTTTCATCACTACTGACCATAAGGCCTTTTATAATGATTTGTTAGATAAAAAAGAATATCAACAACAGTCTGAGGAAGGGAGGGAATATCATCCCAATTATAGAGATGACCCTTACTTTGAGCAACTCAGACAAAAGTACTCCAGTAAACACCCCCAATTCTAAGGGCCACTGCCCAGCCCCCCCCCCCCCCCCCGTTTAAAATCCAGTGGAGACCGGGTGATCCTGTATGGGTTGAGCAGTGGCCTCTCCCTTCTTTAAGTTACACCAACTCCACATGCTTATTGATCAACAGTTGGAGGCCGGACATATCCGTCCCTCCACTAGTCCCTGGAACTCTCCTGTCTTTGTCATAAAAAAAGCCTAATGGGTCCTGGAGATTTTTACATGATTTAAGAAAGATCAATGAACGCATGATCCCCTTCGGAACCCCCCAGAGGGGACTCCCATGGATCCCAGCTATTCCCAATATATACCATATTACTATCATTGACATTAAAGATTGCTTCTTCTCTATCCCTCTCCATCCAGGAGACATGGAAAAATTTGCATTCTCTGTACCTGCTGTTAATTTTTGTGGCCCAGATAGGAGATTTGAATGGACTGTCTTACCTCAGGGCATGGCTAATAGCCCACCCATTTGTCAATATTACCTGTCATCCATTTTCTCTTCTCTTATCAATCTCCCTGATACCCTGTTTTATATTTACATGGATGATATTATTCTTGGGTGCCTAGATTCCTCCACACTCCAGGACCTTACCCACCAATGTCTAACTATCCTGCATACTCACGGCTTTAAAGTAGCTCCGGAAAAAGTTCAAACTGTGCCTCCCTTTAAGATCTTGGGCTCGATCCTTACCCTAGATACAGTTTCACCTGTTAAACCACAACTTTATATTCAGGATTCTTATACCTTGCCTCAACTCCAGAAGCTTTTGGGAGAAATTAATTGGATGAGGCCTTGGATACCCATAACTACTGAAGAGCTGTCCCCTTTATTTGACCTCCTAAAGGACCTTAACTTCTCCTCTCAGGTAATTTTGTCCCCTTGTCATCAACAAATTTTTCGTAAGGTACAACAGGCTATAAATACTGCGACCCTAAAGAGGTTCAATCCTGATTTGCCCATCTCCCTCTACATTTTCTCTGGGGAAACATTATGCACCGCACTGTTGTCCCAGGAAGGTGAACCCATCCAATGGGTCCACCTCTCAATCAGTGGGGTCCCCAGAGTTTATTCTATAACCAACCAGGTTGCTGATTGCATTATCAAGGGCAGAGACACCTCTGTCCGGTTGTTTGGCACAGAACCTCACCTTATTGTCACTCCCTTTAAGATAACAGATTTCACCTGGCTTCAGAGAAATAATAATAGAGTTGCTACGGCTCTCGAGGGGTTTCTAGGTAAAATTGATTGCCATTATGGCCCCCACAAATGGATGAGTTCTTTCTCCAGGTTAGAATGGAAGCCCCCCAGGCTTTTTCTGTCTCAACCTAACCCTGACTTTCTTACAGTGTTTACCGATGGAGGGCACCTGGGGGCTTCCCTAGTCGTTTACCTTCCCTTAAAACAGGAAAAAGAGCCTATGCCCATAAAGTCAGTCTCCCATGAGGTTGAGGGGTCAGCACAATTCAAAGAACTATTTGCTGTCGTTCTAGCTTTGGACACTATTCAAGAGCCATTTAACTTATTTTCTGACAGCCTTTATGTTGTTAATTTATTACCCAACCTGGTTGAGGCCCATATTAGACTGGACTCCAACCCTATATCTCCTCTGATGATTCAAGCTCGTTCCCTACTCAAACAAAGAATTAACCCCATTTTTCTTCAACATCTCAGGGGTCATCAAAACTTACCGGGATTTCTTTCTCGAGGAAACAATTTGGCTGATAAAATGGCTTCTATGCCTCAGTGTAATACTATTACAGAAGCTACACGCTTCCACTTATTGACCCATGTCAACTGGAGAGGTCTCAAGCACAGGTTTCCACAGGTACCAGTCAAGGACCTTAAAAAAATTGTCCGGACTTGTAAGTCCTGTCAGCCTTTCCTCCAAGTACCCCCCCTTCAAACTACAGGAAGCAATCCTAGAGGGCTCCGCCCTAATCATCTGTGGCAAATTGATGTCACACACTATTCTCCATTTGGAAAACTTAAATATATTTTTCTTTCAGTTGATACCTTTTCCCGCGCCTGCCGGGCATCGGCACATGCCGGGGAAAAATCTAAACATGCCATTAGTCATATGCTTCAATGTTTTGCCACTCTTGGGCTGCCTGATCAAATTAAAACAGATAATGGCCCCTGCTTCGTAAGCAAGGCCTTTGTAGATTTTCTCCAGAACTGGAAAATCTCACATTCTACAGGCATACCATACAACCCCCGGGGCCAAGCTATCGTTGAAAGATATAATCAGACTCTCAAGTCTCAATTACAAAAACAAAAGGGGGAATCCTTACCCCCACATGACCAACTAAAAAAGGCATTATTTACCCTAAATATTTTAAACTTTTCTAAAGAAGATAAACAACTATCCCCTTTTCAAAAACATTGGTCCTCATCCATTACCTACAGTTCTATCTGGGTAAGATGGAGGGACCCATTGACTGGGGCCTGGAGAGGGCCTGATCCGCTCCTCACAGCAGGGAGAGGGTTTGGATGTGTCTTCCCTCAAGATGAAAAAAGACCCATTTGGGTACCAGCGAGAGACCTAAAATATTTGTCCCAACAAGAGGACACTGACAATCACTTCTCTAGGGAGTGTCCCACCCCTGAGGACTGTTCCTAAAATGGTCCTTCACCCTACTAAACTAAACAATTCCCTCCCTTGTGGAGGATTGCTGGCTTTGCCTCCAATCTGGGCCTCTCTGGCTGCTTGCAGTACAGTTGCCTGTACGACCTTAAAACATTACTCAGCCACCTTCCCCATCCCCGTCCAGCTTTTCCCAATGTTTCCCCTGGAACTTGCATTTGGGCCCCGCCTTCCCCTAATAATTCCAGTATAGATGTGGGATACATTCATCCTTCCTTCTGTACTTTTAACACAACTGAGCCCAGTGCTCAATGCTGCCTGCCTTCTGGAATGGTTTATGTTTGTGGAGGCAGGATGGCCTATGACTTTCTGCCCACCAATTGGACGGGCCTTTGTGCCCCAGCCACCTTAATCCCAGATGTAGATACATCCCTGGAAATGAGGCCCTCCCTATATCAGAGGGAGACCTATCTTCAACAACAGCTAGATTCCCTGGCTGAGGTAGTCCCACAAAACAGGAGAGGACTAAACCTACTAACGGCCGAAAAAGGAGGCGTATGTTTGTTTTTACAGGAAAAATGCTGCTTTTACGCCAATAAATCAGGAATCGTCCAGGACAAGATTAAGAGGCTCCAGGAAGACTTGGAGAGGAGGCAGCGGGACCTCCAGAACAACCCGCTGCGGATGGGCTTATATGACTTCTTACCCTACCTTCTCCCTCTACTTGGGCCCCTCCCCCTCCCCCTCCTTTTCCTTCTCCTCACTGTCGGGCCTTGTGTAATTATTAAGATTACACAATTTATTCACCAATGGATAGAGGCAATAAAACCTCATCAGGTCAAAATACAGGCTGGAAACTCAGGAATTAAGTTCCACAGATGACCCACTGCCACCTCCTCTGCCCTCCATGTGACCAATGACGGGTAAGATCCCCATAGGGGGACAACCTAAGACAGGCCATGGAGTGGGTTCTCAGCGAGCTAAACACATGGTACCCAATGACGGGTAAGATCCCCAGAGGGGGACAACCTAAGACAGGGGCCATGATGACTAATGCTCTTACAAAAACAAAAGGGGGAGATGTTGGGCTCTGAAAGGCCCAGGTGTGAGGCCTAGTGGAACTTCCTGAGCCTAGCTAAAGTTTGGTGATCTGCCTCTGGCCAGATGTGACTCAGCAAGACGCCTAACGGCTTCTTGCCTGCTACTTCCGCATGGGATTTAGGATTATCATCTCAATAGTCACATTTTACTATTGGCCCTTACCTTTCCCCACCGTCCTAAAATCCCCGCCTTCTTCCCAACATTATATAGGCAACTGTTCATAGCAATAAATCGAGTTCCTGCTTCGACAAGACTCCCGACTCAGTGTGGTTTTTCTCCGGTGGCCAGGAGAGGTCTGAGTCGTCGGACGCTCATCTCCTCCTCAGCCCCTCGGGAGGAACCAGCGAGCCTGGTCCTTCCCTCGGCACTACCTGCCCCCGCCGGCGGAGCCCGGCACCATAGACACCTATGTCCTAGAAGATAGACTAAAAGGTTGAAGTCTGAACAGGACCTTGGGGGGAACACCTGAAAAGAAGGGCCCTGAAGAGGGTGAGATGAAACCTAACCTTAAATTTCTCTTGTTCCTTTTTTTATTCTTTTTCCTTTTCTTTTCTCTTGGCACTGGCCTGTAACTCCCAGTACCAGGATGCATTTAACACCCACAGTGAGCTGTTGATCAGAGAGACCTACAAGGTCTCCCAAAATAAGACAGTCATCTGTCAGAGCACTTGATTACTCACCATAGGTTAGTGGTAAGAACCTATTGCTGAAGATGCCATATGCTGTCAGTATGGAATATGGAGAGACCTGGCTGAAATCTGGAAGAGAGCCAGTCCCCACACAACCTGTCTAGTGCTGGAAGGTGCTACATGAGCTACCGGGAAAAAGTGGCCAAAGGCAGTCCAAGCAACTCAAGATCTAAGTTACTCTGAAGCAAAAAACCTGATATGATGCTCACACAAGTGCAATAGTGGCCACAGCCATAGTGGGTAACCAACTGCTTTTGGATTGGCTACAGATGCACTCAGTGGAAAGGAACCCATATCTGGAACTGGGAAACAAGTCAGAATCATATCCAGATAATGATTTTGCTCTCCAATATCAAGCTCCCACTAATCTTGGGCTATAAGAGAGACTATACCCATTAAATTCTATCTAAATTAATAATGCTTATTCCATTTAACCTGTGCTGACTTCACTCTCCGTTGGAGAATCTGCTTCTCTTTTTCAGATGGGAGCAGGACCTGAGGAGATAAAAGACCCAGTGCACTTCAGCCCAGCCCCAACTGAAATCACAGAGGAATTGGGGAAATGATCAAGAGTGATGCTTTCTCAGTGAACCTGATAATCAGCACAAGGGTGAAGGAGATAGACACTGAGGACACTCAACACCTACCAAACCAGAGATCAATCCAGAGGCTCCTAAGAGCTCATCACTGAAATATACTTAAAACACACCCAACATGGTTCAGGGAATTTGGTGGAAGTGGGGACAGAAAGATTGTTAGAGCCACAAGATGGGACATTATGCACAAAGGCATTGTCTGTCCCCATAACTGACTGCTGCCCCCATAATGCATGACCCACAGTCTCCATGGGGATGGCCTGCATCCCCAATGAGAAAGGCCCCTTCAGAAAAGGGGCATGGATGAGGGAAAGGATGGTACCAATGTGTTGTTTACATACTAAGTATTTCCATAACTAATAAAAAATTTTAATTATTTTCTGAAACATATATTTTTTCATTGACAAATTCCATAATGATATACTATAAACCATGGTAATTCCCTTCACTCCTCCACTTTCTCCTTTGAAACTCCACTATCCATCATATCCCCTCCCCCTCTCAATAAGTCTCTCTTTCATTCTGATGTCATCATTTTTCCTCCTATTATACTGGTCTTGTATAGGTAGTGCCAAGCACTGTGAGGTCATGGATATCCAGGCCATTTTGTGTCTGAAAGAGTGCATTGTAAGGAAGCCTATCCTTCTTTTGGCTCTTACATTCCTTCCACCACCTCTTCTGCAATGGACCCTGAGCCTTGGAAGGTGTGATAGAGATATTGCAGTGACTAGCACTCCTCTGTCACTTTCAGCACTATGGTGCCTTCTGAGTGACCCCAAGGTCACCGCCATCTGAAAAGAAAAGCTTCTCTACCCAAATGTGAGATATGTATGGGTATGAACATTAACAGAAGTGCTTGCCAGACAGTTTGGTGAGCATAATATGTACATTTGGCCAGACATCAGCAGACATCACAACCCCAGGGTTTATGACTTCCTCTGCCATAGGTTTTCAGTATCAGGCATGTATTCCCTCAATGGAGTGTGCCTCCAGTCCAATTGGAGAGTGCTTGGTTTACCCCAAAACAAACATTCCACTATTGCTTCCATTAGCTCATTTGGCCTAGCTGGCCAAACTTAAGGTTGGTAGTGTCCACTGTTGCTTATTTTTACTCTCTGTCCCATGGAACTGTTTGCAGCATAGCTTTTTTGGGCTGTCTGCCAACTGGTCTACATGGAGGAGGTTTTCAGCTCAGCTCCAGCAGGATTTCTCAGTGACCTTGCAGCCCAAGTATGTGGAGTCTTAGCAATAGGGTCTTAGCATCTATTCCTGGTGGGAAATCAAGAGCCTTGGCAATGGCATGTAATGTTTTGGTGGGCATTAGTTACCACCATGGCCAACAACTCATTGGAAGGTATCCCATCCCTGGCATTGAAAATTTTCTAGTAACAATCGGTGGCTTCTGGGTGAGCCATTGTCCACAAAAGTAGGTCTCCATATGACTAATTCATACTGCCTTAGATTTTGATTAACCCCCCCACACACACACACACACACCTTTCCTTTACTCAATCTCGTCCCCTGATCTCACTTAGGCCTTTCCACCCACAGTAATCTGTTCTTCTGCTTACGTATATACAATACCATCCCCTTAAGTTCCCCCCTCTCCTAACTCCCTTGTATCCTCTTTCACTTGATTTTTTGCAACAGTATCTCTTACTGAACAGAGTTCACCAACTTGGCTAGGCTAGCTAGCTAACAAATCTGAGGTATCCTCCTGTCTCAGCCTATGAACCTTTTATCTGTTTACCTGTTTGATAATGCAGCAGACCTAACAGTTCCTGAAAACATTTCTCAATTCACTTTCCTAAGGATAAGTAAAAACTTCCTGGGGGCAGGGCAAGAAAAGTTAACTAGAGGGGATTATGACACACTATGTACATATATGAAAACTGTCGATTAAAAAGTTTCTAGAAACCTTACAAGATGCCTAACACCTAATCCTATCCTCATCCAGAATAAGTCACATGCTCACTTTTTCAATAACATAAACTTAACCTCCTAATTTTCAGCAGCATTAGCTACACACATATTGTGGTGCAACAGATCTCTATAGCTTTTTCAGCTTGTGTAAATAAATCTCTATCCCCACTGAAGAATTGCATGTCTCCCCACCACCTGGAAACCACCATTTTACTATTTCTATGTGTTGTGTAAGTAGATTTTGTGTGTGTGTGTGTTCCTGTGTGTGCACTTGCATGTGGAAGCCAAATGGTGATATTGGTGTCTTCCTCCATTGCTCTCTACTTTGCCTTTTGTGACAGAATTGTTGCATAGTTAATGATTTCTCCATCATGTCCAAGTATAAAGTAGATAATCTATAAAATAATAAATCAATTTTTCATTTGTAGTGGAAATATATTTTCATAGCATCAATATTCTTACTATGCAAGTTCAAGCTACTCACATGATGTGACTGAGCCGACAGTTGGGAATTGCATGTTGAAATAGTACAAATGAAGCAAGATTAAGAAATGTCCTTTGAGTACCTTGGCTTTAAACTTTTTACTTATTTATTTGTTTGGAGAGAGAATTTGCACACCAAGGTCTCTAGCCACTGCAAACAAACTCCAGCTGCATGTACCACTTTGTACATCTGGCTTTATGTGGTCACTGGAGAATAGAACTTGAATACTTAGGCCTTGTAAGCAAGTGCCTTAACTGCTGAGCCATCTCTCCAGTGCTAATACCTTTTAACTTGTAATATTATAATATTGATAGTACTTAACAACAACTCACCATCCAGTATGTATGAGCTCTCACCACCTCAGGTGCAGTGCACAGTTCTGCAGCTCTTCAGAGGAATGTATGAAGGTAATAATTCCAAAGCAATGTCAAATATTGGTGTGTGTGTGTGTGTGTTTTGTTTGTTTGTTTGTTTGTTTGTTTATTTTTTGAGGTAGGGTCTCATTCTAGCTCAGGTTGAACTGGATTCACTATGTACTCTCAGGGTGGCCTCAAACTCATGGCAATCCTCCTACTTCCAAGTGCTGGGATTAAAGGTAAGTGCCACCACACCCGACTACCTGTGTTTTTTAATACTGTTGTTGCTAGCTCTTTGCTTAGCTAAGGTCAGTCCTTCTGACACTAAAGCAAGCACATTTCATAGGGAGTCTCATTGGCACCCAAAGGAAGTTTGCCTTCACACAGAATGGGGCTATGTTTGGTTACTGATTGTCAAGGATCTGGAGGATAATGTGACTCATTGGCTATTACAGTTCAGACATCTTGATTTAACAGCTTAGTCTTCCCACAAGGACACACTCTTCTAAGAGTCACCAGCTTCTACCTGTAAGATCTCAACTCAAGATGCAGGTAAGTAAAAGTTAAATACACAGTGTCAGTCTACTAGCCAGAATCTGTGTAAGTCTGTTCACCTATTGTGTTTCAGACTAAGAATAACTGTAAAGTCTATTTTTATGAAAGACCTTCTGAAATACTCTTGAGAGTGGCTAGCATATAATAATTAAGTCTAGAAATTAATAATTATGGCAAAGGAAATTATTTAAATGTGAAAATGTATTCTCAACCTTGAGATTTCCCCACTGAGAATAGTATAAGTAGTATAAACCAACAGCAACTTAAGCTGTATAGAGCACAACTTCCATGAAAACTCATGTGGAATATAATAATAATTCCTTTATAAACAATAATTTCAGCAAATTCAATAAAGCATAAAATGTAATTAAAATTAAAGTAGCTATAATTCTTCCAATAATGTATTTAGATGGAGATAGATTAAATTAATTCTCCTATGTAGAATTTAGGCTGATAATTGAGTGTATAATAGACTAGCATTGAATGCAACATTGAATTTTAGCTTAACTGAAACTTAACCTACCAGAATAGTAACATCACAATTTATGGTTTCTTAGACAAAATATGGAAATGGGATAAGTTCATCCAAGTTACTTTCCTAGCTTTGCCACAGACTTTCCACCATGGGAAAACAAGTAACTTCCTGAAAAAAATTATATAAACTAAAAAATACCATACTTTCTTTTTTCAGAGCACAGGATGGAACCCAGTGCACTGGGCATGCACCCTATCACTATGCCCTCACCCAAGAAATACCTTATTCTTTGTGTGTGTGTTATGTATGCTTGAACAGAGACCAAAGGAAGAAATTAAGTGTCCTTCTTTATCACTTTTCTGCCTTAATTCCCGGAGTCAGAGTCTCACCATGAGTCCTGGTGATCCTGTCTCTACTTCACCCCTCAGCAATAGGGTTACAGGCCTGCATGACCAAGCCTGGCTTTGTTATGTGGGTTCTGTTGATCGACATCAGGTTCTCATGTTGCATAGCAAGTGCTTTTACCCAATGAGTCATCTCCCTAGCCCCTAAATATCTTATTCATAATTAAGAAACCCTCTCTTTACATACTGAAATATTATATATGTTTCATGCAAATTTAACTTTTCTGTAAATATCTATTGCACCTGGGTGCCTATGAGTCATAAGCAGTCATTCCTCCTCCCTGCTTCTGTGGAACTGTCATTTGGACCTTTTCTCCTCCCTCAAGCCCACTTTCTCCCAATGCCAATTGAATTGATAGAGACTATCTTCTCTCCTTCCTCTACCCCCAACCTGAATTCTTACTTGACCTCTGATTCTGTATAGGACTGATAGGATAAAAGGACTGAGATGTTGATGAGATGGATAGAAAATAAAACCGAAGTCCTCACTTCCTAGGCTGAACTGGCTCCAGGCTTGCCAGGCCTTCATTGGGAGAGTGCTGAGGACTTTAGAAAAGCTTCAGTGCTTGTTGGGTAATCAGTCATAAAGTTACTTTTATGAAAGAACACACCCAAATCTAGATAAAAGCTAGATTATAAAATATAGCCTCTTTAAGATCTGAGGACACCCTGTCACACACTAGAGCACAGCAACGTTCTATCTGGCAGTACAACCCCAGTAGTCAATATTTTCCTCTCTAGCTGGTCTCAGATATAGTGATGGCAACAAGTAGAGTTGTAGAAGCTTAAGCCTCTAATCATCCCATCCTGAATGCACATGATTTCGTTGGGACTGCTCTCAGAAGCTAAACAGGATCAGGCTTGGGTTGTACTTGAACAGAAAAAGTTGTAGAGCATAGGGATCAGCAAAAACCCCAGAGAAAAAATAGTCAGTTCTTCATTTATTTCCTGACCTTCCTTTTAGGCATACTAATTTATACCTTATTCATCAAAAACCAATTCTCTACTTTAAAATAGACCTTATAAATTGACAGTCATAAGTGTTCCTTGTTTTGGCATTGCTTTAAGTTTAACATTATGATTTCTGAAATACATTCTATTCAGGAATAGAATGAGAAGTTCCCCCAAATTCTTAGTTTAATGGAACTGTAAAATCACAGAAGGAAGAGAGGACAGTGTGGGGATGAGAAAAGATTTGAAATCAGAGATATGCATTTGATGCCTTGGTTGCTTCTGTCAATCTGGTGACCTACCGTGGTCACAAGCCACCAATCTTTCTTCATCTTGGAAAGTGGGAAGAATCTAAGTGGTGGAACTGGGAAAAGTTAAGAGAAGACAATTAGAACATACCTTGAGTTCTACAGACTATTATGTTAGTCATCCCATATTCAAAGTACAAACTTGCCTTCAGCATGAGTGACAGCCTCTGATGGACCACCTCCATTGATGGGCAGCTCATCTCTGTATGGTCTTCTCAGACAACTCTGATGGCCAGAATAATATATACAAATTAATATGCATATACATATATGTATAGAAGCAAGTACATTCAAATATATGCATGCCCTTCTAAATTGTCTTTCTGGATTATTTCTGATCATCCATTTTTGCTATGGTTATTTGCTAAGGAAAGAGTTAGGTCAGTAATATACTCTTTGGTAGGAATAAGAATAAAGGAGAATTTGCCACAGGGTTTATGACCAACTGCCCCCGGTGTGTTTTGTTAACACTAATTTACCTTGATCTTCATGGCTACTCTAGGCAAGGAGAGTAAACTGACTTTCTCTGAGATCTAGGAAGGAGGCAGTCAAGACAGATGAAAGTGTTCCTGTACTGCTCAGCAGAGTAGCTTCTGGACACATGACTATCAAGCTAAAATTCAGTTTCTCATTTCACATGCTCAATAGCACACATGGTAAAAAGTATTGGACAGCACAGATATAGAATGCTTTCATCATGACAGAAAATTCTGCAAAACAGCTGTGATTGATGATTCATTATTACTTATAGCATGTCAGGAAGCTAGTAAACGCTTCACATGAAAGTACTAAAGCCTCAGTAATGGAAGTTTCACTATTCATTGAAAAAAATATGTGATTATATTATTAATGGAGGTCCATTATTGGTGATAAGAGAAAAAAAATTATTCATGAATATACTACTCACATTCAGTCCCAACAATAATAAGAAAATGGAGCTAGTATTCATTAAATATCTGTGTTATTATTAAACATTTATTTCCATTCATTCCCAAACTTGGAGATGTGAGTTTCTAAGGTGTGTCTTGTAGGGATCAAACCTAGGCCTTGTATATGCGAGGTAAGTGCTCTAACTGTATTATATCCCCAGACCTAGGTATGTTTTAGGATAACACACCCAGATTGAGCTAAAATAAAGTTGAGACCTTAATCTGACATTTTTTTCCTGATACATTAGACCTGTGATTAATTCAACTGCAGGAAATGGTGAAATTCCTGCAGTTACTTAGCTACATGATTGCTTTCACCACTTATATAAAGGAGGAAGTTCTCCCTGGATATTATATATAATGTTTATGCTAGTTTTTCCTCAGGGGCAAGCGAATGTCCATACAACCTTTAATCCTAAAAACAAGCATAGAGATGGATTGGGGAGAGAATATAAAAAAAAAAGAACAAGATTTTCTCTGTGTGAGTTTTGTAACACTGTGACAAAAACACTGAGATAAACAGAAAGTTTATAAGGAAAAAGGCTTACTTTGGCTCTTAGAGACCAGTCCATGGTCAGATCCATTGTTTATTTTGGTCTGCAATAAAACAGAATATCATGGTGGGGAGTGTGTGGTGAAGCAAAGCTATTCACTTCATGGTGGCCAGGGAAGGAGAGAGGCAAGGTTGAGAGAGGGAAAATGTGTGTGATGTGTATGTTAACCCCTTCAAGAACACAGTGATGTAACCTCCTACTAAATTCCACCTGCAAAAGTTTCTTCCACCACACAGTAGCACCACAAGCTGGCCATCAAACTTTCAAGATTTAGTGTTCAGGGCATTAACGATCCAATCCATAACACTTCTAAGAGGCAAACTCAGATAATGTCAGTTTTCATTTGGAAGGGTAAGGTACTTACATTTAGCTAGGTCAGTGCTTTAAAAGTGAGCAACTCATTGGCCTTCTCTCAGGCTCACTTTTTTTTTTTTCTCATCTGTAAAATAGCATGATTGGAGTGGATGATCACAAAGGTTTCTATGATTCCAGTGACATCCCAAAATCACTATGATTCTCCTCTTATCTATACAACAGATAGAGCTCTCTCCTCCAGCCCATGCTTCTGCCACAACCTTCAATCAGGGTGACATGATTAACTCTCAACAGCCTTTTTCTAAGACTTAGTAAACTGTTAGGACCAATAACATAGTATTGCAGCTCCCCAATTAGAAAACTCTCTTCTAGTTGCATAAAATACAACTTGGGTGTTCTGTTGCTGTCAAATGGCTTGTAGACAGCAGTGTCCATATCTAGGATTCACAGTTTAGAGATATAAGGATAATGAATCTTTATTCCACTGTCTTTTTATGTTTTTATTTATTTATTTGAGAGAAAGAGGAGAATGGGTATGCCAGGGCCTCTAACCACTGCAAAATCCAGATGCATGTGCCACCTTGTGCATCTGGCTTAGCTGGGTACTGGGGAATTGGGAATTTAACCTGGGTCCTTAGGCTTGGCAAACAACAAGCACCTTAACCACTAAGCCACCTCTTCAGCCTTCCACTGGAGTTTTTATTTGATTTAAACTTAAAACAAGCCAAGCATGGTGGGGCAAACCTTTAATCCCAGGATTTGGGAGGCAGACGTAAGAGGATCACCATAAGTTCAAGGCTACCCTGAAACTACATAGTGAATTCCAGGTCAGCCTGGGGCTAGAGAACCTACCTCAATAAACAATAAATAAATAAATAGTAAAAAAAATAAAACAAGGGAAGAGTGAGCTTTCTATAGGTTCAATTTAGTGATAGAATAAGTATCTGTCTTTCATTACTTGTGTGATCTTGCCTGAGGCACATACTTATGATCTTTAGAGAGGTTTTAAAGCTTTAAGATTCTTTATCAGTATACCTCACCCTCTAACTCCTCAGGAAGTAGTACCGTGGGGGGAAATGTAAGCTAGGTTTATTGTCTTTATTTTGAAATGTCTATGCTTTAAACTTAGATGAGGAGTTAAAATCTGGCAGGTAACCTTGGGAAAGTTAGTTATGTCTTAATCTCCTCAGCTATAAAATATAATTATATCTTGTTTTGAAGATGATGTACTTCAAGTGCAATGTCATAAGGAAGCATCTAGTGTGACACTTGGCATGTACCAAGAACTTAGTGTAGTTGCTTATTTTTCTCACTCCACCTCCATGCTTCCCATGGAAGTAATATTTAAACTATAGAAGAAAATTACACATGTTTTTATAGGACTTGTTATGAGTTTTTATTCTTTTGTGGATTATTTAGCTTCTATAACATTCAAACTAAAAATAAAGGAATGTTTGTTGCATGGATAAACATTTAAAAAGATGGCAAAGAAAGTAGCCTTGTTCTTTTGCATGTCTTCTGGCTACTGCTACAGAAGTGAAACATACAAGTCCATGGTCTCTCCAAGCTTGTCTTAATCATCTCCCTAGCCAATTGGAAGACTCTGAAGTAGCCTTTTGAATCACAGAATCCCACCCTGGGGAGGTCAACATTCCTTAGGGTGACTCAGCCATCACTACCCCTAGTCTTTATCTTGAAGCAAACAAATCATTTGTTAACAAGCCACATACTTCATGAGTCATAAGCTAGTAACCTGGAGGAGTTTCCAGCACTACATTGCCTGAGGTCCAAATCCAGCTTGCCTCTTTTTGTGTGCTAGGAGCTAAGAAACTGTTGAAAAAAAAATGATGGTTTTGTGACATATGAAATTATATGAAATTCAACTGTGTGTCCATAAAGAAAGTTCTATTGGAATACATGCACATCACTCATGTATGTACTACCCCTAGCTACTTGCAGGTTATGACAGCAAAGTTGAGAGGTTACTAGAGTGAGGACATGAACTAAAATGTTTGCTATCTGGACATTTTCTTTGCCTTGGTGCAGAGCCAGAGGGTCTGGAAGCACAGACTGGCTCTGTGTCCCTTCCTTTCCTTTCCACCCTTCTCACAGCTCCTGTTTCTCAACTGTACAATGAGGATGATAATAGCAACTATTCCATAGGGTTTTATGAGGGTTAAGCAAATATGTAAAATCCTTTTAAGAAGGCCTGACACAGATTAAGTGCTATGTATATAGATTATTGTTATGATATAGCCATCATTAATTGCTACACTGTTTTCAGAACCTAAAGAAGCAGTACTAATTTGTTAGCAGTCACTGAAATTCAATTCTTTAGAAAGGGAAAGTAGGAGGATTACTGAATTAACAGCATAGTCACTTACCTATATAATTAATCCTACATTAATTACAAGTATTTTATTTGCTGTGCCCTTTTCTAAACTCAAGTCTTGAAAATCAGTTTTGAATTCAGCCCTGAGGCTTCAAAACAGAGGCCAGGGAGCTCAAACTGCCTGATCTACCTGGATGGTATTTAAAAATAGTAATTTACCTACTGAATCAAACACAAAACAAGAAGCAAATGATTTCTTTGCTATGCGACAATAAGTCCTATTAGAATATTTCTCACTGTTTAGGACTTTCATTTTTAGAGTTTGTGTATGTAAGAGTTAAGTTTCACATGAAATGAAACAGTGAGCCCAATAACTGCCCAGGGACTTGGATGGAGGGAAGTCCAACACCATGATGAGTAGAAAATGACACTCCTACAGGTGCTTCAATTGTTTTTAACCTCTGAGGACTCTTTCCATGGTTTTGTGTAACCTCCACAGAAAATACTGGGAATCTTGATTATTAATGCATTGTGGGTGGACATTGGAGTTCAGAGGGAACCCTCCGGAATTTCTAGGTTCTTGTGTCCGAGCACAAAGAATTGGACCAGGGAAGATAGACAGTGATAGAAACAGTTTATTGCAAAAAAAAAAAAAAATTACTTTCAAGCAAGGAAGTAGGCCAAGGCCAGGAACCTAACTAGAAAAAGGTAGAAGCTCAATAGTGCCCGTGGCTGGCAGCCTGGGACATTTGTACAGGGTGAAAGTGTTCTGTAGATGTCAGCATGGTGGGGGGGGGGGGGGTTCCAGGCTTTTTCTGTGTCACTGGTTTCTTTACATATACTAATCTCTCTCCCTGTCTTTCCCTCTCCTCCCTTCTCCTGCCACAAACACATTTCTCAAAATTTTAAAACAACAGCCTGCAATCAGCTTATACTTCTAATTCCAGCACGTAAGAGTCTAAAACAGAAAGATCATGGGATCAAAACCAGCCTGGGCTACATACTTAGTTCCAGACTAACCTTGGCTAGAGTGAAACCCTGGAAAGAAAGAGAGACGGGGGGGGGGGGGGGGAGAGAGAGAAGGAAGGAAAGAAAAAAAGAATCTATTCCTATCAAGAAAGAGAGAACAAGCAATGTTTCTGTTGTTGAAACTACATTAAAGTAAGGGAAAATTGTGTAAAGCGTTTTCAGAGTAATCCAGTGGAAATACACATCTCTCCTTAATATTGACCAGCTCTGAACTTTCTTGTATTAAAAGTAGCTGAGTAATTTTGGAGAACGTGTCTGTTTGAATTGAATAAGAACGATTTGGGTGAGGTTGGCCCCTCACTCCCCCCCCCCCCCAGCCCAGTCTGCTTCTGAGCTACACGGATTGATCCTTGTCAAAGAAACACAGTAAGGTCATTCAGTGGAAGGTACTTCCGAAATAAAAAAGATGTCTTGCACACAGCTTGTGAAGTTTGTTCCCCTTTTTAAACGTGCTTTCATATCTTGATTTTTCGGGTCTCTGTCATCCACGAGTACCTGAGTTGCTCTAAGTTATTCGCCTCCCTTCCAACAAACTGCAGTATGGTCCTGGCGGGTCCTCGCTGTCCAATAACGTAGTTTAAAATAACAAACGTACCACACAATGACCAAGTAGGAAGAAGGAAGAAAAATAAAATCCCAGGATGCTGTATTGGTGTTGGAATGTGCCATTAGTTAAGAAGGGAGAGCCACTGTTCGCGCGGCCTCTGGGCTCCGAGGTCACTACCGGGCCTCGGATCCCGCTGGGCCCGGGCGTGGGGTGACGGTGGCGGCGATAGGGCCGCGCGTGCGTGCGTGCGCGCGTGCGTGCGTGCGTGCGGGGCGGTGGCGCGCGTCCCCCTCTGGGCCGGCGGCTTGGTGCGCTCGGGGGCGGCCCCTGGCGGGCGGCGGCGCTGGGCGTGCGGGCGGCCGTGCATTCTGCACCATGGCGTACCCCGGGCACCCTGGCGCCGGCGGCGGGTACTACCCGGGCGGGGTGAGTGCGGGCGCACGGCCCTGGTGCTCCCGGGGCGCCAAGAGGACAGCCCGGGGCGCGGCGGCCGAGGGGCGGCGACATCGCGGGCGGGTCCCGGGCGCCCCTGGTCCCTCCCGGTTTTCCCGGTGCCGCGGCGGGGGTGCCCCAGTCCCCAGCAGGCTCCCTCCATCCTTCCGCCCCTTCTTCTCTGGGTGGCTCAGCGGGGCGCAGGCGCGGCCGGCGGCCACCCAGGAACCCACCCTGTGACTCCGAGACGTGGCGCGTGAAGGGGTGCAAGCTGGGTGTTGGCTTCCTCCTCCCTCTCGGTTTCCCCCCCCTGAACAACAACAGCCATTTTGATCTAGGAAAGTCCTGAGGTCCACCTTGTCCGGTGTCAGGGATGCGCATCGTCGCGGGAGCTGCCAGGGTGATGGAAGGCTCCTCCAGCTCTGCGGTCACCTTACCCAGTACTTTAAAGCGCTTTTAGAACACCATTGGAGGCTGGGTAGGAGGATTGCAGTGAGTTCGAGGCCACCCTGAGACTAGACAGTGAATTCCAAAACCCACACCATTGAAGCTATAAAAGCGAAAGGGAGAGACTCTTGCCCTTAACAGTACTTGCCTAGGTTCCCTTCCCCTCTAACTTGCTGGTGAATAGGGATTTGAAGTGCCTTCGCATATATTGCTATCACTTTTATGCTGACTTATTTTGGTCCACGTGAGCTTTGAAGTTATAACAGACTCCTAGTGGAAGAGCGGGGTGGGCATTGTGGTGGGAGTGTTTGGGGTGCCTGGGAGCTGAAAAATCATGTGAAGGGCTGACAGGGAGCATTTGCCTGGTTTTGCACAAAAGCCCTCTCTCTATGGTGAAAAAAATAAACTTGGTTTGGTCCAGTGATGCATTTGTGTTTCTTGTTTCACAGTATGGAGGGGCTCCTGGAGGGCCTTCATTTCCTGGACAAACTCAGGATCCACTGTATGGTTACTTTGCTGCAGTAGCTGGACAGGTTAGTTTTTCTTTTTAATATTAAAGAATTATCACATTCTGTATTCGTGTCAGCACTTAATGTAGTGGCAAAGGAAAATGAACTATGCTCGGGAAATGAGTTCTGCCTCAAACTACTTTTAAAAATTATATCGCCTTATGGTGAATATTCAGAACAAATTTGGACAAATTTGTACTTAGTTCAATTCAGAACTAAGGGTCAGATTGAACAGAAACAGCAATTTTAAATGGACCTTGAAGATCTGCAACATAAAAGGATGCCTGTCAAACTAACTGGTCCGGGTCAGGGTTGCTTCCATAGAAGAAATTGAAGATCTGATGAACATAAACCCCTGGTTATATAACTTAAAGGCCTGTGTTAGTAATTATGTAGTATGATTATAATGGACACCTTTCAGTTGAATTTGACTGCTAATCATTTACCCCGCGAAAGTAGATTATGAACTGTAAGGAATCATCAGCCCCTAAACTCGACAGCACCAGTATCAGGAAGTTAACATTGTGAACAGTTTACTCTATCCCTAGTTTACATGCTGTTACTAAGCCAGCTTTTCCATGTCCTCATTAGGTGTTGTGGTCTATTGACCCAGAGAAAGAATTCACGTCAATTTCTCAAGTCTCACTTCTCTCCATTCCTGGCTAATACGACAGATGCAGGGTTGCCTTAAGGAAGGACTCTTGTCTAGTTCACAAGGTCATTGCATGTAGTAAATATATTGTTGACACAACTCAGACATATCTAGAGGGTATGCTATTAATTAAACTTAGTCTTGATCAAAAGCCAGATATAGTAAGCTCATAATTTGGAAAATGCTCTAGAATATTGTGAATAAAAACCTAAGGCTGCCTTTTAAAATAGTACTCTGGACTACAGCTTTAAGAATTTGAATGGAAAATTGAGTCTGAAGCTGGAAGACTTTCCTAAGTATCTACTTAATCTGTAATTGATCTGTATCTTTGAAACCACAAGACATGGCACACCTCAAGACTAGCATTCTTAGATTGCCAGAGCCTCCAGTATGTAAATGACCCTGCCTGCTTAGCTTACAACAACCCTGGCTTCTATTTCACACATTCATAGTCTTTGAATTTATTGATCCTGCTCCTCAAATATAACTTAACAATACTTGCCAACTTGCAGATTTATGTATTTTAAGTTCCCTAAAATTACACATACCATATAGGCCGGGCATGGTGGTGCACGCCTTTAATCCCAGCACTCTGGAGGCAGAGGTAGGAGGATGACCGTGAGTTCGAGGCCACCCTAAGACTACATAGTTAATTCCAGGTCAGCCTGAGCCTGAGCCAGAGTGAGACCCTACCTCGAAAAAAAATATATATATACACATACGTAAAAGACCATCTACTAAATCATAAGGTGATCCAGTGGCTTCTTTCTGCTTGAACCGGACCTTATATTTACTGATGCCTGCATGTCAGCTGTATACCCTCCCTCAAAAAAAGAAAGAAGAAAGGAATATGATTTTTGTTGTTGTTGTTGTTGTTTTGGTTTTTCGAGGTAGGGTTTCACACTAGTCCAGGCTGGCCTGGAACTCGCTATATAGTCTCAGGGTGGCCTTGAACTCTCAGTGATCCTCCTACCTCTGCCTTCCAAGTGCTGGGATTAAAGGCATGTGCAACCACACCCGGCGGGAATATGATTTTTAAGCGGCTCCTAAAATAATTTTATTTTGAAATGCTTACTTCTGGTAGTTTCTTAGCTAACAGAGAGAAGACTAGTTGCCAAGACAAGTACTTATCTATCATCAAATTAATTTTGAGATTGGGTAAAGAGAAGAATGCCTAATTTGGAAAGATACTACTTTAAAAAATTGTTAGGTACATGTTTTTGTTGTTGTTGTTATTGCTAAAGGACTTGCAAATTCAAATCATCATGGAGATTTCTCTTCCTACTTTTTTTTTTTTTTCAAAGGATGGGCAGATAGATGCTGATGAGTTGCAGAGGTGTCTTACACAGTCAGGCATTGCTGGAGGATACAAACGTAAGTTGAAGTGCGAGCATCTTTCTGGCACTCCTTTCTTTGTAAGCTGGTAAATGTGATTATACCTTGAAGGAAACTGAGATTTCTGACCCAGCCAAGGTTAGAATTTACAAAGCTACACTAAGCGATTATTTTAAAAGTTGATTTTAAAGCAGTCCTTAGTAAGTATTTCACTCTACTGGACAGGTGAGTGGATTTCTTGGATTTGGAGTCCATGTATCTGGAACCATTGAAAACAGTGAGGCAGTTTGGGTGGCATTCCTAACAGAGGATGAGTTAAGGTGCTGAAATGATACCTGCGGAGTCAGGTTTCTTTAATGACAGGAGCTAACATGCACTGTATTTGCCAAGTGCTCACTCTGTCCTAAGCCTGGTAGCATGTAGAGCTTTCAGTGGTCAGTCCTACACTCTGGTCTCTGGAACCTGGCCTTGCTAGTGGCAACCTGAACACTTGGCCATGACATCCCCTTAAGCATAAAGGGCCCCTCTGCGCTCTGAGTTCTCACACCATTAGTCTTTCTGCACTCTGTCCTCAGTTCCTCACAGACTGGATCTCCTGCCCTGTAATTTAGCACATCATCCACCTTCCTGCCTTTCAGAGCTTAGATCCAAGCTTCAGTAGGAGAGGTGTATCTGATTTTAAAATCACACTAACCAAGTGTATTGCCTAGCCTTAGAGAGCAGTCCTTTTAAGAATTTTGAAAAAGTCACTTTTATGATGGCCTTAGACCAATGCATTATACATTACAGAGAAGACATTTCCTGAAATACAAGAACCATGCAGTCTGCTTCATTTGCTTACTGTCCATAATAAACCAACCTGCTTGTGGCCTGTCACAGTTTTGAAAAACAGAAACTATACAGCATGAATTTTTTCTTTATTATCATTAGTAACAACATAATATATAGATACATCATGTGTTGGTACCCTCTTTTCCCTCCTCCCTGCCCCCATTCTACTGGGGTCCCTCCTCAGTGGGGTTGCAGGTATCCCTATGGGGTTGTGGGTTATATGTTGTGGGAGCAGCAGTCAGTTATTTTTAAGTACACTTCAGTGATGAGCTCTTAAGAACCTCTGGATCTCTGCTTTGGTAAATGTTGAGTATCCTCAGGGTTGCGTATTTTTTTTATTTGCAAGCAGAAAGAGAGAAAGAGAGTATGGGCATACTAGGGCCTCTTGCCAACTGCAAAAGTACTACAGACATGAGGGCCACATTGTACTTCGGGCTTTATGTGGGTACTGGGGAATCAAACTTTGGCCTGTAGGCTTTGTAAGGCTGAACCATCTCCCTAACCCCCATTGTTCTTTTCAACCCAGATTCTAAAACAAAATGCAGTGTCCCAGCAGGGGCCAGGGTGCTTAGACATGGGGTTGAACAAAGTTGCATTAGTCTATAAGATGGTAGTTCAGTTTCTCTTTCCTTAAATTTAGTGGCTCCTCTGTGGTAAGGCTGACATGCGGTATTTCCTCACAGTAACTGATTTCCACCTATGCAATGTAGGTTGCAAGGGATTATCTCTTAATTTCCCAATGCTTAGATTCTAGTGGCCCACTCGTCTGCATTGGTGTGAGTTATTAAAATAGCCTCAGGATGCTGGAGAAATGGCTCAGCATTTAAAGTTGTTTGCTTGCAAAGCCTGCTGGTCTGGGTTTGATTCCCAGTACCCACAAAAAGCCAGATGTACAAAGTAGAGCATGCATCTGGAGTTGGTCTGCAGTGGCAAGAAGCGCATGTATGCCAGTTATCTCTTTCTTTCTCTTTCTGCTTGCAAATCAATAAATAACAAGTAGTTGTTTTTTTAAATGGCCTCAGAGGCACCCCAAACTGTGGGTACATTGTCAAGGATTCTAATCCACCACCACCACTGACTTGGTCCTTGAGTCTTCCTGCAAAGAGCTGTTATCCAATACACAGTTCTAACATGCATATTCATTTGGTTGCATATATAAACTTAATTATATGAAAAGAGGTCATAGACTATTGAAGATAAGAAATTATTGCTCAATTCCAGACATTAAAGGGAAAAGAGAAAGAAAAAAATAGTGACATATAAAAAAGCAAAAGCCAGCTACTTATAGTCACTCATGAACAGGAACAAAGCAACCATTGCCTTCATGATGACTCTGGTGGGTATAATTCATTATGGCTAATTGTGGAGAACTTAACTCATGATATTATATGCTGTATTAGTAGTTTAAAGGTAAGATAATAACAATTTTTAAAATGATAGAATTCAGGCTTGGTTGTGCAGGCCTTCCATCCATGTACTTGGTGATTGGAGGCAAGAAGGTTGAGAGTTTGAGGCCAGTTTTGCCTATTGAGACTCTGTTTCAAAAACAAACAAAAAGCCAGGACTGGGCTATAGAGATGGCTTAGCAGTTAAGGTGCTTGCATGCAAAGCCTAAGGACCCATGTTCGACTTTCCAGATCCCACATGAGCCAGGTGCACAAAGGTAAGGCAGGCACAAGGTCACACATGCCCACTAAGTGGTGCAAGTGTCTGGAGTTTGATTGCAGTGCTGAGGCCCTGGCACACCAGTTCTCTCTTTCTCTCTCTCTTTTTCTCTGTGCGTGTGCATGTGTATACGTGTCTCTGTGTCTCTTTAAAACAGCAGGACTGAGGAGATAGCTGAGTATGAGTGCTTGCTGCACAAGTACCCAAGTTCAAGCACTAGCACCCACATAAAAAGCTGGGCATGGGGAGCTGGAGAGATGGTTTAGCAGTTAAGCACTTGCCTGTGAAGCCTAAGAACCTGGGTTCGAGGCTCAATTCCCCAGTACCCATGTAAGCCAGATGCACAAGGTGGCGCATGCATCTGGAGTTCGTTTGAAGTGGCTGAAGGCCCTGGTGTGCCCATTTTCTCTCTCTCTCTCTCTCTCTCTCTCTCTCTCTCTCTATATATATATATATATATATATATATATATATAATATATATATATATATCTTTCTCTCTGCCTGTTGCTGTCAAATAACTATGTTAAAAAAAAAAAAAAGCTGGGCATGGCTGCACATGTAACCCCAGTGCTAAGGAGGCTGTGTGATCAGCCAGTCTAACCAAAGAACCTGGAGCTCCTGGTGAGAGTCTCTCTTAGGGAAACAAGGAGATAGAGGAGGATACCTGGCCTTTTCCTCTGGCCTCCACATTACAAGCATGGCACATCCGCACAAACACATGCATACACAACATACACACACAGATTAAATGAGTTCTAAAAAAATCTTTTTATTGAGAAGAAAAAAATCTACTTTGAAGGTCTATATAGTTTAGGCCCACACAAACCAATTAGCATATTTTAAAAAGTGAATTAATCAAATTATTAATTTGAATGATTCCAATACAGTGTGAATTTATTACATTGTATTTATATTATACTGCATATGTGCTTTTCTTGATTTACAGCTTTTAACCTGGAGACCTGTCGGCTTATGGTTTCAATGCTGGATGTATCCTTAACCCCAGTTGTTGACAAAAGGGTTAATACCCAATAAATACAAGTAACTACTGGAAATCTTTGTGACATAATTACCTTTTAGGATGTAATTTGATATGAAAGTAGGAAGAGAGCTTAGTAATTAGAACGTAGTTGCTCAAGATTCACCAAGGAGGTAGGTTTAGTGGCACGTGCCTAGAATCCCAGTAACTCTGGAGGCTGAGGTTAGCCTCTACTACAGAATGAGACACTACCTGAAAATTAGATTGGGTGGGGGGAGAATTCAACAAGGCATTAAAGTAGAACAAATATAGATAGGATTTTTTTTTTCTTCAGTGTTCATTGCTTTGCATGGTTCCCACCTGACCTTCAAGTGATGGGATTTTTTTCACATTCCCTTTCTGGTCTTGATGTAGCTAGTGTGCCACTCTGTGGTACCTTTCATAGAAACTCATTTTTGCAAGTAAAATCCTTGGGTCTGGTTGGGCTTAGCAAGGGAATGTCAGAGCCCAAGTTGATCCCAAGACGGAAGGGTAAGCACTGTAGCTTGGGCACCCAAGATGAACAGCCCAGTAATAGCAACAAGAATGCTTTTTAAATTTATCAACAATTTTTATACATGTGTATATTTTAATCACCATCCATTACCTTCTCTTTCCCCACTCCTCCTTAATAATCCCTTCATCCCAAGTAGTCCTAATGAGGTCTTTATGTATGTGTCCCACTGAGTTTAACTAGGGTTGCCACGAGTATAAGTTTTTTTTCTTTTTTTCTTTATTAATTAGTTTTGTATTCAGCAAATACAGTCAGTTTGGTACAATTATTAGGCTCATCCGTGACCTACCCCCTCCCCTTGGCCCCTCCTTGTTGAGGTATATGGGTCATGCATTGTGGAGTTAGCCCACAGTTATGGGTAAGATAAATGTCTCTGCATATCATGACCCAACATGTGGCTCTGACATTCTTTCCGCCCCCTCTTCCGCAAAATTTCCCTGAGCCGTGTTGGGTTCATTTTTGGTCTGCTTCAATGATGAGGTGTTGGGGACCTCTGAGGCTCTGGCTGTCTGATTTGGTAGGAGTTGATTTTTCTCTGTGTTGATCTCCTTCCCCCTTGTGCTGGTACCCGATTCATCAGGAAAACAGCACCCTTGCTTGTTCCGCCAATTTTTCTTAGTTTCAGCCGGGGCCCTTTTGAGGTATGATGGGGTAGCCTCTCCTTAGGATCTACATCTATCTGAAAAAGAGAAGCAGATTCTCCAACGGAGAGTAAGTTAGCACCAGGACAAATGAGATAACCCTTACTTTTTTTATAGAGAATTTAATAGGTGTAGGCCCTCTTGTAGCCCATGATTGATGGTAGCTTGATATTGGCTTATGTTTGGATATGATTCTGACTTGTTTCCCAGCTCCAGCTATGGACGAGTATAAGTTTATTGTGGCTCACAATGCATATTCACAAACCATATGGTTTTCTCATAGTCACAATTAACTTTTTCCCACAAGAAAAAAACTGAGGGTACAGAGCTTTTTCTCCATAAATTATTCCTATTAGACCTTTTTTATTATACCAAATAGCTTTTTAAACCATTTTACCTGAAAGAACATTGAATTTCCCTTACCCTCCCATGTTCCCTCATATATTCACTAGGAAACATTGTATCAGTAGTTCTGGTCCTTGATTATAGTTCAGAGAGATAGGTCTGGCACCATGGGATTCAATGAATTTAAGGAACTCTGGGCTGTGCTGAATGGTTGGAGACAACACTTCATCAGTTTTGACAGCGACAGAAGTGGAACGGTGGACCCTCAAGAGCTGCAGAAGGCCTTGACGACAATGGGTACACTTGACTAAACTAGTGTTCCGTAAAGTGCTGCTACAAATAGATGACTTGTTTGTTTTTCCCTACAAGTTTTGCTTGAAGACTCTCCGTTTTGTAAGAAATTGTGTGTATTCATAACTAAAATGACTTGTAGTCTTAAAAATTGTGCTTATTCTTAGTAGACTTTTTTTGTAAACCTTTAATTTTCCCTCTCCTCTGGATAATAACTTTCCTGCCTTCCAGGATTTAGATTGAGTCCACAAACTGTGAATTCAGTTGCAAAACGATATAGCACCAGTGGGAAGATCACCTTTGACGACTACATTGCCTGTTGTGTCAAACTGAGAGCTCTCACAGGTATGTCCCAGATGTTGTGTCAGCATGATCAGGCGCTGAGATGTGGCATTTGCCATTTCTTGGTGCTTCTGAACTTCTTTCTCTCAAGGTTTTAATGGTTTTAGTGGGAGCTTCAGTAGATTTTTAACATTGCTACTAAACAAGTCTAACATAATGGATTTTTTTAGATTACTAAATAATATTAATTTTACTAAACTATTACAGACATAGCCACCTAACTTGCAGGTTTGTGGTGCTATGGATCAAGCAAGGACTCATATATGTTAGGCAAGCACTATACCACTGCCCTATACCCTTAGTCCAAATATGTGCCCTTTTTTTTTAAATTTAATATGATTATGAATGCTTTTTCTTCATAATCTGAAATATTTAATCAGAATGAAATGGAATTCTTTTTAGTGGGCAGGGCTGAAATGAGTGAGATATTTGACCACTGCCCATTTATAATATTAGGGACTCTATCAATTTAACTTAAACAATAGCTATGTTATTTAAAGTTTAGAATTCTATGTTTTCCATATAATTAAGTAATGGTCTTGGAAGTGGAACAGGTTTTACTAACTTTGAGACAAATTATTCTTCTCTCAGATAGCTACACATTGAAACAGACAACTGGTGTCCTACCCTTCCTTTGGCTCTTACATTCTTTCTGCCACCTCTTCCGCAATGTACCCTGAGCCTTGGGTGTGATGGAGATGTTTCAGTGCTAAGCACTCTTCTGTCACTTCTTCTTAGCACTATGATGTCCTCGGAGTTATCCCAAGGTTCTCGAGAAGCTTCTCTAACCAAAAGAGAGAGTAGCATTAATATATGGGTATGAACATTAAGAGAAGTGCTTACTGGGCAGTTTGGTGAGCATAGTATATACATTTAGGCAGACACCAGCAACCATTATACCCCTAGGGCTCATGACTTCCCCCAACATAGTATCAGGCATGCATTCCCTCCTGTGTGGTGGGCCTCCCATAATAGACATGCCACTGTTGTACCTATTGGCTCATTTGGCCTAGCTGGCCAAACTTAAGACTTTCAGTGTCCACTTTTTTTCTCCAGTCTTTCTCCCGTGGAATTGCATGCAGGTTAGCTTTTTCCAGCAGTCTGTCAGCTGGTCTACATGGAGGATGTTTTCAGCTCAGCTCCAACAGATTTCTCAGTGACCTTGCAGCCCAAGCATGTCGAGTCTTCAGCATTAAGGTCTTACCATCTATTTCTGGTGGGAAATGAAGAGCTTCGGCATTGTTCTGTAATGTTTTGGGGGCATCAAGTACCTCCCTGGCCAACACCTCATCAGACAGTATCCATCCCTGACACTGAAAATTTTCTAGTAACAATCTATGGCTTCTGGGTGTGTCATTGTCCAAAACAGTAGGTTTCCATACGACTTACTCATACTCTCTTAGATTTTATTAACCCTTCTCCCCACCTTTCCTTTGCTCAATGCACTCTTCCAGACACAAAATGGCCTGAATATCCATGCCTTCACAGTACATGACACTACCTAAACAAGACCATTGTAATAGGAGGAAAAGATGATGACATCAAAAATAAAAGACTGATTGAGAAGAGGAGGGGATATGATGGAGAGTGGAGTTGTGAAGGGGAATATGGTGGGGGGAGAGAATTACCATGGTTAATTGTGTGTAATTATGGAACTTGTCTTTTCCCTCTCTACAATTTGAATTCACTTAATGACAAGGACTCTGTTTCTCTGAGGGCTGCACTCTCCCACCTCTATCAATAGGAGGCACTCAAATATTTAAGTAGCAGCACAAGTAATTAGGATGTTGCCATACAAGTGAAGAGATAGTCTAAAAACTGAAATAAACTGTGTGATGTAAATTTCAAAAATTAAATTAAATTAAAAAAACAACTCGTTACCTTTGCCAATAATATCACATAGTTGCACATGAAATCGTTTAATATCCATATGATGTCTTTTTGCTTTGACTTTTTTTAAAAGAAGCTCTTTGTTTAAAGGTATTTTTAAATTTTTTTATTTATTTGAGAGCGAGAGGAGATGGAAGAGGCAAATAGAGAATGGGCACATCATGGCCTCCAGTCACTGCAAACAAACTCCAAACACATGCGTTACCTTGTACATTTGGCTTACGTGGGTTCTGGGGACTTGAACTTGGGTCCTTTGGCTTTGCAGGCAAATGCCTTAACTGCTAAGCCAACTCTCCAGCTCTTAAAATTTTATTTCTCTGTATTTATGGGGGGCATATAGAAAGAGAATAGGTGCACCAGAGCCTCTAGCTGCTGCAGATGAGTTCCAGATGCATGTGCCATCTTGTGCATCTGGATTACATGAGTCCTGGGAAATAGAACCTGGGTCCTTTGGCTTTCCAGGCAAGCATCTTAACTGCTAAGCCATCTCTCTAGCCCCTTGCTTTGACTTTTTATGTTGACAGGTTGTATAGTGTGAATGCTATTGTCATTTGAACCCATTGCTATAATAATTAGCTATTAATGCTTTAGAAAAGCTGTTTTTAAAAAAAATTTATTGTATTGTTTTGCAGATAGCTTTCGAAGACGGGATTCTGGTCAGCAAGGTGTTGTGAACTTCTCATATGATGATGTAAGTATCAATAAATTAAGAGCTAAGAAGACGTAATGTACACAAAATGGGCATCCTTTTTAAAGTTAGCAATTTAGAACATTGTAAAAAGCTAGATGTTGTGGCTCACACCTGTAATCCCAGCACACAGGAAGCTAAGGCAGGTGGAGTGCCATGAGTTCAAGGGTAGCCTCAACTATATTTTTGAGATCCTGTCCCAAAAAGCAAACAAAAAACATAACTGGACATGGTGGCTCATGTCTATAATCTCAGCACTCTAGAACCTGAGACAGGAGGATTGCTTCAACTTCAAAGCCAACTTGAGCTACATAGTGAGTTCCAGTCTACCATGGACTTCAGACTTGTCTCAAGAAATGGATTAATTTCACTTACTGTTAGTGTTTTTAATAGATGAGAGCACTGTTTGATTTGTTCCACAAAACTTGTGTTCCAGGCCCAGTGTGCAGATATTGTATCTATATTTGCCTTCTATATACAAACCTCTCAATCACTGAGAAGTAGCTGTAATACCTTAAAGCTATACTTAACACACCTGTGTTCTTACTTGAGAACATAAAGCAGGCACCAACTAAAATCACAAAACAAAGTTATTTACTGAGGCAGGCACCCTGGGGGTGGGAAAGGCATGGCTTCAAATGGGACCTCGTAAGAGATTTCTAAATTTCTTTCTCTACACTAGGGATAGGTACAGCATTGATGGCATATGGTGAGCATAGCTGCCTTCATAAAATAGGAATACTCAGTGGCCTTGCCAAACTGCTGCAAGGATTAGCAGTGCACTCCTTACTAGTGTTGAAGAGCAAAGAAAACTACTAGGAAGGGTTTAGTCTGGTGTAGTATGTTTAGTGGAGATGGCAACATTTTATAGCAAATGCTGATGCTTCTGAATTCAGGTTTCAGAACTGCTGGAAGAGAGTCGGCTTTTCTGTTTCTATGTATAGATGTTTATATTTATTTAATACAGCATATTTAAAAGAACTAATGTGTTTACAATACTTTACAATACAATACTTTAGAATACCGTGATAAAACTGCAGGTTGGAGGTCCCGACATGACATTGAAAACTCCTGTTACATTAACCATGACCATTTCTAGACTAGACTCTTAAATATTATTTGGTATTTAAATAATTCATCCTTCTTCATTGATGTGATATCTCTGTAAGAAGTAAGAAATTCATTGTAATAAAATACTTCCCTAAAAAATCTGAACCTTTCCACCTATCTCATATATTAGAAGTTATGCTTGCTTACTCAGAATTCCAAGGTAGAGAATTAAAATGTAAGCTGCAACTGATGGACTGTGTACTAAGTATTTTGAGACCTTGTGTAACACTGATTTTTTTCTTTCAGTTCATTCAGTGTGTCATGACTGTGTGAATCAAAAGGAAGCTGTATGAACATAATCAACATTCCAACTGGAGTTTGCCTTTGCTTCAGTCAGTAACATGTATAAAATTACAGCAACATTCCCCTGGCAGCCATTGAAGTGGATTATTACTTTATGTACAACTGAAGCTTCATTTTTGATTTCGATAATAAATTCCTTAGAAGTTTAATAATACTAGATCAAGTCCATTATACCAATTAAAACTTCCTTGAGCCATTATCAATTATACCTTATTTTTCTGCTAAACCTCTTTTATATAAACTTTAGTGAGCAAAAATTAATAAATCATATTAAATATTTTTCATTATGATATATGAAAAAAATGTAGTCAAACTGCAGCTGTTACTTTTCCTCTCCCAGGAGAAAGTGGTTTAAAGTTTTGTGTGTGGAGTATTCCTGTATAAATAACATAGAGCCAGTAGGATGTCAAGATTTATGAATCAGGCATTTAACATGGGCTTTGCGACCTACATCTATTTTGCTAGCCTTATGAGTTGAGTGGTTATTGTCTGCCTCTTTAAAACCTATCTATGGGGACTTGGGACATGGTTCAGTGGTTAAAGACCCTTGGTTAAAACCTGTTGCTAACCTCAGGGACAAATACTGCTAACGGCTATCACACCTTTTGTTATCATCCATTCAAATTTTTGTTAAGGGCTGGAGAGATGGCTTAGCGGTTCAGTGCTTGCCTGTGAAGCCTAAGGACCCCGGTTCGAGGCTCGTTTCCCCAGGACCCACATTAGCCAGATGCACAAGGGGGCGCACGTGTCTGGCATTCCTTTGCAGTGGCTGGAAGCCCTGGTGCACCCATTCTCTCTCTCTCTTTCTCTCTCTGCCTCTTTCTCTCTGTCACTTTCAAATAAATAAATAAAAATAAACAAATTTTTGTTAAAAGTCTTACATATATAAAATAAAATTGAGGGCTGGTGAGATGGCTTAGAGGTTAAGGCACTTGCCTGCAAAGCCAAAGGCCCCAGGTTCAATTCCCCAGTACCCACGTAAGCCAGGTGCACATGGTGGCACATATATCTGGAGTTCATTTGCAGTGGCTTGAGGCCCTAATGCACACATTCTTTATATCTGCCCCCCCCCAAATAAATAAATAAATAAAATATGTTTTAAAAAGAAAATTGACTAAACGACAAGAGGGAATATATGAAAATCTTAACAATGGTGATTTTTTACTAATGGAATTTCAAATTTCAGTATCTGCCAATGTTTTTTATAAATGTGTGTACTTCTATTTTAAAATCAGAAGGGTCAGTTTTTAAAATCTTTTTTTTTTTTCAGTTATGGACATATCCAGCATGTAAACAGCACATGTTACTACCATCCTTTCCCTCATCCCTGCCCCCCCCAAAGGGACCCTTGATGGGGATGCCAGTCATCCCCATGGGGATTGTGAGTCGTGCATTGTGGGGGCAGCCATCAATTAAGGGGAAGAGGCAGTGTCTTTCTGCAAGATCACCTAACTTCTGGCTCTAACAATCTTTCCGCTCCCTCTTCTGCAAAATTCCCTGAGCCATGTTGGGTTCATTTTAAGTCTACTTCAATGATGGACTCTTACGAGCCTCTGGTTTGGTAGGTGTTGAGTGTCCTCAGTGTCTATCTACTTCACCCTTTTGCTGATACCAGGTTCACCAAGAAAGCAGTACTCTTGCTCATTTCTCCAGTTCCTCTATGGTTTCAGCTGGGGCCCTGGTGAAGTACAACGGGTCATTTCTCTCCTCAGGTCCTGCTTCCATCTGAGAAAGAGAAGTAGATTCTCCAATGGAGAGTGAAGTAAGCACAGGTTAAATGGGAAAACCATTTTTAGTTTAGAGAGAATTTAATGGGTCTAGGCCCTCCTGTAGCCCACGATTAGTGGGAGCTTGATATTAAAAAGCAAACTCATTATCTGGATATGATTCTGACTTGTTTCCCAGTTCCAGATATGGTTTCCTTTCCACTGAGCAGATGTTAGCCAATCCAAGAGCATTTGGTTACCCACCATGGCCATATGCCACTATTGCACTTGTGTGAGCATCACCTCAGGTTGTTTACTTCTGAGTAGTTTAGACCTCTGATTGCTCAGACAGTACTGGGGAGGGGGAGCTTACTTGCTAGCTAGTATAATTGAAACACTGAGCTCTTGGTTCAGTGGGAGGCCCGGTCTCAAAAATAAGATGGAGCAGAGGTAGGAGGATCACCTTGAGTTCAAGGCCACCCTGAGACTACATAGTAAATTCCGGGTCACCCTTGGCTAGAGTGAGACCCTACCTCGAAGGACCAAAAAAAAAAAAAAAAAAAAAATAGATGGAGAATGGCTGAGGAAGAAGACTTGATATCAGCCTGTGGCCATCACATGCACCTGCACACATTCAACCACACAGACACTCATACACATGCCCACACCACACACGTTTCCTTCCCCCTTGAAGAATTTGGCATCCATTTCCTTTGTCACCAAAATCTTTATTGTATGAGGATCTTATGTCATCTTATTTCTACCTTGTTGTGGTGTTTCATTCACTGTATACCTCAGTGTGCTCTGATCACTTCTTTGTGTGTATGGAGCTAGAGAAAGTTGAGACAGGGTCTAGCCCTCGCTGGCCTTGAACTTAGCAAGCCTTCTTCAGCCCCCCAGTTGCTGAGATTACAGGTGTGAGAAACCACACCCAGCCTCTTCACATTTTGTTGTTTTTTTCAAGATAGGGTCTCACTCTAGCCAAGGCTGATGTAGAATTCACTATGTAGCCTCAGGTGGCCTCAAACTCAGTGATCCTCCCACCCCTGCCTCCTCCCGAGTACTGAGATTAAAGGTATATGCCACCACATCTGGCCTGCCTCCTCAGTTAAAACTGTTCCTTGGTCTTTACTTTTTATGAAAACTTACAGGTGGAGCATGGTAGAGCTATGAGCTCCATCTTGAATGTATCAGTTTTTTGGAGAATTCAGTTCCTCAAATCATCTCAATTTGGGATTGCATTTTTATCTTGGAGATTTATACTTTAATTTTATGCTACAAGATATTCATGATATATAAAGAAATTATAACATATTTTCCAGACTTCCATAGGACTGTGGCTGCCAGAGGCCTGGTGCTTTCTGTGACAGCTGGCATAGATTTACTCCATAGCAGTCATTAAAGATATCACTCCTGTTGAGCCAAGTAGGAGTTTAGTGATATTCCAGGTGATACCATCAGTCCTGAGATGGTATGTGAGCTAAAATTTCTATTTTCTCTGGAGTAGACTGCTTTGCTCTACTGAGTGCATTAGTTTTAATGTACATATAAATAAATTATATGCCTAATGTACTTTTAGGTACAAGAAATGGAGCAATATGCAATCACTATAATTGCTTTTTTCTTAAATGTGCTAGCCTTTCCTCAGTGACTTGTTTTTCTCACGTAATAGCACTTTGACATTTTTTCTACTGTAGACAAGGAAATGCAGGTTCACAGTAATGAGGAGTAGCTCAAATGGCTGCTTGGGAGAAGATTAAAAAGACCAAGTGGAGCCATTTTTAGGCAATAAACTTACGGATCTAACTTGAAGCCATCCCAAGGCTCACTGCTCATCCACGAATGCAGAACAGGTGCACAGAGCCTGGGGGACACTGAAAGCAGTCAGTCCTTGCAATGGGGGCTATTCAGGAGGCAAGCCCAGAAGAGTTCATTTGCTTCCTCACTCAGGAACCATCCCTAACATTGAGCACCCAGACATCCCTAAAGGATTACTACATATATTTTTTTCTTTTGGTTTTTGAGGTAGGGTCTCATTCTAGCCCAGGCTGACCTGGAATTCACTATGTAGTCTCAGGCTGCCCTCAAACTCATGGCAATCCACCTACCTCTGCCTCCCAAATGCTGGGATTAAAGGCATGCGCCACCATGTCCGGCTACTATATTTCTTATAGACTCTTCTGGGACTTGTGTGAAACAGAATCAACTTCCTTGAATAACTGTCCCCTGACAAAACTTCTCAGAGTTACTGGCTGGGAGGAGAAAAGGAAGAAAAGGAGACTCAAGGGAGTCAGACATCAAAATAACATAAGTCGCTTATTGAAAGTTACTTTATTGATGTTTCAATGACAGTAACATAGAAAACTCTGTCATCTTATTAGCTTCAGAAGTGGATGCAAATAAAATTGTGCCAAAAACTTGAACCTCAAGTTACAGTGACCTTTAAAAACAGCAAAATTTTATTTACCTATGATGTGAGAAAAATTGTATAATTTGAACAGCCATGAAACAAATCACATTGCTCAAGAAAGCAGTCACATACATTTCTGTTGGTGTTGCCAAAACCAAATGATTTTTAAATGAGAACCGGAAGTGCTGAATAGCAGAGAATGTCAAGATGGTGCGAGTCTACGTATATACATATGATTACCCAGTTCCAAAGGGAAACATGCTGCTATGAACACTTCCTCAGTGGGTGGCTTCTCTCACCTTCAGGGTGGTGGGTGTGGGAAACTAGAGCAGACCTATGTGGCTACCATGAACTTTGGTTAGGTAGAACACTCAGTTTCTGAAAACTGCCTTTCAGGGATGCTTGTTTGGAGGGGCAAGTCTTCCAATAAGTTTAAAAAGGAGTACATGCTTTGTTATTCTGAATAAAACTTTTGCTAAGCATTTTTGCAGTTAGTGTAAAAACAAAACAAGTTTTCCATACAAAACAAAGATGTTGGGTTACTTGTATCCATTAATAAGACTGGTAGAATCACAGTTTGATATTGTGCTAGACTAAAAAAAAGAAGGGGGGGTTTCAAGTCAGGCAGTGATATACATGTATAATTTAACAAGAGCTCTTGTATTACTACTTTGTTATTCATAACAGCACTTTCTGTATTGTGTTTTCTGATAAAACTTAGCACCTCTATATTTAAAGATTGGACTATTTCTATTCAGAACTTAACCATCAAAACAAATCATGACCTTAAATATTATAAACTAAAAGGCTATGCCCTAAGTTGAATACATATGTATGTATATGTGTGTATGTATGTATATATATACACATATATATATGTATATATATATATATATATATATATATATATATATACACACACACACACCCAAACACACACAGATCTGCATAAATCAAGAGAAAAACTAACCTTCAGAAACCAATGGTTTCTGTGTTCATTCTCCTAAAACTGCTTTATCTTGTTGTATGCCCTATAGTAGAATGAAACACATCTCTTAGAATCAAACAAACATTTTGCCTGAGATTTGATTCCAGGGATACTTAGAAGATGAGATGATGCTCCTGACCTAAACCTGCTGCTCCTGAAGCACCTCCCAGTGTTATGAAAGATCTAGGAGAAATGCTGCAGGGACACACCACTGGACAGCGAGTTATTCATAGAGCTGACATTGATGCACACTCTGCCTTAGGCACAAGCACCTTTCCTATATGTCTAGTGACCGTACTGAACTCTTCCACATGCTTCATGTGGATATCCTCTGTGCTCCAATTTCAGGATGAAATATCCCAGGACCTCCCAAAGCATTCTGCTCCTTATCCCATCCCCTTCCTGAGATTCACACCCTGGGGACCTATCTCTTAGTGACTTTCCAGATTGCATAATTCATGCCAACATGCTGAAAGGAGAATAATGAACCTGTTCCTACTCTGTATTTGTGGCATCTCCCAGTTTCAACTGTTAGCCAAAGAAGGCAGTGGCCTGCATCTAATCAGGAAGAAAAGTGCTACACAGCCCACAAAGGGGGTGCTGCTTTGCAATTAGGAAGGTTCTGGAAGCATCCAAAACCTGGTGGTGGTGGTGTTATTAGGCCATGGATATGAAGAACAGAAATACTAACAAGGCATGTTTGAAAGTGTATATTTTGTTTTTCTACATACAACTGACCACGTTCCATGTTGCGAACTGACAACACAATGGATAAAATGTGAATGGCAGTACAACACGCTGTTTTCTCAAGTGTGGCCTCATCTTTGCTCTGCACCTGCGGGTGTGGCAGAAGAATGCTTCTCAGCATGAAGAGCAGCTGCTTCCCAGCACATATGCTGTGAGCAAGTGCCAAGCTTCTGGCAGGTGAACTTCTGCAGCATGCTGTTCACTCACAGCCACAAGGGCTGCAGCCTCACCCACTTTTCCCAGCCACAGACCTGGTGCTGATACAATAAAGGGGAAGCTGTTCACCTAACTCCTTTGTTCTTTGGTGCCTGGAGAAAAGCTGCTGCATCCAAAATAAGAATAATCCATTCTGACAAAAATAAATATTTGAGCCCCAAATTAAATCTTCTACAGAAATATTTGCTTTTTATATATCTTAAGATAATAGAGAAAAAAAATAAGGAAATCATCTTTGCCCCATGTATTTAAAGGGGCAAAAGTATTTAGGTAGCAATTTTAACAAAACAGAAATGGAAAGGAAAATAGATAATTAGGAACATAAAAAGTAGAAAACATGCTACAAATGAGGATTTAATGTCTTAGAAAATTCATACCAGCTTACTAACTAGTAGAATGATATTTACAATATGCCCCATACTGGACATTTGGTGGCAGCAGCCAGTGGTGCCCTGATCAGGCTGTGCACAGCTGTTTTGTCTCTATGTCTGTCAGTTTCAAACTTTGTTTTCCCCTTCCCATATGCCACACACTGCCAGGTGTCCACCTCATCCTTTCATTTAACCAAGGTGAAGTAAAACAGTCTTTTCTTTAGAAAGAGGGACTATTATGTAGAGACACATAGGGAAATATTTGAAGTGTTGTGTATAAATCTAAGAGTAGGAACTACATTACAATGGAAAATGACAGGATGACATGAATAAGTAAACAAGCTTGATTTTGGAACACTTAAAGAAGTGAGTAGAAATACTGTACTCCCTCTGGCTCAAAGGCGATGGTAAAAAGTACAAACTGGAAAAGGTAATAGGGAAAGTAACTGAAGAAGATCTAGAACAATGGACAGGATGAAATTATGGAAATAGACAAGAAGATCAACAGAAAAGAATGAAAAACATAAGCCTGTTGTGGAACTCAAACATGAATAATTCTTGGGAGGTGCAAAAAATAATCTATCTTTCTAGCATGTTTGAGAAACACCCGTAAACCCTGTGTTCATAAGTTCTATACTGGACTGCCTATCTATACAAACATTTTATAAGCTTGATAAAGAAAGAAGGAAAGAGAGAAACTGGCATTTACTAAAGGTGACAATATCAAACTGAGACATAAGATGGAATTTTAACCTAACATTTGCTAGATTAGCCATTTTTTATATACTATTTATTTATTTGAGAGAGAAAATTAGCATGATAGGGGCTCCAGATGCTGCAAATGAACTCCAGATTCATGTGGCACTTTGTGAATCTGGCTTACATGGGTCCTGGGGAATCAAACCTGGGTCCTTTGGCTTTGCAGGCAAGCACCCTAACTGCTAAGCCATCTCTCAAGCCTTAAATTAGTCATGTTTTTAAGGAACAACTTTAAAGATAGGTTATTCCTCAGCACCTAACTGAGGTGCTAGGTTTCTTTACAAATGTAGCAACTATAGCAACAGAAAGCCCTCACACTGCACTGTCTGAGCTGTACTGATTCTCTTCACAGACTGTATGTGACTGGGAATCTTTTTCTACCATGCTGACTAGAGGAGCACTGTACTTTCTAGCCATCTAAAGAAGATGGCTAGAGGTCAGTAAGTCTGCCCAATTCATTCTTTGAGGACTCTGAGGACACAGAAGAGACACTTAAATGTTTATGTGGGAGCTACAATGACTGGATAAATGGAACATCTCAGGCAGCTGAGCTGTTAGTTGAAGTCCTGCCTATGCCAAGAACTTTAAAAGAGGAGAAATGGCATATGACGAACTTAAAGGCTAAAAAACAACTCTTTTCTGATTAGTAATGGTCCCATCATGGAGTGGGAAATATAAGTATTAGTTGCAAAATTCTATGTGGTTTCAAAGTTTCTCTCAAAATAGATATTTAAATAAAAATAATCACTGTGCTTGTATTTGGTACTATGATTCTACCCTATCTACCTCAGGAAATGAAAGTCATACAGATTTTGATGGAATGCTCTAGAACACCAATCATGAGTTTACTTATAGTTACTTCTCAAAACTATCCATCAAGACTAAAATTTGTTAAAGAATTCCACAAATGGTCCTAAGAATGTTTAAACATGGGAGATAAAGTAGTTTCCTTGACCACAACATTAAAGCTACTATATTTCTAAAGTTGTAATGTCTGCAAATTACACAGAAACATCTTTTTATTCTCAAAGGAGGATTACAAATCTTACAGCATTAGACTGACCATATCTCCCCAAAGGCACGTGATAATGGTTTTTATTTTAAATTAAAAAATTGGGTAAAAATAATTGAGAAGGTAAGGAAAGATGGGCAGCTAGGCAGAAATCAGTTGACTAGCCATTTGTGGATTCTTTCAGATTAGTTTATATAACTATAACTAAGAAGCATATTTACATGAGGCATCTTTCATTCAAATCTATAAACTCTTTTGTAATCAAAATAAACCTTATAACATTAGCCTTTTATATACTCAGTACCAGAAAACATTCAATGTACATTTAAAATGATCTTCATCAAGTCACTTCATTTGCTACATCTTTTCATCTGTCTGCCCTTCTGTTCTTGGCTTAAGTTTGGTGACATTGCCTAAAATTCACCTAAACCTTGGCCTGATTAACTGTTTTATTGAAGAATAAGGGATCACATCCTTTCCAGTCATGAAAAATTCTGTCTTTCACCACATAGTTTTGGAAGATTATAATGTTTTGCTAACATTTTCAAAGACTTTCCAAAGAGCGGTCCATTCCAAAAGGTAAGAACAGAATATAAAATTGCCTAACTTAGCCCTTCAGTGTGGGCATCTAAGATGATTGACTATACATGGAGATGAAATACATTGTGTCTTTGGGAATTCCTGGAAGAAATCAAATTTAGAGGCCATTTCTTAAATGTTGTCTGCTGATCCCATTTCTCTCAAGAAAAAGAAAGGGTGAGGAGGGAACCCAGTATACCTCACAGCAGACCATGTGATTGAGCCTAGCAATTTCAGACCTCACTAAAGTTGGTTTCTTTCAGAATGAAGGGACCACATTATAACAGGTATTCTTGTATTATTAAACTCTGGCTTTACACAGGGGAGTTTTTACATAGAACGCTCATGTTTTGATGGATTAAAATTTACAGGGCACAGAACATCAGAATCTTTCTTCTACCCGCTGATAGCGTAAATACAGTTGCTGCATTTCTGTAGCTTTAAATTTTACCTAACCCTGTGTGCCCTGTTGAGACTTCCCAACTCAGATAGGAAAAACCATTTATAATCTTACATAAAATCTCAGAATGACCTGCTGGGACTCACATCCAGTGATAATAAGTGTATAGAAGCTGTTTTGGTGACAAGTTTTTCCTTTAATGGCTAAGAGTGGCTGAAAAGCTTTTGTCAGGAAATCAAAACTTCCAGACAGATAGGGTTTGATAGATAGGTTTGGTTGATAAGATGCAAACTACCTAATTTCTGGCAGCTGGCAGTCATGGAGTCTTTCATGCACCTGCTGGGTCTTGGCAGGATAAACTGCAGGGGCTCCACAGCCTCCAGGTGAAACTGACAACTAGTCCCGGTATTGGAAGAGAACAGCCTCTGCAGCAGGTACCATGTGCCTCAGGATGTGAAGTGGGCAGGCTGGCTGATGATCAGGAAGCCCTTCAGCCATGGGGTGTCTTGAGGGTGCATGGCATCTGCACTGTAGGGCTCCTGTTTCAGCAACCTACTGAGGCCAGAAGTTTGGCTAGGTACTTTGCTCTCTTAATTACTCAATAAACTGCCTCCACATTGTACACAGTTTACAAGAAAACCATATGTGTTGGACAAATACCAATTACGGAGAGACCCTTTCACAGCACTGACCACTATATTTACATCATTTGCGTGGACTCTGAAGACCACTGGATGGAGGACAGTGATATGATTGTGACTGACTGTTTTTAGGCATTTGGCAAAATACACTTATGTGTAAGTTACTTTGTTAACCTTAAAAATGTTTGCATATGTACAATTGTCCTTCTATACTGATATAAATTAGAAAAGTAAAAAAAAAAAATAAAGTAAAATACATGTTTAAAGTTAGCATATGGGATATTGGCCTCTCAAAGCTCTAAGGTCCTGCAGAAAAAGCCTATTTGCTTTAGCCCTGCATGCTAGTTTCTATTATGGGATGTTGTTTCCTTAAATATGGAAAACAATAAACAGAAGCTCCATGCATATGGCAATACTGTTTACAATGAAGATGTGCTTCAGGATGTCAAGTTCTGAGTCCACTACTGTCCCTTGGGAAGCTTGCTACATTTGGGTCATATAAGTAATTTTTATTAGTATTACTACTTATATCTGTCATGCAGATTATCCATTAACATACCAGTACCATACCATAAATGGTTCCATGATATAGTGTAACATTTCAGCAATCTTTTCAGGGTCAGCCAATGACAAAAAGAAAATCAAGAAAATCATATCCAGATAGGAGTCATAGCTTTCTTTCTTCTGTGGCACCCGAGAGGGTCTTTGTATTCTGAAGAGCAGATAGTGTGCAGTGTTTCCATGAGGCTGGGTTTCTATAAAAGTTGAAGTAAACAGTTTTGATGTGTCACATGTAAACAGTTGTTCTTAGATGGATGTTTCCCATAGCTGCACAAGAACAGAAAGAAAAAAATCACACAGCTTGAAGGCAGGAAATAGGCATTCTGACTCTGAAGAAGAAAGATTTGGTAATTTCATCCAGATATATGTATAAACATTTCTATAAACATTTGTGTATTTAGCTCTCTCCCTAAACTTGTATCTCAACCTTTTCAACAACTAAAAGGTAAACCTCCACATCCTCATTTAATTGTCCTCAATACTTGGAATAAAGTAAATACTGTATTTCAAATGAAAGCAAATTATTGTTTTAAAGCTACCTATGAGTCTTATTTTTGCCAATTTTCTTTTCTTTTTAATAAAACTGCTATTTTTCTTTTATTACATTCAATGAATTGTCACAAAAATATTTAGCTTCCTCCACTATATAAACTTTTTTTTACATTGTCTGCTTTACTATATACATAGGCACAAAATAAGCACATAAAGGATGCTATCAAAAATTTGACTTTGCCTTCCTGATTGAATGACCCCTGGGTCCCCAACTTCTGGATCTCCTGGTCCAGATGGTGCACACACAGAGTGAGTAGGTCAGAGCTCCCAGTACCTTCCCCATCTCCCAGATCCCCTGCTTGGGGCTGCAGGCCCCTTGTCCCACCTTCCTGAATGAATGGCCCCTGGGTCTCCAACTCCCAGATCACCTGCTTCAGAGGGTGTGCACATGGTGTGAATAGGCCAGAGTTCCCAGCTCATTCCCCACCTCCCAGTTCCCAGGTCCCAGTTCCCCTGCTGCTGGCTTGGGTGGCCTGGTCTCTGTGTGTGTGTTGTGGAAGAAGGCCTTTTGCTTGGGTTTCCTGATTGAATGCCCCCCACGTCCAAAAATCCCTATTCTCCTGAGCCAGAGGGTGCACAGGCCACTGTGAGACCTGGCCTCCTGCCCCTGGCTCCCCAGCTTCCCAGCTCCTGAGTCACAAACCCCTGATCCACTTCTGCTGAACAGTGTATGCAAGTGGGGTAAGTAGGCCAGAGCTTCCAGTTCCTTACCACCCAGTTTCCCAGGTACCTTTGAAGTACTTGCAATCTACACAATGTGCACATCTGCAGTTATAACTCCATCATACACCAATATGGTTCACATTTAAATCAGAACACTCACTAAAGATCCTACAGAACAAATACTTGCTTTCTCCTCAATAAAATAAAACTTTTCAGCAAGATGGGTAGGCCACAATGTGACCAAATGAATGGGAAGTCTGAAAACTGAGACATCTCCACCAAGGATGCTTAGTCCCACAATGGAAGCATCCAATGAAATCAAAGGGAAAAAACGACAGAACTTTAATCCCAAAATGAAACCACAACAGGCAATATAAAAAGAATTGCTGAACTTTGGAAAGCAAACTATCAAAAACCCAACAATTTCACATAAATGAAATTGAGCAGAATCATCTCTTAGGAGCACTCAGCTTTTGTCACTAGGCTTGACTTAACTGAAGAAAACCAGACAAGCCTCCAAAGAGATATAAATGAATTGAAAGTGAGTCAACAAGTAGAGTATCTCAATAACCAGCTGATTAATATTAATCAAGACATAATCAAATGTAAGAAGGAGCTTCAGAAAGTATCATGAAAATCAGACCTTGAACTGAAATTGTACCTCAAAAAGAGATAGGCACAATGCAAAAAAAAAAACAAAAACAAAAACAAAAACCACAGAAAACAAAAATAATCAAACATAGCTTTTAAAAGCTTCTTTAGAACCTCTCACTAACAAAGTCACTCATGTGGAAGACAGAGCTTCTGACCTAGAAGACAAGACAGAAGAAATTGATCAGGAGGCCAAAAACTTTGCTAAGTTTAAAACATCATGTGAACAGAATATGAGAGAACTATGGAATACCCTAAAATGACCAAACATTGGAATCACTGATATACCAGAAGGATAGGAAATCCAGGCCAGAGGCACAGAGAACATATTCAACAAAATTATTGAAGATAATTTTCCCAATCTTGAAAAAGAGAGGCCCATCCAGACACAAGAAGCTCACAGAACACCAAACAGACAGGACCAAAGAGGAAACTCTCCAAGGCACATCATAGTTAAAACTCTTAATATGAAAACAAAGAGCCGGGCGTGGTGGCGCACACCTTTAATCCCAGTACTCGGGAGGCAGAGGTAGGAGGATCGCCGAGAGTTCGAGGCCACCCTGAGACTACAGAGTGGATTCCAGGTCAGCCTGAGCTAGAGTGAGACCCTACCTCGAAAAACAAAAAAAAACAAAAAAAACAAAAAAAACAAAAAAAAAAAAAAAGAAAAGAAAAGAAAAGAAAAAAGAAAAAAAGAAAACAAAGAAGGCAGCAAGAGAGAAACAACTTGCTACATACAAAGGCAATATACCATCAGAGTTACCTCAGATTTCTCAATGGAAACCCTGAAAGCCAGAAGGACCTGGAATGGAACATTTCAAAGTCTAAAAACCTATGGCTTCCAACCCCAAACTACTGTACCCATCAAAAGTATCACTCGTAATAGATGGTGAAAGGAAAACTTTCCATGAAAAAAATTCAACTCTATGATTATATGAACACAAAGCCAAACCTACAGATAAAACTTCAGGGAATATTCCACACAGAAGAGTCAAACAACCAATCTCAACAGCCTACAAGAGGAAGATCACAATAACCCAAAACAGACCAGGCTCAAAAAAGTAAAAAGCACAAGAAAGAACCAAAACCCATAAAACACCCCATCATGGCAGAAATTATATCAAGCCTCACAGTTATCACCTTAAATATTAATGATTTTTAAACTAATAAATTTATTTGGATCATACTTCCACACCACACAAAAAGACCTGGACAGAAACTTTCTTTTTATGCACAAAATTCTGACTTAATTAAATTTCTTTCCTGAAACTGCACCTCAGTTCAGAAAAACAATGTCTTGAAAAACTCAAAAGCTTGGGCTATTAAAGAAGAAAAGGAAAATCTTAACATAGTAAACAAGTTTAGTAAACATGTGTATTTTCTGTTGCTGATGAAGATATGACACATTCACAAGACTATGCATTAAAATTCTTTATGATTGATAGAATTTAAGAACTAAGCCAATTAAAAAGGCAAAAATTAAAAAGGGGGACATAGATGAGATTGGCAGAACACTTGTCTACTATGTGCTAGGCCCTGGGTTGGATTCCCAGCATTACCATATGTACATATAAAATAAAAACAAAAATATACACTTTAACACAATATGAAACCTGAAATAACACCAGGTCAGGCATTATGGAACGGGAATCAGTGTTCTGGTCTTCTTTTTCCAGAAAAAAAAGAAACTTTAACATGTTTTACTGGAATAAACAAAAACCAACAAATCAGAACCCTGGCTATGAATAACACTACATAGACTCTAGAACACAGAACATTGCACAGAAATGAGTTATACATCAGTAATATCATGACAGTAACTGGTTAGGGACTCAAGCTTCTGGCAACAGGAGCCCTGGGTCAAAAATGTGTTAAAGGCTTGTAATATAAATCCCCCAAAGAGATGACAGGGGAATTAGACAAAAAGGTACATGCATGGGTCTATCTATTAAAGACATGAAATTCAGCAGCATAAAAAATAATACCCTCCAAAGAGTCCCCAAAGGGGACAAAACCTGTTTTACTGCTAAACATGAGAAAGACTGAGAGAACAAATTCACTTGTAACTAAAGCATCTCCCATATTTGAGTGATACACATGTTTAATCTGATGCTATATGTATATAGGAAACATATGAATCAAACAAAATAAAACAACATAGTAAATTATGAACCTTTAAAATTGGAAAAAGAAAAAAAACACATTTTAAAGTTAAGTAGGTATGAATAATTATCACATATGACATAATCCATAGAAAAAAGCCAAAGAAAGAATCTTCATATTGTATTTGGGCTCTATGCTGTCCTAGGAAAAATAGTGATAATTCAATAAATGTGTCTGTCACACATATAACTAAAGGTTTCAAATGAATTAAAGAACAATTTTCCTTGGCTATGTTTTCTCCTGTGTCAAACAAACCTTCTATATACAGGACCAGTTTAAATCCCTCTTCCCCTTTAAATATTAGAAACAAGCATCCAGGAACATTCTATAATGCAAAGTGTCTTAAGAAAGAGGACTTAGTAGTGCCAGTTACATTACTGGTCTGAGGAAGCCGGGACACTATTAACACTGATGTGAGCCAGTCAGGCAATGGTGGCTTGCTTCTCCTTGGGTGTTTCCTCCAGCAACTGCATGGTCAGTTCATGGAGAGGTTTGCAGAACTTTGCATAGCCTCTTCCTGTGAGATGCAGAAAATCAAACATGTCATGGCAGGAGATGGCACCGTCTGAGTGCACGAATCCCCCATCTGTATCCAGGAGCTAGCTGCACATTGGCAAGCTTTGGTAGGGAAACCTTGAGAAGTTGGTTGACCTTGGAATTCTTTTTTCTCAAAGGGTCTGGCTTCTCACTTTGAGGTAGCAGACCCAGTACAATGACTTGGTCCTGTGGCTGCCTTGTGTTAATAAGGTGTACAATGGCCTCAATCCCACCTGCTACTTCTTCTGCTATATTTTCATGGCTGTTTGTTCCTACCCAGACAACAATGACCTTAAACGATGCTTTCCTGTGAAGCCTAAGGACCCAGGTTCGACTCCTGAGAAACCACATGAGCCAGATACACAAGGTGATGCATGTACATAGGGTTATGAATGCAAACAAGGTGGCCCACACATCTGGAGTTTGACTGCAGTGAATAGAGGCCCTTACGCACCAATTCTCTTTCTCTGTCATTAAAAAAAAACAAAACTATTAATGGGGGCTGGAGAGATTGCTTAGTGGTTAAGGTGCTTGCCTGCAAAGCCAAAGGACCTCAGTTCGATTCCCCAGTACCCACATAAGCCAGATGCACAAGGGGACGCATACGTCTGGAGTTGTTTGCAGTGGCTGGAGGCCCTCGCTCTCTCTCTCTCTCTCTCTCTCTCACTCACTCTCACTGTGTCTCTGCCGCTTTCCCTCTCTCAAATAAATAAATAAAAATAAAATATTTTTAAAACTATTAATGGTTTTAACTCACCCATCAAAAGACACAAGTTAGCAGGATGGATCAGAAAAATGGACCCTTCTATCTTCTATTTTCAAGAAACCCACCTCACCACTAAAGACAGATACCTCCTCATGGTGACAGGATGGAAAATGATAGTCAATGCAAATTGAAATAAGAAACAAGCAGGTGTTGCTATATTAATATTGGATAAAATAGACTTCAAAACAAAAGTAAGCAAAACAGACAAAGAAGTCCACTTCTTACTCATCAGGGGAACGATCCAACATGAGCACATCACAATCATAAATCTATATGCACCAAACACAGGTACATCACAGTTTATAAAACAAAACCTACTTGGCAACAAAATAGAAATAAACACTAACACTATCATAGTTGGGGACTTCAATACTCCACTGTCATAAATAGAGCATCCAAGATGAAAATCAACATGGAAATAATAAGAGTTCAACAACACCATAGATCAACTAGACCTAAGTGACATCTATAGAACTTTCCACCCCAATTCTACAGAATACACATTATTTTCAGAAGCCCTTGAAACATTTTCAAAATTGTCCATATATTATGCCATAAATCATGCCTACATGAATTCAAGAAAACTGAAGTTGCCTGCTATATCATATCTGATCACAATGCTTTAAAGCTAAAAATTAAAAACAAGAGATACATCAGGAACTCCACCAGCTCCTGCAGACTGAACAAAACGCTTTTAAACAATGAATGGGTTGTGCAAGAAATAAAAAGAAATTGTAAAATGTCTAGAATTGAATGATAATGAAAACACAACTTACCAAAATTTATGGGACACAATGAAGGTAGTACTAAGGAGAAAATTCATAGCAATAAATGCCTTCATAACAAAGACAGAGCAATCCCAAATTAATAACCTAACTGTTTACCTCAAGGCATTGGGAAAAAAAGAAGACTACAACCTTAAGAGCTCCAGATGGAAAGAAATAATCAAGATGAGAGCAGAAATTAATGAATTGGAAACTAAGAAAACAGTTAAGAAAATTGATGAAACAAAGAGCTGGTTCTTTGAAAAAATAAACAAGATTGGTAAACTCCTAGCCAATTTGATCAAGCAAATAAAAGAGAGAAGTCTCAAATTAATGAAATCAGAAATGAAAGAGGAAAGGTCACAACAGACATCAATGAAATAGGAAGAATCATCAGGACATACTTCTAAAACCTTTATTCCAAAAATTGGATAATCTGGAAGAAATGGATGAATTCCTAGCCACATACTACCTACCAAAACTAAACTTAGAGCAGATTAGTATCCTAAACAAACCTATCACATCCATAGAGATTGAAAAGGTAATAAAAAACCTCCCCAAAAAAGAAAAGTACAGGACCAGATGGTTTCTCATCCAAATTCTATCAAACCTTCATTGAAGAACTGAAACTAATTTTTCTCAAACTGGTTCACATGGTCAGAGAGCAGGGAATGATCCCCAATTCCTTTGACGAAGCTAGCATCACCATAATACCAAAACCAGACAGAGATACAAAAAGGAAAGAACACCATAGGCCTATATCCCTAATTAGTTTAGATACAAAGATCCTCACAAACCGAATTCAACAATATATCAAAAGCATTATGTACATTGACCAAGCAGACTTCATGTCAGGGATGCAGAAATTGTTCAACACATGCAAATCGGTCAATGTAATACACAACATAAATAAACTTAATCACAAGAACCACATGATCATCTCAATGGATGCAAAGGCCTTTGACAAAATAAAACTCCACTTCATCATCAAAACGCTGGAGAGAACAGGCGTGGAGGGTTTATATCTCAATACAATAAAGCACCTAAAACCCAAATAATACTTAGTGGGGAAAGTCTCAAGGAGTTCCCATTGAGATCAGGAACAGCACAGGGATTCTCACTCTCCTCATTGCTCTCCAAGATAGTACTGAAAGTCCTGGCCCACCAATAAGACAGGAGAAAGAAATAAAAGGGATACAAATTAGAAAGGAAGAAGTCAAGCCAGCCCTATTTGCAGATGACATGATCCTATACATAAGTGACCCAAATGTCTCCATCTCAAAACTTCTAAATGATTAATTCCTTTAGCAAAGTGGCAGGATACAAAATCAACACACAAAAATCAGTAACCTTTCTATATGCAAACGACAAATATACAAAGAAATCAGTGATGCTGTCCCACTTTCAGTAGCAACAAACAAAAATTAAGTACCTTGGACTAACACTAACCATTAAAAAAATGAAGAAAGAAATTGAGGAGGACACGAGAAAATGGAAAGACCTCCCATGCTCCTGGATAGGTAGAATTGATATTATGAAGATGCTAATCTTACCAAAAGCAAAATATAGATTTAATGCAATACCAATAAAAATCCCAGAATCATTCTTCACAAAGATAGAAAAGAAATCATCTCAAAATTCACATGGAATGGCAGCAGGCCTCAGATATCCAAATACATCCTCAGGAAAAAAAAAAAATTCTTCTGGAGGTATCATCATACATCTGAAGCTATATTACAAAACCATAGTAACCAAACGAGCATGGTACTGGCATAAAAACAGAAATATAGACCAACGGAACAGAACTGAAAAATGGGACTTTAGGTCAAGTAACTACAGCTACTTGATCTTTCACAAAGGTGCCAATAATGTAGACTGGAGAAAACACATGTGCCAGCTTGTACGTTTGGCAAATTGAGTGTGGGTTATTAGGATTTGTAGGCAAGTACCTTAACTGCTAAGCCATCTCTCCAGTCCACCCTTACAATCTTTTCTCCCCCTTTTCCACAATGTTTCCTGAGCCTTGGTGAGTGTGTTATTTTCCCTAGTTTTCTGATACCACCAGCTAGAGCAGAGGTTATCAGCCACAGTTCTGTCTGGAGTTCGTTTGCAGTGGCTGGAGGCCCTGGTGCGCCCATTCTCTCTCTCTCTCTCTCTCTCTCTCTCTATCTCTATCTGCCTCTTTCTCTCTCTCTTTGTCACTCTCAAATAAATTTTAAAAAAAAAGTAGGGTGCTATACTTAGACAATTCTCTGAGGAGGGAAAACCTGACAGCAGCCTTAGAGTTCATTGTCACATAGCATACTATGAACAACAGGCTGTCTACCAGCAAGACTTGTAAGGCCAGAACGCTGAGTGTCGGAAATCTGAGTTACCTTTTTGCTCCATTTTTTACCATTTCTGATATTGACATACAGAGGTGGTTTTTGTAATTAACAAAACTGTATTCCTTATTTTGAATGACATTTTTGATTGCAGATCTGATCACTTTTTTTCTTTTTTTTTTTTTTTTTTTTTTTTTGAGGTAGGGTCTCACTCTAGCATAGACTGACCTAGAATTCACTCTGTATTCTCAGGTGTCCTCAAACTCACAGCGATCCTCCTACCTCTGCCTCCCGAGGGTTGGGATTAAAAGTGTGTGCCACCACACCCGGCTCTGATCAACTTTTAATGATTTGTGTTTCCTTACTGACTCTGGTTTGATCAATTCAAAGTATAAATTATCTACATTTTCCTGAACCCATAATTTGGCTTCAGGATCCATCAGTCTCTAAAATATCTTTCAAGACTAAAAAGTCTAAGAAGATAGAACCCACTGAGGGATAATTTGCTAAGGCTTTCAAAACTATTTTTATTTATTTGCAAGCATACAGAAAGAGAGAGGATGGGTGGAGTGGGAGGAATGGGCAGGCCAGAGCCTCTTGTCGCTGCAAATGAACTGCAGATGCATGTGCCCACTTTGTGCATCTGGCTGGATATAGGTACTGGGGAGTCAAACCTCAGTTGTCAGGCTCTACAAGTGATTTTAACTCCTGAGCCATCTCTCTAGCCTCTGCTAAGGCTTTTAAAGATTTACTTTTTTGAAATATACCTTTCTCACACCAACATTACAATATAACTAACCACAACAGTCCAGATTTTAGCAATCTTTCTTTGGTTCTGTTTTTAACTTACAGATGGTTGGTCTGCCTCTCTAAACTATGTCAAATTTCACAAAATAGATGTGTTCCTGGAACACTATGACACAATAGAATAGTGATGAAAATGTACAGAGGAATAATCTTTAAAACTCTTGGAGAGTCATTTTTATATAAACGAATGAACAACTCCGTATTTGTTTTAAAGTTTGTATTTTGGGGGAGCTGAGGGTATGGCTCAAACATAGTACCCTCACTTAGCATGAGCAAAGCCCTGGGATTAAATCCCCAGTACCACAAACTAATAAACAAATCTGGCATTTTTTTAAAACATAGAAAGCTATAAAACTTTTGTCATACCCTGTATAGAATTTTTTAATATTACTGATTTTCCAAATCCCCTTTCCTTATATCCAAATTCTACCCTCATCTCCAAGATATTGATCTTTTTTGTCACAAGTTTCTATTTCTAAAATCCTTCTGAGTTGTTATTAGCTAGTAAAAGGTCTGCTCAAGCAAAATGGGCATGGAAAGGAGGCTACTTTACTTAGCATCTGGCATTTCTAGTGATATTCAAACACTGACAAACCACAATGAATCCTTTGTTTTGGTAATCTAGAGCTTAGTACAAGTACAAGCCATTGACTAATTAATATACATTTGGTATCTCTAGAACATACCAGTCCAGATTAATTTACAAATATTTTTAAATAAAATATTTCTCATTTTCTTACAAATAAAGATGCAAACTGGCTTTCTTTTTAAGTGTGAACTAGAACAGGGAATGGTGTTGCATACTTGTAATCCTAGCACTCGGTTGTCTGAGGTAGGAGGATTCTCATGAGTTCAAGGTCATCCAGAGCTACAGTACCACCCTAGTTAGTATGACACAGCAAGACCTTGTCTCAAAAACAAAGAAATGGAGAGAAAAGCAGAGCAGAGCAGAGTAGTGAGGAGGGGAAAGAAAGGAAAAATGGACTAAATGAGCTCAGCAATAGTGATAATGACCAAGTATAAAGCATGTATAAGTTGCCACATACCCTGGCACTTTGTCGGTTCACTTTCTTCTCCTCATCAGGAAGTGGAGGCATTGGGTAAGGGTATTTTCTGCTGGAGGCAATAGACCCAGTTGATGAAGAAGGAGACTTGGCAGGAGATAGAGTCCTGAGACATTGAGAACATATGAAATAAATATTATGCGACTACCTATAATTTTTAAATACCTGAAAAGTTGGCTCTAAACAAGCCCTATGACTTCTACTTTCTCAAGCAGCTACAGCAAAGCTTTAAGTGCCGGAAAGATAACTGCCATTGCTCAAATTGGAATGCTTGAATTTTAGCCTCTAAAAATTACACAACAGTGATAATTTTTTTCAAAATGTTAATACACAGAATCATACTTTGTAACTACAAAGCCAATAATGAAATTTCCTTTAGACTAAATAAAAAGCTAACACAGAGATGGAAACAATTATTCTAAGAGTTCATAATTATGAATTGAATACCATATTGATACTCTTAATGAAAAATGTTTCCAAATACAATAATTCCAATGAACATTTTAAAGACATTACCATTGATATATTCATTAGTTGCTAAATCACACACTAGTATTCACAAAACTCATGCATTCTGAGGCCAGTGTGTTAGTTGTGAAGGAACAAAGGCAAATACAAGGGTTATAATAATAAATTAGTAAACATGCAAGCATTAAGGAGTGCAGAGTTCCAGCCAAACAAAGTCTGATGAGGACATACAAAAATGGTCTAATTCATCCCTGTAACCTACACTGCTGGGGAAACGGTATTCTGTTACACTCAAGCGATTTGAAATTTGTATGTGCAATTGTAGTACTTGTAACTATTTGGGGTACAATAGAAGAGACTATATCTGCTCCTAGTTTGCCATTTATTTATTTATTTATTTATTTATTCATCCATCCATCCATTTATTTATTTGTGAGAGTGGCATATAGAGAAAATGGACATGCCAGGGCCTCCAGCCACTACAAGTAAATTCCAGATACATGTGCTACCTTGTACATCTGGCATTACATGGGTACTGGGAAGTCAAACCTTGGTCTTTTGGCTTTGCAGGCAAGTGCCTTAACTATTAAGCCATCTTTCCGGATCTAACTTGTTAACAGTGAAAAAAAGTTTCAGTTGAAAATGGTCACTCATACATGTATCAAGGGAAGACAGATGTGATAACTTTAAAGCTGTGTCCTTCACAAATACTACCACTGCACGCTCATGAATACTGAATTTCTGTGCAAGGTGTAAGCACCACCCGCATCACTGAACTGGTTACACCACCGCATAGTGACACAGCTACTCTTTGAGCCAGAGCTCCTTTGCTGTGACTGGCTCAGCCTGGGAATATGGGAGGTGACAAAGTACTGTGTAGGGAAAGATTCCCATCCCTGTAATATCCTTGCCTCTGGTGATGCCAGTTTTCATAAAGTTTGAAAATATTTTTTGTTATATACTCAGAGATTCAAATGAACACTCTTAACTGATTTTAAGAATCATAAGTGGTCCCGTTTACTTTTCAAGTATAACATCTAATTTTTCTTCTAATTTTAAAATAGCAGCCAGAACTGCTAGAACATAGTAACCATTAGGCCTCTCTTGGCAGATGAGTGTAACTAAGACTAGTGCTTCAAATCCTCTAAAGTCTTATTAAATAAACATTCTGCTATACATTTTATAATTCAAAAATCAAGTGATTTCAGTAAAATATTTTAAATAGGACCATAGTCTTTAGAAGATTCAGTATGTGTAAAATAAGGCCAAGCATCTTTATTACTCATTTAAATGCATACTCCTAAAATGAAGGTTATGAACCTTTGTCCAGGAAAGCTAAGCAGATATACGCCCAATCTTATTTACTTTAGAGACATGAAAACTGAGTCTTCCTTTTTAAATTATTACTTTGTGTGTGTATGGCTGAACATGTGTATGTGTGTATGGATGTGCACATGCATGCCATGCTGCACATGTAGTTGTCAAAGGACAACCTCGAGGTGCTGGTCCTCTCTTTCCACCTTATTTTGAGACAGGGTCTCTCTTGTTTTGTCTCTATGGAGACAAGATTAGCTGATCTCAGAGCTTCATGATTCTCTTGACTCACTCATTTGCCACTGGTGCAGTTGGACTATAGATGCTTGTTATGTCTGGCTTTATATAGGTGCTTGGAATCCAGGCTCTAGTCATTAGGCTTGTTCAGCAAGTGCTTTTAAGCACTTAACAATCTCTCCAGACCCTCAAGTCCTCTTTTTAATTTGCTACATTAAAGTAAGTGGATGTCCCCTGAATGATCTGTTAGTGCCTAGCTTCACAGCTATGCCAGCCTTAATCTGGCTATGGGTCCAAGTGATCGGAATTGTACATATATGAAACCATTCCAGTGAGGGGAGCTGAATGTCCAGTATTTCTGTAAAATGTCTTTTCATGGGCATATCCATCAGTGTGTAAAAACAAAAGAAAACAAAACCAAAAACTTTTCTTCAGAACTCCAAAGAAATAGCTTTAGTTCTTCTCACACTAGCTCATTACTTATCTCGTATTTTGGACTCTAAAGGGAAGAAGAGAAACAAAGGAGGACAGTTCTATTGGGAATAGACAGGTCCCAGTGGGTGAATGAATAAGACCAAAGCAGAGGTCAAAATAAGAGTAGGGAGCAAGGTAGGGAAAATTATTTTAGGGGAAATAAATTAACAATTTCTCATAAATGTCTAAGAAAGACTTTCAGTTCTAATCTGTTTTCACTTAAATCCAGATGCTAAATAAAGTCATTCACTTACAAAGCAAAATGAATATTTGGATAAATATTACCTAATCATTATTAACATTCTTGAAAACCATTATAACTATAGTGGGGCACAACACAAATTTTGATGGAGTACCTGCGTGCCAAAAGATTGTGGTTAATCTTGGTGCCATATCAGACAGCCTGAACTCTTTTTATTCTTTCTTTCTTCCTTTCTTTTTTGTAGATAAGCCTGCAAGTCTCCCTCATTCCATTTCTGACACCCAGAACCATTACAACGAGGCCAAGTCACATGAAAGGGACACATGGCCACTCCTTACACACTTGTGTTTATATGAGAATTTTAGAGCAACCTGATCCAGAAGGGTTTAAGTATCTTTGGACAGACTCTAAGCATTCAGTATCTCCTCTACAACTTTTAAGTGATTGTAGTGAAATGAAGAGGGAACAAATTTTGGAGTCAGCAAGTCTTCGGTTATAGTTCTTGTTCTGACATCAGTTAAGTCACTGTTTACTGTTTACACCCAGTTTCCTCCATTCAGAAAGGGAATCAAAATGCCTGCATCTCATGATAGGAGAAATGAAGGCATACAGTAGGCACTTGACACTATTATTAATGTGTTTCAGAGTTGAAGTATTTTCCAATAATTTCATGGATATGATCCGGCCGTGTTGGTGCACGCTTTTAATCCCAGCACTCGGGAAGCAGAGGTAGGAGGATGACCACGAGTTCAAGGCTACCCTGAGACTACATAGTGAATTTCAGGTCAGCCTGAGCTAGAGTGAGACCCTACCTTGAAAAAAAAAGTTCATGGATACGGACTTATAAAACCCCCTGATGAAATGAGTCAACAACTGTATAATACTGAAGAGTATGCATACTTCCTAGGAGCTCATAAGGCAGAGTCGCCAACAGAACTGCTCCCAGGATCTGGAAATGGTAACACAATGCTATTGCTTTGGTCTCATTTGCATCTTCCTGATGGGATAAATATATACTAAGGTCAATTAAAGCAACCACTGTCATATGAGAACTAGTTAAGGAAGCACAACTGAAGGCCTCTGGTCACTCATAATCTGTATGTCTTGCTCTCCATAGTAACATAAGGATACTACATTCTTTTTTTTAAACTCCTCTTTTTTTTAATCTTTTTTTGTTAATTTTATTTATTTATTTATTTATTTATTTGAGAGTGACAGACACAGACAGAGGCAGATAGATAAAGAATGGGTGTGCCAGAGCCTCCAGCCACTGCAAATGAACTCCAGATGCATGTGCCACCTTGTACATTTTGCCTTATGTGGGTCCTGGAGAATCAAGCCTTGAACCAGGGTTCTTAGGCTTCATAGGCAAGTGCTTAACTGCTAAGCCATCTCTCCAGCCCAGGATACTATGTTCTTAATGGTAGGCTATGTATGGGGGTTTGATTCAGGTGTCCCCTCATATACTTATGTGCTCTGAATGCTAGGTCCCCAGCTGGTGACAATTTGGGAAATGAAGCTTCCTGGAGTTGATGGATTATTGGGGGCAGGCTTATAGGTGTTATGGCTAGTTTCTCCCTTGTCAACAACTTTCCTGCTGCTGTTTACCTGACATTGGCCAGGAGGTGATGTTCACCCTCTGCTCATACCATCATTTTCCTCTGCCATCATAGAGCTTTCCCTCCCACAAACTGCTCTTGATTGGGTGTTTTCTGATAGAAATTTGAAGCTGACTGCAACACTATGGTTTGGACCAATTTGATGCAGTCACAAAGTCTCCATTGAATTTTGATAAGAATGCCACAACTCAGTACTATCTGGGTGATATAGGAGGTAACTTTGCCCCTTTTGGTGATTCTGAATGGTAACAGATAAAGCAGACCCAAGTGTAGGCACAGGAGTGGCAAAGCACAGGCCAACGTGTAGATGCCTCCTAAGTGAGGCTTAATTTGGATGAAAATGGATGAAAGTTTCTCTGTTTGGTTAGAATTGGTGCTAAAAGTTCTAGGTTATCTCAATTATTCATCACTGCCACAAAAATTCTGAGTTTATTTTCAACTCTCTGGTCTCTCTTACTACTCAAAAAATGACAGTTAAACCATTACCCTCCATTGGACTTCACTCTTTAAAGAAAAGTATGGATGTCTCATAATCAATTCTTAATGGACTATGTCATGTAGGAGTCAACATCTCATATTAAAAGAGGAAGCAGGACTGGAGATATGGTTTAGCAGTTAAATGCTTGCCTGTGAAGCCTAAGGACTCCGGTTCCAGGCTGGATTCCCCAGGACCCACGTTAGCCAGATGCACAAGGGGGCGCACGCATCTGGAGTTCGTTTGCAGTGGCTGGAGGCCCTGGAGTGCCCATTCTCTTTGTCTACCTGTCTATTTCTGTATATCTCTCTCTCAAATAAAAAACTATATATATTAAAAAAGAGGAAGTAAAGGAACCCTCTAAAATTGACCTTGCAGCTTTGCACGTGCAACCAGGGGAGCTAAAGCGTTTCCCCATCCAAATTGCATTTAGTCATTCATGCAGCTTCTGGGCAGACCTGAGGGCTGATTTTTAAGAGATGTGAACTCTTCTCTGAGAGCCACATCAATGTCTCAGCTCACCCAGGGGAGGTGAATCAACTCTTCTCGGGTATCATTTCATAAATCATTCCTGTGAAAATGCTAATTTCACTTAGGAATAAAATCTTTAACCCATATAGGACCAAAATCATCCTATCTGGGTACCATGGATGACACAAATTATAATCTGCCCACAAGCCTGATAAGTTACAAAGAAAAAAATAGGACTGCAGGTGAGCCAAGATTCCAAATAGTATTCAAAGTCATCTTACCTGTCTTCCTGACGTTGGCCATCTTGGGAGCTACAGGTGAGGGTGGGATGTTTGAATGTGAATGTATGTATATGAGGTTCAGTGTGAGAAAGTGTGGCATAAGCAGAGGACAGGGCAGGAGGGAAAGAATAGGTATAAAAGCAGGATATATATATTTTTGTGAGCAGGCAGGAGTTATGCTTTCCTTGGAGTATATGCAAATGTTATGAATCAAATTAAAATGCAGATAGGTCTAATCATTTTCTCAAACTATGCATGACTATACTAAATGGTACACTAGAAGAGAAACTCCATCTTATATTGGTACTGAGAGCTATATATACATAATTTCATATCTGTTCATTAATGATTCAGAAGCAATATATAACTAACATGACAATAAGTAATATTAAACTCATTGTTAAGTTGTTTTCAAAAGAGGTAGTGATTAAAATCTATGTATCTTCTTTACATTTCTTTTCCACAAAGCGGTCAGATATAAAGTGGACATTTATCTCTAGGTAACCACTTTAACATTGTAAAGAGTGATTAAAACATGTCATTCAGGCCTCTTGGAAATTTCCTCTGACTTCTCACATGAGTGACAGGGAATTGAGTAATTTGCACAGTTTCTAAAATGTACCAAGTTAGTCTCTTTTGCCAGTCAAGAGTGTTTCCTATATGCTTCCTGCTCTATTTTGAAATATCAGACAATATTGATACTAGAATGACAAAAGGCTTCAGATGCTTTGCCAAGAATCCATGAAACACTCCTCTCTCCACAACCCTTCTCTGGTATAGATGTTTGTACTGAACAAAGAAAACCTAACCATTCCATACTCTCATGTAGCTAATACTATCTTAGTAATTTTCCAGTTAGGTCAAATCATTATTTCTACTTCAATTAAAATTCCATGACATTTCATTTAGTTCCTTTTTACATTTTTGCTTGAATTTTTGTATGCACTATGCACTCTTTGGCAGTAAGTAGAAAAAAATGCATTATGAAATTGCTAGAGTCTAGAAATTAAATTATTGAGGTTAATAGTGTTGCTTTATTAGTGGAAAGTTGCTTTATTAGTGTAAAATGCCCATAGAACACTACATAGCATAAAATGAAGAAGATAAAGCTACTAATAAGCTCAAGGTGGTGACAGAAACATGCACTAAATGGCAACCCTTTCAAATGGCTTCATTTGAAACATTCAGAAATGAACTAAACTGGTTCAGGGAGCTAAAAAACTGAGATCAAAAGGAAACAAATAAATAGGGACCCTTTCCCCCCTGTAAGAACTTGTATTTGAAGATACAAGATAGAGAGCCCATCACAATACAGTATTCGTATGTTCTGGGAGAGTTTGAAAGGGAGATAAAATTAATTCATCAAATACCTAAAGTATGGTCCTTCAGTGTTTTTATTCACATCTTCTACCCACTTAGCTACATTATAGTCTCTTTTGAACCATGGGTTTAAATACCTGCAGAAAGCAATGGAAGGAACAAAGAAAGCAGAACAAGATAGAAAATCTGAAAATACACAGCACAAGCTTAGCCAGGATGTTTTCACCCTCCAAATGCAAGTGACTAGGCAAATAAACCAGAATGGGTGTTGGGTGATTATGAGGCAGTCTTTACAGTGGCATAAGAATAATCTCGGCTCCTACAAGGTTCAAGGCATTCTAGAATATAATCAGCATTTCTGGGAAAGCCTTTCTAGTGGTTTCCCACAGTGAATCGAAACTTCCTTCCAATCTCCATGCTGGCAGCAGTCCTATTCACCCACCTCCAAAGTGGCTTTTTTTTTTTTTTCCCAGGCCACCTATCATTTGGTTCTTTGGTTTTTAAAGATAATAGTGCTTATTGAAAATAGGTCCTACCATTCCAACCTGGAAGCTTCTAAAGCCTCAAGAGCAATTTAAAGGAGAATAATTCGTTTTATTTTTCAGAATTCTCTTTACAGTATAAAAAATGTTTTTACATAGCCATTGGCTAACTCCGTATAAGAGACTCCAAGCTGGTTTCATCAGAAAGAGCACCACTCTCTGCAAGGTACAGAAGGGGTCCTACCCTTCTGACCTTGGAGTCGCAAACCGAATAGGCCTCTGTGATCCTGAAGCTGGTTAGTAACTTAATTACAGTCCCAAGGCTTCCTTCCATGTGCACTCCAGACTCAAATGTTCATGGCTGCATTAGAAAATGGCCCTCAGAAGTTGGCTTCCAAGTGTCTGGTAGGGAATGTCTAAATGTCTAACCAAGAAGAATAATGGCCTCATCATCTCCCTGATGGGTCTAACAATAGCACTCTCAGAATCATGGTGCAAATTTCAGAGGTAATAAAATTTGAGTTATAGTTATAGTTATATATATTTTTACCCAGAGTTTCTTTGATTTCTTATTCTGGGAGCTAAGCAAAAACACTTTCCCCTAAAATTTGCCCTCATACAAATTTAACAAAATCAGCATTAAAAACTTTGGAAGTCTAGGTTCTATAAGATTTGTTTGGTGATAAACTAGAGAAAAATATAAGATACATTATGTTTTTAGCTAAAAGTTTGCTTCTTTCCTCCATATTTAGTGTGTGAGTTGTTTGTAAATATATTTAACCCCTTATATTTCCATAGTTACATTAAGAAATCAAGTTATTTTTCACACCCCTTTCTCTCATTTTTTGCTATAACCAAGGTACTCTAGAAAATAGTATATTGATTCCCTCCTGAATGGAGGGTTTTGTTGATTTTATGCTTGTAAGACCATTTTTGCTAAAGATAATATCTCTTGACTCAGGAAGAACTCATATTAGTTTTACTTTTAGCTACAGCCATTGGCAACTTTTCACAGAGATAGTCAATCAAAACTTGCATAAACATTTCCACTTAGACTACATTTCCACTTAGACTTTGAACAATAACAACAACAAAAAAGTCAAAAAGCAAGTACAGCCACTGATGAAGGCTAGTGAATTCTCTGGCCCAGGAATAACTGTAGAAAAAGCCCATGCAGCTGTGTTCAGGTGCAACATAGCCACAGAGTGAACTGAGTCACCCACAGACAGGTGGCCACTTCCTGGAGGAGACCTTTGTTCCTTTCACTGACAATCTTAGAAACTCAAAGGACAGGCATTATGAATGATCAGCAGAAGCTCCAACCACATGGCTTACTTGCACTTCGATGGACTTTTTCCTTGGTTTCAGGGAGCATGTCAGAAGTCTATGGTCATTTCCCCAGAGTCACTGAAGAAAACTCTAGGGCTGACCTGCCTAAGAGGGTATCTTCATAGCAGGTTTCCTAATATCACTAAGCCATGGTGGCTGCAGTGATGGGATTTTATCAAACTGCAAGAGACCTGCTTGTGTGGCTTGGCCTGTTAGCACAACATGCAAAAAAAAAAAAAAAAAAAAAAATGCATTGGCCAGGATAGGAGAGCTCTTTATGTTCCCCAGGATGGAAAGGCAGGGGAACATTAGCTGGTGCAAGCCAGATCAGGAGCACCACTGAGCAGCTATAGGGCTCAAAGATCAAATGACCCTGTTCTCAGCCAAGAGAGGGACTTGGAGGGAGATTAATTGGCAGCCCAGAATGAAGGGGCAGGTGGAGACTGACCTGTGATCCAGACTCCCTGTCTGGGGGCTGTCAGAGCCCCCTGGGCTTATGCCTTGGGATGGGATTGTCTGGGCGAGGGAGTTCCCAGGCTCAGGTGCTTGGGGCTCCCTCCTGTAAAAACACAATATATAATACAAAGTCTGAGCCAAAAATGTTTTTACATTATGAACAACAGCAAGGAAGATGCAAAAGCTTTGAGTGGGAAAACAATATAACCAACAAGGACATTTAGTTTTGTTAATTAGCAGGGCATGCGTCTATGGTGCATGTTTTAATTCATGTCCCAGTTTCTCATCATCCTTTGGGATGACGGGTACTAAAAGGAATGCTAAAATAGTTATTCTTATAAAAAAAGATGTTTTCTGTGGTCATTCTGCTCCCCTTATAGTCATACAAATGGTATTATTATGTCAGAAATAAATGCTGCTATTTATATATGGAAAGTATAAAAATTTTGCTAACATCATTCTTGATGTGCTATGGATCAACAATTCTTATTTTTCAGAAGAATGTAATAGAATATAGAGAGTTCCTATACAAGGTTCATGAGAATAGTGATCAGCTTCACATACTTGGTTCTATTTAATTAACATGAGTTATGTAACCAAAATCAGAAAAATTCAGAAAAACATGAGGGAATCCTAGATACTTCTCCCTCATTAAGATAATCCTATTATGGTCATATATATTAAATATTATTACTTAAGTATCTGATAGGTACAAATTTCTCAAGGGTTATTCATAGCATTATAATTTTATCATGTGATGTGGATGGACATTTTACACAAAAGTTTGAAAACATAAGTATCTTGGAAACTTTGCATGAATATTGCTAAACAAATGTTCTTTGGGTCCAGAGCTTATAGCTTTAAAAATACTATTGAACTCTTGTTCAATATTCACTTAGGAGTTGTGAAAGCCTTGTTAGAGGAAATACTGTTGGACCACTAAACAGTTCACAAAGGAAGTTCCATAGAACATTTTATAGGTTTACCTGTATTATAATAAGCAACTGAGATAAGCTAAAGAGCTCTTACCAGGTGACCTCATGCAAAACAAACCAAATAACATTCCAAGAAGAGTTTATTGGCAGTGAGCCCTAAAGTATCCAAGCACTTGGGGAATGCATAAGATAAACTCTAACAGATTAGTTATTTATGATGGAGTTCTATGATGCCATTCTTGACCATGCAATGGTATCACTTGAAATTGTCTATTATTTCTAAGTAAAGTATCCTCTAATAAATGTTAATAAGCCACTTACAAGATAATACCATTCAGGTGGAAGGTCCAAATTTCAGGGCAATGTTATTATTCCTGGACTGAAAAAGGCAGGGTATATGATGGAATAGCTAAAATAAGTTTCTGACAATCAGTTAACAAAGACCTGCTACTCGGACTTTTAAAGTAATAAGAAGCAATACCAATCGTCAGAATAATAGCTACCACTATAGTGAGACATAAGTAGAAAAATTCAAGTCCTTTCAAAAAGTACTGGTAATTACCACCCAGTGGCAAGGTCAGTGGCAAAAGATATAAGGGTATTCCATGAATGGGGATATGGATTTGGGGTGGTTATGTTTTGCTTGTATTTTCTGAGGTTAAAAAAAAAAAACAATAGTGCATGGTGTTTACTTCATTATAAAAGACTTTAACTGTAATTTCCTGTTCCACCTCTACTTCACAAAAAAAGTAGCTAACATTTAAAATAATGTGTTTTGTGATAATGATTCCATTAAGGAGCAGATTTGGGTAAATACTCTTTTCAATGTCCTCAGAAGGAGCATTTAAAAGGGAAGCTTATTCCATTAGTCTGAGAGAATGCTTAGATTACAGCTGTGGAGAACTTGGAGTGACATTTAAGGCTGAGAGCATGGTCATGCCCAATATAGTGGAATTCTCCCTGAAGCGTCACCAGGCTGTGTGAGGACTGTGGAGAGGAAGGGTCACCCTTTGCAATGGTTGGAACCCAGGTAATGAGAAGAAAGGAATGCTATCATAATTCCCTTCCAAGGGAACCAAGACACCAGGATGCAGGTGACTGAAGGACAAAGCCTGTAGCAAGGGTGAAACCCTCACTATCAGTGAATATTGGTATGGGCACTGTTGCGGAGATGCCTATGTAAAAGAGAAAAGCCATGGTTAATTCTTAAAGGGTAAAGAGAATTAAAAAGATAAAACCAAGACCACAGGCATGGCAGGAAACTATTCTTGCTATCTGCATAATTAACATTTGACACTAATTGTACAGAACCTTGCACAGTGTCTTTTCCCATTAGAGGTTACAACTTACTCAGTTGAATTAGATCGAGGTCTAAATCTTTTGCCTCTGCTTTTCTTTCTGTTGCCTCCCATGTTACCTAAAAAAGAGGGTTTAGTGCTTAATTTCCATGTAAATAAATAACAGTTCTATGTCCAATGATATGGTATTTCTAGTGGGTATATTTTATAATTGTATGCCCTAATATCTGGGCCTTTAGATTTACACAGCTTCCCAAGTATTTCACATGTATTTCCTACGAGATATAAATTCTTTCATTTTTCATCCCAGAAAAGAAAAGCAAACAGCAAACAGGGGCTGAAGATGGCTGTCAGTAAAGTGCCCTGGGGCTTGCTAACCAGCTAGTCTAGTCAAATTGGTGAGCTCCAGGTTCAATGAGAAACCCTGTCCTGGAAAATAACATAGAGTGACTGGGAAAGACACAAGAGGTTGTCCTCCAGCCTGCCTACATACATACATACATACATACATACATACATACATACATACAACACACACACACACACACCTGCACATTCACACACATGAACACCCATAAACATGTACACCACATACTCACGTGGAAATAACAAACAAAAAACCTGGACTCATTACATCAGTAATCTCTTTGTTGAGAAAAGAGCTAAAGAACTTATAAGAACAAACCTTAGTGCTCAGGGACTCAGAATACAGAATTTAGATTCAGAATGCAGCTCTATACCTTGCCAGGAGTTACTTCGAGGTCTCCCATTTTCACAGATGTCTGAAATATGTTTTGTTTCTGGAATCCTTTCACTCCAGGAATGAGAGAGTCCATTTGACCTGAAATTAAAAATACATATGTGTTGTTCAAAAACGTAATCAGATTAAAGTTTTGGAATCAGTACACAAAATTTCTTGGCATTAATGTGCATTAAATAAAATAAATTAAGAAAAAAATCTGAAATGAAAGAATGAAGAAAACATGAAAGTCTTCATGAAGAAGGCAGAATTACACAACATCCAATTTAAGAAAAGTCAAATACAATGGAACCCCATTATAATAGTCTATAAATGAAAAGTATCAGGACACAGTGCAAGCCAATTTACATTCTCCAGAATATAGCAACCACAGATAGAAATTCATTATACATTTCAGGTATATTTCAGTTACATAAACCCAGTACCAGAGTTATAATGGGGTCCCACCATAGATGTTTCTTAATTGTAAAGCAATGATTTCCATTCAAAAATCATGAGAACATGGACTTTTTAGAGATTACATAAAATTTGTTCAACTGAACCTGGTAACCCTTTATCAGAGTAATATATAGGTTTTCATAATTATTTTCTGAGAATTGGTAATTTTCTTCACAAATATGGTCTAATAACTGAACTTAATTAGATGCTATTATGAAAATATCTCTTACAAAGCCCATGTACCAATGAGCCTTTATGCCATTTGTATTCTAGTATCTTTAAATAAGTTATCTACAAGAAACAAAATTTGCACACATACCTGAATCACATAAGAAAAGAATTTTGATAAATTGTACACACTTAAAGTTCTAACAAATTGACATATTTCTAACTGCTATAAAAAACATAATCCATGGCAATTTTTTCCTAAATCTAGGCATTGCTTAATGGATTTCTAAGCTCTCTTTAAGGTACTTTCAAAACAGCACTGTACTGAAATGACTTTTTTGTGGCAGGTTGAGGTAGGGTCTCACTCTAGCCCAGGCTGACCTGGAATTTACTATGTAGTCTCAGGCTGACCTCAAACTACAATGATCCTCCTACCTTTGCCTCCCAAGTACTGGGATTAAAGGCTTGGGCCTCCACACCTACCTGAAACTACTTTTCCACACATTATTCCGGGAATTCAACACAATTAGTAAATACTAATGTACTAGGTTGGAACCTTTACAATAGCAACTGCAGTACATAATGATTTATATTTATATGCAAGGAAAGCAAAAATGTTTCTGAAAATTACTGATTTCACCATCCTTTACTAGGTTAATTTAAAATTGTACATATGACCAAGAAAATATTTTTTAAGTGAAAAAGCCCTAGTAGAGCCCTAGTCATTTCTTTTCTTAGCCAACAAGTCCTCAACTTAAAAAAAAATGTTCTATAGAATCATATTCCTTGGGCCGGCCCAAAATTGTTATTTCTACTTTTGCTCTCAATTCTATTAGCTATGTGAAAATCCGTCTTTCTTTATGCTAAAATTCCAAGACCTCACCAATTCCTACTATTCCTTCCTGCTAAAGGCTAGAAGGACTAAGCAAAAATGCAGACTGTTTTTTGTTTGTTTGTTTGTTTGTTTGTTTGTTGTTTGTTGGTTGGTTGGCTTTTCAAGGTAGGGTTTTACTCTAGCCCAGGCTGACCTGGAATTCACTATGTAGCCTCAGGTCTCAGGGTGGCCTCAAACTCATGGCGATTCTCCTACACCTCAGCCCATACCTTTTCATAGATGAGTTACTTTATCTAGCATACTAGATGGGACCATGTTCCCTCTCAATAAAGTGGCTCTCTCATTCTGCAAAGTAATGAGTGTGCCCAGAGTCATTAGTGGAGCTACGAAAGTTCTTTCCCTATCCATTAAACCTCATTTGGCAAATTTAAAGAAATTCTCCCAAAAAGAATATTTTAATATTCTTTAATATTCCATTCAATATTAATATGTCTCCCTGCTCAAAACATACTATTTGGTTCTTCTAGGCACTTATTTTTAACTAATTATAAAGCATACAAAAATATAAAGTAGTCATATATCTTAATATGCTAGAATAAGAACAAATCATCATTAGGGCTTGAGACACATAAATATTAATTCTTCTTATACAATAAAAAGTTAAGCAATTCAATGTACTTAATTTGTCAACTAAGATGTTATGAAATCTACAAATAATCATTCCAGAAAAAAGCAAATCATAATATTCAAGGATATAAATTCATAGTGAAGCAATCTTTGTTTCACAGCAAGCTCAGCTTCAATATAGATAAAATTAAAAAACTATTCAATATAGCACTTATATTACCAGTTTATCTTAATGCTTTTACTGAAGCATGACAGTAACCTTTTTCTTTGACTGCCAAACATGACATAAAGCTCACCATTTAAAATATCATTAAATACTATGCTTAGTTTCTTAAGCCATATAAAGGGCTTAATAGAAAAATCCTGTGGTTTTTACATAGATTTACTATTATCATTTTTCATTTTATTTTGTTTCAATTTTGTGGCCTAATTTGTATGAGTGGTTCTGAGCATATGGCATTTTGGAGTAATCAAAGAACAAAGGATACTATTTTTTAACATTCAAGAAAGAAGGAAGAAGTAATCAAACCTGCTGCAAAATAATGAAATGTTCTGACTAATGGAATAATGTGTGATGGAACAGGTAGAAATCTGAAAATGCGACAGAAAAGCAGACCTCTTCTTAGAACTAGATGCTGAGTTTGTGCTGACTCCAGGAGGAATGTCGCTATAAAAAGAGTCACCATCTCCAGGCTTTTTTACATAATCTCCCTGGGGTAACTGTCTAAGGCATAATAAACATTTCAGAGTCAGAAAACAAAACACACACAGGAACACAGACATTTACAAATATTATTTCAGAAAAAAGAGAGGTAGGGATAATGATCTACATGAGTCAAATATATAACAACACATAAAATTCTTCATAAATGTGGCAAGTTGAAGTTCTTCTAACTGAAGAAGTCAGAAATACAATCACTGAAGTCTTTGTAGACTAGATGAATTTTGCCTTCCTTTGGGGGAAGGAATATGAAAAGATGAGTAATTTTCACTGCAATGTCACTTACTTAGAGATGTTAACTATAGTTTGTTCTTTTTTCAGAATTGATGTTGAAGAAGATATGTTTGGATAGTCCTTGTTTAGGTACAGCAGGCTTTTTTCAATGTGAAGAAAAAAAAACAGTTTCGATTTGGAAAACATGATGAATATAACCTTGATTTAGTTTTAAAAGAATTGATTGATTTTTATGTGATTCCATAATTAAGTACAAACAAAACCTTATTAAGGTTTGGTGTTCAAATGGAGCTTTAAAAGAAACACAAAGAAATTGAAAAGATTCAAAGCTGAATCAAAAAGGTAATTTTACATTTGTGCGTTAGTATATGTAAAGGAAGATAACTTAGCAAGAGGAGAAAAAAGTTGAAAAAAATATCTGAGCATTTATGACAGATGGTGGGTGACAGGTCTATTTCCATCACAACAGAGTGCAACAAGGAGCCATCTGTTTAATCTGCCCTGGAACTAAATCCACTCTTCATTTTGAATGAACTAATATTGGCATAATTCTCCTAAGGGAGCTAGGTAGAAACATTAGACAGAGTCTCTAGTGGACACTCCTATGGCAGCCAGTTTGATCACTTAGTAATGTGCACTCCCTCCACAAAACAAATAACTGTATCAAAAACTAGATCCATTTCAATAAGTATAACTAGGGGGGACTGAAGAGATGGCTTAGCAGATAAGGCGCTTGCCTACAAAGCCAAAGGACCCAGGTTCAATTCCCCAGGACCCACATAAGCCAGATGTACAAGGGGGTGCATGTATCTAGAGTTTGTTTGCAGTGGTTAGAGGCCCTGGCGTGCCCATTCTCTCTCTGTCTCCTTTCTCTCTCTCTTTCTGCTTGCAAATAAGTACTATGAATAATAGTGTCAAAAGCACTACTTACGTAAGTCTACAACAAAAGTATAAAATCCCTGTTTCTAATTTTGTATCTCTCTAGTTACCATGACCACCTGGATTTCTTGTGGGTGCTGAGTTTCAACCCTCAAATACAACTTTCCAATATTTGCTTGTTTATATTGATTCCCATATTATTGAAAATTCTTTAAACAGTCATTGGTTCTTTTAAATGACTGAACATCCTTTTCTCAATTATTTGGACACTATATATTCATAACTCTCTAAAAATATGAAAGATATTTTAGTGTATATAAAGCATACATTTTAATTTTAATTTGTGTGATTTTTGTTTACTTCTCTGTATACTAACTAAAGAAAAAAAATCACTAAACCAGCTTGTAAGATTAATTCTACCCTAGACTGATGCAGGTTCCTTGAAAATATCTTTTTAATTCTATAAGCAATGTCACCTCATTGTGGTCATCCTTTCTTTTTCCAATTACTAAAAACATATTACTCTTTAGGACAAATAGTATGAGGTCATATTTATCATGTTAACAGCATAAATAATAGCATATAACAAATATTTCTTTCTATGAAAGAGATCTTTGATCTCAAACTGTATATTGTTTTACCCCCTATCAGAAAAATTATCTCTTCAATGCTTGAAAAAAAATGCCCCCAATAAAATCAGTATTTTAGATTTTGTCTCAGGGAGGAAATTCCCCTTTTAGTACTTATAAATAAATGTTAGAGAATGTCCCATTAACATCCAGTAGTATTTTTATAGTTATAAATTCCTTTGGTCATTACCTTTAATTAGTATTGTAATAGGTGATGAGCTATACCTTAATAAGTTCAACTTAAGATAAGCTATTACAGAATTCTGAAGCTCATTTCCCATTACTGTTCCCCCAAATGACCTTCTCTTCACCTAGTCATTTCCCTTCATATTTACCAAGGCCTCAGGTAGCTAGCTGATAGTGCCTTATCCTCCTTTGGCGGATCACCCCCACAGCAGTTTGCCCTGAATTGAGTGTGTTTCACTACCTCTTCAATGTAATGACTCTAAAGTCTATGGTCATTTTTGACATAGTACACAAACATCCTACAAACATTAAGTTATGGGCTTCAGTCAAGTGACTAGAAGACAATTTCAATTCAATGTACTTTTGCTGTACCTCTTTTTGTTCACCCTGACCAAACTGGATTTTTATCTACCTCCATTGTAAAGTCTCTAAAACATGGAAATTACTTAATAGTCTTCAAAAAACCAAGGAAAAAAAATAAAATAACTTTACATTTCAGTTTGAGTGATATTTCTAATGTCAGTGATTGTTATGAATTCCATTAAAGATCTCTTAAGAATAAGCCGGGTGTGGTGGTACACACCTTTAATCCCAGCACTCGGGAGGCAGAGGTAGGAGGATCACCGAGAGTTCGAGGCCACCCTGAGACTACATAGTGAATTCCAGGTCAGCCTGAACCAAAGTGAGACCCTACCTCGAAAAACTAAAAAAATAAAATATAATAATAATAATAATAATAATAATAATATTTAACATCATTCACTGTCTAGAATTTTTTTCCTTTGGTTTTTCAAGGTATCATCTCACTCTAGCTCAGGCTGACCTGTAATTCACTATGTAGTCTCAGGGTGGCCTCTAACTCTCAGCAATCCTCCTACCTCTGCCTCCTAAATGTTGGGATTAAAGGCATGCTCCACCATACCCAGCACTGTCTCGCAATTTAATCTTTCTTTATGTATTCTTTATAATTTTTAACTAGTTTCTTCTTTTAGCTTGAGTGAAGATAGAAAATATCAGGTCCCATATCAATAAAATAACTTTTCATCTTTTGTTATGAAATATAATAGAAGACTAAGCCAATGATCCCTTTAAAATTTTTAACAGCATTACTTTTTCTAATTCTTTACTATTTTTAGGCCTTTCTTCTTAACTTTTGATTGTTTTCACATCTTAAATTTGAATCCTAAAAGTAATTAGGCAGCCTGACCAGTACTAACTTTTGTAATGAGAAAATTACAGCACATTTCTCACTTTATGTGGAAATGCTTTAGATATATGTATTTTTTTATTTTTATTTTTTTGGTTTGTTTTTGTTTTTGAGGTAGGATCTCACTCTAGCCCAGGCTGACCTGAAATTCACTATGCAGTCTCAGGGTGGCCTCAAACTCACAGAGATCCTCCTACCTCTGCCTCCTGAGCGCTGGGATTAGAGGTTTATGCCACCATACCTAGCAAATGTATGTTTTTGAAAACAATTAGCAAAAGAAAATAAATGCTATGTAAGCAAATTCTTTTTCCATAGAAATCATCTTTCCTACATTGACTACAGGTGTTTCTTTTGTCCCTATACAACCTTTGGGTTGAATTGATATACTTTATTAAATAATGTTCTTTTGAAGGTATTTCTATTCTCTAACACAAAGGTCAACTCCTATAGGTTAATTATTTTAGAGGAACAGACTCACACAACTTGTACTTATTATTTCTACCTAGGTCTACAATTTTTGTATTTGTTAGTTGTCATTATTTTGCTCCAGAAAACAATATGTTCATGATTATATATCATCTAGAGTTGAGCATTACCCATCTAAACAATAAGAAGGACTTTCTTGGTTTATCCCCCCACCAAAAAAAACTACAGACAAATTGTTGGTCTTGCTTATGAGGGAAATATGGTTTTTTTCTAAAAGCATTCATTGGCTTATAATATTTATATTAACAATCCTTATGCATAATCAAAATTAGAAAACTGGAAAAAAATAATCACATCTTAACCTAATGCTGAAGGAACCATATTTCAAATGCCTAGACATATGAGAATTGTTACTTTACTATTTTAAGAAGTATCACTTAAGGTGTACAGAGTCACACTGGCAGATGAATGAATGTCACTGAAATAATAAAAATTATTTAAAAAAAACAAGAAAGATTTGGAGGGAAGTGGAAAGTCTACAAGTAGAAAATAAAATGACTAAAACATGAGAGATTCAAAAGAAATGAGGTAGGGTAAGTGCGTCTGCTTAAGATAAAACCACAAATCAGAAAGATATGGTCAAATTATTCTTCATGAGTCACAGTGATGTGCATGCATTTCAGACAACGGAAAATGGTTTCAGCTTAGTATGTATGGTTTGTAAATCTAAGGTCAGCTAATGTTTTCATTCTATTTCTATTTGCAAACCTGACTTAAAAAAAAAACTTCATGACAATTCTTGCTGTAAACCATATGGCTGCTAAAGCAATTAAGGTACAAGAAACAATGAAATCAATTACAAAAACATAAAGGTTTTCTTTCCTGGAGGTTTTAAAGAAAAAGGTGAGTAGCCAACCTTATAATTACTAAGCACTGAGTCACCACTATGGCTCTTGTGTTTCATGGTTCCTTAGATTCCCAAGACAACACTTGTAGACTTAAAGTGATGTGTGTGTGTGTGTGTGTGTGTGTGTGTGTGTGTGTGTACACGCATGCATGCTATTTGGGGAGGGTGGGGGGGGGTCTTCCACTATACCATGCACTGATGTATATGTGTGTGGTGGTGGCTTCATTATACCCTGCAATATCAGGGTATATTTTTTAAGTAAGAAATTTGCTATCATATTCATTTATATAATTACTTGCCAGTTTTTTCCAACAATCTAAAAGTTATGCTCAATTTGTAATTTCTGTGCCAGTATATTAATAAGCATCTGGCAAGTAGCTACATATTTAATACAGCTGGATGCATTTAATGTCAAAGCAAAACTGCATGCTTTATCAGCACAAAGGAATCATATGGACCTCATTCTGGTTTATGAGTTTTATCTCTTGTCCATAATGCTTTAAAGATTACAAAGAAGTTTATTTGGCTTTAGAGTTGAGAAAAGTAAAGTGATTTCCCAACATCATATAGTAGTAGATTTCTAATTCCTTGTCTACTGGTCCTCCTGCCAAAGAACCTCAAGGGAAACCTTAACTCAGCAGCAAGGACAATATCAAAATCCTTAGTTTCTCTTCCTGGTATTTTTTGGAAGTGGGCAAATCTTTATTTGAATGCCTATAGTTAACCTAAGATTAAAAATTTCCTGATACATGCTTGTGTTTCTTGGCCTGACCACATCATTTATAATCACTAGTACACACTATTGTCAAAAAAAGGATCCCTCAAAAGATACTTACACATTTACAGCTTCCTGATCTAAAGCCCATTCTTTGTTACTCTCCACTTCGAGAATTCTTGTAGACAAAACTTACATTTATCAATTATGGCCAAGAAGAAAACATTTTGTTGAAATATAATAAAAAATATAGAAAACAAATATTTAATATGTCCTAGAATATGAAGTAGATTGCAAAAGAGTAGTGAGATCAACGAAATGATGATTTGGCAATGCCAGCAGATATTAACTTACATCAGGCAAACAAAGGAATAGATGAAGTGAAAATGTTTCTAATTATGGGTATGAGTTAGAATAAAAAATCAGTGCTTTCTTCTAAATACTAATCCTTTTTGTATAGTGTGGGCAATTTTCTTTATTCTGGATCACATCACTAGTGAGAACATAGCTTAGGGTACGTTTTAGCCTTACTTATGTTACATATTTGAGATATTTTATTTCCTTTTTGTATATTCAGCAACATTAAATGACATCATAGCCTTAGTTCCTATGGAAATGGAGCTGAACCATCAACTTTTGATCTTGTCACCCTAATTCTATTTTCTACTAAGAAAAGCCACCAAACTTAGATTTCTGATATGATTAATCAACTAAATGCCAAAACACTCCTCTCAAAGTAACAAATAAAAAACTGTGTCATTTATGAAGGGAAGTTATTAATATAACAACAATAACAAAGAAAAATAAATTCCCTCTGACAGTATTTGGCAATAAGAATATTATAAACATGAAGAAAAGCCAATAAACTAATGTAAACAAACATGATATCTTAACATAAAGGAAGTTTGTTCTGATGAAAAAATCAATTTCTATGTACAAATTGCTAATAAAAATAACAATTAAAATATTATTTTAAAATCGTGATATATAGCATAATACAATATGAACAACTTAAAATTGATGTCTGAGTTTCAGAAATGCTAACATAGATTAAACATTTCAGTCATGTTCAGCTCATTCTTACCACATACCTCTGTTCCCGATAGTTTCTTTTTATAAAAGAGAGAGGAAAAAACACAAGCATTAGTTACATGTGGAAACATTGGCAGAGCATTAAATATAAAAGTTCTACTCTAACTGAAATATCTTCACTAGAGATAGAAATAGATATACAAATTTTACTTTACCACTAGGAAAAGTGACACCAATGGGACAATATTGACAAATATCCATTTTCAAAAGCATAAATAATGTGATAAAGACCAACTGCTTTCTTAACATCAATTGTGTTGCACTAAGCATTTAATAATGTTCTTAAAATTAATACTATTCTGAATACTGTCTAGTCATATATGCTGATTTGAACAGCAAAATGAATGACTCAAGTTATAAGTATCAACTAAATTTTCATAGAAGTAAGGTCCTAATTTCTTTCCACCAGGATATAAACAGCCAATTACAGCTCTTCCTATGTATTTCAAGTAGGAGAACATAAATTCACACCAGAACATTTTATTTCATCCATCATGCATGGTAATATGGATGATTTAATATATAGCAGCTATGACTCTCCTTAGGTGATAATATTTATTCACACAAGTTTCACATTGGAAGCATCTGTTCAAATATTTAGTCTAGTTTTTATTTTTATTTGATCATAAACTAAAGTAAACTTAAATGAGTTTCAAAATAAATAGATCTTACACTAAAATGTTTAGAAGGATGTGGTAGTGCACTAGCAGTAACCTTTTTTCTATTTTGATATAATTAAGAAGTAATAATTTGAGGACCTGTTAGAAAGTCAACCAACTGGGTCATTTGAAGTTCCTTCCTCAGAGACCTGGAATAATGTATCCATATGGATATTGTGTATTGCACCTTCACCTGCCAGTCCGTCCTATTCACAGTCTAAAGATCATGACGGCCATATAAAGGTAAAAGTGCCAATTTTGTGTTATTTCTCATTCTAGAAACTATCAGAAAGGGGGTCTATAAGTCTAGCATTCTTCTACTCAATATAATTTAGGGCTATAAATAGGTATTCTGCAATTCCTACTGCCTATCACAAGTGTATGTGGTAGTTTGAATATGCGTCCCCCATAGACTCAGGTTTTTTATTAAAATTGAGTTTGTATGAGCTGGAGAGATGGATTAGCAGTTAAGACAGTTGTTTGCAAAGCCAAAGGACCCAAGTTCGATTCCCCAGGACCCATGTAAGCCAGATGCACAAGGTGGCACGAGTCTAGTGCCACCATTCTCTGCTCCCCCCCACCCCATGTCTAATTCTCTCCTCTCAAATAAATAAATAAAATATTTTTAAAAATTGAGTTTGTAGCTTTAGCCACTAGTAGGCATACTCCTGCTACTGGATGGAGGTGTGTCACTGGGGGAGGATCTGAATTCCAGCCTAAAGGTATACTGACAAGTTTTGAGCTCGGGTTGTGTTTGCTTATGGCACTGGCATTTGGTGGTGTGACTCTGCTTGGATTTATGAATGGAAGGCAGCTTCTTCTGCTATTTGATGGAATTTCCCCTGGATATGTAAGCTTGAAATAAATCCCTTCCTCCCATAAGCTCTGTATGGTTTAGATGTTCATTCCAGCAATGTGAAGCTGATTATATGTATACACTCAAAAATACTGGCCTGGCATTGTGGCTCACACTTTTAATACCAGTACTCAGAAGGCTGAGGTATGAGTTTGAGGCCAGCCTGAGGCTACACAAGGAGTTCAAGGTCAACTTGGACTAGAGTGAGACTTTACCTTGAAAATAATTTAAAAAACCAAAACCAAAATCTAATAAAACTGCTCCCACACACACACATAGGTATTTTTAACAGACACAGATAATTTCATAAGCAAATGTATGTTCTGGTTTCATATTTTTCTGGATAGCTTTTCCCAGATTATAGAAGTGATATATCCACTCATAGCAGTAAAATCATATGCTCTAACATAAATTTCCTTTCCATTTCCATGTGAGTAAATGAAACCATGAGCCGTTATTTTTTTAAAATAAAAAGCAATGCTTGGGCTGGAGAGATGGCTTAGCAGTTAAGCACGTGCCTATGAAGCCTAAGGACCCCAGTTCGAGGCTTGATTCCCCAGGACCCACGTTAGCCAGATGCACAAGGGAGTGCATGCGTCTGGAGTTCGTTTGCAGTGGCTGGAGGCCCTGACATGCCCATTCTCTCTCTGTCTCTCTCTCTCTGCCTCTTTCTCCCTATGTCCATCACTCTCAACTAAATAAATAAATAAAAATAAACAAAATTTTAAAAAAGCAATGCTTGTGGCAACAATTAGTACAGGTGCACTATATCAGAAAAGTTGAGGAAAGATGGTGCTATTTGCCTGTGGGACATGGAGTGATAAATACAAATAAGAGCTTTCCTTTGTGACATATAATTTTACAACTCCAAATAGAATGCCTAAATTACTGTGCAAATATCAGTGTGCCATACACTCACAGGTACTGTGCATTTGCTACAAACTGACATAGGGCTAGGTACTGATTTAACCAGAACAAAGTCTATCATGATGCTGTGTGGTCCTTTACTGTGTTAGGTCATGTGAACTGTGCTTCTCTACACTATACTATGCAATCTGTCCTTATGGTTAATGAAGTCTTTCATAAATGAATTTCCATATTTTACTACTTATAGCATACAAAATGTTGTCTGGTGGTAAGATAATCACCATCTCTTTTCAGTTAATGAAAAAGGATCTTAATGCACAAGCAATTAATATATTATTTTTAAGGGTATCTTCTTCAATTCAATTGGTTTTGGTTTATAAACAGGTCAGGTGATATAGTAAAAGTTTACACAACACAGTGGGCTTATCACTACTCTAAATTACATATTGTAACCCACAGAACAAAGATAAGTGATTTTTTAAAATCTAAAATGTTCTATTCCAGGTTAGTGACCAAAGCTTGATCCATGAGAAAGAAAAATATGCTACAAAATGAGGAGGTACCTAACAAGACAGCAGGTCTTCCAAGGCGAAAAACCCTGGGATGGATGGAATGGAACATCATCATCAGAGATCAGCAAAATATAATTTAATGTTGAGGTATTACAAAGAACAATTATGATTTTGATTCAAAACATTTCCAAAATTTGTGTGTGTAGAAAGTCCCCAAGCTGCAGTGCTCAATGCTAGAGTCTTTTAAAAGTTATTAGATTATGAATGTCTGAGCACATCAATGGAATAATCCAGTTATGGATTCATAGCTCAATAGATGACCACTTCCTATTCTGATAAAGGAGTATACCTTTAATATGATTCATGGGCATAGCAAGCACTCACTAACAGATCTGCTACTATTATCCAGTTGCTACCACTGTTATTCTAGTTGTTACTAAAGCATTTAGCTCTCTGACTACTGAGACTTTTGATTATACACTAAAGTCAAAAGAAGCTCAGTCACAAAACACTAGAACAACTCAGGCTTCACATAAGGCACAGTTTAGGTGGATTTTAATTCACTTCAGTAATCTTTTAAGGAAATATTCAGTACTTTTAGAATAGGAAAAAAGTTGTCTCAAAATTTAAAATATAAATTCTTACTACTTCTAATCATGCAAAAGGTAATCAATAATTATTGAGCCAGGTTGCTTTTCAATGTAAATAAAAGCTAATACAGAAAACCTTTGAGATGTTTTCATTTAGTCAAAAAAATAGTGTATTTTTATAGTAACCATATGGAGACATTTCACTTACTTATAACCCCAGGCAGTTATTCCTATAATCAGAGCCAGCACTAAAATAGTGCCAGCAATTATCCCTATTATGATATTGATGCCAGCAATACCTGCAAGGGAAAATAATCAGCAAGATCAGTGATACAAAATTCTCACATTTGTAATCATCACACTAACAACATTATTTGCTTTGGAAAAAAAGATGAGGATTTTTCAAATGAAAAATGTCAAATTTTTATAAGTTCTTTTAAATTTCTTGCATTTTTAACTTGCATTTTGTACCATTCTTCTATTTTACATGTGTTTTTCCAAAAACTATGGCATCACTAAATAAAAGAGTAGAAATACAGAAAAAGAAAAACATCCTCTAGGGGGGGAAATCTTATAGAAAATCTACCCTTCTTTTGGCTCGAAAATATGCCTCAAAAATTATAGAATTGTTACTGCTCCAAGGTCCTGTTACTGTGGGTGTGTGATACTGTCTCTCAAAGTGAATACCACCTTCTTAAGGGAGATAGCAGATCACCAGCTTTCTATGACTACTATTCAGGCATGAAGACAATCAAAGCACTGTACTGACAGCTGCCAGTCTGGCCAATGACAAGGCTGTGGCAACTTTAAGAAAGAAAATCCAAAGAAAAATGGTCTCACGAGCTAGAGACAGTGCAGGGCAGGCATTCAGGGAAGCAGAACAAGACAGGTAGAGGCAGAAGGCAGGCAGAGCACAGGGCCTAGCAGAAGCTCAGATAGTGCAATGTTACAACAGTATTCATTGTCAAAGCAAGGGGCAGGGCAGGAAAAGTAGCCCAGTGAGTGGAAGGCTTGGTCAGTATGCCATTGCTACCAAGGGCAGAAAAGGCTAATCTGAGGCCTGGCTCTGCCATCAGAGGCTTTGTGTTGCTGATAAAAATTCATACTCCAAGCTTAATTTCAGTCCTTTCATCCTGAGCAAACCAGCTCTTCCCAGTCTGCTCCACTCCTAAGGCATCCCACTAGGCAGCAGAGGTCAGTGTTCTCAGATAGCTGGAGAAGGTATGTCAGATAGCTGGAGAAATTCCTTGGCATAAGTGGAAGTAAGTCCCTTGGTCTGGGAAGACTCAGAGGCCATGTTGGAGAACAGAGCAGGGCATCAAAGATTAGGCAACTCTAATAGCCTAGGCCTTCTGTGTGTGTGGTAGTGATGGGGTGCTGTAGATGCCAGAAAGGCCTCTGGGTCACTGCCATTTTCTTACTCTAAGTCTTAGCAGACTTCCAGGGACTTAATAGGGATCAAGAAACGTACATGCTAGTCTTCATTATTTGTACATAATGTCTTGATAAGCCAATGAAACCTATATACCTACAAATAGCTTCATCTCTACATTTGCTGTGGGAACAAGCACCATACTACCATTTACCATTGCTGCCCGAGGACCCCAAATGCTTAATCATTCTGTAACATTTTATTAAAGTTGCATTGGCTAAGATTTTGAACCTGTCTGGGTGAAAAGAATTTCTACTTCTTTGCTTAAGCCAACCTAACTTTTAGAAGTATCCCTCTTGTTTCTGATTCAAGTCCTCGTACCCTTTCCAGTACCTTGGTGAGGGTTACTACTTCTAGTTCAGACTAAAGAAGTGGTGAGATTCTGTAACAAAGGATTAAAATATAAACATCAATTCTTTAATGATTTGGCCTATAAATACATAATTACTTTTTAAATTGAGTAATTTATTTAAAAGAAATGTTAGCATTTGTTTCTAACCTCAGTTAAGCACACTACTTGCAAAATCTTTAAGGACATAAGTCTAAGTCAGCAGAGTAGGTTGCATGCAGCATGACAGATCCTTACAATTTAATAGAAGTGGTCAGTTTCATAAGGCTGTATAACTCATTAATATGTGACAGTAATTTATTTCTAGAATTTTCACTAAAATAACTCGAATAAAATGTCCAAATGGCAGTTTTCTCTTTCCTTCTTTATAAAGATGATGTAATGATATGAAATCAGGTACCTACCATTTCCAGACAAAGTGATACCAGCCTTTGTATCATCATTGTGAGGGAAGTGAGTATTACAGTCTATACCTGTCCAGTGCCTGTTACACACACACTTCAGCTCATTACTGCAAACCTGAAATGCAAAGTCAATTTAGGGTTAACATCAATTCTCTGCTATAGAGGCATGAAAAGTAAAATTAATTTCTAACTATTTTCTTGGGATTTGATGATATCAAAAAAATATTGGTACTTTCTTCTTCATAATGATTACTTCATTTCTCATTCTAAACAATATTTTCCAGACATCAACAACTGACCTATAGGAAAAAATGAATTTTAAAGAATTAATATATTCTAAAACAGAAATCAATTAAATCATCATTTCAATTTTATTAAATGTTGAGAGAGATTATAGACTATGCATAAATACATTTATATGTCAACTATCTAATACAATGACTTTTTTGTTTCCCAAATAAGGGTCTTTGTCAAAATGTTATTAATTTTTGGGCTGGAGAGATTGCCTAGTGGTTAAGGTACTTGTCTGAAAAGCCAAAAGACACAGGTTTGATTCCTAGGACCCACTTAAGCAAGATGCACAAGGTGGAGCATGCATCTGGAGTTTGGTTACAGTGGCTGGAGGCCCTAGTGTGCCCATTCTCTCTCTCTCACTCTCTCTCTCTCTTTCTTTCTCTCTCAAATAAATAAACAAAAATAAAATATTTTTGAAATGTTATTCATTTTTAGGAAGCAAAATGAAACAAAGACAAGTCCAAAGGGCTGGGGATGTCACTCCATGGTAGAGTAGTTGCCTGCCATGTGCAAGGCCCTGGGGTCAATCCCAGCACAACATAGAATGAAAAGCAAAGTAGGAGAATGGGGAGAGGAGAGAAGAAAAAATTTACACAAGATGCCAAATCTGTGTCCACTAATCTATCCATGAAGAAGAATTTACAGCTACATCTTCTTTTGACATCTGTATGTGTATGTGGCATATATGAGTAAAGTATACATGTGCATATGTGTGGAGGTGTACATTTTGTGTGTATGTAGACCAGAGGTCAAGATAAGGTTTCTACTTCAATCATTTTTTACCTCATTTACTGAGATATGTTCTCTTGCTGAACACAGAATTCACCTGTTTAGTTAGTACAGTGAACCAGCATACCTCAGGAAACTTGCTGTCTTTACCTCCAGAGTGGTAAGATCATAGGCATGTGCTACCATACTCAGAGTTTTATTTGAGTAGCAGGGATCTAAACTCAGATCCTCGTGCTTGTTAGGCAAAGCAAGAACTTTAACAACTGAGCTATCTCCCAGCCCATATACCTAGATCCTATAATTCAAAGTAACTTAATGGAATAATCAGGTTATTATTTTTGGGTATAAAATCAATGAAATTCCTCCTGAGTCAGTTTTTCACTGCAAGGGTATATCTGTCTCATCTTTACATTTTCCAGAAGACAACATATATCCACATTTAAATGTAATTATAAACTAACTCCATAAAGAGCTACAGACTAACAATCATATAGGAGGAAAAGTGTTTGGGCTTAAAGCCAAAACATCTGAATTTGAGTCTCCATTTCACTATCTTATTAAGGGACCCTAACCATGCCACCTGTCACCTGCAAGTGTCCATTTCCATATTGTATGACAGTGCAATGACACAGTGTCAAGGACAGTGAGGCTAGTGTTCAAGGACGATAATAGGAAGCATATCTAACACTTATTTCATACTCACTGTATCCCTGTCATTGTTTTAATTGCTTTGTTAATTCTTCTATTTCTGATAACAATGCTATGAAGTAGGCATTATTATTATCTCATTTTAGACAGAACAAAATTGAGTTACAGAGAGGATTGGTAACTTATACAAAGTCATTTAACAACTTATAAGAAGCAGAACTTAGGTTCAAATTCATCTGAATGAAAATAGATACACTTAATGATGTATATCACTTAAATAGTACTCTACTCTGGTTTTGATTTTTATACATACAGTTGAATTATGTAGGCTATAATACTTTTGTATTATGCAAAATTATTGAAAATTATGGAATGCTATCTTTCATAATATTTACTTGCATCTATCATTCTTGCCCATTTATTAGACCAGACAAAATTCTATCTAGTTTCTGCATTTTGTATTCAAAATTTTATAAATAAGATAATGTATTAGCATGTATAATAAAAATAATAAGTAATAATTCCATCATTACCCCAAAATACTACTGATGATTAGGAAAATAAGACTTAGCAGACCCCTTTTATTACAGGAGCAGAACTATGGAATACATGTGCTTTCTTTATTACGTCCCATAAGAATTTCTGTTCTTTTTCAGTGAATATGAGTTACTTCCTCAAAATACTCTTGGCATAGTCCAGAATATCACATGGAATGACAGTACTGACATTTGTAATTCCAAAACAGAGGTCCTCTGCCTCAACTGTATAATAAACATAGTTCAAGAAAAGAATCCTGAGTAATAGTAAAAAGAAAACCATAGTACATGCTAAAAGAATTTGAAAAGTTATCCTAACAAAACCTGACTGAAAATGAGGAAAGTGTTATCATCAATGGAGGTTGAATATTTAACTTATAAATTTACTTATATAGGAGCTACATTATCCAAAATATAACTTAAAAAAACCACAGAATTAAAAGTCCCATTCTTTCTTCATTGACCCATTCATCATTTAGTAGTGTGTTGTTTAATTTCCATGATTTTGTGTATGCTCTATAGCCTTTCTTGCTATTGATTTGTTGTTTGATTCCATTGTGGTCAGATAGAATGCAAGGAATTGTTTCAATTTTCCTGTATTTGTTGAGATTTGCTTTGTGTCCTAATATACAGTCTATTTTAGAAAATGTTCCATGCGCTGCTGAAAAGAATGTATGTTCTGCAGCATTTGGATGAGATGTCCTGTATATATCTGTTAGGTCAATTCCTTCTATGACCTCATTTAGTCCAGATGTCTGCTCTCTGTTTATTTTTTCCCGGGATGACCTGTCAATTGATGAGAGTAGGGTGTTGAAGTCACCCACTACCACTGTGTTTGGTGTTATCTGTGACTTTAGTTCTAATAGTGTTTGATGAATTTGGGGGCCCCCATGTTAGGTGCATATATGTTTAGGATTGTAATGTCCTCCTGTTGGAGGGTGCCTTTAATCAATATAAAGTGGCCTTCCTTATCTTTCTTAACCAATGTTGGACTGAAGTCTACCTTGTCAGATACTAGGATAGCAACCCCTGCTTGTTTTCTAGGTCCATTTGCTTGAAACACCATTTTTCAACCTTTCACCCTAAGACAGTGTCCATCCTTTGTAGAAAGGTGGGTTTCTTGGAGGAGACAAATTGCAGGATCCTGCTTTTTAACCCAGTCAGCAAACCTATGTCTTTTGGTTGGCGAATTGAGGCCATTGATATTAAGAGATATTATTAAAAGGTGTTATTCATTATGCCATTTTTTTGTAGTTCTTCTGGTTTTGCCTTTGCTCTCTTGTGTTAACTGGTATTTGAGTATTGTTTGTTTTTTCCTGGTTCCTTATACATGTGCTTTTCTTTTCCTTCAGCATGGAGGATTCTTTCAAGTAGAGCTGGTTTTGTCTTCAAATACTCCTTTACCTTGCTTTTGTCATGGAATGTCCTTATTTCTCCGTCTATTTGAATGGATAGCTTTGCAGGGTAAAGTAACCTTGGTTGACAGTTGTTATATTTCAGGACTTGGAATACATCACTCCACGCACTTCTGGCTTTTAAAGTTTTTGTTGAGTAATCTGCTGTAATCCTGATAGGCTTGCCTTTGTATGTAACTTGATATTTCTCTCTGACTGCTTTCAATATTTTTTCTTCGGTTTTTCTATTTGGTAGTTTGATTACAATAGGGCAAGGAGAGGTTCTTTCCAGGTTTTCTCTGGCTGGTGCTCTAAAGGATTCCTGTATCTGCACTGGCACCTCCTTCCAAATTTGGGGGAAGTTTTCTTCTAAGATTTTGTTGAAGACACCTACTATGCCTTTGAAGTGAAATTCTTTTACTTCTACTATGCCCTGAATTCTTATGTTTGATCTTTTCAAATGTCCCAAATCTCTTAAAATTCCCACTCATACTTTTCTATTAGTTTGTCTTTCTCTTTGTTGGACTGTATTTGATCTGCCACCTGGTCTTCTAGCTTAGATATTCTGTCCTCTCCTTCATGCATTCCACTGGTGGGATTTTCTACAGAGTGTTTTATTTCATTAACTGTGTTCTCTATTGCTAGTAATTCTAACTGATTTTTCCTTATTATTTCTATTTCCTTATTTATGTCTAGTATTGACCTCTTTATTTCATTAAATTGGTATCCTGTGTCTTCTTTGCTTCTTTTGATTTCTTCTTTGAGTTCTTTGAACATATTTATAATCATTCTTTTGAAATATTCCTCAGGCATTTCCTCTAACTAGTTCTCACTGGAGGTCATTTCTGATGCATTAATACTAAATGATGAATGGGTCAATGAAGATATCAAGAAGGAAATCAAAAAATTTATAGACTCAAATGATAATGAGAACACAATATACCAAAATCTCTGGGACACAATGAAGGCAGTCCTAAGAGGTAAATTTATAGCTTTTAAGTGCCTATATTAAGAAATTAGAAAGGTCACAAGTAAACGACCTAATGCTCCACCTTAAAGCCTTGGAAAAAGAAGAACAAGGCAAACCAAAAGTCAGTAGATGGGAAGAAATAATAAAGATTAGGGCAGAAAATAATGAAAGAGAAACAAAAAAACAATCCAAAGAATCAATGAAAAAAAGAGTTGGTTCTTTGAAAGGATAAACAAGATTGATAAACCCTTAGCAAATCCAACCAAAAGAAAGAGAGAAGAGACACAAATTAATAAAATTAGAGATGAAAAAGTTAACATCACAACAGATGCCAGAGAAATTCAAAAAATCATAGGGACATACTGTAAAAGGATATACTCCACAAAGTATGAAAATCTCAAAGAAATGGATGATTTCCTTAATTTATATGACCTACCTAAATTAAATCAAGATGAGATTAATCACTTAAATAGACCTATAACAAGCATGGAGGTCCAAGCAGTTATCAAAAATCTTCCAACTAAAAAAAGCCCAGGCCCAGATGGACTCACTGCTGAATTTTACCAGACCTTCAGGGAAGAACTTAACACCATTTCTTCTTAAGTTTTCTCATAAAATAGAAAAAGAAGGAATCCTACCAAACTCCTTCTATGAAGCTAGCATCACCGTGATACCAAAACCAGGCAAAGATAGAACAAAAAAGAAAATTACAGACCAATCTCCCTCATGAACATAGGTGCAAAAAATTCTCAACAAAATACTGGCAAACAGAATACAAGAATATATCAGAAAGATCATTCACCCTGACCAAGTAGGCTTTATCCCAGAGATGCAGGGGTGCTTCAACATATGCAAATCGATAAATGTAGTACATTATATAAATGGAGTGAAGAACAAAAATCACATGATCATCTCATTAGACGCAGAGAAAGTGTTTGGCAAAATCCAACATCCCTTCATGATAAAAGTCCTACAGAGACTGGGAATAGAAGGAATATATCTCAATATAACAAAGGCTATTTATGACAAGCCTACAGCGAACATATTACTAAATGGGGAAAATGGGAAGCTTTTCCACTAAAATCAGGAAACAAGACAACTAAAATCAGGAAACAAGACAAGGGTGTCCACTGTCCCCACTTTTATTTAATATAGTACTGGAAGTCTTAGCCATAGCAATAAGGCAAGAGACACACATAAAAGGGATAGAAATTGGAAAGGAAGAGACCAAGTGATCATTATTTGCAGAGGACATGATTCTATATATTAAGGACCCTAAAGGAAGTAAAGAATCTCTACAATGAAAACTATAAAACACTCAAGGAAGAAATTGCAGAAGACACTAGGAAATGGAAAAACATCCCTTGTTCCTGGATTGGAAGAATCAATATCATGAAAATGGCAATCTTACCAAAAGCAATCTACACATTTAATGCAATCCCCATCAAAATTCCAAAGGCATTCTTCATGAAAATAGAAAAATCAATCCAAAAATTCATTTGGAATCACAAAAAACCTCAAATATCTAAAAGAATACTGAGCAACAAAAATAAGGCTGGTGGTATCACCATACCTGATTTTAACCTGTACTACAGAGCCATAGTAACAAAAACAGCATGGTACTGGCACATAAGCAGACATGTAGATCAATGGAACACAATAGAGGACCCAGCTGTAGGTCCAGGTAGCTATAAGCCACCTGATATTTGATAAAAATGCCAAAAATACTCATTGCAGAAAATACAGTCGCTTCAGCAAATAGTGTTGGGAAAACTGGATATGTATCTGTAGAATAATGAATATAGATTCTTCTCTCACTCCATGCACAAGTATTAAGTCCAAATGGATTAAAGACCTTAACATCAGACTGGAAACTCTGAAACTGCTAGAGGAAAAAGTAGGGGAAACCCTTCAACATATTGGTCTTGGCAAAGATTTTCTGAATATAACCCCAATTGCTCAGGCAATAAAACCACAGATTAACCACTGAGGCCTCATGAAATTACAAAGATTTTGTGCTGCAAAGGACACTGTGAAAAAAGCAAAGAGGCAACCTACAAAATGGGAAAAAATCTTTGCCAGCTATATATCTGATAGAGGATTAATATCTAGGATATACAAAGAACACAAAAAGCTAAATAATAAGAAATCAAACAAGCCAATTAAAAAATGGGCTATGGAGCTAAATAGAGAGTTCTCAAAAGAAGAAATATGGATGACGTATAAGCATCTAAAAAAATGTTCTACATCCCTAGTCATCAGGGAAATGCAGAATAAAACTACATTGAGATTCCATCTCACTCCTGTCAGACTGGCTACTATCATGAACACAAATGATCATAAATGCTGGCGGGGATGTGGAAAAAGAGGAACCCTTCTACACTGTTGGTGGGAATGCAATCTGGACCAGCTATTGTGGAAATCAGTGTGAGGTTCCAAAAACAGCTAAAGATTGATCTACCATATGACCCAGCTATAGCACTCCTAGGCATATACCCTAAGGACTCATCTCATTTCCTTAGAAGTACGTGCTCAACCATGTTTATTGCCACTCAATTCATAATAGCTGGGAAATGGAACCAGCCTAGATGTCCCTCAACTGATGAATGTATAACGAAGATATGGCACATTTATACAATGGAGTTCTACTCAGCGGTAAAGAAAAATGAAGTTATGAAATTTGCAGGAAAATGGATGGATCTGGAAAGGATTATACTAAGTGAGGCAATGCAGGCCCAGAAAGCCAAGCACTGCATGTTCTCTCTCATATGTGGATCCTAGCTACAGATGATTGGGCTTCTGTGTAAGAAGGAAAAAACTCTGTAGCAGAGGCCAATAAGCTAAAAAAGAGATATAAAGGGAAGAGAAAGGAAGAGAGGAGGATACTTAATCGGTTGATATTGTATATATGTATGTAGAAGAATAGATTAATGGGGTAAAAAGGCCCAAAGTGAGGTCAGGGGGAGAGATTGAGTAAAGGAAAGGTGGAGGGAGGGCTAATCAAAATCTAAGAGGATATAAATAAATCATATGGAATCCTCCGGTTTTGGACAATGGAACACTCAGGAGCCATAGATCATTGCTAGAAAATTTTCAGTGCCAGGGATGGGATACCTTCCAGTAATTTGTTGGCCAGGGAGGTCCCTGATGCCCCCAAAACATTATACGCCATTGCTGAGGCCCTTGGTTTCCTGCCAGGAATAGATGGCAAGACCCTACTGCTGAAGACTCCACATACTTGGGCTGCAAGGCCACTGAGAAACCCTGTTGGAACTGAGCTGATAACCTCTTTGATGTAGATCAGCTGACAGAAAGCTGGAAGAAGACATTCTACATGCAGTTCAATGGGAGAAAGAGATACCACCAGTGAAGATACTCAACAGTGGACACTGCAAGCCTTATAATTGGCCAGCCAGGCCAAATGAGCCAACGGGTGCACTAGTAGCACATCTATCATGGTGGAAACCAACCTCCCTCCAATTGGACTGGAGGCCCACTCCATGGGAGGGAATACATCCCTGATACTGAAAACTTAAACCAGGTGTAGTCATAAGCCCTAGGGATGTAACATCTGCTGATGTGTCAATAAATGTATATACTGTGCTTATCAAACTGCCCAGTAAGCACTTCTCTTAATATTCATACCCTTATATTAATCCTACTCTCACTTTTGGTAGAGAATCTTCTCTTTTCAGATGGCAGTGACCTTGGGACGACTCAGAAGGTATCATAGTGCTGGAAAGAAGTGACTGGAGTACTGAGTAAAATCTTGATCACACCTTCCAAGGCTCTGGGTCTAATGCGGAAGAGGTGGCGAAAGAATGTAAGAGCCAAAGGAAGGGTAGGACTCCTTACAACGTGCTCCCTCCAGACATAAAACGGCCTGGATATCCATGACCTCATAGTGCCTGACACTACCTGCATAAGACCATCATAAGAGGAGGAAAAGATTATGACACCAAAATAAAAGAGAGACTGATTGAGATGGGGAGGGGATATGATGGAGAATGGAACTTCAAAGGGGAAAAGGGTGGGGAGGGTATTACCATGGGATATTTTTTATAATCATGGAAAACATTAATAAAAATTGAGAAAAAAAAAGTCCCATTCTTGCCAGGTGTGGTGTTGCATGCCTTTAATCCTAGGACTACGAGGCCACCCTGAGACTACATAGTGAATTCCAGCCTAGGCTAGAGTAAGATCTTACCTCAAAAAACAAAAACAAAACAAAACAAACAAGCTAAAAGTCCCATTCTGGGCTGGAGAGATGGCTTAGCAGTTAAGCGCTTGCCTGTAAAGCCTAAGGACCCCTGTTCGAGGCTCAATTCCCCAGGACCCACGTTAGCCAGATGCACAAGGGGGCGCATGTGTCTGGAGTTCATTTGCAGTGGCTGGAGGCCCTGGCGCGCCCATTCTCTCTCTCTTTCCCTCTTCCTCTCTCTGTCTGTTGCTCTCAGATAAATAAATAAATAAATAAATAAATAAATAAATAAATATAAATAAAAAAAATTTTTTAAGTCCCATTCTTTTTGTCATCAATGAGAAACACTTCTACACATGCTTTTGTTCTTATTTTTAGGTTTTATCCTTGACAATAGCAGGTCTGATTATTGCTGCCCAGACTATTTAGTACTTAAATAGTGTGGCCATCGCCCCTCTATTTTTACTTCTCCTTTTTAAAAGATCGATTTACAGTTTGTTAAAATTTGTCTTATAATTCTCTTGCAGAAAATTTGCATTATAATATATGGTATCATATTAGCATAAGAAAGAAAAAGAAAAGAATTTGGGTCAGAAGTTTATCATTTTCCTTATAAGCAAACTTTTTCTGATTATACAACACAAATGTTCAAGCACTGTCAGATTAGTGTTCACATAACATAAACATTGATAATTGTGTTTTCATAATTAAGGAAGAATTATAGGAAAATATATCTATGTGATATGAAAGAAATGAATGGGTCCCATGGTGAGGTACAGAATACTTACTCCATTCCCTGAACAAATAGTGCCTTCTTTACTGCTTAAACAAGTACTGAAGTTGAAGGAAGCTACAGGAAGACACCTGTGTTCTAAACACATCATTTGAGGGCCACAGGGTGTCCCATCTTCCACATACCCAAGATCTACATCTTCTTCAAGCTTAACATGCCCACCACTAAAAATAAATTGGGAGCAAAAAGAAAATACAATTCTATCAGTTCACATTCATCTTGAAAACATGCTCAAAACTTAAATGGGTACAGAATCAACTCTCCAATTTCCTAATTATTACCTAATAAAAGACAGTAGCATACACATATTAAAATGCTGTTTGTTTTAAAAGAAGGTCACATGTAGCTCAGATGGCTTTAAACTCTCTATGTAAGCAAGAATTGTCATGAACTCCTAATCATTCTACCTCCACCTCCCAAGTACTGGGATTACACATATCACACCCAGAATCATTTTGAACTCCTAAATGGAAAAATCAATTAAGATTTTTTTGATCTAACGCTTTTCAGAGTCAATGGTATAGTTTAAAATTAAAACATACTTATAACAATGGTCTGAACTGAACCATTTTTATTATTTTATCTTAGATACAATGCTAATGTTAAATAACCTATTATTACAAGTATCTGGTTTAATAAGTAGATTTCAGGATTTAAAATGTGTTTCAAACACAGATCAGAATTGCTTTTTTGGTTTATAGTTCCCCAAAATATTGAATATATACAAATTTTATGAGATTGACTAAATGACTACAGTCAATATTTGATATATAAGCTCACTTTTTTAGAATTAAAGATAAGGTCAGTAAAAATTGAAAATGTAGGGCTGGAGGGATGGCTTAGCAGTTAAGGCGTCTGCCTGCAAAGCCCAGGACCCACATTAGCCAGATGCACAAGGGGACGCACATGTCTGGAGTTTGTTTGCAGTGGGTGTGGCACACCCATTCATATTCTCTCTCCCTCTTTCTCTGTCAAATAAATAAATAAATAAAAATAAAATATTTTTAAAAAGAATTGAAAATATATATTCATAATCCATTTATTCATATGGTATTCATCAATGGTAAAAAATAAAAATTTATGTTTATCAAAATCATACATGTAGAGCTGGGTGTGGTGGTGCATGCCTTTAATGCCAGCACTTGGGAGGCAAAGGTAAGAGGACCACCATGAGTTTGAGGCCACCCTGAGACTACATAGTGAATTCCAGGTCAGCCTGGACCAGAGGGACCCTACCTCAAAAACCAAAAAAAGAAAAAAAAATCATACATGTATGTAGAACCAAATAGATCAACTAGTTTCCTAAATGCAATAATGCAGTCATACCCCACCACACACAGCCTATAGTCCCCAGGAGAAAGCTATGTTCTACTCTTGATTAGTTCTTTATTATTTATATATGTTCCTTTAAATAAATAATGAGTTTATATTACTCTTTTTTAGATTTCAACTTTAGGTATTATCAATTGACTTCCCTGTATTAAATCTGAACATTTATCTCCTTTTCTCTTTCCCTCCTTTACTGCCCTCATGATTTTTCCTTTCCTCTACCCTTGTAACCAAAAGCTTATATAGTCAGTAACAACTATGCACATTACTATAACTATGTACTTGTTGCCCAGTTGAACACAATAGTACTGTCATGATTAAACTCTTGTTTCCTGGACTACTTTCTGTTTTTCCTCATTCTTTTAATCATTTGCTCTTTCTTATTGTCCTAGGAACTTATCATTATCAGTTCAAAACCAATCTAAATTCTGCTGGCCATAAGAATCTCCATTACAAATGTATCTTATTTTCATCTTCTGTAGGAATCTGTCCTGCAGTTCTGACCTGCTCCTCCTATCTCTTCTGGTCTACTCTATGTACCTAGCATAAAGCTATGAATCCTGGAGTGCCCTCACTATCAGTTTGAGTATGACACTCTCTCCATGGTAGACATTTTGTTTCCCATATCCCTTGCCTTTATCTTCCTTGGTTTACTCATTTTTATGAAGTATAAGTTCTAGTAGCTTCCTGAGAAAGGGTGTAGGAAAAAAAGTTTGGAGAAACTTACATGCCAAAAATACCTTTACTTCCAATTCTCACATTAAAATCTATTTTTTTTAGACAGGGATTTGCTACGTAGATCAGGTTGGACTCAAATTTGAGATCCTCCTCCTACTTCAGCCTTCTGTGCTGTGACTATACATGTGATTACATGTCTGACTTTGGTCTGATATTTTGGAATACTATTTTTATTTGTAAATATTTTTCCACTGTCTTCTAACTCCCAGTGGTCTGACAATAAATCTTAAACTACTCTAATCTGTATACCTTTGTTTCCCCTACTCTGTAGAAACTTTGAGGAATTCTTTTCTTTGTCCTTCAGTTTTAAGCTTTCATAATGATGCTTAGATCTTCCTCTTGTGAGTCTGTTAGCTTGGAAATTCAGTGAATACTGTATAACATACCTGTAATCCCAGCACTCTGTAAACTGAGATAGGAGGATTGGGAGTTCAAGGATATCCTGGACAACAAAACAAGACCCTGCCTAAAAAAATATATATATCCACAATAACAAAAACCAGAAGCCATGTATGGTGGTACACACCTCTAATGTCAGCACTTGGGAGGATGAGGTAGGAGGATCATTGTAAGTTTGAGGCCAGCCTGGGCTACAAAGTGAGTTTCACATCAGCCTGGGCTACAGTGAAACCCTGCTTCAAAAACAAAATCAAGCAAAATAAAATAACAACAGCAAAAAAAAAATAATAAATAATAAAAAACTGAAGTACTTGGATTCTAGAGTTACTTCTTAATATTTTCTCTGTTTTTTATTTATATTCTAATTTGGTAAATTTTTCTCTTTGTTCAATTTCCTGGGGTTTTTTCCTCTATTTTCAGAAAGATAATTTTAACTACTGACTTTAATTTCTGTTATTACATTTTTAATTTTTAGCAGAACTTTTTTTCTTCTCTATATGTCTTGTTTATTTGTTTATTTATTTATTTATGGGAGGCAGACAGAGTGAGAGACAGAATGGGTGTGCCAGGACCTCTAGCCACTGCAAACAAACTCTAGACACATGCACCAGCTTATACATCTTGCCTACATGGGAAATGGAGAATTGAACCCAAGTAGTTAGGTTTTGCAGGCAAGTGCCTTAACCACTAATCCATCTCTCCAGCTGCCTGATTTCATTTTAATAGTCCCTGTTTTCTTGTTTCAAGACAAAGTTTCTTGTCACTCTTAATTATTAAGGGGTTTTCTGACTGCCCCTGTTTTTCTTTTTTTAATGGTAGAGACCATATTTACCTGTCTGCTAGTCTACACATACTTAAGTTGAGAGACCAAGAAGATGACTTGGCATTCTGACTGAGAATCTTGAAAGTGGACCACTTCTTTACAACCCTGATATCAATACTGACAGCTTGGAAACTTTCTCTTCCCTGTGCAAAGCCCACATCTTCCAGGTGGGGGCAATCTTCTTTGTAGGTAGATGAGGTGGGAAAGTAATCTGTGCATCTGACAGTTTTTCATTTATCTTCTTTATTTCAACCCCCTCCCCAAATTCCTTTTCTCCCTCACACAGCCATGTTCCTTATGTATTGTTGCTCTTCTGCCTTTCTGTGCTTTCCTGTGGAGACATATGTGAACTTTAACAAAATTTCATTTTGGTGGAACTTCAGAACAAAGCAATAGTAGATGCAGACATTTAATGGCTGATTTTACCTACATAGGAAATGCAAAATAAACCTTTGAGGATTGTATTAACCAACTAAGCAACATTCCAACAACCACATAATACTCCACAGTCCATAATTCTTATCTTCTTTCATTTCTATTCTGTTGAGATTTACTCAGTCACCTCTATGGACTAGATTTTACTTCAGTTTACTAACATGGACATGAACTGAGAACAGAAATGATTCTAAGCTATTTTCCTAGGAAATTAATTGATGTTCTCATGGAAGGATTAAATAATTACCTGCAGTTTAATGTTCTTCCCTGCTGCACAACCAAAGTGGATGTGATTTCACCATCAAGTTCTCCAAGCCTTGGGATATTGCCAATATTGGTGCATAAAAGGTAACCACAAAGCACATCCCTGTGTTAAAAGAGTACCAATTATTTACTTTCTTTCCCAGATGATACAGCAAATCATGTGCATTTGGAATAACAATATTCTCCTATGTTAGCATTTTGTCTTTCATCAACTACATTCCTTACTTGTATGCCAAGCAAAATAAAGTAAGCCAAATTTATTTGGCTGCTGTTCTGAAGTGTCTTCTTGGAAGATCATATTGGTGAACCAGAATCCTGGGTTGTTTACCTTGTCCTTTGCTGACCACTGGTTTAAGTATTTATCTAAAGAAAATTATCCATCCAAAACACTTTTGTATGAACATTTGTTTATGATAGGTTGCTGGATATGATAAGATAGATTTTTAGTAGTTAATAAATATGAGTGACTTTTGGATGAGTATTCTTTGGTAATATAGATCTTTCTGCAAATTGCAAATGGTCTCTGAAAATCAAGGAAATTATATAGTTTATATTTAATAGGCTCCCAATAACAAAAGCTCACTATCCCTTCTTTAATACATTTCTAACTTCCTCTCTGCCATAAATGACTATAACTAACTTATAAGATATTTTACTAGAAATAAATACTATTGTAGATATCCTTTATGTCTAACTCATTTCAATGATCAAGACAGACAACATTTATTTAGATTTTTATTTTAGAGAGCAAGAGAATTGGCACACCAGGGCCTCAGCCCTGAAATCAAACTCCAGATGCTTGTGCCACCTAGTGGGCATGTGCAACCTTGTGCTTGCCTCACCTTTGTGCATCTGGCTTACATGGAATCTGGAGAGTCAAACAAGGGTCTTCAGACTTTGCTAAGCCATCACTCTCACACAAGACAATATTTTTTTAAATATCTTGCAAAAACTGACTAGCAAACCATCAAAATTACTTATGAAAATATCAGACTTTCTCAAACAGATAACAGAAACAATAAAGACTTACATTTATCATGAGCATAAGAAGGTATTAATTTTTACTTTAAAATATTTTAAATGGGGCTGGAGAGATGGCTTAGTGGCTAGGGTGCTTGCCCACAAACCCAAAGGAGCCAGGTTCGCTTCCCAGGACCCACATAAGCCAGACGCACAAGGTGGCACATGCATCTGGAGTTCATTTGCAATGGCTACAGGTCCTGGCACACCCATATTCTCTTTCTCTCTCTCTCTCTCTCGCTCTCACTCTCGCTCTCAAATAAATAAAAAGAAAATATTTTTTAAAAAATATTTGCTGGGTGTGGTGGCACATTCCTTTAATCCCAGCACTTGGGAGGCAGAGGTAAGAGGATCACCATGGTTTCGAGGCCACCTTGAGACTACATAGCAAATTCCAGGCCAGCCTGGGCTGGAATGAAACCCTACCTTGAAAAAAATATACACATGTATGTGTGTGTATATAATGTATCAATATATAAGTATGGATATATATAATAAATGTTCTAAATATTTCATGTCTCATGAGCAAAAAGATGTTTTCAAAAAAAGATGAATTATTTAACTTTTTAGTTTCATTTATGTGTATTAACTCTTTTAATTTAGAATATATAACAAAAATTACACGATTTTTACCCTCAAGGAAATTATACTGAGAAGACAAATCACAAACACAAACAAGTATAAAATTCAGAGTACAGAGCAAGAGCCATAAGAATGGCATAAAGGTTTGTGAGAGTTCAGAGGGGAAGAAAGAAATGATTTGTTTGTAGAACAAATTAGGAAATAATTGATAGAGAACATGTTTTCCAATTGGGCTTTGAAAACTGGATAAATTTTCCACTGGTGATGGTGTGGCTGTGAAAATTGCATCTAAGGAATGAATAGCATGAACACAGGAGAGGGTGATAAATAAGGATTGTAGACTTTGGAAGAGCAAAGAAAAAAACAAAAACAAAGCAAAGCAAGTTGGCGCAATTCATGAAAGAGGCACCAAGCTAATGCATTTTACTTGTCAGATAAGTCCAGGGACATTCAGCAAAGTAGTTAAGAACAGTAGTTTGAAATCAGACTGCCTGAATTTTAATTCTATTTCTATTCTTACCTACATGACATTGGGCAAATTCACTGACTCTACCTGCTTCTTCACCCATAAAATGAGAGGACTGCCACAGAGATTAAGTAGCATGTCTTATAAGGTATAATGTACAGATGCAGTGTACAGTCACAACAGCACTCAGTACATGTGGGGCAGTTTTGACTCCTCGTTAGCTCTGTGAAACTAGTGAAAATTGAACAAATAATTGACACTGAAAAGGATTCTGAGAGTTTTCTGGTGATCCTCTGCTAGGGGAATTATGTAGTAGCTGGAAGTGTTATAAGTCTAAGTTGGGGCAACAGCAATAGCAACGAAAAGATTAAAGTAGTGGGGGTGCAAAATGGAAGAATGACTTTGATCTGACATTGAGATGCTTAGTGAAACAAAGACAGTTTATAAAAGCCACAGCTTTATAAATGCCAATTAATCCATTCAACAGCATTAAGTACATCTTATTGTGGCTCCAATTTTGGTTGCTCTTGAGATGCTATCTAGGTGAGAAAGCTCTGAATCAAGTGCAGAGATTTAACCCAGACCTCAGGAGAGAGGTCTTGGTGTATGTCCCACTTTGGAGCCTGTGTGATGTGCTAGCTCTGGGAAGTGAAGAGGTGAGCAGCAAGGAAAGCATGCCTTGCATGACCCAGAAAACAAGACTCTACTGTTCACTAAAAAAAAAAAAAAAAAAATTACATAGCAATTTGCTTAAAATGAATTCTGGGCTAACGTTGCCACCTCACCGTTTATTGCACTGTATCCAGGTATCTTTGTCTTTCCCACAGTTTCCCTTCTCAGTGCCCTCGATGTTCAGTTTCTCATAGCAATACTTGTCCGATGCCGTCACCTCTGAAGTAGAACATAATTTTCTATCAGTGATGGAGGTAACATGTGAGCTCTTCAAAAGGTTTGTTGTAAGGGAAACTGGAATGTAAGGACTTCCCTTGCTACATTGCTATCATTGATAAACAGAAGTTGACCCAATGGATTACAACAGTTCTCTTAAATCATTAACATCCATGGATCAGCTACATTTTTCATAGCTGTTCATTTGAAGTTAAAAAACAAGTATATTTATATCTCTGATGGGATTTAGGCCATGTCTGTAAAAATACTCCTCAAGATTAGGCTACTAACTAAGGGATGTTTATATGAGTTCTTAAATAAGCACCTCAAGCTTGAATGTCAGTGCCAAATGCATGAAATTCTCAATCAGCAAACTTTATTCATAAAAAACATCAATTTTATTAAAATGGCTGTGTGATATAATTAGATTCAAGAAACAGTGGCATAATTTCTACCTTGCCAATTCTTAAAAACTATCAAAAACAACCTCATTTTGCTTTTAAGTGGAATTGAATTCCTGTTAAATCTCTGAAACACGAGTTAACATTTGAAAGTATGCTACCCTCTTTGCAAGTTTTGATTTTTTCTAAAGCCAGGGTTTTTTTATGGTGATCTGAGAGTAATGATTTTGCAGCCAGGTATGGTGGCACAACCTGTAACCACAGTACTTGGGAGATTGAGGCAGGAGGCTCAAGAGTTCAAAGTCATATAACTCCTAGTACCAGCAGGTGGCTATCATCCACAATGAGCTTTTGATCAGAGAGACCTACAAGGTTTCCTAAAAGAAAGACAGATTTCTGTCAGAGTACTTGATGACCCACCAAAGGTTAGTGGTAAGACCCTACTGCTGAAGACACCATATGCTGTTGGCACATAACATGGAGGGACATGGCTGGAAGCTAGAAGAGAATCAGTCCCCAGACAGCGCATCTAGTGCCAAAAGGTGCTACATGGACTACTGCCCAAGCAACTCATGATCTAACCTACTTAACAGCAAATAACCTATCGTGATGCTCACACAAGTGCAATTCTGGTGCACAGCCATGGTGGGAAACCAACTGCTCTTGATTTGGCTAACTGATCCACTCAGTGGAACGGAACCCATAGCTGGAGTTGGGAAACAAGTCAGAACCATATCCAAAAATGAACCTGCTCTCCATTATCAACCTTGTAGCCAATCATGGACTACAAGAGGGCCTATACCTATTAAATTTTCTCTAAAAAAATAATGGTTATCCCATTTATCTGGTGCTACCTTTACTCTCTGTCAGAGGATCTGCTTCTCTTTTCCAGATAGACTCAAATTCTAAGGAGAGAACCATCCTATCATACCTCAAAAGGGCCCCAGCTGAAACTAAGAATAATTGACAAAACAAGCAAGGGTGCTGTTTTCTTGGTGAACCTGGTACCAGAACAAGGGTAAACGAAATAGACACAGAGAACAATCAACTCCTACCAAATCAGATATCCAGAGACACAGAGGCTCCCAAGACCTCATCACTGAAGCAGACCTAAAATGAACCCAACATGGCTCAGGGAAACTTGCAGAAGAGGGGGCAGAAAGAATGTCAGAGCCACACGTTGGGTCATGATACATAGAGACATTTCCTCCTACCATAACTGATGACTAACCCCACAATGCATGATCATATACCCCAACAAGGAGGGTCCAGGTGGAGGGGAGAAGACAGGGAGGCTAACAATGGTACCAACTTGACTGTATTCACTGAGTCCGAAACTAATAATTAAAAAAAAAGAGTTCAAAGTCATCTTCATCTATACAGCAAGTTTGAGGTCAGCCTGAGCTACATGAAATTTTACAAAAAAATAAAAATTGAACAACAGCAACAAAAGATTTCTGTAAACCAATCAAATGACAAGTAACTGGTTGTACACATTAAGTGGCCCTCACTAACACATCCATACTCCACAAGTTTTTGAGTGGTAATATAATGCCAAATGTAGAAAATTCCATGACCTGATTTCAAGTACTAAGTATGAGTCAAAATTCAGGTACACTAAAAATATTTAAACTTTTATAGAAAATTACCTTCAGGATATATGCATAAAGTACATATGAAACAATGGACTTTTTGCTCAGACCCATCCTGAAGATGTCACATTATCTATGGGCAAATATCCCCAAATTATATAAAATCTGAAACACTTTTGGTATTTGAGTATTTGGAATTTGAAATGAGGAATACTCAATCTGTATATATTAAACACTTAGTTATGCTGATGGCTTCCTACTTCTTATTGCCAGCTGCTATTTTTGCTAAAAAGGAAGAGATTAAAGCAATATCTTTTTATTTAGAGTACAAATCTGCATGATTGAATTATCTCCCCTTCTCAATGCTTTTCAAAAGAATTTTAAAAACATATACTTCCTCTCTTGAGAGGACTGCAACCATCATTTATTATAGTTAAGAACAATTATTTTTAAAGTCTTTTTTCCAATATAAGTTATCTTCCAAAAGAGCATAAAGTGAGTCAGACATGGTAGTACATGCCTATATTCCCAACACTTGTAGGACTGAAGAAGGAGGCTAACAAGTTCAAGGTCTGTCTAGCTTATATATACAGTCTGGGTTACATTGTAAGACCCTATCTAAAAAAGCTTTAAAAACAATAACAATAGCAACAAAAAATGTTTAAAATAAACACTACTTACAAAAATGTTGGCTAGTAATATTTCTATAAAACAAATACTATGCAGAATTTAAACATAAATTTAAATATAATTTAAGCCATGTTATTTAAATCCAAATATTACATATTTTTTCTTTGAAACTGACAGGTTTTGAAGGGAATAACATTAAAATTTCCTTTAAAAGCAGGTCACCTATAATTAAGAAGTCAGCTATAATTTAAGATAGTTGAGAAGAAAAAGGCAATTCTAGCTAAAATGCTCAGGTCTAAAGCAAGGATATTCTATCCGGAGACCATGTCCACCCCATGTGGCTGCACAAGGCCATATGGGAACTTTTGCTCAAAGGCACTGAGCTGAGGAGCCAAAATCTAGACCTGCTCCCTTCTGTGAGCTATGCACCCAGGCATGGTTCGCCTGTCTGGCAGCAAAAGGCATCTTCTATCTTATCCATAGGCTCTGCCTACTTTCCAGGACATGTTGGGCTGCATCTTCTCCAAGAAGGTACTTTTCTCTATTTCTAGAAAAGCAATCCTGCCCAAACCTGCAGCAGTTTTGAGAAGCTCTTACTCATAAATCAGTCAACGATTTTCTTCTGATCAGATGTCCTTACAGAATCTGTCTGAGTCCCTCTGTAAAAATAATCAGGCCATATGATTCACTTACTTTGCCCCCAGATGTATTTGCATTGTCTATCCCTGGTTTTGCACCTTCCTCCAAAGCAAATTCCCTAAAATTAGAAAACAAATATCCAATAGTGATGTAATATCTACTGATGTTAGATAAAAAAGAAATATGACTAGGAATTATGTATGCTACATGTAAAATGTATGTTAAAATAGCCTACCTGAGAACTATCACATGAATATCCATCCATTTTATGAACATTAGGGGCACACTAGGAGAAGAGAGCAAACTATGAACCAAACTCAAACAAAGTGTCAGGCAGACATAATTTCTTTAATGTTTTCATTGAGAAAAGTCATGTCTGATAACACCTAATCTCTTAAACCATCAACATTAGAAGGACAAGATCAAGAGGAAGCAAGCATTAGTATAATTGCTACATTTCCCCTCCCACCTAAAAACATGAACCTATCAGAGGCAAAGAAAGTTAATTATATAGCAACAAATGGAAAGAACTCATTTGGGTAGGTTGAGTAAATGGTATATTTCAGAGCAAAAAAATAAAAACCAATAAAACAAACAACAACAAAAAAAAAACAAGAGCACAACACAAAGGCAAGGATTACATCTTCATAGGGGAAGCAGTAAGATCAGATCCCTCCTTTTTCACATGAGAAACAACTCAGCCCTTTCACTTCACATAATGATTCAAGTAGAAGTCTCTTTTGACAATTAACCTTGGGAAAAGATGCTATATTTTATAAAACCATTCTGTTTTCCTTGAAACAACTATAAAATTATGAAGAATTCTTATAAGAATATAAATAGATATCACTTTTAAAATGTACTACCATGATGATATAAAATGTACAATTATATAGTCATTTGGAAAATGTTAAGAAATGTGAAAAGTTAGGTAAAAACACCACAAAGAAATCAGTCTCCAGCTAAAAGAAGCTACTTCAACCTTCTAGTATATATTATCTCGATCTATTCCATGAAAATTAGTTTTAAACAGTACAGTTAAATAGATAACATCCTATATTCTATTTCTCTGTTTTACTTTGTCATATAAATTTTCTTATATCAAAATGTTTTATAGATAACAGTTTTAATGCATACAACACATTATTTTAAGCTAATAATATACCCAAATATATAGTTATTTCCAATTCATTTAATGCAAGCAGATAAAACTCCTGACTTTGGATTTAGGATCCTATAAAAAAAATCCTGCTTATTTATAAACACATTACTCTAATAGAATTTCTACCTAGGAACCTTCAAAGTAATTATTCATTGAATTCTCATCATCGTTAGGTATTAGCCTAGGAAACATTGCAATTACACAGTAAGAAAGGGAAAATACTTTTATTTTAAAAATCTCTTTGTATGACTCCTTTATAGCAATGAAATGGCTATTACAGGTGTAACATTACTGACTCCTTCTTCTCTGGAGGAACATATATATATAATATACAGTCCTTGTTATCCTACCACTGAATTTCAGTTTCTATGGTTGTGTTAAATAATATTCATCCCTTATAAAACTCAGTTCCAATTTATGTTATGTATGAATAACTGCATGATATACAACTTTGAAACTAGCTCTTTGGTCAGCTGGTATCTGGGCAAGTAACAGATGCCCTTCATAATCAGTGACCTACTGTGTCTCTTTTTTCAAAGTCTGTCAGTGAGTAGTCACTGCCCATCTGTTTATTCAATTTACAACACAAACATAAAGCATGTGGTTATGTTCCTCCTTGCTTCTGGTGATACTGTGTGACAGAAAGACTGGCCAATAAAGATAAAAATGCAAGAGCTAGGGGTATAGCTCAATGGTAGAAAACTTCCCTGGCATGCACTAGGCCCTGGGGTAGATTCCAAGAAACACACATAAAAAATGCTGAAAAATATTTGAAAGGTCACGACAGCAGACATAAAATTCACATGCATGTAAAAGGAGTTATTGCAGAAAAATATCTGACTAAGGGACTAATTCTAGAGATGAAGTCACATGGGTATACTGAAGGTGTATCCACTAACATCAATGAAGAAGGTGTGTCATAACTAGCAAAGAGGCCTCAGAGGCAGTGTTGCCAGCAATACATTTTACATGCATACTTTCACATGCCACAGAGACAGTGAATGGCATTGAGAGCACAGGATCAGGTGTTGAGAGTGGATCCAAACTTAGGAAAGGTAACAATGCAGTAAAGTGTACAACTGATGCTCACTATGTCATAAGGTTTCAAGAAAGTGGCAAGCACATTTCAAACTACTGATAAATATTTTATAAAAAATAAAAATAATTTTCAATGTGGCTGTTTTAATTTACTAAATATTAGTTTATTTCATTTATCTATGCATTTAAAACCATCAATGAGAGAATTTTTTATACTTGGGAAAAAACTTTTAAAGATCACAAACAACTATAAATCTTCCATTCATTATTAAGACTACAGCACATCCCTTCCTCTTGTACATGAAGACAATTCATTTAGAAATAGTGAGTGCTCATCTGTTTCCAGTTCCCCAGAATGTCTATCTAAAAGTAAATGCTATTAAATACAAAGACAGATATTCATGATAGAGGTGATGTCTCTAGCTCAGATGAGTAAAAGTCAAGAAACAGAAAGGGTCCCCTCTCAGAGCCCATAGCTCTACAGATATTTCTCTTGTTTCGGGAGAGTCTTTTTGTTTATTCTTTTACCAAGTAGACAGCAATGACTTTTACTCCATACTTAAAACCAAAACCAAAATATTTAAGGCATTCATGCAGTCATAGGTTAGCTCTACATCAAGGCCAAATTGTTTAACACCTATTCAAGATTCAATTACTGAAACAAATTACTTTTAAAAAAATGAAGAGAGAAAGAGAGAGAGTAGTATGAAAGTGATACATGAGAATCTTGTCCATTTACATTTCTCCTGGGGGAATATGCTCCCATGTCTCCTAATAGAGCTTGGAGTAATTATCTTATAAATTACCTGACTTGAGTTTCCTGAGCATGTTTCATGAATATCACAATCATTCACTGCTTCTCGGCACACAGTCCCCATAGGCTGAAACTAAAATGAACAAAATTGAATGTGTAAAGTCATGAAAGGATCAAAGGTGCTCATAGAGCCATCTAAAGCAAGCAAAATGAAAATTGTTTGGATCAGAATACCTTGAGTCATTTTAAGGTGATAGTTTGTGAAAACAGTTATTGGAAAAAAATGCCATTTTCAAAGCTTTAGGAGACAGTTTTTTTGTGTGTATGAGAACTAACTTCCATAATTTTCACACATGAGCTTCATGATATCCTCTGAAATTGGGACAGTGCTTGATGGTACACTCCACAAGCACAAGGCCGCCCGAGTTCTACGCATTCTTCCTGCCAAACAGCTTTGAAATTTAGGCTTTAGCCTTCATTTTTATTGACATCTTAATCATATAACTTCCCACCAACGCCCTCCCCCCCATTCTGCTTTATCGGCCAAGAACTAGAAAGTTACACTCTGGGCTAAGTCACTAAAGTTAGACTTTATAGCAAAGTTATTTCCTCCCAAGCTTTCCTTTCCCTCCTGCCCTGCCTCATCTTTACAAAGATTTAAATCCCGGTCTTGTACTCTTTTTCATTTTCTTCTTTTGTGTGTGTGTGTGTGTGTTTTGAGGTAAGGTCTTGCTCTAGCCCAGACCTACCTAGAATTCACTATGTAGTCTCAGGCTGACCTCGAACTCAGAGTAATCCTCCTACTTTGGCCTCCAGAGTGCTGGGCTTAAAGGCATGTGCCTTTTATTCTTTTCTAATGTTTCTAATATGTGTCCTATGGACAAGTGTTTGGGGTTTCATTTTTACTTCTTTGTTTTCAATCACCTCAAACACTTCTTGTAAGTATAAAATTGTCAAATAAACCTTTAACCTCTTTGGATTTATAAGTTACAGGACAGAGCAGAACAGGGACTCATAAAGCTAGCATACTTATCCTTCCCTCTTCAAATTCTCTCATTGTTCCATTCAAAATGCTGACATCAGAGATTGCACCACTCTATGCCTTTGTCCTTGGCTCACACAAGTATACATAGTATTGTAGTGCCCCTACTTCTATGGGAACAGGAATCACTCAGAAGCCTACAGGTACGAGTCTCTTGCTGCTCCCAGATCATGTGCAGGCTAACTCCAATCAATATTTTTAGCAGATACAACAAATTTCATGTTCATTCAGGTATTTGCTAAGCATTTAGCATATGCTGGGCACAGCAGCCACTGTAAATTCAACAAAGAACAAAACACAATAACTTGCCCATAAGCAGATTGTGTTATATTGGTGGGAATGGGGATACATATGCCATAAAAAGCAAAATAAATTAATTTTACATATTCTTGTTCTGTTCCTGAAAATTGAAGGAAGACACAATTTTCAAGTATCTAATAAATAGATTTGAAGTAGTTTAGATGAATATAGTCAAGAATTTCCAGGAAACTTTGGAAAGAAAGTACAATAAAGGAAAACATACTTTGTATACTGAGATATAGCAGTAAATGAATCAACCAATATCCCTACCTTATTGGAACTTATAATGTATGGAGCAAAAAAATAAACAAGTAAGTGAACTACTTATATGGCAGGGGCCCACAAATTATGGTCTGAGGGTCAAATTAGCTGGCTAAAACTTTATATGTAAAGTTTTATTAGAACAGAGAAACATAGGTTTGTTTCTATATTTTCAATTGCTGCTTTCAAAAAGCAGAACTAGAAAACTACAGGAGACAATGGTTCATAAGAACTAAGTTATTTACTATCTAGCCTTTTACGTTAAATGTTTGCCATTAAATGTTGCCTTATGCAATCTTCTATTACCCCTCCTCCATTCATTCTTCTGCCTCTAGCTCTTTTAGGAGTTAGGATGAGGGGAAGGTAGAAAAGGTAACAAAAAATATTTTGGTTAGTAGCTTATTTTGTAGGATAGTGGTTAATGATGCACTTTGATTTTATGTATTTTATTACTTTCCTATTTGTTCCTTGTAATGACTCTTATATTGCGGAGTCTAATTCTGTAAGTCCAGGACAAAGGTATAATAATGTGTATTTTACATGTAAGCAGATTTAAAATATGAAGGTGGGGCTGGAGAGATTGCTTACTGGTTAAGGTACTTGCCTGCAAACCCTAAGGATGCAGGTTCAATTTGCCAGTATCTACGTAAAGCCAGATGCACAAGGTGGCACATGTGTCTGAAGTTATATGCAGTGGCTAGAGGCCCTGACACACCCATTCTCTATCTATCTGTCTCTCTCCTCCACCCCCCTCAAATAAATAGCTAAAAAAAAAAAAAAAAGGTGTAAGCTAAATGGCTCATGGCCCTTGCAGCAGTTGGAGAAGCTGGCACAGGAAGCGGATATGGCAGCCAAAATGATAGAATATGCTACATATGCAGTTTCATCTTCCCTTGGAGAATGCTTCAGAGAGCTCTGCCAGGGCCTTGCTTGTCTTAAAAGGCTGCCAGAGACACAGTGGTAGCATGGAAATGACAGGGCCTGCTGTCAGCAGATCTGGGATATGGTCATGGCCCACCTAAGACTTCTTAGCAGAGCAAGCATCTGCTGCTGTACTTGGGACCAGAATCTCTCAATTGTCATGATAGGGACAATAATGCCTATCCCAAAAATGTCCTTATAAGCATTATCTAAGACAGTGGCCTCATATGGGGTAATTTTGACCCTTCAGGGGCCATCTGGCAATGTCTGGAGACACTTTTGGTTGTCAACTGGGAGAGCTGCTTCTAACATCTAATGGGAACAACCCAGGGAAGCTTCTATGCACATGCACAAGACAGACTTGTGTAACAGAGTGATGCAGCCAAGCCTGACAGCAGTGCCAGAAATGTAGATATAAGCTGACATAAACTAAGTGTTCAGCACAACAAAAAGACTCTAATAGTTTTATATCCCATTCTCCTTTAACTCATTCAGACTATTCAATCAGCAAATAATCAAGGAGAATGTCATGCACATTTACTTATCCATTCAACAAAGATGTACTGAAACCTATACCAATTACTTTGCAAGTGCCCAGCTCTGCTCCATAAAGTGCAAACTCTGGAGACAGATGGATATAAAATCTTAGAAGTAATATAGAATGCTATCTGCAGATTATATGAGAAAAGAAAAAAAGAGTTGATTTTTTTTTTTGGAGGGGGAGAGATGGCCTCCAAGCAATCATTAGTCTCGATGTAAAGGTTTAAATACTTGTAGGTACATATAAGGATGCTAGATAAAGTGTGTAAAGATTCATTCTCAAGTTCACACCAGTAAAACATGTCAAGTCTTATCATGTCTAAATCATTTCTCACTCAACAGCTAGTGCCAGAGGATGTACCAGACTGAGCAGCAAGAGAATATATTCTTGGCTTAGCAAGGAAAAGGAAATGCTAGTTGGACGATAGCAATGCCTTGTTTCATTTGACATACCTGCACCTCAGGGAGACAGAATGGGGAGAACAGCCTCTGCAGGACAGCAGTGTGGAAGTTCCACCTCCCTGGCCTATTAGCATAAGAGCTCCAGGACACTACTAGTAGGTAAGAATAATAATATGACTTCACCTTAAAAGAAATTCATGAGGATCTTTTCAGCACTCTGGATTTAGTCATCTGTTATATGTAAGATATTATTCTTAGATTATATTTATATGGCCTTAATAATTTAATCTTGTGTCCTTTGTCATTCTTTCTGTCATTTAGTCATTAATCAGCATTTGTTTACCTTGCACTTTTTACAACAGAGACCATCACTGCATTGAGAGTCTTGGGTCAAGGTGCATTTTTTACAACATTCTGCTCCTTCAAGGACACATTCCTAAGGAATATAAACAATTGTAAAAAAATCAGAAAATGGTGTTATTTTTCTGAAATACTATTATTATATTATTATTTTCTAAAATAAATGTACAAACTCAAAACATTACTTATCTTCAAATCCTACAGGATTACTAGATATGATACTTGCACTGCATATCTTAGTGTGTGCATCAAGAATGACCCCCAGTTACCTAAAAACCATCCTCAAAATAATCAGAACTTACTGCAGGGGTTCCACAGTCACACTCCTCTCCAGCCTCAATGAAGCCATTGCCACACTCAGGAGGGTCAAGAAGCTGTGGGAAGAAAACCATAAAGATAATTAAAATATAGAAATAGGAAAGATTTTGAGAGTCTTAAACCTTTTGCCCTATATATCTGATATAATAACAGTGACTTATTTACTTTAAACTTGAAAGTATGATTTTAGAACTCAGGACTTAGGGAATATCTGCTTCATTTACATTCACATTCAATATGTAGACATGGTTTTACATATATTTACATATATAACATAAATAGAGTCTGATAAATATCATAGAAACAAAGATGATATAGCTAGTGACTAAAGCCAATACTGCTTGATTACTAAAGTCCATTTCAGTTACAAAGTAGGAGATTTGGAGTCAGAAGGCCTTGATTAAAATCTTGCATAGGGCTAGGGTTTACCTCAAAATCAGAGCATGCGTTCAGCATGTATGAAGCCCTGGGTTCAATACTCAGCCATAAAATTAAATGAAGTTTTGGCACAACTAAAACCTCAGAGACTTTACTATCTAAAACAGGAATAGTAATATTTTCTGTCCATCTAATTAAATTAGATGTACAAAATATTGTGAGGATCAAGTTTAATCACCCAGAAAAACCCTTTTATTAACTGTATCTCATTTTTGGATCAATTTGCTGCTGTTTTGTTAAAGATTTTTTATTCCATTTAATGAACAGTGTTTTCATATTATATTTCTTTATTTCTTTCCTTGCCAATATAGGGTTACTCTGTAACCCAAGGTGACATAGCACTCAATATGCAGCACAGGGTAACCTTGAACTTGTAGGAATCCTACTGCCTCAGTAACATCCTAAATGCTAGTACTACTAGCATGAGCCACCATCTGTATCTCCTACATACGTAAAGTTATTTTGCATATGAGAAAAACATCACAAAAAATTAATATTACCACTGATCCATTCAAAATAAAGTGCAGAACACAGCAGCAATTTGACCTAGAGATTAAAGCAATTTTGTTTTGTTTTCTTTTGTTTTTTTGTTTGTTTTTGTTTGTTTGTTTTTTGAGGTAGTGTCTCACTCTAGCTCAGGCTAACCTGGAATTCACTATGTAGTCTCAGGGTGGCCTTAAACTCATAAACTCATGGAGATCCACCTACCTCTGCCTCCCTAGTGCTGGGATTAAAGGTGTGCGCCACCACACCTGGCCCTTCTTTTGTTTTTTGAGGTAGGGTCTTGCTCTAGCCCAGCCAGACCTGGAATTAATTATGTAGTCTCAAGGTGGCCTCAACTCTCAATGATCCTCCTACCTCTTCCTCCCAAGTGCTGGGATTAAAGACATGCACCACCACACCCAGCTTTAAAGTAATTTTTTTCACCTGGCAACTATACATTTTAAGTTTGTTTTATTTTTTGACTATCAATTTTATAATAATTTAAATATAATTCCTAAAATTAATAATTATTACTAGATATAAAGTATTCATAATATTCATTCAAATATCAAGCAGTTTTCATACTATAGAACAGAAATACTTATACATACTTTCATAATAATAGTATAAAACAAAAAAACCACTCATGTCTGTTTTCTATTTATTAGCATGGCCCATATAAAAGCTGACTTTGAAGCCACAGATTTGTAGCTTCCTAGAGTATGTACATGTAGGCCAAGTTGAAAAATTCTCTGCTCAGATCCAATTGCTTATAACAGTGTAGACAGAGTAGTAAGTATCTAGATTTATTAACTTATTAGGTGCTTATTACCTTAGAAGGTTTGTTGAACAGACAGGCCCCACCTCCACTGTTCAAGAATTCATGATATTCTTCAATATTACACTGGGTGAACTTTTTAGGGAGATAATAGCTGTAGGAGAGCAGAAAGTCAATACCTGGATACAACATTAGCTTCATTTGTTGTTAGTCTTAAATTTGAACATTGTTAAAAATATAATTGTGCTTTAAAATGGAAGAATAAATTTCACTTAGGTACTATATTTACATTTGATATTGTTTAAAATAATACATTTTTCTGTTTGTATTTAACTGGCTTTAGTCACTCATGTTTCTAAATTCATTTTATAACAAATGGGAGCTCTGGGTTATTCATTTATTATCATGTATATTCAAAGGAAAGACACATATAAAGTACCTACAATTTAAATTAAAGATGGAGAATTTTTATGTTATAATGAGTCCTAAATATAAAACTGAAATGGACTGCAACTCAAACAACAGAAAATTCTACAAAATAACAGTTCTATAATATATAAATTGTGTTAGATCATGAAAGTCAAGAAAAAGTAAAGGCACTGTTGCAGACTGAAAGAATCTAAGAAGACACAAGAATAATGAGGTATGTCATTCTGAAGTTTTGTTATAAATGGCATTACTGAAATATGGTCGTGAATGTGGGCTGAGAATCACATCATCCACTGGCTGTGTTGCAGTGCTGCAGGGGGATATTCTGTGATGGGGCACTGATGCAGCATTTTGTTTGTTTGTTTGTTTGTTTTTTCAAGGTAGGGTCTCACTCTGGTCCAGGCTGACCTAGAATTAACTATGTAGTCTCTGGGTGGCCTCTAACTCATTGGCAATCCTCCTACCTCTGCCTCTCGCCCCCACCCCCACCCCCACCTCAACTTGTAACTTTTATCAAGCTTGGGATTTTGTGAAATCTAAGTAATAAAGGGTTCAGAGAGAAAAGAAACTTGATAATATATATACAAAAAGAAAGTTGAGAATATACAGTAAGAATCCTCAAAATAGATCAGTAATTCTTTTTTAAAACAAATATTTTTGTTTATTTATTTATTTGAGAAAGAGAGAGAGTAAGGGCATGCCAGGGCCTCTAGTCACTGCAAACAAACTCCAGATGCATGCACCACCTAGTGCATCTGGCTTTACATGGGTACTAGGGGATCAAGCCTGGATCCTTAGGCTTTGCAGGCAAGTGCCTGAACTGCTGAGCCATTTCTCCAGCCCTTTTCTTCTTTTTAATATATTTATTTATTTATTTAGTAATTCTTACTTTTAAAAGTACAAATATAAATTTCTTTCTTATTGAAATAATTAGCTAAGTTTGCAAAGATATATGAACAAACATACTCATGGTAGCATAATTCATAATAGCAATAACATGGAAGTAGATCAAAGATCCATTCAAAAGAGGACCATTAAGTAAGCTGGGATATATGAATAAAACGGAATAATGGGAGTACCAAATTGGGGGGGGGGGAACACAAGAAAATTTAAGACAGTGTCTTAATTTGTTTAAGCTGTTATAAAAGTGTTCATAGTTTTCTCTATAACTTTTAACTGCTGGAAGTGGGCTCAAGAAGAGAAAAGGCCTGGAAAATTGCCACATGTTTGGAAAGTTATTGAGAAACAATGGCACAAAACAATAAATGTTTAAGTAAAACTTCTTAAGAACAAATGAAAGCCAAGAACTGCTGTTTCATGATATATGAGGATAAAAACTATATGAATGTCAGTACAAAATGGAAACCTTTCTGAGGAAAGATTACATTTTTCTTATTGCTCCTTGTTTAGCAACCCACACCCCACACTGTGAAGACCTCAGTGATGGCTGACATCATCCCCGCTACAAGTGTGCGGACCATGGAACACGTGGAAGCTACAGGTACAGGCTGTTTGGTTTCAGTCTGAGAATCAACTCAATTAAGTGGGAGTGAAGCAGATGAAAGGGGACTAGTAAGAAAACTATAACCCACCAAGAACAGAGCTGTTTCCTTATATTTCTAGCCTAGATTCAAGACTAAAAGAAGTTTCTGAGGTCTCTTCAATTAGCATCAAGTGCTTTCTTTATAAGAAGTTACCTTGTGGAGCTGGGCGCTGGTGACACACGCCTTTAATCCCAGCACTGGGGAGGCAGAGGTAGGAGGATTGCTGTGAGTTCGAGGCCACCCTGAGACTCCATAGTGAATTCCAGGTCAGCCTGGGCTAGAGTGAGACCTTGCCTCGAAAAACCAAAAAAAAAAAAAAAAAAAAAAAAAAAAAAAAAAGCAATTACCTTGTGAAAATATTTACTTTAAGGAGATTTATCTTATGAAACTGCTTATTCCTGCTTTTTATTCTTAAATGCTCATGGTGTGTGGTTCCATGCACTGAGTTATTGAATATCATACAAAGAAGACAACTGAACAGTAGTTAAGGTAATTTTCAATAGGAAATGGCTCACCCAGTGTCTCCCATTATACATCCAGACCATGTGTCCTCACATTTACACTCACCTAGGAGAAAATGAATGTACATACCTTTTATAAACTGAACACAGCTGCATGAAAGTTGTTTTATCTTCTCTTTATCATTAAGAATTTTAAAAACCTATATCTGCTTTCTAATTCTATTTTCATTTGAACATTTTTATGCAATGTATAACAATAAAAATATTTTGACTCTATGAAGGTCATATGTATCTTACTTAACAGAAAGTTTGATTGTTTAAAAATGGCCATATTTAAAATGGCTTAAAAAAAGAAAATCAAATAACAAACACCAATGAAATAACAAAAAAAATTTATGGTACCACAATAGTATCCAAGTTTCACAGGTTTTGAGGAAATTATTATAGTGTTTTTCTGTTCTTACAATTCTCTACTAGGCTTCTGGTATAATCAGGGTATAGTGGTATACTGAGCATAAGGGCCTCAGAATCAGGGACATCTGGGTTGAAAAATCTTGATTTGTCATAATTATCTGTAGAATCATGAAGAAATGCCCTTTTAAAATCTAATTTTTCATCTGTTAAGTAGGGCATCAATGGGTATCTTGTGAGATTATCTTGAGAACTAAAGGAGTAAGGAGATAAACAAGTACATAAATGTGGCATTTATCCAATCATCTATCAAATAATGGGCATTCTATAAATAAATGGTAGTATAAGTATATTTACACTATTTCAAAAATAATAAGATAAATATGGTGATAATCAAATTGTTATTCCAAATACACAGGGTTAGACCATTCATAGTGAAGTAACTTTACATACTTGGGAAAATATTTTTTCACAAATGCTATAATTAGCATAGTTTTCTAGACCTATAATTTATTAGGCCCTTTGTCATGTCTGATACTGAAAAGGAAGTTCCATATCTATGGCCATATGTGGAGATATCTTAAATAAACTATCATAAGACACTGTGTCTGAACCCTGAACACATAGGGTCCTCTACTAGTTACCAAAATTAGCTTACTTTGTCCTTTCATAGGTTAAATTCAACTATGACTGACTTTACTATCATATGACTTTAAATGTTTATCATAGTTTGAGAGTTTTTCATCTATAATGTAAAATATTTCCTTGAATCGATTTTGAAAGCAACATTTTATACTCTGGCTTATTTATTTAATCTATACACATGGTCTTTTGATCACTTAATCAAAGAAATCTCATTCCACAAAACAAACAAAATATAACTAAAGCACACATGACTAAAACTTACCACTTGCTAATTTTCTTTTGTCTGAGATTATACCAATATTGTGGGCTAATGATTGAGCAAGTGTAACTGCCATTAAATCAGTTTTCCCAAACTGAAAAACAAAAACAAAAATTATATATATATATATATATATATATATATATATATATATATGCAAATTGTTTTTCATTTAAGATAGGCCAGAGAAAAATAGTGCAATATAGTTTAAAAGTCATTTCTAAGCACTTTCTCTTTTTTTATTCCTCTTTTCTATGTTTTTGAAACAGGGTCTCTCTATGGTGCCTAGATTTGTCTCCAACTCACTGAAATCCTCCTGCCTCAGTCTCCAGAGTGCTGGAATTCCAGGCATATGCCACCACCCATTGATTTTTAAACATTTTCTTTAGTAAAGCATAAATATCTTGTAGCTAGTGCTGAACATTCATTTGGGATAAAATAGTAACTAATGTTTGATTCAATATTATATAAAAGACTGAAAATAAGAAAAGTACCACTTTTTAGTTTGGAAACTGAATGTAGTTCTGAATCCAAATTTCACCTGGACATCTTTAGGTGTCCATTTAGACTTACAAAATTTATCCCAAATGGAAACATAATGAGAAACCAGAAGTAATAATGATGTTCTATAGCCAAGGGAATTGTTTTCCAATATGAGCTTTCCAAAGATTTAAGTATTTCCCTTTTGGTCCTTTCCATCATGTTCAGTATGTAAGGAACACTCTAGAAACTAGAAACCCTTCTATTTCTTATACTTCCTAAGTTTATCAAATATTGAAGAAAGAAGAAAATATCCAACTGGGTGTTAGGTAGAAACCCAATGCTTCAGGGAATTACCCAAATCTCTAGAAAATCATCATTCAAAGTGATAAACACATGGGTAGTATTTTCAGTGAAAGCCAAGGTACAGATTTTGTCTATGTAACCTGTGACTTTATATAACTTTATCTAGAAATTATTCTACATAGAACATGAGCGGAGTTATCAGGTATTATCTTCTATTATGTTCATATTCTATCCTCTGGTCGTGTACAAAAGCCATAATGATTGCTCGTAAATCTAACATCTGGAGCCTGTGGACTACTGAGAAATTATCTCTTAAATATTAGGGAAACATTTTCAGCCATCATACCACTTTGTATTGCACAGATGTTCACACCTACTTCATTCACGCCTCCTCCTTTCAGCAACGAGCAAATCCCACCAATATAAGCTGCCCCGCTCCGGCTACTCTCAAATTGACTTCCCCTATTAGAAAAGGAAACAAAAAATGCTTACTACTCACAGTTCAAACAACCAAGACACTCTCATTATTAATTTACCACATTTATTTTCTCAATGGATACAAGATATATATAGCCAAGATGGAGAATGTAAAAGTTGTTCACAAGTAACCAAAGGAAAAGGTTTCTAAGTACTGTTTCCCCACATGATTAATATATATCTTAGATGTAAGTATATCTATTGTAAGTAATTACTAATATGAGACTCACTGTAGAAGTTCAGCCTAATACACATAAATTAAATCTCATAATGAGAATATATTAGATGTTTCCATAATGAAGACCCATATGTACAATAACCACCCTATAATCTCCAAAAGTATTAAGCTCAACATAGACAAAAGCTGAGAAAATCTTTCAGCTTTAGGAGATGTGATGACTAAATACTATGTGTGGTGCTGGACTAGATGCTAAATGGGACAAAATTAGCTATAAAATGACATTAAGACAACTGATGAAATCTAAACATGTACTATGAATTACATAAGAGTTCTATACTGGTGCTAAATTCTCTGGTTTTGATAATTGACTGTGTAATTGAAGAGAATGCCTTTACTTTTAGAGTTACACTGAAAGATTCAAGTATTTAGGTATGAAAGTATCTCATCTACACTTGAAAGGTTCAAGAAAAGCAAAATCAATAAATGAATAAATAAAAGGAAGGAAAGATGGGAAGGAGAGAAAGAGGGAGGGAGGAAGGGAAGGTACGAAGGAGAAAAGGATAGAAGAAAGGAAGAGAGGGAGGGAGAAAGGAGGGAAGGAGGAGCAAAGAAGAGAAGGAAGAAAGGGCAGGAGAAGGAGAGAATAGAAAAAGAAAAGAAGAGAAGGAGAACGGAAGGAAGAGGAGAGAGAAGTAATCATAAAATATTAGGAAAAATGTAAATAATTGCTGAGACTAGGATAAAAAATATTGGCAATTTCCTTATATACTTGTAACTTTTCTCTAAATTTTAAATTATGTAAAAATTAAAAGTATTAGGAAAATACATCTTTTATATCTAATTATAACTATCCTCAGTAAATGAAAGGTCTATAAAGTATGTTTATATACTTTATATATATATGTGTGTGTGTGTGTGTGTGTGTGTGTATACCTATTATATCAAATATGCATATTGCCAAACAAAAGAGTGAGAGAAAAACAAAAAATAAATTCCCGAAATTTAGCTCTTACCTTAGAAGCAAAGACAGAATATTAACATTTAAAACACAGTAATTTTGAGGAATATAATTTATCTTTTTTAAATTCATCTGTTCCTAAGAATTCTCTGAGTATGACAGTACTTTTACACAGTAAATTCTCTGATTATCTTTTCAAAATTCAGTGATACATGCAATAATAAAATAACTCAAAATTAAATCACTTAAATTTTCATGACAATTTCAAACTATTTATGCTTCGAAACATATTCCAAATATATTGTCACATCAAATACAAATTGCATTACATAGCAGAAAGGACATATTTCAGTAACAAGTAATAAGATATTAGGCATGGAACCCCCGAGAAGTAATGTTAGAAAAGTTACGTACGAAAAAAGGTGAACTGCATCACTTTTCTCTTTGATAAAATCCCTCCTGTATTTCATAAACTCACGTAGGGTGATCAATGGATTTTCAGATATTGCAAACTTGTTGTCAGCTGCCCAGGTTTCCATGGCAACCAAGACTATCCTTGTCTTGAGTTGGTCTTTATATATCTATTATATTAACAAAATGAACACACCAGTTGTACATGTGGTAAGATCATGTAATTTATGATCAGAATTACAAAGCTCTTTTCATGGAAACTCCTTGAGCTTTAGTTAAAAGTAACAAATGCTATTATTTTAAGGGAGATCATTATTCTAATTTGCATGCACTTCCTTGAAGAACAGAGAATCAAATTATTTGCCAAGTAATACCCAATGAACAAAGGGAACTTTTTTCGACAAATATTTATGCCCAATCCATTCCTCTCCCAAAGTCCAAATTTTGGTAGTCTAGATAAAATTCATGCAACATCAAGTTTCTCTAGCAAAAATAGACAATCAAGGTTTTAAGGAAATGATTTGTTTTTTAAAATATCTTATTTATTTATTTATTTGCAAGGAGAGGGAGAAAAATAGAGAGCGGGGAGAGGGAGATAATGGGCATGCCAAGACCTCTTGCCACTGCAAATCAACTCCAGACACATGTGCCACTTTGTGCATCAGGCTTTATGTGGGTACTGGGTAATAGAACCTAGGTCTTCAGACTTTACAAGCAAATGCCTTTAACCTCTGAGCCACCTCTCCAGCCCAGGACGTAATTTTGTTATAAACTGATTGGTGGCAATTAAATTCATGAGAAAGGTTCTGGAACTGCCTCATTGAAGGAACTATGAAAGGCGAGGAAATAGAATTATTTAGTGACATGACTGCAGTAGCACCAGATACTCCTAAAAAACACAACTCCTACAGTGTTTTTCACCTGTTTTTAGAAGTATACTGTGAATACCTTTGCAAAAGCCTATGAGCCAACCTCTGTCTTTTACAGTATGAACCACACAAGAAGGAATTTCATGTCTATCTCTGACTAGTTCCTCTTCCCTGATGGAGGAGTCCCTGGTAAGAGCTCCAGGGACCCAGCCCCCTTCACTGAAGTGCAGCTTAAAGCAAGAGAGCTCTCAGTGCCTTCAAACCATCTGTCAACAACTTCTAAGGCGACACTGAGTAAAGTTGGTACTTACTAAATCTGCCATGTTCACCACAGACTTCGCATAGGTATTGGTATGCACAACAGAAAGCCGATGCTTTTTAAACTGAAAGTAACAGAAAACACATGAAGGGCTTTTAAAGTTATGAGGAAATGATCACCTCAGCAAAGTGAAAAACAAGGTGGGACAGAAAGATCTCTAAGGAATTCCTGAAAACAAAACAAAACAAAAGTAGACTTAAAACATATCCACTGGGCTCAGGGAATTTTGTGGAAGAGGGGTCAGAAAGATTCTAAGAGCCACAGTTGGGAGGTCATGCCCAGAGGCATTGCCTTCCCCCTCCCCAATAACTGACTGCTTGCTGTTCCCACAACTCATATCCCACAACCCCATGGGGAATACCGGCAGCCCTACTGAGGAAGGCCCCCAGCAGAATGGGGGCAGGAAGGAGGGAAAAGATGGTACCAACACATGATGTATCCATACAAATTATGTTGTTAATTAAAAAAAATTCCTCATCATTGACACCTAGTTCTTTATCTGGCATGAAACCCAAGGTAAAGCTCTAAAAATCAAGAATATCATCTAAAAATCATTTCAAACCTCTTTTAAAAGTAGCAACCTCAAGTGGTAAGCACTGAGTTAGTTGCTCCCTGGATACAATATGCCTTCTCTTTAGCCATAGTCCTCATTACACCTGTTGTCTCACTCTACTTGTATCATTCTATAGGTGGATAGAAACATTTGAATTTGTAACTATCTAAAATGTACACAATACATGTTCTTGCAGCTCATTCTTATTTTATAAACATTTTAGGGAGCAATAACATTCACTAGATTCAAATGAGTAGAAAAAAACAGATGCAGCCTGAACAAGGACGCACCACTCAATCCTAATATTATTATGAGCAACATTTATAAAGAAGATTGACATTTACATAATCATATTCAAATAACACAATTTCCCTCAAACAATTCATTAAAAAGAAATAAAATGGACTTCTATCTGAAAATAAGTAAAAATTCTATAATGTGTATCACTGTACATTTTTGTATAAAACTCTGATTTTATGAACAGTTAGCATTATAACTAACTTCTATACTATGCATGTAACCATGCCAACTGCAATATGTCCATTAATGGAATTTATACATTACAGTGGAAATACTCCAGCACAACAAGCAAACTTTCTCCAACTCCTTATTACAGGATTCTACTTTGCTTGGTGGGTAAGCATTTTAATATGATTTTCTGCATGTAAGGACAAACAAAATCATTGCTTTTCTTTTATTGGCATAGGGATATACACTGCAAACCAAAGGGTCAGATAACTGGTGCCTCAGGGTTTTTTTATGGAAATCTCTACTTTTTTATCCTTTTCATTTTAGTAAGAGGAAATGCAAATGTTTACTATTAAATATTCAAATATTTACTATGAATCATTATGAACCAAACAAATTAAAAGACCTAACGTTCTGAGTTAAGAGAAATATTTTTTGGCCCTAATAAATGATTGCTAGTGATTCTCACCTCTAGCTTCCACCTTCTGTGTTGTTGCTAGTTAACAAATATGTTTGGCTATAAAACATGCCTTCTTCAGGTCACAACTTGATGAGACTTTTATTTCTTATAAACATATATTATATCTACTAATTTTCCCAAATCTTACCATGAGATGGTCATTCACAATCATCAGCTCGATGTACTTGGTTTCCTCTTCTACATTCCGAGGATACCGTAGAAGCTGTAATGAAATACAGGAAAAAAGACCCAAGTAAGCCCTCTCACCTTACCTGTGAAAGCTAAAAAGCATGGAAGAAATCAATGAAACAAAATTTCCCCCTTTTGTTCTTTCAGCATCTATCTTTGAACCTTTGCCAATTTTCTTAGTTTTCGAAGTAGATGAAAAATTTATGTGCTACAAAAAAATCAGTAAAGCATAAAAGAGCTTAAGATGGAAATTTTTACCCTGACAGGATATAAATGCCAACACAATAGCGGCACAAGGCCTCAGGGGGTAACCACAAGCTTTCTGATTGGCTGAGATCTGCTCAGTGTAAAGGAACCCATATCTGGAATTGGGAACCAGATCATCCTATGGAGAAAAAGATTATGTTCTCCAGCATCAAGCTCTCACTAGTCTTTGGTTAAAAGATGGGTTACATACATCAAATTCTCCCTAAATGAATAATGCTTATCCCATTTAAACTACACTGACTTCACTCTCCCTTGGAGAATCTGTTCTTTTTCAGAAGGTAGTGAGACTGGAAGAGATAAACTGCCCACCCACTTCAGCCAAGCCACATAACTGAATGCACACAGGAATGGGGAGATGAGCAAGAGTGCTGCTTCCATTCTGTTCCTGATAATCAGCGCCAGAGTATAGGAGACAGACCCTGAGGATACTCAACACCTACCACAGTAGAGATCTAGAAGCTCCTAACAGCTCATCACTGAAGTAGACTTAAAACTCACCTACCATGGCTCAGGGAATTTTGCAGAAGAAGAGGGTGGAAAGATTGTACCAGCCACAGATTGAGACACCATGCCCAGAGGTATTCCCCTTCAAAAAATAACTGACTACTGCTCTTACAAGGCATAAACTAAAAACCCATGGGGAATACCTGCAACCCCACTAAGGAACATCCCCAATAGAATGGGGGTAGGGACAAGGGAAAAGAGGGTACCAACACATGATGTATCCATATGAAACATCTTGTTAATAATAATATAAAACATTTTTTAAATGATGGAAGTTTTTCTCTTTCCTCTGTTCTCCATCTACCCATTGCCTACTTCTTTTTCTACAATGGGTAGTTTCTACCAAAAATAGTGAAATAAGTAAAATTAAATATGAATATATGATTTACAAGTCTTTGTATTCACTTTCCTCTTCACAAGCTACTTTTTTCTAACAATAGCAAGGAGAAATTATACACAAAGAACATGCTTCCTGGTTTAATTTAATTTAATCCTAAGTAGTCTTTTTAGAGTGAGACGATTGACACTTTTCATCTGTTTACCAAATCTGGGTCTGAGACATGTTCCTTCCTTGGTATAGTTCAAGCTCAGATTCATACAGGTGTTTATCAGGAGTGTTCTGGGAGTTCCCAGGTAGTCATGGGTTACCTATTATAGCCACAAGTCTGCTCAACAATATTTTCTTCCCTTTCAAAACCACAATTAATGAATGTTATAAGCAGGTTATTCCCTCTGTAGTCAGTCTACAGAACTATGTTTAACAAGATCTGTAAGGTGACTTTTTCCTTTATGTCACAGCTCAACATACATTTTCTTTTCAGTAAATCTTGTTCTCTTGCTCTAAAACCATTTCTGTGATGAAGGAACATGATCAAATCTGAATCAACATGTGCATGATTGAATTCAACATTTAAAAGAAACTAAAAATGTGCTGCCACATAGATTTTTTTTCTCTTGTCCTAAACTTTGAAACTTAAAAAAATAACATTACAACACTTAGAGAAGAGTGAACTATATTTCCGAGGGTGAAAACCAAACAGTAACACTAAACTGCATCCAATGGCAAGAGGGTTTTGTTGATTTGTTTATCTTAGGGTGTTTTTTTTTTTTTTTTTGAGGTAGGATCTCACTGTATCCCCGATTACCTGGAACTCACTCTGTAGCCCAGGCTAGTCTTGAACTCATGGTAATCCTCCTATCTCAACACCTAGAGAGTTGGGATTAAAGGCATGTACTACCATGCCATGGCAAGGGTTTTTTAAAAGAAAAAGGATTAAAGATGCTATTAGGACAATAAGATCTTCCTTGCTATGTGACTTATTAGTTAAAACACAGTAGACATTCCAACAAGTGCCATCATTTTCTTAACACCAGAGAGTTGTATTGGGTCACACAGTTTTATTGTACCTCAATTTCATGAGTTCATAGAAAAAAATCAAGGGTTTGTCCACTTAGTGAGAAGATGTTGAGAAGTTTATAAAGAACTGAAACTGGGGCTGGAGAGATGGCTTAATAGTTAATCACTTGCCTGTGAAGCCTAAGGACCCTGATTTGAGGCCTGATTCCCCAGGACCCACATAAACCAGATGTACCAGGAGGCGCATGCATCTGGAGTTCGTTTGCAGTGGCTGGAGGCCCTGGCACACCCATTCTCTCTCTCTGTCTCTTTCTCTCTCTGTTTGTCTGTTGCACTCAAATAAATAAATATAGTAAACAAAAATATTTTAAAAAGAACAGTAAGCTATATGCTTGCTATAAGAATATTACCATATCTCAACTCAGAATTTATGGAACTAATACTGTTGTAGATTAAATCTTGATAGCAATTACTCTCACTTATTTGGTCCTCAAGATACCTATGCCTCTCTATCTCCACAGAATATATCAAATTCATGATATCAGAGGGGCAATACACACAGCATGTATGGCTAGAGACAACTCACTGAGACCAGACCTCCCAGGGCAGAATTCTAGCACCACCACAGTATTATTCATCGACCCCCCCCCCTCTTTTTTTTAAGGTAGGGTCTCACTCTATCCCAGGCTGACATGAAATTCACTATGTAGTTTCAGGGTGGCCTCGAACTCACAGCAATCCTCCTACCTCTGCCTCCCGAGTGCTAGGATTAAATGCATGCACCACCACACTCAGCCATCAACCTCTCTCTTATGCTTCATCTGCCTTATGAATAGATGGGTATGATAATAATAGTACTTTCCTAAGGAGGATGATAATGAGTATTAAATGTGTTAATATAATTAAAATCCTCACAACAGGGGCAGGCAGATGGTAAAACTTCAATATAATTTAACAACTGTTATTCACAGCAAAATCTATCTATAAAAGCATTTTACTTGTCTAGCATGGTGGCTTATGCCTACAGTCTCAGCACTAGGGAAAATGAGGCAGGAAGAGGAATGTCATGAGTTTCAAGCCAGCCTGTACTACATAGTGAGACCCTGCCTCAAAAAGTCCAATCAATCAGATACATAAATAACTCCCATTTTATTTAAGGATAATCATGGTACAGGCCCATGATACCAATTACTGGGAGGGTGAAATATGAGGATCACAAGCTGAAGGTCTGCCTGGGCTACAGAGCAAGTTCATGAGTATCCTAACAAGTTTAGTGAGACCTTGTCTCAAAATAAAAACTTAACAAGTGTTTTGGACTACAGTTCAGTGGTAGAGGAGTTGTCTAGCATGTGAGAGGCACTAGGTTTAATTTCCAGTATTGCATGCAAAACCTCAGCTGAGCCTTTCATCCCCTCCTGCACTCACACAAACCACCACCACCCTGGTGAGGAAGGATGCTTTGATTCTGACGGTCAGACCTCTTATTCTAAGCCACTTATGAACTCTAATGCTGTCATTTTCATAGCATTTTCTGATGCTAAGTCATAGTCAGAACCTGCATTTGTTTTCTGTGAAAGAACAATCCCTACTCCATGTGGTTGAAAGTACTGCAGGGAAAGTTGTTATTATAATTTAGTCCTAGATCCAGTTAAACGATTGTAAAGCTGTGTTCTCGGAGGTTTTTTATTTGTTTGTTTTTGTTTTTTTCTAGTTTTATGTAGTAGACTCCAAAGCAACTCAAGTGAGAAAAGGGGGTTTTATGCCTTCAAACCCTACCAAGGATACATACAAGACTCCATGATGTGGGTTACATTTTGGCAAGGACAGGAAAAACCTGTAGTGTCACAGCCAGAGGCTTCATGATCATAAGCTCACAAGCAGAGGCCTCTTGATATATGTATGTGGCAGGAACCACACTTTTTAAAATTTTTATTTATTTATTTGAGAGCAACAGACAGAGAGAGAAAGAAGCAGAGAGAGAGAGAAAGAGAGAGAATGGGCACGTCAGGGCCTCCAGCCAATGCAAACGAACTCCAGATGCATGTGCCACCTTGTGCATCTGGCTTACATGGGTCCCAAGGAATCGAGCCTTGAACCAGGGTCCTTAGGCTTCACAGGCAAGTGCTCAACTGCTAAACCATCTCTCCAGCCCAGATCCACACTTCTTTATCCTCTCATACAGCCTATTTTTGCTGCTTTTACCCATCTATCACCTGTGCTACTTACCCCACCTTGACAAAGGTATGGACTAGTACTCACCCTCTCAGAGACACCTAATGTAGATACAAGTAATTAGCAGTTGCCAAGTGTTTTAAAATATCATGACAAACACCTGTGAACACATACCTGCCGTTTAGCCCTTTTTGGTCTTGGCTTCAAAATAAATTTTGGTGGAGTAATGTTTATGTGCTGAAATTCTAAAAGGAAATAAAAACAAACAATGCATTTTCCAGGTCTCTTTAGTACAAAGTTTTACTAGTCCTTCCTTTTTAAAGAATTTTATAGTACTTGTAAATATATATTATACTATAGAAATAGTTATGTCTCACGGTACACCTTTGGTAAGGTGTAGTCTAGTGTCCCACTTTGTTCTTTACCAACTGTGTGACGTTGGAAATGACAAATGATCTTAGCCTCTATTTCATCTACAAAACAGGAGTAGTGATGATTTTATGAAGCTGTTGCAAAGATTAAATTAATTAAAAGTCAGAATTGTCAGGGCATATTATACTGAGACAAAGTATCTGTAGACCTTGAGCCCTGTCTTCAGAATGAATGAGTCTACATAGCCAAAATACCTTCTGCATAACCACTGTAACTCTCCAATCATTATCTATAGATTCATGAACATATAAACAAACATACATGAGAGGAAAACATGTGCCAATTTCACAAATAGCACATAATTGTGTAAAAGATTAAACTATATTATTTTTCTTCACTGATGAAGCAAAAAGAAATGAGATGAAGAAAATAACAGTGAGCAAGATTTGTTCCTATCTCTGAAGCATGTTACTTCAGCAAGGGTAGATTTTCACATATTTTATCCCTGCAGACAAAGTTCTTATTCTAAAATTATTTCTCCTGTAGTTACTTACTTTGGGTCTTAATTCTTTTACCTTTCCCTCCATCATGCTTATGACATATCTTTCTAATCTCAACTATGAACATGAGGCCAGCTTGAATTTTATTCTTCCTGTTTATGCTACACTCCCCCCTATCCAGTAACAGTAATCCACAATTGCCATGAGCAATTATGGATAACCGGTATTTGACCTATGGCCAGTTCTAAAGTAGTAAATGAATCAGTGAAGTTGTACTTTCAAAAAAATGTCATGATATGAGTTCCATACCAGATGGAAGGTCATCCAAGGGAAATTCAAACAGTCTAGACTTGTAAACTGAATGAAACTGGAAATCCTCCTGAAATGATACAAGGAACAGAGGTTAAGCATGTGCTTTAGACAATCAGAGCTGGGGAAGATGGGGTCCTTAAGAGAACCATAGCTTGAACACACATTATCCCATGCTTGGAGAGACTATCAGCCATTGCACAAGCCCTCCTGCCTTCTCCCTCACCACAGCAACACCAACTACAAGCTAAATGCCTCACAGACATAGAAGCCAAAGCTGCAGTAATGGAAAATAAATGAATGGACCTATTCCCCCAAGGGAAAGTAAGATGTATGTAAAAATGGGTAAATGACTGGCTCTTTCCATGAATCCCTGACCCCTTCTAAGAGCCAGATAATTCAGCTAAGCAAGGGCTGCAGAACTACCCATTTTCTGGTAACAGAGAAGAAGATGATATATACAAGCAGATATCCAGTCATGTCTGAGACAGTTCTATCAGGAAGCAGGACATGAAAACAATACTCTCCTTCTAAGAAAAATTAAGGGACAAGAAAAAATAAGTTCAACTGGTTAAGAAAAATAAGTTCAATTGGATAAGAAAAATAAAGTTCATCTGGCTTTATCCAAGTGCTAAAAAAATTAGAATGTCATAAACAGACAAGTTTTATACTATCTTCAAAAAAAAAACAGTCATACTGTCAAGCAAGTGACAAGGAAACCAGCAGTAGGTATTCAGAAAATATATGTCAGATAGTTCCAAAACAAGGCTCTTTGTAGATGACAAAACAACATGTATTCCTGGAAATTACTTGCCTTTCTAAGTGTTTGGCCAATGTTGCATGATACAAAGGAGTACATTTATTTACATAAAGATATCATTAAAGAGTATGCTTCTCTGTAGTCTATAGTACACTTGATCTTAACCAAAAGGCCAAGACTTTTCTAAGTTGTAGCAAATAAATTTTTACCTAAAGAGAATTAGGAAGTCCTAGCTTTCTCTAAACTTCAATAACATAAAGCCATAAAGGCAATGTGCAATGGAGAAAAATCTGGGATCTAAAGAAGAGAAAGGTGGGATGAAAATCATGTTCCATGCATTTTAACTGTTATTAACTGAATATTTGTATTCTGCCAAAAATATATATGTTGTAGCCTTAACTGTCATATAACTATAGCTAGAGAGAGGGTCTGTAAGGAAATAATAGTTACATGAGGCTCAAAGGGTGGTGCCATAATCCAACATGGCTGTTACCCTCACAGAGAGAGAGAGAGAGAGAGAGAGAGAGAGAGAGAGAGAAGAATCTCTCTCTTTTTTTTCTGCTCTTCCTCCCTTCTTCCCTCCCTTCGCTATGTGAAGATAAAACAACAACAAAGCCATCTGTCACCCAAGGAGAGAGCCCACACAGTACATCACCCCTGCTGACATCTTGATTTCAGATGTCACAGCCTACAGAACTATAAGAAAATAAGTTCTGTTGTATAAGCATCACACAGTGTGTCATGGTCACCCAAGCTGACTAAGGCACATCAGCGTATGTAATGGTGCAGACAGAAGCAGTGGTTTTAGAGCACTTTATAAGGAAAGAAGTTCCAACATAATAGAGCAAGGACAAAGACATTAAAAACAAAATTGTGGGTCTATCTATCTATATATCATCTCTACATAACATCTATTGATCTACTATTTTAGCATAAAAAATATGAGAAAGGGGGAACAGGGAGAAAAGGTCTCAGAACCAACATTTACATTTTCCATGGCAAACAGAACACTTACTTGGGAGGCCTCATTTTCTTCTGGCTCAATGAGATATGTGTGGTTCCCGTCATAAAACATCCCACTGCCAAGTACAAGAAAATAATTAGGCATGGCTATCAAGTCTCATTTCAGAACAAGGTCAGTTTAGGAACATCAGCAGAGGACTAGTTACTTTAATGTGTCTCCCAGTCCCACCCATCACTACCAGACAAAGGGCATACTGTCCCCCTTACACACACACAAACTGCTAAGAAGCAGAGCCCCCCCCCCCACTCTCTCTCTCAGATTCCCACATGCTCAGGATTGCCGTTTTCTAGCTGTTGTCCATTACTCTTCTAATATATAATTCTGAGTATACTATGCAAAAGCCACATACAATATTTGTGAAAATGCAGACCTTTGAGACCCTCCTCAGATTTCAGGGCTAGGACCCAAGAAGCTGAACTCAAAACATGTTCCAGATACTAGAAGTGATTGTTGAGACCTGTAATCCCAACTACTCAGGAGGTGGTGTCAGGAAGGATACAAATTCAAGACAAATGAGTAAGATCTTGTTCAAAATAAATTTTCTTTTGTTTTGAGTAACCCCAATGGTAATCTGGGATTTTTTAAATTTTTTCTTTATTTATCAGAGACAGAAGGAGAGAGAGAGAAAAAAAAATGAATGGGCATGCCAGGTCTTCTAGCCATTGCAAACAAACTCCAGACGTATGTGCCACCATGTGCATCTGGTTTATGTGGCTCCTGAAAAATCAAACCTGGGTCCTTAGGCTTCACAGGCAAGTGCCTTATCCACTAATCAATCCCTCCAGTCCTAAGATATTTTTTAAAGGCTAGGTATAAAGCTCAATGGTCAAGTGCTTGCCTAGCATGCTCAAGGCCATCCATATGGGATAGACGGGGAGCGTAGGTAAGTGATGACATGTGCTGTCAGGGACCATACTGAAAATGGCCTGCATGCCACATGCCTGGAGGATGCTGTGGTAATAAGAGCAAATACATTTCAACAACTTGCCCTGAGCTAGGTACTGTACACTCATTTAATCTTTCCCACAAATATATGAAGTAAATATAGTGACTGTACTCATTTTACAGATAAGAAGAATGAAGTCCACAGAAATGAAGTAATTTCCCAGGTTATATAACCAATAACAGCATAGGCAGGAAGGAATGTAGCCTAGACAATGGGTACACGAACTTCTCATTTGTAATTTGTTGTCATCTTCATTCATTCATTCATTCATATCAATTTAAAAGTGTCAACAATGCGATGCCCCAGGTACTGGCTATAAAGGAGTGAGAAAAACTGTCCTCATGGGGCTGATGTACATTCTATGGTACTTAAAAAGTACATATAGTAAACAAGGAAATATGTACTTGATAATGACTAATTTTAAGGAGAAAAGTTATGAAGGTTAAGAGTAATAAATATTGTCAGAAGAGTGGGAGTGGGGACCTGAAAGAGAAGACACAGCCAGGCTTCACAAAGACGACAGCAACATAAATATATCTGTTCAAAGAGCCTATCAGATGCGCTAAGGTAAGAGAATCTTGGTATGGCCCAGGAACAGCAAGAAGGAAGCATGACTGGAAGACAGTGGGCCAGGTACAGAGTGCCAGAAAGAAAATGATATCAGAGGCCCAGTGGGGAACATATGAGGGCTTTGCCTTTTCCTCTGAAAGAGTACAAGCCAACCACATAGGACTCAAAGCAGGGGAACACTGCCTCCCAGGCTTTGTTTTTATTATTAATTCATCTGTTTCTTTTCTTTTGAAAGAGTCTCACCTTCTAACCAAACCTTAAACTCACAGGAATCCTCCTGCCTCTGTCTTCCAATTGTTGGGATTAAAAATGAAAGCTACCACACACCAGTCTCCCCTATTTTCAAATGATTGTTGCAGTTACTATGCCACAATAAGCCTTTGGATGGCAAGAAGTAGGGATTACTATAGTAATCTAGGTGAAAGACAATAAAAATAATGGAAGAAGGGAAGAGAACTGGCCAAACTTTGGAAGGGTGTGTGTGTGTGTATGTGTGTGTGTGTGTTGTTGCTGAGAACTGAACACAGTACTTCACATGTTATGCACATGTTCTACTAGCCACATTCCCAGCCTGGACAGATTTTGAAAGTAGAGCCAAAATGATCTGTTGATAAGTTTGGTATGGACTATTCAAGAACAAGAAAAATTGGCAGATTCCAAGGCTTTGACCCAAACAACTGGAAATATGAAGTTATTATTAAAAGATGACAACAGCTACAGGAAGAGTACAGTGGACAGTCCCAGGGAAGCAGGGTACAGGGTGCAGGAAACAGAGCACAAATTAAGAGTGATCTGGGACCATTTAGGCAGGAGGTGGCTATTTTCCATCTGAGAAATCCTCTGGAGAGTGCTTTAAAGTACACATGGCCTCAACTCCCACTCAGAGAGTCCCTGATAGCCACACCTTTTAGAACACTGTCTTTCTAGTGAGATCAGGCATCACAGGATGAAGAGAGATGTTCTACTCAAGCATCTGAGGGGAGCAAAGCTGTGATCTTTTGCAGTAATTTTTCAGTTTATGGTAGAAATGCCATGTGACAGACAAGTTATTAAGACATTGAATAGTATTGTCTTTAGTTGTTGCCTCAGTGAAATGTATTGGTTTCACTGAGCTATCATTTATAATGGCTTCCAGTTCTGCCTCTAACCCAATTCTTGGTTCCTGTTGTAACATCTTCCACATGTCCCAAGCTTTCATATACCCACGCAATGGCCATTTTCACATCTGCAGTTTTTAAACACAAGCGTACTTTCAGAATTTGGATGACACTGAAATTGGAATTTAAATATAAACAGATGTAGTTAGTAAGATGCTACTGGTGATATATGAAATCAGGGCAGATCCTCTTCAAAACAGTAGAAAATACAATAGTGAATGTTCTCTCTACCTCTGTTGAGAACTGGCCACACCCACTGAGAAAATAATATAACTATTAACCTTTGCCAAAGTTCAAGCTACATAGCAATGCTGATTAAAGACCAAGCAGATTATTTTGCATAAATAATATTGGGTGTTATTACCTTTGGGTCAGGTTGTCAAGGTTTTGTTTGTTTGTTTAAACACTGTGTAATGTAAGGAAACATGACAGTGTGACATTATTAGTTCCTTAATACTGAAAAAATGGTGCTTCATTTGCTTTAAGTACTGACATAGTTTGGTTATCATTTAATTTCTAATATGTTAAGTCCAAAATAGTATGTGCTTGATAGAAACCGACAGCTAGCACCAACTCATTATGGAACAACTGAGCTAAATTTTTATAAAGCTGGGTCAAAATAAGATTTTAAAGGAAACAGCAGCCATTCTTACAAATTTCCACAAGAGGGCAATAAACTTACGTTTGATTCTACTTTTTAAGGTTTCCATAGTTACAAGATTTTATTTTAACATCAAATATACTAGGATCAACACATTGCCTACTAATCCTTTGAATCTGAATAAGTGTATCCTAAAACAATACATCCAAATTTTATTTTTCTCCTTTTATGCTCTTCAACTAAATGCAGTAAGTCAGAAATATGAATAAACCTTAATATTACTTGATAATTTATAAATCAGTCATATATGAAATTATATAGCTAATAACTAAATCACTGCTATTGAGTCAGTCTACATTCTTAATATTTAGCAATATCCCTCTAAAATATTGTTGGAAACAATTTTGTTCAGAAAGTAGTATCAAAATTTTCGTAGTTTATAACAAAAGGTACAAAGTATATTCATCCAACATGTTAATATAGTCTAAGAAAGCCCCAACATGGTTGTAAACAATTCTGTCGGTCGCCCAAGACAAATTATGGGTTTTCTGTTGCATCTTGCTTAGCTGTAAATGAAATGGTTTCTAAAGGCTGAAGTGAAATATACTTGAGTTAAAATAACTGATTAGGATTCTGTGTTCCACTTTGATTCAATCACTGTGAAATTTCAACATTATGGTTCCATCCTTCCTTAAATGACTATGACAAGATGGAACACATCTATTGTTTTCTAGTAGAGCATTTAATAGGGATTAATACCATCTGGGCATTGTGGTACATGCCTTTAATTACAGCATATAGGAGGCTGAAGTAAGAGGCTATTCATGAGTTCTGAGACAACCTGAGCTACAGAGTGAGTTTCCAGGTCAGCCTGAGCTAGAGTGAGACCCTGTCTCCAAAAAAGGGAAGAAGGGGCTAATACCTTCCCTTGGTTCTTACAACACTATGTCCATTTGGGAAACTGAGGAGCAAACTGAGAAGCACTGAGCATGATACTCACATTATGACTTGGACTGAAATCCTCAGAGGAAGAGAGAGGAGAGGAATAGAGCCTCTTAGTTTTACAACACTCTTCCCTCCAATGCACATCTGCCATCATAAAGGTCAACAGGCTCAACTATACTATTCCTAGCTGACAGCTGTGCTCATGGTGAGATAAGACACACAGTTTTACTGTGGAAAATGACTTCAACATTTCTTTTAACGAATACAAACAAGGCCATTAGGTATTAAGAAAGGACTCCATGTCTATGGTGATCTCTCTTTACTCAACAAATGCTTTAAAATAAGCAAATTTACAAATTTATTTATAAGATGACACAAATGGAAGCCTTCCATGGCCTTAGGCACACAACCCCCTTCTAAGATTATTTACTTGTCCTTGTATTTGATCTTTCTGTATTTCTGACAGACCTCCTCCCTGGCCTACCAAGAGGAGCCATTTAGGCAAACTAGCCAAACTCCCCAGCATTTCTTCTCTAGGTTTGCAATCTGTTAATCTAACATCCCTTGGATGGTCTTCCCAAAGCTTTCATCATGGCCCACTCCACCTGTTGCAGGGACAAACCTTCAGAGCACTAAGTTTCTACTTGCCCTTCAATGCTAACTCTCAGATTATATATTTCCCAGTTTTTCTCTCTCTTAAAGCGAACAAATATGCTATTACATTCCACAGCAGGAAGCCAGGCTGCATTTTCCCTCCCTGCTAGACTAAGCTCTCTCAACTCATGCTTCAACTACCTTAACATTTCTAGTAGCTAGTACACAGCAGACTCTTAACAACAGGTTATGAAATGAAAAAGCCATGGTTCTAACTTGGTATAGAAATAAAGTATTTTAAACTTTCACAACAAAACTAAGTAAAGTTCCAGCTTCTTCCATGCCCCCCGCCCCAAGTGAAACAAATGAGAAGGAAATAAAATGATTTAGTCTAATTTGAATGCTCTGTAATGACACAGTCCCTTTGAAGAAGTTACAAAACAAATAAGGGAAAGCCACCTGTGCATCTCCATTATTGACAGGATGGAGGAAAATGTATTCCCATGTTAACCATCAGTAAGCATGGTGAGATAGTAAAGGTTATAAGAAATGAAGTAAGAAAGAACAAACTGTTTTCTTTGGAGATCTCTGAGAAAATACATATCCTTCCACAAACTGATATTAGATATGTGGAAATCTCGCTGAAAAAGAGAGAAAGGCAGAGAGAGAGAGAGCGTGCACTCCTGAGGTCATTTACAGACTTCTGGTGTTGTGTGCAAAGAGCCAAGAATTTTCATCTATTAAAATTTTCCATGAAAATGCAAACACTAATGTCAAAGAAGAACTGGTACCCAAGAGTTAAACAACCACAGAAACAGAAACCAAAATTACCTAAGCCACTTCTGCCTGAATGCAGATGAAGCTAGAAAAATATCTCAAATATCAGTAAATAGCATTATACTGTACTTCCAAAGAATGGTTTATGCAATTCCAAACTTTTAAATCTCCTAGTTTAAAACAAAAAAAACATAAGGGCTAGAGAGATGGCTTGATCATTAAGGCACTTGCCTGCAAAGCCAAAGGACCTAGGTTTGATTCCCCAGGACCTATGTAAGCCAGATGCACAGGGTGGCACATGCATCTGGAGTTAGTTTGCAGCTGCTGGAGGCCCTGGCACACTCATTCTCTCTCTGCCTCTCTCACAAATAAATAAATAAAAATAAAATATTTTTAAAAAGAACAAATAAACATTTTTAAAAACCCACAAGAAAAGAATGATAAGAACCATCACTGATTTAAAATTATTCCTTAACACAAAATGAAATTTTTTACTCCCATACAATAAAATAGAGACAATGTTATTGAAAGAACAAATGTTCTAAGTAATTTTTGTGGCACTTACTGAAGTCCATGGCATGTTGACAAGGCAACAAATGAGGCAGGGTTTCCTCGGATCTGGCCCTGGTAGTAACAGTGCTCTCCTCCCTGAAGACAGAAAGAGAAGACATAAGCTTTTGCCACCCAGGGAGACTCCATATCACCATTTCCATAGCAGGGTTCTACTCACACAGTTTCATTACCCAGATTAGTATTATCAAGCCAGTTCTATCAGAATTATTCATTAATGTCTTTAGAGAACTGACTCTAAATCAAAAGCAGGGACATAAAAGTTGACTTGATTTTGCTTTTATGTACATGATCTCAGAGGCACAAAGAAGCAGATGTTGAAATACGCATGTTTAATAAGTTTAGTAAAGTAACCCTGTTATGAGAGATTCAACCTTGAGCATTAGCAAAACAGTGCTTTCACATGCAGCTAAGTCAAAAGGATCAGACATCACTTTAGCATTACTAAATTATCCTGATGGATGGAAGACGGGCATTTACAGTGTTCATGGCAAAACTTCACAACCAAATATGTAAGTTTATACTGTTCTTTCTCACAACAAGGAATTGCTTTACTAGTAAGCAGCCTGAGAGTAGGTTTTGACATAGGGAAGTCTCTTTTGGAAAGTGTCACATTAGCTAAATCTATCAAGAAAGTCATTTCTTTAGATTAAGCATGACTGGAAAAGGAAACAGTAAAGAAATACTCTGCCATCTTAAGGTGTCATCTTTAAATACTTGCTATTCAGAGTGTGGTCCTAAGACCACCACAGCACTGAGATGGTCAGGATGTTGTTGGAGATGCAGAACTCAGTCCACCACAGATCTACTGCATTAAAATCTGCATTTTAACCTTGTCAGTAGGTGATTCTTATGTACCTTAAGGTCTAAGAAGCTCTGCTTCTCCCACTAATCTCCCATATCCTCAGCAGCTGAAGCTTCACATTAAATTGAATTCCTGAGATACAAAAGAGTGAAAAGGAAAGGACTAACAGGATGGTGGTTGAAAGGGACAAATTTTACCTGCTGTAGTTTGGCTTACAACATCAACCCAACTTAAAAAATTTAGTGCTTGACAAGTGGAGGGGAAAGGACAGGAAGATAAGAAGTGGTGACAAGGCTGAAGGCATTTTCTTGAGAACAACGTGGCCTAAGAACACACTCCTATTCATGACATAATCCCTAAGGAGTTGGTGATACTCAGATGTGGGGAGGGAGTTGAGAGTAGGTAGAATGCCCACAGAAATTACTGAGCATCATGAACAAAGGTGTGTGTGTGTGTGTGTGTGTGTGTGCGTGTGCACGTGCGCGTGTGCGTGTGTGCATCTGACAGAGAAGATACAGTGGTCCTTCACATATGGGTTAGAAAAGGGATGAAATCTAGAAGGTCACAGAGATTTGCCAGCATAAACAAGTCCTAGACACTGAGCTGTAGGGCACTAATTTTATGAGCAGAGTTGGTGCAGTGTACATATTAACAGCATGAGCTACAAAAGCCCTCACTACTAAGCTGTGAAATCAAGTGAATCTGCCTGTGTCTCACTCTCATTTGTCAAATGGGGATAATGATAGGGTTATTATGAAAATTAAATGAGCTAATAGACATAAAGGATTCAGAAAAACGTTTGTTCCATAATAAGCATTCAATAACTGTTGACTATTATTATTATTACTGTGTGTATACTCAATTTACATACACAACCACATTAAATGTGAACATCGATCCTAAAAGAAATATTGCTATCCCTATTCTTCTTAGAATGCTATAACTTCAAACATCCAACCTTGCCTACCTAAGAAGTTGCCAAATATATGTGCACAATTTGGGTGAATATAAAGCCTGTATACTTTCCTCAACACTACTTATGAGTTGGACTTATATGGGCTATAGAACACTAATATGAGTTGTCCATTAGGCTGATTTATTTCACATTATTCTTTTGTTCTTTTATTTTAGTAGAAACAATTGTAAATTTACAGTAAATGTGGTCTAAATGCTCTCTACTGAGCTATTAGAATGGTGAACTTCTAAGTGTGTGACAGGACATTATGATTCGGATGACTGACTGCCTGGACATATCTAATTGCATCAGACATGAACACACTAACTTTGTACACACCATTCATGAAAAGCCAACAGTCAAAAAGATGATATTCACAGAGAAAGAACTCTTGTTTAAAAGTGTTTTTCCTAAATTAAACAGCAACCAACCTAACTGGTGATCTTCCCTCTCACAGGTCTAAGATTCGGAGTAAATAGTAACCCATGAAGATGGGCAAAACACAGAGAAGTAGAAATGAAGAAAAAAAGATAATCACAAGAATTATGATAGCAGATTAGGAAAGAGTACAAGTCAGTAGTCACTACAAGTAGACATATGTGTAGCAAAACCTATAAGCAGTGTTTTATAAGTTATTAACATTTTGTTAAATAACTGCTCTGGAAATATGGCATATTATGATTACAAAAGGGACAAATAATTCATTTTCACAGAACATTCTTCCACTTTACTGAGCAGAGTTAGAGAGATGAGTAGATAATAGAAAACCATCTTCCGCTAATTTCTGATTCAGAAAAATAGGCATCAATCCAAAAACAGCATATGAGCAGAACCCATCTGCACAAAAGCCTAACACTGCTAAGGCAGGGAAGAGCTCAGTGTGGTGGAATCATTATTGAATGTTTCCATGACACTCCAAGAGAAGCATAAACAGCAGGGTGAGAGAAGATCCTCAATCTGGGCTACTATAATCCAGATTTTGAGGCCCTCAATTGGTGGCATGTGTAGCTCTTCTAAATAATTGTGGAAATGAATTTTAGTTTGTCACCTATTCATCTCGGTTTATATACAGTCACATTAAGTCCCAGCATCAATCCTAAAGGAAATGTTGAAGACTATAGCTTAGAAGATCCATGGCTATCCACCTGGGAAATTGCCAAGAAGGGATGCAAACTTTGAGTGAATGCAATGAATCATCAATTACACAAATGAAGAAGTAATGAAGTTGATTTTAACATGCTTAGAAATATAGTAAAGTCCAGGAGACAGGCTTTAATGTTAACGGGGTTCCTTAATTTATGTAATTATATTTATTAAAATTAAAAAATGGCCAAATAAATTTAATCAATTTTATATTTTAAACATTTTTGTCTACTACTTTTCAATGGTACATGTGGGGCAAAAAAACATAAGAATTTTGATTGTATTTGGCAAAGAGTAAAATTATAATCCTCATATACACTGTGCAAGTACAGTTATATCCTTTAAGATAAGCCTTTTGGTGCTCAGTTCAGCAGCACATATACAATTTACAGAAGTATAAATGTCCTCTGTTGGCATGTTAGGATGGTGACTTGTCCACATGATTAAATTCTAAGTTTCTGAGGGAACCTCATGATTCAGATGACTTATTTCCTAAATACATCTGCTCATATCAGAAGTGAACCCACTAGGATGACATGCAAATTTATAAAGTGTTTCATTTCTTCAAAAGCTAAGCCTGTTTTACATTTGTCTGCAAGTGGTGTGTGTTGGAGGGGTGATAAACACGGCTTCTTACCACTGTATACAAATGTCAGACATGTGGATTATCTTTGGAGTCCATCTTTACATGAGGGGTTTAGGAACTGAACCTGAGTAGCAGGCTTTGCAGACAAACACATTTAACTACTTAGCCATCATCCCAGTCCCAAGATAAGCCTTTATAAAAGATTTAATGGATTATATCAGGAATATACTATGTATTTAAGTCAATTTTATCTACATAAATATTCAAATAATCTTAGTGTAAAAATGGTTTTATACTATTGCAGCCTTCTGTCTCTGGTTTTTGTTTCTTTAAAGTAACTTTGGCATCTTCCTATATGAGCCCACATTCTTGTTTATTTGAGAGAGTGGAAGAGGCAGAGAGAGAGAGAATGGGCATGCCAGGGCCTCCAGCTACTGCAAACAAACTCCAGACACATGTGCCCCCTTGTGCATCTGGCATACATGGGTCCTGAGGAATTGAACCAGGGTCCTTAGGCTTCGCAGGCAAACACTTTAACTGCTAAGACATTTCCCCAGCCCCTGAGCCCACATTCTTTCACTGATAGTATGATCGTCCATGATAAGAGCTAAGGACATGATTCAGTGATTAAATGTGTAGCTAGGAAAGCCTGATGGCCTGGGTTCAATTCCCTAGCACCCAAGTCACTAGATGCAATGTTACATGCATCTGTGATCCCAATGTGTCTATGACTATTATGACTATGGGAAGAAGAGCCAGGAGAATCTAAAGCTTGTGCTCTGGGAGTTTTGCAGCATCAAGAAATGTCTGTCTGAGCTTGGGATACCTCACTTAGTATAATTCTTTACAATTCTACCCATTTTCCTACAAATTTCATAGGTTCTTTTTTCTTTACTTCTGAGTAAAACTCCATTGTTTATATGTTCTTATATGTATATTCTAGTTCTTAATATTTGTATGCTTATAAATAAAGAGATGTGACACTGAGTATGGTCTATGATTCAAAATAGGAGCCAAGAGATGGGAATGAAAGGTGACAAGAAGGGAGAAAGGACAAAAGGAAACAGTAAGAAAGCAAAAAGAAGATTAAGTTGTAACAAGATGTGTAAAGAAGGAGTAAAGAGAGTGGAAGGAATTTTTTTTTAATGTTTGAAAACTATATAATGAAATCAAATTCTTTGTATAGTAATAAAAGAAGTGGATCTCTTTTTATAAAAGAACATGTCTCAAAGAAGGTGAAGCACAGACATTTCAAAGTTGTCTTGTGACCCACATGTATGCTGTGTGACATGTGCCCATACATAAACACACATACACACAAATAAATAAATAATTTTTCAAAATAATTCATTTAATTAGCTCTGGACTAATAGAAAGTTGGAATTTTTTGGTTTCTATCATAAACAATGTTACCAAAAAACATACGTTCATATACCTGAATATATTTACATATGGGATTATCAAATGTAAACCCAGTAAGTCAAAGATTGTTTTTAAATTTCAATAAATAGTTAAAGGGACAAATACAACTGTACTTTTATAAACTTACATATTGAACATTATACATTATAATTTAAAATAATAAAAATTAAATAATCACTAACTTAAGCCAACTTTCACAAATTTTATCAACTATAACATTTCTTTAAATCTTCATATGGCATTTGAGAAACAAGATGCTTTATGGAAACAGGACTTGTATACAATAACCTTGAGAGACCAAGAGAAGTAACGTGCTGCATCTGGCTTCTGTGACGTCGCTTAGTGGCTGGACAGTGGTGCTGCCATTTTAAATCAGACAGCCATTTGGAGTAAATAAAGAGCCCAGCCCCGGATCAGATGAGGAACTACCTGACTAATGTGCTTTTTTTGCTTCTGTATCCGTGCTTGCTTAGCTATAGGCCCCCCCTCAATTTCTGGGAAGCCTCCACCCAAGGACATTCCAGAGAAACCTAGCCACAGAGGCCCCGGCCTCTTGCAAAAGACAGGTTCTGCAAACAAGTTACTGACCTAAGATAAGTAGGCTGGAGTTCCCATGCACGCCCTCCCTGAAATTCCCGTGCACGCCCTCTTACAACCAATCATTTTAAAAGGTTGCAATATGATGTAACTTTGGAGGTCTTTTTCCTTTATAAACCCCTTCCCTCTGAGGGTCGGGGATCTCTCCCTCACTACCGCTGTGCTGGACTGTGTGAACAGAGCCCAGGCCTAGGCTTGCAATAAAGAAACCTGCTGCTTTTACATTCGAGTGTCTCGGCTTCTGTGGCGGTTCTCTGGGTGACTCCTGGGTGACCGGGGGTCTTGGCTCCTGGTCAGGGGTCTTGGCACAACAACCTAAGACAGATGTAGGAAAAGAGAAAAGCCAACACATCCTAACAGAGATAGGTTCTGTACCTGTACCAGTCATAGGTTTATTTCTTACTATCTCTTTTGTCCCAGAAATAAATCCTTATTCCTTAAAATTTTCTTCATACATCTTAATGTAATAGCATAGTCACGACAGTATGGATGTTTATTTTTATCCTATTATACAATAATAGCTAAAAGAAGACCTGTTTTATCAACATGAACTGTGCAATAGTGTATGTGCCTATTTATTGGTTTATCTGGATAAAAAAGGCTTATAATTTTTATTCCAGAGAAGTCAAAACAATCATTTTTTTTAAAGATGTGCTATATCTTTTATACACAGTCAACAAGATCTCAACAGAATAATAGGATTCAAGGCTAGACAGATGTCTCAACAGTTAAAGGCACTTACTTGCAAAGCCCACAGATCTATGTTCAACTCCCCAGTATGCATGTATAGCCAGACACATGAAGTGGCACATACATATGGAGCTCGTTTCTAGTGGCAAAAGGCCCTGATGTGCCTATATTATTTCTCTTTCTCCCCCCATTTATCAAATAAATAAATAAAAATATTACAAAATATAGGATTTATTATAAATGATAACACAAAAGGAAGTTACATAGCCTGGGGCATGGGTTATAAAATGGTGAAACCGCAAATATGGAATCCACTGGAGCAAAGTGTCAACTTCACAGTTATTTTGCTCCCCATCTAGATTCTCAAACAGAATTTCAGTAACTTTCCCAGATCCAAGATGGGCCAAAGCCACATTTTCCAAAAGGTCATCCTATATCACAAAGTACTTCCCTATTTTCTAGATTTTCATAGTTTTAAATCTGTAATACATTAATTCCTTCCTTCCTTCCTGTTTCTGTCTTATCTAATCAAGCTGACTATAGTCTCCTTTGAGGGGAACATATGCCTGATGTAGACTCATATTTCCAAGTGTGCTTTCAAAGAAAAACAACCTGAATCTTGGGTTTCTCAATAAGATGTTCTTATTGTTCTGTTACCCAAACTGCCTCACTAGAAGATGGATCAGATAAGAATAGTACACTGTGGGCTGGAGAGATGGCTTAGCAGTTAAGTGCTTGCCTTTGAAGCCTAAGGACCCCGGTTTGAGGCTTGATTCCCCAGGACCCACGTTAGCCAAATGCACAAGGCTGCACATGCGTCTGGAGTTCATTTGCAGTGGCTGGAGGGCGTAGCATGCCCATTCTCTCTCTCTCTCTCTCCCCCTCCCTCTCTCTCTCTCTCTCTTTCTCTGCCTTTCTCTCTGTGTCTGTCGCTCTCAATTAAATAAATAAAAATTTAAAAAAAGACAAGTACACTGTGCACATACATGTAGATGTAGTTGAGGGTACAATCAGGCCACATTTCCTAGGTGAGGGATGTTCCAGTGTTGCTTGAACTATGATCCCCATACTTTATTGAGAGTCAGTCCCCAGACAGTCAGGGCATCTAGTGCCAGAAGGTGCTACATGGGCGACTGGGGGAAAATGACCAATATCTGTCGAAGCAATGCATGGTCTAACCTTCTTAGCAGCAAATAACTTGTTGTGATGCCCACACAAGTGCAGTGGTGGCACACAACCATGGTAGGGAACCAACTGCTCTCAATTTGGCTAACTGATCCCCTCACTGGTATGGGACCCATAGCTGGAGCTGGGAAACAAGTCAGAACCATATCCAAACATAAGCCCACTCTCCAATATCAAGCTACCATCAATTGTGGGCTACAAGAGGGCCTACACCTATTAAATTCTCTATTAAAAAAAAAGGGGGGTTATCTCATTTGTCCTGGTGCTAACTTACTCTCCGTTGGAGAATCTGTTTTTCTTTTTCAGATAGATGTAGAGCCTAAGGAGAGAGCCACCCCATCATACCTCAAATGGGCCCCGGCTGAAACTAAAAGAATTGGAGAAACAAGCAAGGGGGCTGTTTTCCTGATGAACTGGATACCAGCACAAGGGGGAAGGAGACCAGCACAGACAAAAATCAACTCCTACCAAATCAGAAAGCCAGAGCCTCAGAGGCCCCCAACACCTCATCACTGAAGCAGACCAAAAATGAACCCTACATGGCTCAGGGAAATTTTGCGGAAGAGGGGGCGGAAAGAATGTCAGAGCCACATGTTGGGTCATGATATGCAGAGACATTTAGCTTACCCATAACTGTGAACTAACTCCACAATGCATGACCTGTATACCTCAACAAGTAGGGGCCAAGGGGAGGGGGTAGGTCACGGATGAGCCTAATAATGGTACCAAACTGACTGTATTTGCTGAATACAAAACTAACTAATAAAGAAAAAAATCTTTTAAATAAAAAAATAAAAAAATAAATGTCCAAGACAAAAATAATACAGTATTTTGAAAATTAGACTAATTAATGTATAATATATAGGGTGCAGAAATACTATATTTGAACATCAATTTGAGGATTTGTTCTCATGAAATATGTGCAATAAAATAATTGAATGAAAAAAAAAACAATGGAAGCACACATTGTACTCTCAACACTTGGGGAGGCAGAGGCATGATGATTATGAGTTCAGAGTTCAAGAGAAGTCTTGACTACATAGTGAGTTTGAAGCCAGTTCTGTCTGAGCTCCATAGCAAGACTCAGACTGGGGGGGGGGGGGGGGGCGGGGAATAAAAGAGAGAAAGAGGAAGAGGAACAAAGATGGAGGGAGGGAGAGAAAGAGAGATAGAAGTAGGGAGGGAAGAAGAGAGAGACTAGCTAGCAATTTATTTATATTTATTGTTGTTGAGTTTTTTCCTGTTTTCTCTCTTTTTTTTTTTTTTTTTTTTTTTTTTTTTTTTTTTTTTTTTGAGGCAAGTCCAACAGACTGGCCTTTTATTTTACGTCAGAAAGCAAAAGAGAGAGAATTGGCATGCCAGAGACTCCAACCACTTGTAACCAAACTCCAAACGCATAAGCTACCTTGTGCCCATGTGCGACCTTGCACGCTTGCATCACCTTTGTGCATCTGGCTTATGTGGGACCTGGAGAGTCAAACATGTGTCCTTGGGCCGGGAGTGGTGGCGCACACCTTTAATCCCAGCACTCGGGAGGCAGAGGTACGAGGATCGCCTTGAGTTCGAGGCCACCCTGAGACTCCATAGTGAGTTCCAGGTCAGCCTGGGCTAGAGTGAGACCCCACCTCGAAAAACCAAAAACAAAACAAAACAAACATGGGTCCTTGGGCTTCCCAGGCAAGCACCTTAACTGCTAAGCAATCTCTCCAGCTCTTGTTTGTCTTTTAAGTGAGGGTCTCACTCTGTAGATCAGGTCAGCTTTGAACTTGCAGCAATCCTTCCAAGTGCAGGATTACAGCCATGTGCCACCATATCTGATCCCAGAAACGTTTTTGTTTGTTTGTTTGTTTGATTTTGAGGTAGGGTTTCACTCTAGTACAGGCTGATCTGGAATTCACTATTTAGTCTCAGGGTGGCCTCGAACTCACAGTGATCCTCCTACCTCTGCCTCCCAAGTGCTGGGATTAAAGGCATGTGCCATCATGCCCAGCTTGATCCCAGAAACTTTCTTACAGCACCTCTAAGGTGAGGCCCAAACTCTGCATTTTAAAAAAGACTCCATGTTTTCTTACTCTTTTTTATTATTATTATTTCTTAGCCTGGCTGTATTTCAGAACTACCTGAGGACATTTTAGCATCCCAGTGCCTAGGCCAAGCCTGGGATCAATTCTGTCATTATCTCTGGGGCTGGGTACATTGGCATGTCTTAGGTGTTCTGGATGGTTCTATGTGGTATAGTACTTGAGAAACTCTGCATAAGAGAAATGCTGCTCAATATCAGTGGCTCCCAAAACTGACTTGGAAACACCATGGTCCACTTTGCAAACCAACAGATACCCATGACAACCCTCAGACCTGCTGATTCAGAATCTCCAAGGAATCAGAATTCCAGGACTTTTATTGTTGCAAAAGTGTCCATAAGTGAAAAATCACTTTATTAACCTAAAAACGTTCAATAACAAAATATTCCCACATAAAACACACCAGAGAGATAGATCTTTCAGAGAATGAAAGCATGAACCATCATTTGGGCACTATACATGGTGATGTATGGGATGGTTCTTATCACCCAATGAGATAAATATCACTGGGCTGGAGAAATGGCGTAGCGGTTAAGGCACTTGCCTACAAAGCCAAAGGACCCAGGTTCCATCCCCAGGACCCATGTAAGCCAAATGCACAAAGGAGTGCACGCATCTAGAGTCCATTTGCAGCTGCTGCAGGCCCTCACACACCCATTCTCTCTCTCTCTCTTTCTTTCTCTCTCTCACCTTCTCTCTCTCTCTCTCTCTCTGTCTCTTAAAAAAAAGAAAGAAAACTAAAATATTTTTTTAAAGAGATGAATATCATTATCCCCCATTTTAGGAGAGAGAAAGCAGAGTGCTCCCTCTCACTGAGACAAGTCTACCATAGAGTCCAGTCTCTTTACAGAGGTAGTCCCCAGTGAATGGTCTCCTGCCCATAGCATCAGCATCCAATTGCTTGTTAGAAATGCACATTCTCAGGCTTCATTCTAGATGGCAAGGTCCTCTGAGGATGAGGCCCAGCCACCTATGTTTAGCCAGTGTTCTAGGTAATTTCTGTGCACTTTAAAGTCTGAAAACAACTGCTTTCTCACATATCTGTCCATATTCATCAATTGGTACAACAGTTAAAACCTAGGTTTACATCTTTGAAAATAATAGAACTAATGGTAAGGTTCCTGTGGTAGTTTGAATAGATGGCCCCCAATGTATTCAGTTTTTCATTTGTTTGTAGTTTGCATTCTACAGCCACCTGGCTGGAGGCAGTGTCACTGGGTGGATCTTAAAGTGTGGTGGTGGGTTTCAGATTTCAATCTAAAGATATGCAAAGTGTGCCTAGGAGGAGTTCCTGAAGTGTGCTGTGCTGTGTGGCTTTTTGGCTTGTGCTTCTCTCTCTCTGCTTGGTCCTGTGAAGGCAGGCCAGCTTCTTCTGCCATTATGGAACTTCCCCTGGATCTGTAAGCTTCAATAAATCCCTTCCTCCATAACTGTGCCTGGTCTGGATGTTCATGTCAGTGAACTTGAAGCTGTTTGCTACAGCTCCCTGCCCTAGCTCTATTTTCCTGAATGACAAAACAGCTGAAATAAAATTGAGCACATACCTTTTATTTCATCACAGCTAGCATCCTTCTCATTTCTAGCATTGTTTGATACCTTTGGATATTTGTGTGTCATCTTATTTCAGTACATGATTTTGCTCAAGCAGCATTCATAATATCCTCATGTCAATATTTAAAGCCCATAAGTTGATCCAAATCTGTGTATCATCTTAAATGGTTTGCTTGCTTACTTATTGGCTTGTTTTTGTGCTAGGGATTGGACCCAATGACTTGTCCATGCTAAGCATATCCCTGGTCTATACTCTTTTAATATTCACTGACAAGACTGGGAACTTGTAGCAGTCATTAATCAAGAAAGGAAACATGCTGAAAAGATGGCTTAGCAGTTAAGGTGCTTGCCTGCAAAGCATAAGGACTCAGATATGATTCCTCAGTACCTATGTAAAGCCAGATGCACTAGGTGACACATGCATCTGTAGTTCATTTGCAGTGGCTAGAGGCCCTAGTGTGTCTAAGTGCATGCTCTCTCTTCTCTTCTCCCCCAAACAGTCTTCATTTCTCAAATATGTAAATAAAAATAAATATCAAATAAAAATAAAGGAAACATTATAAAAACTAATGAGAGCTAAATCTAGCTGACAGAAAGGGCAGTTTGATTTAAAAGAAGTGTAAGTTCCTAATTGAGAGAAAAACATATATAAGAGCATTACTGTAGCAAAAATTTCCACATGAAAAAAAGAGACAGAAACAAAAAAAATGCTGGGATTAATAAAAGTGATAAGGAAGGAGCTAGTATTATTAGAAGATGGTGAACATCACAAAATATAAGGGTCTTAACTTTCTTATGAGCTCCTGGTTAAAATCTTTTTCCTCATTTTCTTAGTAGGCACTGACCTGTAACTCCCAGAACCAGCATGGGGCTGTCATCCACAATGAGCTTTTGATCAGAGAGACCTACAAGGTTTCCTAAAAGACAGACAGATTTCTGTCAGAGTACTTGATGACCCACCAAAGGTTAGTGGTAAGACCCTACTGCTGAAGATACCTTATGTGATTGACATGCAAATTAGAATGGCATGGCTGGAAGTTGGATGAGAGTCAGTCCCCAGACAGTCAGCGCATCTAGTGCCAGAAGGTGCTACATGGGCGACTGGGGGAAATTGACCAATATCTATCGAAGCAACGCATGGTCTAACCTACTTAGCAGCAAATAACTTATTGTGATGCCCACACAAGTGCAGTGGTGGCACACAGCCAACGTGGGGAACCAACTGCTCTCAATTTGGCTAACTGATCCCCTCACTGGTATGGGACCCATAGCTGGAGCTGGGAAACAAGTCAGAACCATATCCAAACATAAGCCCACTCTCCAGTATCAACCTACTATCAATTGTGGGCTACAAGAGGGCCTACACATATTAAATTCTCTATAAAAAAAAAAAATGTAAGGGTTATCTCATTTGTCCTGATGCTAACTTACTCTCCGTTGGAGAATCTGCTTCTCTTTTTCAGATAGATGTAGACCCTAAGGAGAGAGCCACCCCATCATACCTCAAAAGGGCTCCGGCTGAAACTAAGAAAACTTCGAGAAACAAGCAAGGGGGCTGTTTTTCCTGATGAACCAGACACCAGCACAAGGGGGAAGGAGATCAGCATAGAGAAAAATCAACTCCTACCAAATCAGAGAGCCAGGGCCTCAGAGGCCCTCAACACCTCATCACTGAAGCCGACCAAAAATGAACCCAACATGGCTCAGGGAAATTTTGCGGAAGAGGGGGCGGAAAGAATGTCAGAGTCACATGTTGGGTCATGATATGCAGAGACATTTAGCTTACCCATAACTGTGGGCTAACTCCACAATGCATGACCCGTATACCTCAACAAGGAGGGGCCAAGGGGAGGGGGTAGGTCACGGATGAGCCTAATAATGGTACCAAAATGACTGTATTTGCTGAATACAGAACTGACTAATAAAAAAAAATAAAATAAAATAAAATAAAATAAAATAAAAAGCACACAAGGGACATAGCAGGTTTAAAGTCTATTTTTACTGCTGTGTAAAGTCTTTCCTTACACTGATTCCTCTTGGGCAAAGACAGCCATGGAAAACAAAGCATAACATCCATGGTAGTGTGTTTCCCTGGAGCTCCAGCTCACACATGAGTTAAACTCTTTTGAGATATAGGGACTTTCCAGAGGTATGGTTTCACTCCATCCTGTGTGCACACTTGGGAACCTCCAGTGCATATAATAATGGTTTCTATACTGCTTATAATAAAATAAAAACTATTACTTTCTGAATTGGTTTACTGGAGCTGAAATAACAAATTATCCAAAATGGCAGAGCTTGAGACAATGGAAATGCATTATTTCAGATTACTGGAGGCTTAAAGTTTGAAATTAAGGCACCAGTAGACCCATGCTTTCTCTGTATGGAACATCTTTCCTATTGCTCCTTGGTTTGTAGGTTCATCTTTTGTTGGGGGGTTGCCTGAGACACTCCCTATGTCTGTCTCTCTATGCTCAAACTCACATCTTCAAAAGATTCCAAACCTGGTTTAGTGGCATACGCCTTTAATCCCAGCACTCAGGAAGCAGAAATAGGAATTACCAAGAGTTCAAGGTCAGCCTGGGACTACACAGTGAATTCAAGGTCAGCCTGGGCTAGAGGGAGACCCTACCTTGAAACAAAATGAACATCCAAATGATGACAGTCACTGAATTAGTGCCCACCTAATCTAATATGATGCCATCTGAAAACAGCCTGTTTCCAAATAAAGTTATATTCACAGGTACCAAGAACATGGCTTTTATGGAGACAGTTTTTAACCTAGTATAACTTCTAGTATCTTTACACATAGCTAAAGGCTGGGGATATAGCTCAATGGCTGGTAGTGCTTGCTTGCAAAGCTTGCTGGTCTGGATTCAATTCCCCAGTATCTATATAAAGCCAGACATACAAAGTGGCACATACATCATAGTTTACTTGCAGTAGCAAAAGGCCCTAGCTTACCCATGCTATCTCTGTCTCTCTTTCTGTCTCTCATTCTCTCTATGTGTCAAATAAATATAATTAAAAAACATGGATAAGCAAGTTTTCATATTCAAATTTTGGAGGGTTTGCTTCTAAGAAGTTTTGTCAATAGAATAAACTGGTTTCTCTCACAACATCATTCATATGATTAACCTTATCTCAAACCTACAGCCAGCTAGTCTAGTTTCCTATAATTCTACTTTAAAATGGTAAGTTATTTTTACCAAGATAGCAGACCAAATCTTCCATTTATTAGTAAGTCAAACAGAGCTTTGCAAATTGCTTATTTTTAGCCGCAGAACAGACTAGAGAAATTATTTTTCAGCTGTCAGGTAATCATTACACACCTACTTATACAATAATGTCTTATCAGGCTACTGAAAAATTTTAGGTTCCCACAAAGTGCTTCTGGGCAACCAATTACTGTAATGTAGAGTGGGTTCTCCAAGGTTTTCTGAGATGCAGTTCTAAAATGGGAGTGGAAAATCAATGCGGCCTGCATACACTGGCTACGTAATTATAAACTCATGAAATTATAACTCTTTCCAGGAAACAAATATGTCATAGTATCTTTTTACAAATGATAAAATGTACATATGTTGCTCTATGTGGATTTTTCAGCAAAAGGATGTAAATTACCTGAAACTTTTTTCTGCAGTTAATATTTGAATATGAACAAGTAATACAATGACCAGAAGACAAGGGCACGCCACCCCAAAGGAAGTATATTTGGCATCTCTATAATGAAGGAAGAATAAAACTTTTGTTACTTTTTCTTACTTTAAGAAAAAAGGGGGACTTCCGGCCAAGATGGCGACCACCTAGCTGCGCTGCAAATCCCGGGCAAAGAAAGATGTAGATCCTAAGGAGAGAGCCACCCCATCATACCTCAAAAGGGCCCCGGCTGAAACTAAGAAAAATTGGAGAAACAAGCAAGGGCGCTGTTTTCCTGATGAACTGGATACCAGCACAAGGGGGAAGGAGACCAGCACAGACAAAAATCAACTCCTACCAAATCAGAAAGCCAGAGCCTCAGAGCCCCCCAACACCTCATCACTGAAGCAGACCCAACATGGCTCAGGGAAATTTTGCGGAAGAGGGGGCGGAAAGAATGTCAGAGCCACATGTTGGGTCATGATATGCAGAGACATTTAGCTTACCCATAACTGTGGGCTAACTCCACAATGCATGACCCTTATACCTCAACAAGGAGGGGCGAAGGGGAGGGGGTAGGTCATGGATGAGCCTAATAATGGTACCAAACTGACTGTAAAAAAATAAATAAATAAAATAAAAAATAAAAATAAATAAAAAAAAGGAAGCCAGTCATGGTGGTGCATACCTGTCATCTCAGCATGCAAGAGATTGAGGTAAGAGAAATTCAAGACCAGCCTAAGCTACATGAGACTCCATCTTAAAACAACAAAAAAGAAAGGAAATATAGTAACTACATGAGGATATGAGGCTAAAGAAAAAGGAGTATTTTGCTCTATTTTCACTGTGAAATTATTCCATGTTAGTTTCAATTCTGTTTTAACATACTCTTATCTACTTCTCATTGTAAAAAGGAACATAAACAGAGATATGTTCTAGCAGCTCAAAGAAGATTCCCTTGCAGCACTCTTTCTGTACCCAGTGCCTCACCCCAGTGCTCCAGGATGCCTTACACCACTCAGTAGTCACTTTCACCCTCTCTGCATGATTGCACAAGGCACAAGGTGTTAGCTCAATAAGTAAGGTAAGTCAGAGATTCTCAGACAATGTTACTGGAAAAGGCAAAATGGTGTTTAAGGTTGTGTCTGACAAAAACATGATGCTAAGCATGAAAATTAAGTTTCTTAGATATTGTCTATATGGCCATGACTTGATCCCTAATCCATTCTGTTACTTATTTTCCTATAACATGAAGAAAGGGGTAGAGTCCCTTTTGGTTCATAATTTGCAAGCTTTTTGTAAAACTCTGTAATAACCATCCCTTTTCCATTTAAATACCAGGCCAACTTCCAAAGAATAACTATATCATTGACTGCACTTACTACAAAAAAAATTAAATTTAAAACCAACAAAAGATGCTTATATGCTTGGAGCTTTTAAGCACTAAGTATGAAAATCTTAAACAATTAAAAATTACTTCTAAAATCTAAATAATCCATGAGTCTCATACCAGTATAAATTATAGAATATATATACCTGGACATTGAAGAAAATCTATGTAATAGAATCCCCAAGATGCTACTAAAATGCCATTTAAGAGTAAATTTTAGCTGAGCATAGTGGTGTATGCTCTGTTGTCTCAGCACTTAGGAGGCTGAGCCAACAGAGCCTCTTAAACTCAGGAGTTCAAGATTCCTTGGGTAACACAGCAAGAGCCTGTCTCAAAAGAAAAAGCAACAACCAAAAGTAAAATCCAAAAACAACCAGCAACAACCAAAAGGCAGCAAGAGTAAATTTACAACATTAAACACTTAGAGAAAAGAATAATTATTTATAAAAAGAAAACATTGTACAAAGAAAACCAGAGCTTTTGTTTGTTTTTTGAGATATGGTCTTCCTAAGTAGCCTTGTCTAGCCTGGAACTTTCTAGGTAGACAAAACAGGCCTTAAACTTGCAACAATCCTATGATTCTTTTGTCTCTGTCTCTGGAGTGCTGGGATAAAGCTATGTACCACCATCTCTGTCATTAGAATTATTATATAAGTAGAAAAAAGTTACAAGGGTAGGAGAAGAAATCATTGAACATATACAGAAATAAAGAAAAATCAAGCTGATTCTTAAAATATATATATTATATATTATTTATTTTGTAATAATATATTATAATATTTATATTTCATATATGTGATATATATGTACATATATATATATATGAATGACAAACTAAAGATTCATCAAGTAGAAGAGCAAAGGCATAAATAAAGCAAGATAGAAAGGAAATAGGAGACACACTGATCCAAAATAAGTATCCTTTAGAAACCATAAAAAGATTTAGAGCTGGGCCAGGGCTGTAGCTTATATGTAAGAGCCACATGCTTCACATGTACAAGGCACCAGATTCAATCCCCCCACTCTCCTCCTCCTCTACACAAAGATTTGAAACAAACATAGCAAAATACCACCATATGTTAAATCTACACATGGATAACTTTTATAACATTTTATATAATCTTGGTATGTTTTAAATTACAAAAATTTTTATCCAAGGTCAATTACTCAAAATTCCTTTATAACACACAATTGAAAACTGATTTAGCAGTGACTCTAAAATACCTTGGAAAGGAAATACAACTGAACATGAGCCAGCCTCAGAAAAGGATGAACTTATTACATTAGGTAAGTGTAAGGCTCATTATCTAGTTTTCATTTTTCCTGTTTTTATTCACTGTAGATTTTTATAGCAGAGAAAATAGTATGTCCTCTCAGAACCCAAACTGGACTTTCTTCTAGATCTAGACACACAGTTAAGTGAAAAGGAAAAAGTCACTCAACATCCTAACATTTAGATAAACTTCTTCCTTTGTTTTTTTCATTTGGTGGAAATTTGCTGTGTTACCGGTACACACATTGGGACAAATATCAAGTACACAGACAACACAGGCTCCTACAAGAGCACTTTTGTGGAGTAGTATCTTGGGGAATTTGTAGTCCAGGGATTAGAAGACTCATCCTATAAAGCAGAGAGTGGAGGACTGCTCTTATGGATCCTGACAACTCCCTGTGTCATAAGTAGATGTGGAAACCAGTAATATGGGCAAAAGCCACCAAAGACATAGCCACAGATCCTTTACACATTGGCACTTTATCTCCTTGATTATATCACAATTGACATTTACAGAGTGCTTTCCATGGTCAAACGTTTGTCACTGTTCTGGTGTTTGCTTCTTTGTTAGAAGAGAACAAATCACAGAGGCATCAGTAAACTGTCCAAGGTTCACAGCTATTAACTGGCAGATTTGGGATTTGAGTTTAGGTCTGGCTAATCTTAACTACATTCTCATTGTCTAAGCTTTTCTGTCACCAAACTACATATTTGTCCTGGAGTTGGAGATAAAAGACCCAATGGGTCACATTTGTTAGCATTGCACATGGTTGTTCTTTTGTATTTTTTTAATTTAATGAGAGGTAGTATTTCCTCAAGAACATAATTTGTCCAAAGCTGTAACTGCACTGTGGAATACAAACCAACACCAGTCAGGGCCATGAAGATGTTTATTCCTGTCCTCTTGTATCAAGATCCTACATCAAGGCCTCTGTGCATCTGTTAGGTCCACTACCTGAAAAACTTATTCCACTCACATCTTATCTGCCCACTCCTCATAATTCAAACTTTAACTTAATATTTCATGAAGGTTGATATCCCTGGCTTTTTCAAAAAAAGCTTGAGTTCAATATTCAGTACCAAAGAAAGTATCTTCCCTGACATCCCAGACTGGAGTAGATCTCCCATAAAATGCTCTGAGGGCAACACATACTTCTTACTTGGCATTCTTAGTTATATAATTTACAAGAGTTAGTAATTATTTGCATTGTGCCTGGAACTCCTTAAAGACAAGTTTCATGAGAGCAGGAACTCCACCATAGATTTTACACATCTATATCACTATGCATTGCCCATGGCAAATCCTCAATTCACATTTTCTGTATGAAGGAGAGTTAAGAATGCAAACAGGATGTCTGAGAAATTTGACTTCTTTCTATTCTGCCATAAATGCCTAGTGTCAGGTTTCTATTTTCTTAAATTCCATAAGCCTGAGTTTGTAGGAGCTTCCCATGGGAATAATCAAGTCCACCTGCATCCAACTCTTTTTCTATTTCACTAGGGCAAAAAAAGATTTCAACAAAATATGGACCCTTGATACACTGCTACTCAGAATGGCTTATAAACATTCAAGCCTCTCACTAGGGCACTGCTTTTATGCTCTTTACTATGTGTCTTTATTTTGTAATACATATTCACTGGAATGTAAGAATTTTTACTAATGAAGAAGAAAACAACTGCAGTTTGGGACACCAAGGGAATAATTTGTGATTTTTTTCATGTGTATGTGTGATTCAAACTAGTTAACCTTATCAAAAACATTCTGCAACTTCCTATTCAATTATAATTATTCTGATAAGAGTTCACTCTGCCTTCAAAATGTGGCACCCATAGATTTTCAAAGGCATTATATAATGAAAGGATGGTTTTATAATTAGAATTAAAATAGAAAAGATATTCTATTATAAAGTAGTTAATTAGTTCTATACATAGAAGTGTCATTAATGCTACTTTAATTTTTTTAATTTATAGCTGAAAATATCTTTTATGTCTATGGATATTATCTTGACTATTAACAGATGAAATAATTCCTTGGATAGTTAATTGGGAGAAAATCATACACCAGAAAGAAAATAAACAGGTCTTTCTACTCAAAAAGCTTACCAACAGAGCTTAGGAAAAGAACTCATGCTGACAGCAGCTGTCATTTTTTCATTTTTCCTTACTCTTAGCAGTAGGATGCCCTGACCTCTATCAACTGGTAATGGGCCAATATATTTTCTTTAGGCTACAAAATTACGGCCACTTGTAATCTTTGCAAAGCCATTAAGGCAGCTGATGTATTATACATGTTGATGGGCCTAGAGCAATTTTGCTTCAGTCCCAAGAGAAAGCAAAATTTATTTAGGCCCCAAAGAATTTTTTCCCTATAATTGAAAGAGAATTAAGTCATGAGATCTGAGACCTTCCTGAAGTCACAATGATTACAATATGGCACAGGAGCATATGTCTGCATAAGCCTACCTGGGAAAAATCATGTATATCACCAAGCTCATGGAGGATATGCTAAATGAGCAGATGTCAGTTGGTGGATGAAAAGTACAGTTAGGAGATAGACTTGGAAAAACTCATGATATGGGTGAGGAAGAAGAAAATATTTTCTGTTTGTTTAATAGATTATGTAGCTCTTTTATTTTCTGAATTCTGGAAGAATTGTGTGTTGAAAAGAAAGGAAAGGGCCAGAGAGGATGAAGGTAGCTCTTTAAAACACCTTGGCAAGGATGCAACCACATATTGCCTTTTTTTTTTTTTTTTGCCAGGATGATGACAGGTTTCAGCTTCATTACTCTTGTCCATGAAACGTCACATTTTCTCCAGAAGCAGACAAATTTACATGTAGGCATAAGCTAAGCATATGAACTATGCCATGTGTTTACCATGTGCAAGACAGCAACATATTTCAAACATAGTACTCTGGAAACCAGTCTGCTCTCCTGTAATGAATATTACACAATTCAACTTCTATGGAGAACAAAGAAGTATTAAAAATAACCACAAGCAAATGGTTGAAAAAAGTAGGGCATCCTTTGAAGGCACTTGGTCTTCTTTGAAAGAATGGAAATTGTATCTTAGAATATTTGAGACTTACCTGAACTAATTATATCTACCAGTTACGGCTTACTAAAAACAGCTGCTAAGGGAGTTATGACTGCAAATGGGAAACTGGGTAAGTGCTGGAGTTAAAACATTTGCATTCTAGTTCCTCTGCCATTATGATTGTCTTTATAGAGCTCCTAGACCATGGTGGATAAGAGCACAAATTTTTCTATCAAACTTCCTGGCTCCAGATCTGGAGCCAGATAGTTCAAGCATCTGTACTTCAATTTCTTCACTGCAAAATGAGGATAACAAAGAAAATATTGCTTCACATAGATTAAATGTATGCACTAGTGCTCAGTATACAGTAAATGCCATATATGTGACAGTTATTAATCGAATGATGATTGCTTCTTTGATTATTCCTCAGTCTAGTTACCAGTAATGACCCTATCAGGTCATATATTTAAGAAGGTAAATGTTGAGTAAGACAGGAAATCCCAAGAGAAAGCTGCTAATTGTTAATTTTTAAAATATAAAATTTTCACAGTGATATAAAACAGGGACACAGAAAGCCATCGTATTTCAACAGCATTAAGGCAAATGTTTCATTTACTGGAAAAAATATGCTAATGGCAATGAAGCACTACCGGTTTTTATTAATAAGAAGCAGCAGCCAACTCTTCCAAACAATAGCATTAAAGCACAGGCCACAGTTATGTATCCCTAAGATAAGCCTCAGTCAAGGACCCTTGGTTAATAGAGAGCAAAAAAAAAAGTGCCTCACAATATAGTAATTAAGAACTAAGGAAATTAGCTCCCCAGGATTCTATTACACCAACCATCACAAAAAAATTTTTTCCAGCCATACTTTTGTTGAGGATTTAAAATACTTTGTGAAAATATCTGGGCTCTTGCATTAGTAACTAAGAAAACTGAGTTCTTCTTCTGATCCAATTCATTATTTTAAAATGAAAATATTTTGAAATGGGCAGCAGCTCAAACCCACAGAACCCAAAGGACAATGTTTCCTGTATTGACTCTATTTGCAATCACAGAGTGATTTCTAAATAAGAAGATCCTGGGACTAAGTCTCACTACCATCATTGAAATTCAGTTCAATAACGTATTAAATGACCATATATTACATTTGTTTTATAGGTCTAGATATCATTCTGAAGTTTAAAAAAATTGTTTATGCTGTATATAGTAGGGCATGCCTGTAATCTCTGCACTTGGGAGGTAGAGGCAGGAAGAACAAGAGTTTAAGGGTACATCGTGAGTTGGTGGCCAGCATGGGATATGGAGCAAGACTTTGTGTCAAAAAAAAAAAAAGTCAGTACTTAAGGGCTAATGATTAAAACATAGCAGAATTGGGCTGGGGAAATGGCTTAGCAGTTAAGGCATTTGCCTGTGAAGCCAAAGGACCTAGGTTTGATTCCCCAGGACCCACATAAGCCAGATGCACAGGGGGCGCATATGTGTCTGGAGTTCGTTTACAGTGGCTGGAGGCCCTGGCGTGCCCATTCTCTCTCCCTCTCTCTCTCTCTCTCTCTCTCTCTCTCTCTCTCTCTCTCTCTCTCAAAGAGATAAAGAAATAAAATATTTTTCAAAAAATAGTAGAATTTAAGCTGGGGTGTTGGAAGGAGGCAAGATGATGTAAGATTCAAGTCTAGCCTGGGTTACATGGCGAGACCTGTATCAAAATAATAACATACAATAACAAAAATAACTGAATTTACAGTTTTTAAGTAATTGTTCACCTCTGATGAGGATATATTGACAAATATGCATTTTTAAATCATTCTAGTATTTGAACTAGTTCACTGATATTAAGTCATGGCTAAACTCAGAGAATGGACTTGAGAAAAACAGAAAGACAGAGACAGAAAAAGCTTTAGTAAGCCAGCCATGGTGGTACATGCTTATAGTCCCAGCACTACGGCAGGAAGATCATGAATTCAAGTGAGACACTTTCAGAAAGAGAGAGACAGAGACCACATAGTAATGGTGGCCACTACTTACATTTTATCTCATAAATATCCAAAATGAAAGATGCACTAACAAGCTACCTTTTAAAAAGACAGGTCTCTTAGGAAACCTTGTCTTTTAGGAAACCTTGTACCTCAAAAGGGCCCCAGCTGAAACTGAGAAAAATTGGTGAAACAAGCAAGGGTGCTGTTTTCCTGGTGAACCGGATACCAGCACAAGGGGGAAGGAGATCAGCATAGAGAAAAATCAACTCCTACCAAATCAGAGAGCCAGAGCCTCAGAGGCCCCCAATACCTCATCACTGAAGCAAACCAAAAATGAACCCAACATGGCTCAGGGAAATTTTGCGGAAGAGGGGGCGGAAAGAATGTCAGAGCCACATGTTGGGTCATGATAAGCAGAGACATTTATCTTACCCACAACTGTGGGCTAACTCCACAATGCATGACCCATATACCTCCACAAGGAGGGGCCAAGGGGAGGGGGTAGGTCACGGATGAGCCTAATAATGGTACCAAACGGACTGTATTTGCTGAATACAAAACTAATTAATAAAGGAAAAAAAGAGAAAAAAATAAAAATAAAAAGATAGGTCTCTCAATGTAGTGGCCAGCTCTCTACTAAAGCATGTCACAGAACTCAGTGCACATCAAAGCTTAGCTTTTCTTTTCTTCTTAATGGCTTACTCTTCTTGTTCTAGAGAAAGAACTGGGTTTTTCTATGGTAATGCAGCTTGGGAAATCAATAAGGACACTCAATATCCAGGCTAAGCAAACGAAGACTAACCCCAGTGTTCATCTTTTCTGCTCAATAAATGCAGAGGCACACTGATAGTTTCCTAGCTATTTTTGTACTCCCTATAGCTCAAAACAATTATTTTTGTACCATTCAAGTATATGCACTGAAATTTGAGAAAAAAACTCATAAGGTAGTTATTAAGTAAAGAGATACTTTTTTAAAGTAGAAAAAGCAGAATGCAGTCACTAAACAATGAACTATATCTTAGATAAGCTCAATTCTATCATTAATAAAAACTGATAATTTTTTTTACTTAAGAAAGGAGTTAATATTGTAACACACTATTAAATTATTACTGAGAATGTTTTTATCAAATAAAACTCACTTAAGACATTTAAAATATAATCTCTTTAACAAATTGTGCACCTTTTGAGTTGTTTATTGGTTAGGAATGATGATGTTTAATTTCATGAGAACTACAATGTAGGGAAACATCTGTTGTCCTGATAGTCACCATATTTAACTTTTCCTAAGTAATTTCTTACAGCTGTCTTTAGGGTTATCTCCCCACCCCCACCTTATCATTGACACATTCATTATGGAAAACAAAAAGGTGGGATCTTTTTAAAGGCACCCCCCCCCTTTTTAGGAAAGAACAAATGAGCAGGAAATCTGACTTAGGAAAAGAAATGTCAAAGGTATTTACAGACTCTGCTAGTAGTGGAGGTGTCTGTGGGAAGATGGCTTGTATAAGATAAAAATCATTCAGGGGCCCCAGCCCCACAGAGGAGAAAGATGGATGCGAGCAATAGGCCAAAAATTTCTCTGTAAAAAAAAATTAGGCTTTCCTCCCTGCCTCTAAATCAACTTCCCTATTATTCTGTTTCCAGGAATGGCAAAGGTCATTTCAGTTTGCCTTTAAAGTATTTTTAATGTAAATTACAACACATTTAATCAGAGTAAAAGGTTCCTCTAGAGTCACAATAACCTCTTTCACCCATAAGTAGCTACTTTCTTTTCTGACACCTGCTCCTTACTACACAGCACTCTCTGATTCCTTCACCCATTTCCAGACTTCCACCTTGACCCACATTCATTTGATTTCTTATCCATCTATCTACTGCCCTTGTGAACAAAACCAAGACTGAAACCGTTATTCCTGGGGAGAATCAAATATAACCAAGCCATAAACAGAAACCAGTTAATTGCCAGACCAAAGTCAACACTGTATAATGGGTATCTTAAGATTTAGGACTCTAACCAAAAAATAATTGAAATGCTCATATATAGTAGCTCAGAAATAATTTGAACTATTAACAACAGACATCCAGTGGACATTGTTTTTAGTCATTATCATAAGAAAGAAAATACCAAAAATACTACCAGAAATAATGGTAGTAATGACTACTCATGGTCTTTCACTGAGGTAAAATAAATCATGCTTCCACAATGAAGTATGTTTTTACTTTTGACCCTAAGAAACCTTCTCTATTGATACATGTTCCTATTATGCAAAAACAATTTACTGTTCCTCTGCTAGTGTTCTCTAAAACTTCTGCTGGGGCTATTTTCCTGACATGCTCATTCAGGGGAAAATAAAGTAAGCTTTGAGCAGATGTGTATTATTACCAATATGGCCTAAGACAATTAACATAACAAATTACCCAAAGACATATTAAATTTCAGAGACATTCCTAAAGGGTCTTTGAGAACACCACCACTTTAGTCTAATTATTAAATATTACAAAGTAGCAATTTTCATATTCCCTAATGAATTAAATATGTATACAAAATAGAATGATAAAATGTTTCAACTTTTGTGCTTTATGCTTTATACAGCCCAGAACATATGGGAGATAATATGGCACTAGAGTTAGCTCTGTAATTAGACGATCTAGGTTTAAATTGTAGCCCTAGTTTTCTTACTGCATTACTTTGAATGAGCTATGCAACCTCTCTGTGCCTTAGTTTCTGTAAAGTAGGGTAGCAATTGTATTCATAATCACAAATCTCTTTGAGGGCAGAAAATATGTGTATGTGTGTGTGCACACGTGTGCTACCATATCATTTAGCAATAATTATCAGTTATTATCATTATTAGTATTGTATGTTGAGCTTATCTAAGTGGAGCATGGACACCAGCCCTTTCACTCTGGCCACTATGCATTCATCCCACGCTGCAGGCGAGTACAAGTGGTATCATATCATACACACACAAAAACAAAAAAAATAACACCAATAACAACCTTAGAGGCTTTTAGGGAAGATATTATGTACTAGGCTGTTGTCCCCTAATAATTGCTATGTTGACATGCTAACCTCCAGTACTTTAAAATGTAATTGTATTTAGAGCGTGTGTATGGAAGTCAGAGGACAAACTTTGGCATCAGTTCTCATCTTCTGTCTTATCTAAGACAGAGTCCCTTTATTGTTCACTCCTGTGTATGCCAGGCTAGATGACATGCAAGCTTCCAGGATTATCCTATCTCCACCTCCCATCTCATCATAGGAATGTTAGGATTATAGACACGCTACTGCATCAGGCTTTTTATGTGGGCCTGGGGTTCTGAATTCAGGTACTCACACTTGCACAGCAAATGCCCATCTCTCTAGACAAACAATATAATTTGACTATTGATAATAGAGTTTAACTTCAACAAAAAGCTTTATAACAGTAACATATATAATTATAAAAATGGCTTTGTGGGCTTTTTTATGGGAAAATAAAATGTTCACAATATGCTATAGTGTCTTCTAAAAGACAAAAATCAGTGCTGGAGAGAGGCTTAGTAGCGAAGATGCTTGCCAGTGAAGCCTAAGGACCCAGGTTTGATTCCTCAGTACCCACATACACCAGATGCACAAGGTAGCACATGCATCTGGAGTTCATTTACAGTATCTAGAGGCCCTGGAGTGCCCATTCTCCCTCCCTCCCTCCCTCCCTCCCTCCCTCTCTCCCTCTCTCTCTCTCTCTCTCTCTCTGCCTCTTTCTCTCTCAAATAAATAATTTTTTTAAAAAAATTAAAGTAAAAACAACATCATATTGCAAATATATATTACTATGTAAAAAGATAAAAGTACTAAAAGGAAATATAACAAAATGAAAGCAAAGTTTATGTCTCCATAATGAATTTAAGGATGAGTTTTCTTTTCTTGCTATACTTTTCTCTGCTTACATGTTTTCTAAATTGAGTATGTATTACTGGGCACAGTGACACGTACTTGTATTCTCAGCATTTAGAGGCAGTGCTGAGGCAGGAGGATCATGAATTGCAGGCCAACTTGGGCTACATAGTGAGTTTTGGGCTAGCCTAATCTACATAGTAAGACCCTGTCTCAAAAAAACCATGGGCTCAAGCCAGGCATGGTAGTGCACGCCTTTAATCCCGGCACTTAGGAGGCAGAGGTAGGAGGATTGCTGCGAGTTTGAGGCCACCCTGAGAATACAGAGTGAATTCCAGGCCAGCCTGGGCTAGAGTGAGACCCTACCTTGAAAAAAAAAAAGACATGGGCTGGGTCTACAGCTCTGTGTAGTACTACCATAGCATATGCAAAGCTGTGCGTTTTATCCTAATTCTGCAAAAACAAAAGGAATATATATCAAATTTATAATCTGTAAAAGAAGCCAACTATGAGCAAATAATGCATTTCTAAAATATTTGATTTGTTTATTTTGAGAGAGAGAGAGAGAGAGGCAGATAGAGAGAGAGAATGGGCGTGTCAGGGCCTCCAAACACATGCGCTAATATGTGCATCTGGCTTATGTGAATACTGGGGAACCAAACCTGGGTCCTTAGGCTTTGTAGGCAGGCACTTTAACCACTAAGCCATCTCTTCAGCCCACAGATAATATTTTTATTCAGATAGCTTATCATTTAATTCAGAGAAAAGAGATTATTCTGAACACTATTCAGGGGAAAAAACATAAACTAGGTTAAAATTTACTGCACAAAACAGTGAGCCAAAAGAAGCCATATTTAGGATGCTTTTAATCTGTTATATCTTAAGGTTACATTACCAGTAAGTAGACTGGGGGAGGGAACTCATCCTGTTTTACCTATAGCTGAAATTGTTTTTTTAACTGTGTGTTAAACTTTAAGACCTTACCCATCATAGACTGTATCCTGAAATATCCCCATAAACCTAATGATCTTACATTTTACCTGGGAAAAGTCTTTAACACATGAATGCAAAGTCATATACCTACCTGGGACCCAAGAATGTTGTCTTTTGGTTATCAATTCTATTTTTTTTTTTCATTTGGTGGTGGTTTTGAACAGAATCTCATGTAGCCCAGCCTTGTCCTTGAACTTCTGATCTTCCTATATACACCTCCCGAGTTCTGGGATTGCAGGTGAGAGTGGTTTTATGTGATGCAAGGGATCAAATTCAAACACTCTAGGGAGATACATCACCAGCCCTTAGTGTTAATACTAAAGCTAAATTTCATAAATTATTTTCTATGTCATAATCTAACAAATACTTACTGCTCTATGAATTATACAAAACCTTAGTCCAATAATTTCTATAGTATGCTAAGAATTCTATTTCTAATAACTAGAGATAATTTTTTCTACAAGTGGATAATAAACTACTTTAATAGATTATAAAATATTGTTAAAAGCTCAGAATTAGCCAAATGTAGTGGTACATAACTATAGTCCCAGCACTTGTGAGGCAGAGGCAGGGTGATTGTGAGTTCAAGGCAAGACTAGGATACACATGAGACCCTATCTCAAAAACAAATTTAAAAAAAAACTATACATTAGAAGAATCACTAAAAATTGACATCATGACCAGTAGTACTTAAAGAGTCCCATCTCAACAAAGGAAAAATGCACTTACTTTAATTTCCACCATTTTTTCTCCATGTTCAATGTGTCTCTCTATATAGTCAGAGGACAGCAACTCACTGTAACAACAAAAAGAAATAATAATTAAAGAGGGCCTTGGGGCTGAAGATGTAGCTCATGGGAAGAGTGTTTGCCTACTATCATGCTCCTGACTAGCATGCTCCTGGCCCTGGCTGTGTTCTCCAGTACTGTGGAAAAGAAGAGGACTCCAGAAAAGCAAAACATTGAAAAATTCAGATCAAGTTCATACATCTCTACTTTAACAATATTTTAAGCCAGATTTTTAAAAAGTCAACATTATACAGAAAATGACACACTTGTACAGAAAAAAAGAGACATAGACAGACAACCCTCCCAGTGCTTATAAAAGGACAGGAGGTTGAATTGCCTGTACCACGTGTTATCTGGTTGTCTAACATAGCTGACCACTCTTGTTCAGCCATCAGGTCTAGAACCTACATGAGCAACACCATTATTTTAAACTATTTTATTTTTAACTAGCTTTTGATTAGAAAGATTTTGGGTTTTTTTTTTTTTTTTTTTTTGATTGTTGTTTGTTTGGTTGGTTTTGGTTTTTTCGAGGTATGGTCTCACTCTAGCCCAGGCTGACCTGTGTTGCAGTCAGGTTCACATTGCTGGCAGAAAACACCCAACCAAGAGCAGCTTGTGGGGGAAGAAAGGGTTTATTTCGGCTTACAGACTTGTGGGAAGCTCCATAATGGCAGGAGAAAACAATGGCATAAGCAGAGGATGGACATCACCACTTGGCCAACATCATGTGAACAACAACAGGAGTGTGTGCCAAACACTGGCAAGAGGAAGCTGGCTATGACACCCATAAGCCTGCCCCCAACTACTGCCTCCGGGGTGCTTTAATTCCCAAATTAACATCAGCTGGGAACCTAGCATTCAGAACACCTAAGTTTATGGGGGAGACCTGAAAAAAAAAGTTTTGTAGGTCAACAAGCCAAAGTTGTTGCAATCATGCAAAAATAAGATTCTGAGCACACAGGCCCGTCATGTTAAGCTTGCCTATAGCTGTTTAACTTGTAAACAAAATGTGCAACCAAGTCCTACATTAATATAGATACCTTAATGCTACACTACCTGATTCTTATATTACCCTTAATAAACTAATTATAGTCTAAATCCATGCTTTACTTATTTTTGGACTTCATTTTCCTACTGACTTCATGTTACACAAAACACAACTAAAATTCACGATCAAGACATGTATCAACTTCTTATTGGAAATTCCAGGGCAACTATAATGTGACTTTACAGTCAATAGTCAGTTCTGTTAGATAAATAAAGTTGAGATGTATGCAATATGGGCAAACATTTTAAGTCATTTTAAGTATAGATGATTAGCTAGCAAGCAAAAAATTTGTTACATGTAGGCAGAATTTATAGAATGTTCATATGTCCTAAGTAAGAAAACTGTATATGCAGCCGGGCATGGTGGTGCACGCCTTTAATCCCAGCACTCGGGAGGCAGAGGTAGGAGGATCGCCATGAGTTCAAGGCCACCCTGAGATGACAGAGTTAATTCCAGGTCAGCCTGGACCAGAGTGAGACCCTGCCTTGAAAAACCAAAAAAAAAAAAAAAAGAAAAAAAAGAAAACTGTATATGCTGTCCATGAATAGAAAGTGGTACATAATTAAGAGATAGCTAATATTACCTAGGTACCTAGATAATAATGTTCATTATATATTAAATATGAACATTAAATGTCTCTTATATACTAAGTGTATGTTTATAATTAATATTCATGAGATGATAATTTGACAACCCACTGGTGCTACCCTGGGTTTCTTGTGATCATGGTATCTTCCCTGCCAGCTAAGTATTATCCAGTGTTTCTCCACTTGAATCTTACTGTAAGATTTTGAGCTAGGTAATTCTTTGTCTTAGAAGGCTACCTTGTGTATTACAAACACTGAGCTAAGCTTCTACCCAACTGATGCTAATATGCCTCTTGCACACAACAGGCACAACAATCAAAAATGTCTCCAGCCACTGGGCATGGTGGCAAACACCTTTAATCCCAGCACTTGGGAGGCAGAGGTAGGAGGACTGCCATGACTTCTAGACTACCCTAAGACTACATAGTAAATTCCAGGTCAGCCTGGGCTAGAGCAAGACCCTACCTCAGAAAACCAACAAAACAAAACCAAAAAAATAAATAAATAAAACATGTCTCCAGACATTTCTAAATGTATAGTGTAGGACGTGTGGGTGGGCAAAAGCACCCTGGTTAAGAATAAATGCTTATGTTCCTTCCTACTCCATGCATAATTTGGCCAAGAATCATACACAGAACTTACAAGTGTCCAGCTAACTGTTAGACACACTCATCCTATGACTTTCAGATACACCAAGCAGGTATTGGTTTAAAATACTGCTATCTATAGGCTTTCTCAAGCCCCAACTCTTGTCATCACGCTGTCAGGGAAGACAGATGCAAGAGAGAAAGAAACAAGTTATAAGAACTGTATGCCACATGAAATTAGCTAGTAAATCTCTCCCCACCTTGCACTGTATTCTAAGTATGCTAATTTACATAACTCTCTTGCTTCTCACTATGTGCTTAAATTGATTTAGGAAACTTCTATTGAAGGTTATGAATTTTATTTGTGGGAATCTGGGGGTTCCTTATATGCCAACACACTGACAATTTGGGGTGTTATCCTTATCCTATGAATTCTAAGATGAAATCCAAGGACCAGAGGATAAGGTTCAGAAAGATTTTTTATAGCTTAAAGCTTTAGGAGGAAGAAGAGAAGGGTGCTTAAGCCTAAAACATAAGAGAAGGAAGTAAGGTAGAGCTCTTTCTCAGGGAAGCAACAGAGAGTTTGAGAAGCCCCATGAGAGAAGGCAGAGCTCCTGCCCAGGGAGGCAATAGAGGGTTTGAGAAGCCTACCTCGAGACTCAGTTCTGGATTTTTCTATGAGGAGTGGCTCTGTGAGGAAGACCAGGTTTATAGTTTTTTATGAGCCCCATGAATTGGTGGCTGGTTTAACCAGTTTACTCCTGATGTCAGTAGTCTGTGGTCAGGAATTTTGGAAATCTCCAGGAAGGGAGTAGAAGGACTTCCTAAGGAGGCAGAGACAAGGAAAGATCAGATCCTTCTGATGTTTCTGTAGTAAAGTGTAATGACCTATATTTTTTCCTACAGTCCCAAGGAGAATTTTTGCACTTAGCCAAGACAAAATTATTTACTTTGTGGTCCATCACTCCTAAGCTGCCTAGCCAATTTCTGTCTCCTATCACAATTTGATAGCATATCCAGAGGCTGCCAATGTCCACATCAAGGCACTTCTAGACTTGGTTCATATGGTGGCTCAGCACCACGGAGACCAAGAGTATTTTCAACTTTCTGCTCTGTCATCAGTGAGTGGGATGGTTGGCCTGTTCTCTTCACTGGCTGCTCTCATAGCCTTAACAGTTGCTGCAATTCTAAGCATCGCATGAAGATAAAAATATCCCAACACTAAAGAAAATAAAAGGGCTTTACATTTCTTTAAAAGAGTGAGCTCTTGGCATTCATCTCAAGTGCTTCTTGCCAGAAATCTGTGTTTTGACATCCTTTGATAAGGACTATCTGAACAGTGGAGTCTCCTCCCTGGTTTCCCTGGGAAACTCAGACAGTAAAACAGTATTACAGGGAAGGAGGGTAGTGGAGAGTAACTCCTCTATAGCCAATCAATGGTAGTACTTTTTACTTCTTCATTGGGAATGTCAAATATTTAACAAATTTCCAGGGATTTCTGACAAATAGTGAAGCTATGAGGCAAAGACCTGCTTCAGCAAAACTGGCAGTTGCTCCACCATTCACATCACACCTTGTCAACCAAATATATACCCAAAACAGGAGAGGTGCCAGCCACATTTTTGCAAAAAGTGTGGCTTTGCTACTGGAATGAAGTAGAAAGAAACACTACCATATGAGTCAGTGTTTATTAGCACAACCAGCCATTTTTGGAATCTGACCTTGTAGATTTAGGAAAAAATAATTCAGCCGATAGAGTAAAGAGACTCAGGGAGACAGGAGTAAAACACCTGAACGAAACTGAGTTGTACCAGTGCCGAACACCAAAATGAAAAACCAAAATCTTTGCTACTGAAATCCACATTCCTCAATGCATCCCTGATGATTGATTAGGGGGTTGAATCCCATCACTGTCATTGAGTGCCATTATTAAGGCAGCATAAATGAAATCAAGAGCAACTAAGTAAAACAACTCCTTAGAAGAACAGCAGTATAGCAGTAGTAGTAATAATAATAATAATTTCTGATGAACAAGTTTAAAATCTTCTAGATTTTGAAAGGTCAAGGGAACATTTTCTTGTGAATTATAAAATCTAAACATTAAGAGAGTGTGAGTCATGACAGGAGTGTAATTACAGCAAAGAAAAATTCTCTGCTTAGGAATTATACAGCCATTCCAACCAAGCTTCTGAATCTACAAGCACTACTAGAAAATGTTCCATGTAATTTAAACCAAAAACAGCCCACGCAATTTGGTTTTGTTTGGAGTATTGTGAACATGTGCTAAATATTGTTATTTTAATTATTAGGCTGGAAAGCCTTCCATTTAAAATGCCATTGTTCTTTCTTTAAACATGAAATCATCCTTACTACTATCAAGTTAGAATCTAAGAACATTTTCATAAAGTATCCTAAAGTAGAGATAATCAAAATTATCATATGTTCTTTTCTTTACATCAACATTATTTATTAAGTATCTATTTAAATCATTATAAGTATATGAAAGTAGAGAATTTCCTTGGTATTAAAGTTTATGACGACCTGGCAGGAGATGAACAACCCCTCACACAGCAGCTAGGGCCCAAATGAAACCACATAGGAGTTGGCAAGTTGAGTAAGAGTATTGCATCCACATCAAGACTGGCAACCTGAGCCAGGGTAATGGAGACAGACAGGATACTCAAAATGCACCAAAGCAGAAATCCAGAAGCTGCTGAGAGCTCAATACCAAAGTAGACTTAAAGCACACCCACCAAGGATCAGGGAATTTAGCAGAAGAGGGGGCAGAAAGAATGTAAGGGTGGGAAGGGATATCCAGAGGCATTGCCTACCCACACAATGATTGTTGCTCTCACAACTCATAACCCACAACTCCATGATAAATACCAGCAATCCCACTAAGGAAGGCCCTTAGTGGAATGGGGGCAGGGAGGAGGGAAATGATGGATCCATACAAAGTTTCTACTTAATAAAAAGGAAAAGAAAGCTTAGAAAGATGGATGAATAGATAGACCAAAAAATATACTTACTTACCTACTTACTTACTTACTTACATACAGACAGACATGGCACTATGATGAATTTCTTAACCCATAGATTATCCCATGTTTGAATTTATCAAATATAAATTTAGAGCCAGGCGTGGTGGCACATGCCTTTAATCCCAGCACTTGGGAGATAGAGGTAGGAGGATCGCAGTGAGTTCAAGGACACCCGGAGACTACATAGTGAATTCCAGGTCAACTAAGGTAAAGGTAATAAATATAGTTTTGGGATATTATTGTCAAATCACTTTGCTAACTACTTTGTGAATGTCAATTTATTAGTATCATAAATTAGCACATTTAATTATATTAAAAATTTCTTCATTAAAAAGTTTATTTTACTGTAAATGTATAAAACATTCACTCTATGCTAATACCTTATTCAATACCACATGTATAGTATGAACTTAGATAAAAATAAACTACCTTACAGTCTAATTCTTAAAGCCATTCCCTAAAGGAAGTAATGGTTTTAAAATTAGAAATGAAGCCAGGTGTGGTAGCACACGCCGTTAATCCCAGCATTCAGGAGGCTGAGGTAGGAGGATCACTGTGAGTTCAAGGCCAGCCTGAGACTACATAGTGAATTCCAGGTCAGCCTGGGCTAGGGTGAAACCCTACCTCGAAAAACCAAAAAAAAAAAAAAAAAATCCTACACCCCACCCTTTTGCCATTTACATGTTTACATGTCATAATAAGCAAAACAAATATAATATAAATGTGTTCATTCATTTTGCAAGACATGGTGGCAATCAACTGTAATCCAGCACTTAAGAAGTAAGTACGGGCAGGAGGATTTGAGGCTAGCCTTGTCTGCATAGTCAGTTCCAGACCAGCCTGGACTACATAGCAATATTCTGTCTCCAAAAAGAACCCTCAAAACCAATTTTCAAACATAATGATGATCCCTTGTTTAGTGGGAAACTATCAAGAATGAGTGGGAGCTAGCATACATAGATTTGGAAGTTAAAGACAATTATTTGATAGTTTCCATCTAAGCACTACCATTTAGTAGCTGTATAGCTTTGTTTGCTATTTAATCTTTATGAACATCTCTACAATGGAGATCAAAAAGTTGATATCATAGCAAGACAGAATATAAGTGATTTCACTAATTCTGATTTCAATCAAGCTACTCTCTATTCACCATTTCCTATTTACTCAACTTTCCTCTTGAACTCCCTCTTGAACTGTTTTGGTTGGGTCCTTTAAGCCATTGGCCCCACCTGTCAGTTTTTCACTCCCATTCCCTGTCTTATCCACTTAAGCGACCTTTTATATGCTCTCATGATAATTATCCACTTACACATACTCTTAACCTCACTAAAACTTTTAATATCAGCCATGGAAAAACTTAATTCTTCTACAAATCAAAGCCCAACTCCAAGAAAGAATTGAGTGATCACAGGTCCAGTTTATGACCATAGTTATCAATTGTTCCCTCAGCATAACACTCACTGACCTTAAGTATATCATATTCTTCTAGTTACTTTATTCCAAGAAAACAAGTCCATAATTTTCGCTCCTCAGATCTTTAAAGTGATTCTTCAATACTACTGAACTTAATTCTATATTCATGAAGAAAATGGAAACAGAAAGGGAATGCCTCATGTTTCTAATCTACCTGCTGCTCTGTTTCTTAACTAGTCTCCATTAGAGGGTAAATGAACATTTCAAACTTGACTCATTTCCTGCATAAGTCTACTAGGCAACAATCAATTGTCCATTCTTTGGAAAGCAATATGGAGACTTCTGAAAAAGCTGAGTATAGAGATACCAACAGACCCAGTTATTCCCTTACTGGGCATCTACCCTAAAACCTTCAAACCATAGGCCAGAGAGATTTGCTCAACCATATTTATAGCAGCTCAATTTGTAATAGCTAAGTGCTGGAATAAACCCAGAGGTCCATCACTAGAAGAATGGATAACTAAGATGTGGTATATCTACACAATGGAATTCTATACAGCAGTAAGAAAAAATGACACAATGAAATTTGAGGAAAAATGGTTGAACCTAGAACAGATCATTCTCAGTGATCTTACCCAATCACAGAAAAAAAAATCACCACATAGTCTCACTCATCTACAGCACTTAACCTGAATCTACCCAAGATACCTTACATACCCAGCAAGCATCTCCTAGACTAGACACTAGGATGGAAGGGGAGGGAGGGGAAGACATCAAAGGGGTGGGAAACACAAATCGAGACCCAAATGGCAATGGTACCATAATTTTCTATTTACTAAAAGACAGACCAAATGGCTGGTCCTTCACCAGGCCCTTACAGGGAACACCTGAACCACAAGACACTGGAGAGGGTAAGATCAAGACTAACCTTAATCTTCTACATCTTCCCTCCCTCACTTCCTCTCTCTCTCTCTCTTATCTCTAACTCTTGTATATTAGTTATCTTTTTCCTCATTTTCTTAGTGGGCACTGACCTGTAACTCCCAGAACCAGCATGGGGCTATCATCCACAATGAGCTTTTGATCAGAGAGACCTACAAGGTTTCCTAAAAGACAGACAGATTTCTGTCAGAGTACTTGATGACCCACCAAAGGCTCATGGTAAGACCCTACTGCTGAAGACACCTTATGTGATTGACATGCAAATTAGAATGGCATGGCTGGAAGTTGGAAGAGAGTCAGTCCCCAGACAGTCAGCGCGTCTAGTGCCAGAAGGTGCTACATGGGCGACTGGGGGAAAATGACCAATATCTGTCCAAACAACGCATGGTCTAACCTACTTAGCAGCAAATAACTTGTGATGCCCACACAAGTGCAGTGGTGGCACACAGCCATGGTGGGGAACCAACTGCTCTCAATTTGGCTAACTGATCCCCTCACTGTTATGAGACCCATAGCTGGAGCTGGGAAACAAGTCAGAACCATATCCAAACATAAGCCCACTCTCCAATATCAAGCTACCATCAATTGTGGGCTACAAGAGGGCTTACACCTATTAAATTCTCTATTTAAAAAAAAAAAAAAAAGGGTTATCTCATTTGTCCTGATGCTAACTTACTCTCCGTTGGAGAATCTGCTTCTCTTTTTCAGATAGATGTAGATCCTAAGGAGAGAGCCACCCCATCATACCTCAAAAGGGCCCCGGCTGTAACTAAGAAAAATTGGAGAAACAAGCAAGGGGGCTGTTTTCCTGATGAACCAGACACCAGCACAAGGGGGAAGGAGATCAGCACAGACAAAAATCAATTCCTACCAAATCAGAGAGCCAGAGCCTCAGAGGCCCCCAACACCTCATCACTGAAGCAGACCAAAAATGAACCCAACATGGCTCAGGGAAATTTTGCAGAAGAGGGGGCGGAAAGAATGTCAGAGCCACATGTTGGGTCATGATATGCAGAGACATTTAGCTTACCCATAACTGTGAACTAACTCCACAATGCATGACCCGTATACCTCAACAAGGAGGAGCCAAGGGGAGGAGGTAGGTCACGGATGAGCCTAATAATGGTACCAAACTGACTGTATTTGCTGAATACAAAACTAACTAATAAAGAAAAAATAAAAAAAATAAAAATAAAAATAAATAAATAAAATAAAATAAACAAAATGTATCCTAGTAATAACTTTCCAGTAATGAAAACTGGGTACATCACCTTAATCAAGTAACCAGTTAATATCACCAGTAATGGCAGATATCAGTTCATATCATCAGTACTGGAAGGAACCAAAATTATGTGTTTTTGAAATAGTAGTAATAACACACAACTCAGAGCATACCCACTAAAAATACCTAAGAAACAAATATAACACCAAAACCCCCCCGACCATAAAATAATTTTCAAAGAAACAACCTAACAACTACTTAACCTAAGAAGCTGCCAATAAAATGTGACTTCAAGGTTAAGATGAAGACAAGCATTCAACTGTAGGACTTTCTAGAGACGTCAGGCTATTTTGTTAAGAGCACATATCTACATAAAAAAGTTTCTAAGGTACATAAGGGTACCTCATTCAACTAAACAAGACAATTTCTAAAAATCCTTTTTCCACTAGTGCTGGGGAACCAAACCCAGGGCCTTGTTAGGCAAGTTCTCTACCACTGAGCTACAACCCCAGCCCTCTAAGAATATTAAAGGTATGACTTGTAAATTTCATCTAAACAAAAAAGCTATTAAGAACTTCATGGAAGCTGGGCGTGGTGGCACACGCCTTTAATCCCAGCACTCGGGAGGCAGAGGTAGGAGGATCGCCATGAGTTCCAGGCTACCCTGAGACTACATAGTGAATTCCAGGACAGCATGGGCTACGTGAAACCCTACCTCGAAAAACAAACAAACAAACAAAAAGAACTTCATGGCTGGAGAGATAGCTCAGTGGTTAAAGGTACTTTCTTGCAAAGTTATTCTCCAGTACCCATGTAAATCAATGCACAAAGGCACAAGAATCTAGGGTTCATTTGCAGTAGCTGGGGGTCACGGCATGCCTATTCTCTCTCTCTCTCCCCTTTGTTCTTTCTCTCTATTTCTCTCTCTCAAGGAAACAAATTAATATTTTTTTTTAGAAAAGAACTTTGAGGACATTTCTCACAGGCCCTTAATTCACAGGCCAGGCTTGAAGAGGTTATTATCATAAAAAAATATTTTAGATATAATTTTACCAAATTTTCAAGAGAATAATATTACTATACCTACACAGCTTAAAACCAAATCAACAGTTATTTGAAGCCTTTTATAGTCAGAAATGAGGCCTAGAAATCTACTTAATTTAAAATCTGGGCTACTTCTTATGAAAAAGAAATGGTAACTCAGAGTGTAGAGCTAAGAACCACAAAGAACCAGTCCCAAGAAGCAGAATATAGCTATAATCAGTGTACATTCCCAACTGGGAATAGTGGCACACATCCACAATCCCAGGAAATCAAGGGTACCAACATGAGTTCAACACCTCACAGTCTACATGATAAGATCCTGTTTCAAAAACAAATAAGTAAACAAATAAATAAACTACAATTCCATTTTCCCAATGTAGTGACATTGTTATGGACTAATGGCTGCCTGGCAGCTCCTTTTTCTACCCTTTACACAGGACTGTTTTCTGCAGCCAGCCTTTTCCTACCTCTCATATCTTAAGCATATGTGCAATAAATAACTTTTTTCTAATAACTTATTATTTTAAGTCAAATATTTGTGCCTAACTCACATCCCACCCCAAGAAGCCTTATTTTTACTTACACATAATTTATATGGTTAGAGCCATAACCTTGGGATTGCCCTGAATGTAATAATGGAAGGAACTTTTAGGGCATCTTGAGGGAATTTAGTGTATTTTGTATATATGTGAAGTGTAGGGTCTGGGGAGAGAGCTCAGTGGGCAAAGCGTTTGCCTTCCAAGCATGAGTACCTTATTTCAACCACCAGTACCCACATAAAATGCCAGTGTACTTGGCAAGCAGAGACAGAAACATCTTTGCAACTTTCTGTCTTGCCAGTCTAGCCTAATTAGTAAACTCTGGGCCAATGACAAATCTTTTTTTTTTCTTTGACTTTTTAAAATCTTTTACTTTACATTTATTTATTTATGAGAGACAGAGAGAATGGGTGTGCCAGGGTCTCTAGCCACTGCAAGCAAACTCCTGATGCATGTGCCACCTTGTGTATCTGGTTTACGTGGGTTCTGGGGAGCCAAACCTAAGTCCTTAGGCTTCACAGGCAATGCTATAGCATCTCTAGCCCTTGACTATTTTTAAGATGTTGGGTTTCAGCTTTTTTTCTCTCATAACTTACAGAAAAGAATAAATTATAATAAAAATGAAAGGAATAAAGTATATTCATGTTATAAAACTGTGTATTAAAGATGTACTATAAATATGTTGTATGTAACTACACTATACACAACCAAAAAGATCAAAAAGATCCTCCCCGCCCCCGCTAAGGTAGTCTCACTCTAGCCCAGGCTTACATGGAATTCAGTCTGTAGTCTCAGAGAAGCCTCAAACTCAAGGCAATTCTCCTACCTCTGCTTCCCAGGTGCTGGGATTAAAGGTGTGCACTACCACACCCAGCTCAAGATGTTTTTTTTATTAATTCATTTTTTATTGACAACTTCCATAATTATAGACAATAACTCATGTTAATTTCCTCCCTCCCCCCACTTTCCTCTTTGAAACTCCACTCTCCACCATATCCCCTCCCCCTCTCAGTCATTCTCTCTTATTTTGATGTCATGATCTTTTCCTCCTATTATGGTGGTCCTGTGTACGTAGTGTCAGGCACTGTGAGGTCATGGATATCCAGGCCATTTTGTATCTGGAGGAGCACCTTGTAAGGAATCCTACCCTTCCTTTGGATCTTACATTCTTTCCAGCACCTCTTCTGCAATGGATCCTGAGCCTTGGAAGATGTAATAGAGATATTTCAGTGCCGAGCACTTCTCTGTCACTTCTTCTTACCACCATGGTGCCTTCTGAGTCACTTCAAAATCACCACCAGAGTAGCATTAATAGATGGATATGAACATTAAGAGAAGTTCTTAGTAGGCAGTTTGGTGAGCATAGTATATACATTTAGCCAGATACCAGCAAACATTACACTCCTAGGGCCCATGACTACCCCTGTTGTAGGTTTTCAGTATCAGGGATGTATTCCCTCCCATGGAGTAGGCCTCCAGTGCAATTAGAGAGCGAAATAATACATGGTAAGGCAACAGGCTAACCAACCCTTCTTACTCAACCATGCAATGACTCTTACATGGCACAAAATTAACTTGCTTTCCTTCACCCAGGTTTCCAAAAATTTGATCCAATTCACCTGAGATAATATAAATACTAAAGAATGATAAAAACTTCAACTATGATAATAATTTATCTAGAAAATCAGAAAAAATAATAACTCATAGGTTATAATGAAAATCAAAGATTCCATTAGCTATAAAAAACTATATTAAAAAAACTATATAAAAGCTATAAAAAAACTTATCAGAAGAAAAGAACTCAGAAGATAGAAGCTTTAAGAATTCAATTTTAGCCTGGCATGGTAGCATACATCTTTAATTTCAGCACTCAGCAGAGAGCATAGGTAAGAGGACTGCTATGAGTTCAAGGCCACCCTGAGAGTACATAGTGAATTTTAGGTCAGCCTGGACTAGAATGAGACACTACCTTGAAAAACGAAGCTAAAAAAGAATTCAAATTATTTTTTAAATATTTTATGTATTTATTTGAGAGAGAGGGAGGCAGACAGAGACAGAATAGGTGTGCCAGAGCCTCCAGACACCATAAATCAACTCCAGACATGTGCACAACTTTGTGCATATGGCTTTACGTGGGTACTGGGGAATAAAACCTGAGTACTTATGCATTGCAGGCAAGTACCTTAACTGCTAAGTCATCTCTCCAGCCCTCAAATTTAATTATTTTAAGAGAAATAAATTTTAAGTGGAAAAGTTTCAAAGAAAATGCTCTTCCTGTTCTCTCCATTCTATGTATCTCTCCTATCACTCCATACCAATCCTTCACACACTCTCTTTCATACTCTCACCAAGAATTACTCATCCAGATACTTTTATGGAAGACTAATATATTCTTGAGACTTCTCACTACAGAAATAGATTAAAAGTCCCTGGACCTTCATACCACTATGAATTAAATGATACATTCTCCAGCACTGTTTGATGCTCAAATTATTATCTATTTCCTCAGCATGTAATAGCCACTATTTAAGATTTCTACTTTTTTATACTAAATGAAATTAAAACTACAAAAGGGAATTAAAAGCTTACCTATTATCTACTTTTTTGGAGGAATGCTTCATTTAATTACTTTTTATAACCTATAAACATAAAAATTCCTATCCTGTTTATGCATATATAAGGATTTTCTATATAGTCTTGTGCTGAAAGGGGAGGCTATTTTAATTCCCTCTACTAAGTCACAATCTGATAAAAATTATCAGGGAACTTTCAGTGTGAATGTTAGGAGTAGAGAACTTAGACTAAATATATTAAGATGAAAGTTGAGATTGACATTGTCATTAATCTTAGCTCTTATTTATAGAAATTATTTCTAATAAAGCAAAGATTTTTCAAGCCTTGATTCACAGTATAATTGCAACATTGGGCTGAAAAAAAGTCTGGGAGTTTCCAAACCTGCCAAATCAGTAACTCCTAGCTGTATTCTGATGTCACAAAATGTCACCAGGACATGAAAGTATAATCAAATGACCAGTAAATAAATATTCTAGTAAAACTCTATTATCATATAATGGTTGTTGGAATATTCTGGTTCCTGCCACTGTGAAAGCCAGGGATACCAAGGAACATAAAATAGCACAACAATTAAAAGCCATCCCTCTTGAAATGCATAGCAGATAGTCAACCGAGAGAGGCATGTTCCTCTCCAAGGCAGCTGAATCAAGGGTTAGCTTTCCAAAACTTACACCAAAGTTCATTTAGATTACCTAGAAATGGGAGATTTGGGGATTTATTATTATTATTACCATTATTATATCATTATTTAAAGAGAAAGAGGCAGAGAAAGAGAGAATGGGTGTGACAGGGCCTTCAGCCACTGCAAACAAATTCCAGATGCATGTTCACCCTTGTGTGCATGTGCAACATTGCATACTTGTGTCACTGTGCATCTGGCATACGTGGGACCTAGAGATTCAAACATGAGTCCTTAGGCTTTGTAGGCAAGTATGCTAACTCCTAAGTCATCTTCCTAGGTTGGGAATATTTTTTTTAACTTTTATTTATTTACTTGAGAGAAGGCGGGGTGGGGAGAGAAAGTATGTGTATGGACAAAACAGTGCCTCTTTTATGTTTATTATTATTATTAACAAGATGTTTCATATGGATACATCATGTACTGGAACCCTCTTTTCCCTCATCCCTGTCCCTGTTCCACTGGAAACCCTCCTCAATGGGATTGTAGGTATTCCCCATGGGGTTGTAGTTTATACATTGTGGGAGAAGTGGTCAGTTATTTTGAGGTGGAGGGATGCCTCTGGGCATAATGTCTCAACCTTTGGCTCTTACAATCTTTCTGCACCCTCTTTGGCAAAATTCCCTGAGCCACGGTGGTTAAGTTTTAAGTCTACTTCAGTGATGAGCTCTTAGGACCCTCTGGATCTCTGCTTTGGTAGGTGTTGAGAATCCTCAGGGTCTGTCTCCTATACCCTAGTGCTGATTATCAGGTTCAGCATGGAAGCAGCACTCTTGCCCATTTCCCCATTCCTCTGTGGATTCAGATGTGGCTTGGCTGAAGTGCAAGGAGTAGTTTACCTCCTCTGGTCTTGCTACCTTCTGAAAAAGAACAGATTCTCCAACAGAAAGTGAAGTCAGCATAGTTTAAATAGGAAAAGCATTATTAATTTAGGGAGAATTTGATGTATGTAACCCTTCTTTTAGCCAAAGACTAGTGAGAGCTTGACACTGAAGAACATAATCTTGGTCTCTATATGATTCTGATCTGGGTCCCAATTTCAGATATGGGTTCCTTTGCACTGAGTGGATGTCTTAGCTTATCAGAAAGCTATTGGCTACCCACTGAGGCTGTGTGCCACTATTGCACTGGCATTTAAATCATGTCAGGTTGTTTGCTTCTGAGTAGTTTAGACCTCTAGTAGCTCAGACGGCTGTTGGTCACTTTCCCCCAGTAGATCATGTAGTGCTTTCTAGCACTAGACAGGCTGTCTGGGGATTGGCTTTCTTCTGAATTCCAGCAGGTCTCTCTGTGCTCTGTGTCAGCAGCATATGGTGTCTTCAGCAATAGGGTTAGTGCTTTGGCAGAAAGCTGTCTTGATTTGGGGACCTCATAGGTCTCTCTGATCAATAGCTCACTGTGGGTAGAAACCAATCTCTGTTACCGGGAGTTACAAGTCAGACATATGAAAAAAAATTTCTTTTACGCTTAGGCTGCATCGCACCCTCACCAGAGCCCTACTTTTCAGGTGCTCCCCCTTACTCCTTTTGAGGGTTATATCTTTTAGGCTATCTCCAAAGATGAAGGTTTCTATGGCATGAGCTCATTTTGGATTTAATTTTGTTTGTTTTACCCCATCCCCTTCTCCTCCCCTGCCCCCAAACCTTTCCATCCCTATTGTCTGGGCCCTGAGTGGCCTATCAGGTATAACAGAATTTTGAGCAGGCCCAGGTTAGGAACCACAGATAAGTGACACCATGAGGTGTTTGTCTTTCTGTGATTGTGTGAGTTTACTGTGTATGATCTGTTCCAAGACTGTCCATTTTTCCACAGATTTCTTTGTATCATTTTTTTCTTACTGCTGAGTAGAATTCCACTGTGTAAATGCACCACAACTTGGTTATCCATTTATCCAATAATGGGCATCTGGGTTGATTCGATTTCTTAGCTATTATAATGAATTGAGCAGCTATGAACATGGTAGAGCAAATGTCTCTGTATTGATGTATGGAGCATTTAGTATAAATGCCCAATAAGGGAATAACTGGGTCTGTTGGTAGCTCTATGTTCATCCTTTTCAGGAATCTCCACATTGATTTCCATAGTGGCTGTACAAGTTTACATTCCTACCAACAGTGGATGAGGTTTCTTATTTCCCCACAGCCTCACCAACATTTGCTGTCCTTAGATTTTTTAATGATTTCCCTCCTTACTGGAGTAACGTAGAATCTCGTGGTTGCTTTAATTTGCATTTCCCTAATGGTTAGGGATATTGAACATTTTCTTAAGTATGTTAGCCATTTGTAATTCTTCCTCTGAGAACTCCCTATTCAGTTCTCTGCCCCACTTTTGGAGTGGGTTATTTGATTCATTATTGTTTAGTTTTTTAAGTTCTTTGTAGATTCTAGATATTAGGCATGTGTCAGTGGTTTAGCTGGTGAAGATTTTCTCCCACTCAGTGGGTCATCTATTGGCTATGCTTATGGTGTGTTTGTCTGTGCAAAAGCTTTTTGGCTTCATGAGATCCCATTGGTTGAGTGCTTTTTTAACTTCCTGGGCTACTAGAGTTTTGTTCAGGAAGTCTTTTCCCAGGCTTATATTGTGGAGAATGCCTGCTATTTTTTTTCTTCCAGTACAAGAAGTGTTTCAGGTCTTATATTGAGGTCTCTAATACATTTGGGTTTGATTTTTGTATATGGAGAGATGAGTAGGTCTAGTTTCATTTTTCTGCATATGGTCATCCAATTTGCCCAACACTATTTGTTGAAGATGCTGTCTTCACCTGAGTCTACATTATTGGCACCTTTGTCAAAAATCAAGTAGCTGTAGTTAACTTGATGTAATGTCTGAGTCCTCAATTCTGTTCCATTGGTCTATGTTTCTATTCTTATGCCAGTAACATGCTGTTTTTGTTACTATGACTTTGGAATATAGCTTTAGATCAGGTATGGTGATACTTCCAGAGGTCCCCATCCCAAGATATGTTTGGATATCCGAGGCCTGCTGCCATTCCACATGAATTTTGAGATTCTTTTTCAATCTCTGTGAAGAATGATGCTTATAGTTTTATTGGTATTACATTAAATCTGTATATTGCTTTTGGTAGAATTGCCACTTTCACAATATTAATTCTACCTATCCAGGAGCATGGGAGGTCTTTCCATCTGCTTAAATCTTCCTTGATTTCTTTCTTAAGTTTTTTTTTTCCTGGTCTTTTTTTAAAAATATATATATTATTTTTATTTATTTTAGAGAAAGACATGGTAGGGGAGAATGGGGGTGCCAGGGCCTCTGGCTACTGCAAACAAACTCCAGATGCATGTGCCACCTCGTACACCTGGCTTACATGGGTCCTAGGGAATCGCACCAAGGTCCTTTGGCTTTGCAGGCAAATGCATTAACCACTAAGCCATCCCTTCAGCCCTGTACTGGTCTTTCTAAGTCTTGTAGTAGAATTTGCTCAGAACTTTCAAAAGGACTGGATGTTGGATAGAAGAACATGATGAATTCTGGATCAAGAGTGGCTCTCAGGGATTAACTCAGACTTGTTTGCAGTTTTGCTTCTGTAAAACAGCTCCTGGCTCTTTAGACTTCTGGAAATGAACTTTTCTTGCAAAATTTTAATCATTTGCCACATGATGTCCCATGGCAACCATTTCATTAAACTGAGGTGTACAAAGAAACAGACTCCAGGCCAAGGTCTGTAAGGAATCCATGACTAGCTAGGATGAAACAGATATTGAGTCCTAAGGTATGCTAAAACCTCAGGCAAGTAATGCCTATATCTGACAGTATCAAGATAGTCTTATCTCAGTCCCACTGTCATAAATATTGACAGTGGTCTTTTGGTTAGTAGGTAAAGAACCTGGAAGGTCAGCACTTGAGCTCGCTTCACTCTGGAGAGGCAGGAGGAATACAGCCTGGGCTGTATAGCAAGTCCTTGTCTCCAAACGAAGTTATAGCAATAACTACATTTCAGGACATGTGGTACTGTAAGAACTACTGAGGAGGCTGAAGATGTGACTCCACTGTGAAGTATGTGTTTAGTACATGCAGGACTCTGGGTTCATGCATAGCACAGGGAAAACAAAACAAGGCCTGACACCTAGGCCTGTTAGTATAGCTTAACAGGATAGATTTGTTTCACTACCTTCAAGGTTTCTTCCAGTCCTACTCTAACATACTACTTTCTGTTACAGTCAGTAAAGATGAGTTCCAAGAGCTGACAATGGGGCAATTTTATAGTGGAAAATGACTTGTTTCTTCAGGCACAACGACTGCCATCGAAAGTAGTAGCCAGAGAATTTCAGGAGGGTCTTTTTTGATTGTCTTGTTTTTGCTTCTGTATTTTTTTTTTATTTGAGAAAATTGATGGACCAGAGCCTCCAGCCACTGAAATAGAACTCCATGTGTGCACCACCTTATGCTTATGGCGCCTTAACCCCTAGGCCATCTCTCCAGCCTGACGGGTTTTGTTTTTCAATGTAGGGTCTTACTCTAGCCCAGGCTGACCTAGAATTCACTATGCAGTCTCAGGCTCTCCTCAGACTCATAGCAATTCTATATCGGCCTCACAAGTTCTGGGATTAAAGGTGTGCACCACCATCCCTAGCACAGAAAGGAGAATGGGTGCACCAGGGCCTCTAGCCACTGCAAAAAAAAAAAAAAAAAAAAAAAAAAAAAAAACTCCATATACAAGCGCCACTTTGTGCATCAGGTAGGTACTAGGGAATTGAACTCAGGTTGTTAGGCTTTAACTGCTGAGCCATCTATCTAGCCTGAGGTTTTTTATAAATATTTTTTATAATATTTATTTGAGAGAGAATGGGTGCACCAGGGCCTTCAGCCACTGCAAATGAACTCCAGATGCATGTGCCACCTTGGGCACCTGGCTTATGTGGGTCCTGAGGAATAAAACCTGGGTCCTTTGGCTTTGCAGGCAAGCACTTTAACTGCTAAGCTGTCTCTCCAGCCCCACGTGAGGTTTTTATACTTCATTCTTCCAGGGCTGCTGTCGGCACTGGACCTTGTTGAAGTCAATCCTCAACTGGCCACTTCAGAGGAAGAAGCAAAGGCCACAGCCAGCCTCGCAGTGGATGTGATTGCTTCAAGTTTTGGTCAGACAAGAGAAGGAGGACATGTTGTCTATAACCAGCTTCCTACCCCAAGTTCACCAGATGAGTAAAAAAATGGAGAATGTGTGAGAATTTAGGAAATACTGTGCATTGGCACCTTCTACAGTGGGCATTCCAGAGTTTCAGAACATTTTAGGGGACAGATATTAAATGGTTGTCTGGGTCAATACTGCCTTAATGAGAACATAGGTGCATCCTCACAATTGTAAACTGCTGTTCTCCACTATGGTAACCAATACTACTTCTGTAAATGCATTTTGTTTTGCTACTCACTAGGTATTAATGTCATAATACCATGTACATTTTAAGAAGTGATAAACAGCATTTATTACCTTGGTGCATCATAGTGGTCTTGTTGCTTTTCCTTGACATTTATGTGGTTTTCCCATCACTCTCCCTTCCACTGTTTGGCTATGCTGTGCATTCTTGTACCCTAACCCACAGCAGCAACACATTTAACATCCCCAACACCATTCATTCACAGAGCCAAGGTTCTGGTCCACAAACCGTTCTGTACAGGAAGTTCAGTGCTTGTGAAAGAATTTGTAATAAACCAGACCATCTTGGATGGACAGCTCCAATGAGATGATGATGGAGAGCAGCAGCTTGCTGGTAGTCACTTTTCTGGACATTGAGCAGAGAATATTTCGACTTTTGCTCAAGTTTTTGCTTGTATTTACTAGTCTGCTTTTGGTATGCTCCAACTGGTCTCTCTGCTCCCCACCCTCTTTTATGATTTCTGAGCCAATCTGGTCAGTTTCTGTGGCAATTTGATGAGAACGCTCAATGCTTTGGGTGGCTCGGTTCAGGCTTTCAGTGCCTTGTAGAAGCAATATCCTTGTGACTGCAGCCGATTCATGCGCTCATTCTCTAAGGCATATGTGCCATACTTCATGTCTCCTTGGCCCCCAGGTGTTCCTGTCAAAAGTGTGCTTCTCACTTCCCGATGCAGTTTGGCAAGGTCCTTCTGGTAGTTTTGAAGCTTAGACATCATGGGGTTACAGAAAGACATAGGTGCATATTGTAGCTCTTCCTCCATTTCTGCCAACGTTTCATTTGCTTCCTGTTGGTTTTTATCAAAATCTATGAGCAACTTCTTCGCTTCAGTCCCTGCCATTCCCAGCAGCCGCTTGGGGGACACCTTGTAGGTCTTCATGGAAGCCACAGAAGATGTTGTGCAGTTTCTCAAAGTGCTTGGAGGAGAGGGCAGAAAAGCCATGACACAGGCTGCCTTACAGTGGCACCCCCCACCCCAGAGTGGTGAGCCCACTCCTCAACCCGGTGCTCAGCCGCCCAGCTCCCACGCCATGACGGTGACCATCCCACCTATCCGCCGCAGCCCAGAAAGAGGTGCTTCCCGGCTGCCGGAGGGGTCCGGTTTTTTTTTTTTTTTTTTTTTATGTTTTCATTATATAGGTCTTTCACATCTTTGGTTAGTGTTATTCCAAAGTATTTAAATTTTTTGTTGCTATTTAAAATGGGATAGCCTCGCTGACTTTTTCCTCTATATATTTTCCATTTACATATAGAAAGGCTACTGACTTTTGTGCATTGATTTTTTTTTTAATTTTTTTTATTTTTATTTATTTGAAAGCGACGGACAGAGAGAGAGAGAGAGAGAGAGGCATATATAGACAGAGAGAGAATGGGCGCGCCAGGGCCTGTAGCCACTGCAAATGAACTCCAGATGCGTGCGCCCCCTTGTGCATCTGGCTAACGTGGGTCCTGGAGAATCAAGCCTCGAACCCGGTCCTCAGGCTTCACAGGCAAGCGCTTAACCTCTAAGCCATCTCTTCAGCCCCTTGTGCATTGATTTTATATCCCACCACTTTACTGAAGGAATTAATCACCTTTAGAGGTTTTGAGATGGAGACTTTTGGGTCATTTATGTATAGAATCATATCATCTGCATATAGGGCTAATTTGACTTCTTCCTTTCCAATTTGAGTCCCTTTTATTTCTTTCTCCTGTCTTATTGCTTGGGCTAGTACTTCTAAGTACTATGTTGAAGAGCAGTGGTGAGAATGGGCACCTCTGGCTTGTTCCCTATCTCAATAGGAACTCCTTGAGTCTTCCCCCATTAACTATTATTTGGGCTTTGGGTGCTATAGCCTTTATTGTGTTGAAATATGAACCCTCCGTGCCTATTCTTTCCAGCATATTGATAATGAAGAGATGATCATGTGGTTCTTACATCCTTAACTTTATTTATGTGGTGTATTACGTTGACTGATTTATGTATGTTGAACAATCCCTACGTCCCTGGGATGAAGCCTACTTGATCAAGTTAGATAATGCTTTTGATGTGTTGTTTAATTTGGTTTGTGAGGATCTTGTTCAGGATCTTTGCATCCAAATTCATCAGAGATACAGGCCTATAGTTTTCTTTTCTTGTTCCACCACTGTCTGGCTTTGGTATTAGGGTGATGCTATCCTTCATAAAAAGAGTTGAGGAGGATTCTTTGGTATCTGATTCTGTGAGATAGTTTGAGAAAAACCAATTTCAATTCTTCAATAAAGGTTTGATAGAATATGGCTGGAAGCCATCTGGTCCTGGACTTTTCTTTTGGGGGAGATTTCTTATTACCTTTTCAATCTCCATGGATGTTATAGTTTTGTTTAGGAGATTAATCTGCTCTGAGTTTAGTTTTTGTAGGTGATACGTGCCTAGGAACTCATCCATTTCTTCCATATTATTCAATTTTGTGGAGTAGAGATTTTGGAAGTATGTCTTGATGATTCTTCCAGTTTCATTGATGTCTGTTGTTACCTCTCCTTTTTCATTTCTGATTTTGTTAATTTGACACTTCTCTCTTTTTTTGCTTGACAAAATTGGCCAGGGGTTTATCAATCTTGTCTACTTTTTCAAAGAACCAGCTCTTCATTTCATCAATTTTCCTAATTGTTTTCTTAATTTACAATTCATTAATTTCTGCTCTGATCTTGATTATTTCTTTCTAGCTGGAGTTTTACGGTTGGACTCTTCTTGTTTTTCCAGTGCTTTTAGATGGGCAGTCAGGTTATTAATTTGGGATCTCTCTGTCTTTGTTATGAAGGCATTTAGGGCTACGAATTTTCCTCTTAGGACTGCCTTCATTGTGTCCCATACGTTTTGGTAGGTTGTGTTTTCATTATCAGTCAATTCTAGGAATTTTACAATTTCTTTTTGGATTTCTTCCACAACCCATTCATTGTTTAAAAGTGTGTTGTTTAGTGTCCAGTAGCTGGTGGAGTTCTTGATGGGTCTCTTGTTGTTGATTTTTAGCTTTAAAGTATTGTGATATGATATGATGCAAGAAGTTACTTTAATTTCCTGAAATTTATGGAGGCACACTTAATGCCCTAATATATGGTCTATTTGCAGAAGGTTCTGTAGGCTGATGAAAAGAATGTGTATTCTATACAGTTGGGTGGAAAGTTCTGTAGATATCCATTAGATCTACTTGATCTATGGTGTTGTTGAGCTCTATTATTTCCCTGTGCATTTTCTGCTTGGATGATCTGTCCATAGATGATAATGAATTATTGAAGTCTCCAACTATGATGGTGTTTGTGTTTACTTCTGTGTTGTTGTCCAGTAGGTTTTGTTTTAAAAACTGTGGTGCACCTATGTTTGGCACATATAGACTTATGATTGTGATGATCTCATGTTGGATCATTCCCTTGATGAGTAAAAAGTGGCCTTCTTTGTCTTTTTTATTACTTTTGGTTTGAAGTCTATTTCATTGGATATTAATATAGCAGTGCCTGCTTGTTTTTTATTTACATTTGCTTGAAATATCATTTTCCATCCTGAGGAGGTGTCTATCTTTGGTGGTAAGGTGAGTTTCTTGAAGACAGCAGATGGAAAGTTCGAGTTTTTTGGTCCACCCTGATAAATTGTGTCTTTTGATGGGTGAGTTAAGACTATTAATATTTAATGTTATTACTGTGAGGTTCAAATTAATTCCTGCCATGACAAGGTGCTTTATGGGGTTTGATGCTTTCTTGTATTTTGTACTTTTTTTTGAGTCTGGTCTATTTTTAGTTGTTGTGATATTTTTCTTGATGGCTCTTGAAATTGGTTGTTTGACTCTTCTGTGTGGAGTATTCCCTCATGTAATCTCTGTAGGTTGGGCTTTGTGTTCATATAATCATAGAGTTGACTTTTTCATGGAAAGTGTTCCTTTAACCATCTATTATGAGGGATACTTTTGCTAGGTAGAGTAGCTTGGGTTGGAAGCCATAGTATTTCAGACTTTGAAGTGTTCCATTACAGGCCCTTCTAGCTTTCAGGGTTTCCATTTAGAAATATGATGTAATTCTGATGGAATTGCCTTTGTATGTAGTAAGTTATTTCTCTCTTGCTGCTTTTAACACTCTGTTTTCATTGTTAAGAATTTTAACTATGATGTGTCTTGGAGAGTTTCTTCTTTGGTCCTGTCTGTTTGGTGTTCTCTGGGCTTCTTTTAGCTGGATGGGTCTCTCTTTTGAGAGATTGTGAATGTTTTCTTCAATAATTGTGTTGAGTATGTTCTCTATACCTCTGGCCTGGATTTTCAATCCTTCTGGTATAACCATGATCCAGATATTTGGTCATTTTAGGGTATCCCACAGTTCCCTCATATTCTGTTCACTTGATTTTATTGAACTTAACAAAGTTTTTGGTCTCCCAATCAGTTTCTTCTATCTTGTCTTCCAGGTCAGATGTTCTGTCTTCCACATGAGTAACTATGTTAGTGAGGGGCTCTAGAGAGGATTTTATAAGCTCTATTTGATTTTTGTTTTCTGTTGTGTTATTTTGCATCATGCCCATCTTTTTTGAGGTACAATTTCAGTTTGAGTTCTCATTTCCTTGATGCTTCCTGGAATTCATTCTTACATTTGATCAAATCTTCATTAAGCTTAATCAATCAGTTATTGAGACCTTCCATTTCCTGACTCACCTACAATTCATTTACATTTCTTTTGAAGGTTCTAACATTTTCTTCAATCAAATGAAGCCTACTGTCAAAAGCTGAATGCTCTATGATGGTTTGCTTCCAGTTCAGCAAATTTTTTTGATCAGGGTCTCATTGGTTATTGTGTTTTCATTTCAGGATTGAATTTCCATTGATTTCATTGGAGGTTTCCATTGCTGGACAAGGCATCCTTGGTGGAGTTCTGTCAGTTCTCTGACTTTCATTGGCTTGTTTTGCATTGTGTTCTACCCATCTTAGGAAGACACTTTATTCTACTGAGGAGGAAGCAAGTTTTTGTCCTTGTAGGATTTTTAGAGTGTGTTCTGTTTTAAATGTGAACTAGATTGGTACACTGATATAAAGTGGGTTATAACCACAGATGTGCAGATTGTGGAGATTGCAGGTACATCAAAGGGACCTGGGGAGCTGGGAGCTCTGGCCTACTCACTCCTCTTGCACATACTCTTTAGCACATGGGAATCATGGGCTGGGTAACCAGGCTCCAGGAAGCTGGAGAGTTAGAGGCAACAGGTCTGCTCCTACAGTGGTCCTTGTAACCTCTGACTCAGGGGCATATGAATGTCGGTACCCAGGGGCTAGTCATGATACCAGAGCAAAAGGCCTGTTTCCATAATCCCCACACAGGGACCAGGCCTCCCTAAGCTAGGTGCAGGGGTACCTATATGGACCAGGAAACTGGGATCCAGGGAACAGCCATCTGGCCTACTCACTCTGTGCGCAGCACAGGGTATCCCCGAATTGGGGACACAGGGGCACTTCTATCAGGAAGGTAGAGCAAGGGAACTGCTTCTGCAGCAAGCTCACAGGATCCAAGCAGCCCTAAACCAGCCACCGGGGGACCCACTGGAACCAGGAAAACTGAGAGGAGCCCCAGGGAACAGGAATCTGGCCTACTCACTCAGTGCCTGCAGCTTGCACCCTCCACCTCAGGGTATCCAGGAACTGGGGCCTCAGGGACACTTCACAACGGGGCCTCTTGCTACTAAAAATGATTCATGTGCCACTTGGAATACCTGGTTTTACGTGGGAACTGGGGGATTAAGCCCAGGCCATCAGGCTTTACAAGCAAGTGCTTTCAATCACTAAGCCATCTCTCCAATCCTAAGAGTTAGATATTTTTATAAAATGATTAAGGCATGGTAGTGTACTCATGAGTCAGAGGCAGAAAGATTATGAGTTCTAGGCCAGTGTATCCTACATAGAGAGATCTTGTTTAAAAATAAGAAAAAATTTGAATTTGGGGCTGTGGTTCAAATAAATTATTTTTATTCATTGACGGTTCTAATTTTATAATAGTAATTACTTGAACATTGGACTCAGCAAAGCCTCAAACTGTATATTGCCAATTGCTGAACAGGCATTTTTATCTTCATGTGTGTCCTTCATGTCCACATCCTGGGAGAGAGGTCATACCCCTAGTCTATATCTTCAGAAATCAAGAGCCATGTGCTCAAAAGAAAACTATTCAATCCCCACTCAAAAAAATTTGCATTCCTAAATTATGCCTATTCCCAAGACAGTGCCTACCACGAACACTCACAGCCTTAATATATCCATCTCCAGAAGCATGAGGACTATCCTAATCAGGTCCTTCATCTCAGTAGGCATCTGTCATCTCAGTAAGTTCAGACTCCCACATCTTCCCTCACCTCCAGTTCTGCAAACCATATATGGCTGTCTCCTTCCCAACTCAGAATTTCCACATACCCTTTGATGAGGACTTCTGAAACACACATGGCCACTAGCAACATTTGTCCCTTAGTTCTGTGATTTTTCTTTTACTATTTACTTCACAAACTTACTCTGAGAATCAGCTTTCCCCTGAACACTAACCACAGTGGTCCCTTAAAGCCTCCTGACAATCATGCCTACTTTTCCTAGATCATTCCTTCTCCCAATGTCTTACTATATTTCATGTCTTCTCTCTCCTCAAAACTTCAACATAGACTGCCTCCTACCCATTTTCAGAATAATTTTTCACTTCTTGTACCACTGAGGATAAAAAGAAACAACAAAATTAAATAATTTGCACAGACTCCCACCACTACATCTCTACATCTACCAGTATAAGTCTTCATTGCTCAGCCTTACCCCTTGTTAGTAAGAATAGATAGCTCTGAAGGTAATTATCCAAATCTATCCACCTCAACCCCTTCCAATGTACCAAATCCATTTTTTTCTTGCCTACTCACTGACATCACAAGAATTTCTTCCCTCTCTTTACATCTGCAAACTTTCCCTTTATACTACTCTTTCCCATTACTGCATAAACTTCTATTTCTAAAATTCAGAAAAAAAGAGTTAATTCTCAACAACATTTAATAGTAACTACATTTCCTTCAGTCCTCTAATCAAAGCCACTGGAACTACTAATACTATTTTTACTTTATCTCCTTCCTTATCTCTTAAACATGTCTTCATTATACCCTTTTATCAAACTTGCTCTTATCAAAGTCACTAATTACCTATATATCCAAGTTGTTCAAACTGAAGGTCAATTCTCAGTGCTCATCTAACCTACAAGCAGCATTTAACATGGTTGACCACCTCCTTCTCTTGAAAATAGTTTCTTCAATTTCCTGCCACCACTGGACACCACACTCTCCTTATTTTTCTCCTCTTCCTTCTTTTCAATGTCTTTTGCTAATTTCTTCTTACATCCCCCAAAACTTATCTGACTAATTCATCTATTAAATTAACCTCATCATCAATGATCACTGACTCCTCAATTTCTCTTATATCCTATACCCAATTGATCAGACAGTTCTGACAATTTTGTTTGCAGAATATTTCCAAAATATTTCTATTGCTACCATCTTGGTTTGAGTCATCATAAGATCATGTCTGGCTTACTGCAATACTTAATTAAGATCTATTCTGTCATTATGCTAATAATTATTTTATCACCTTTATGAAGAATGCAATGGTACCATCATTATTGAGAACACACATTGAAAAGCATTATTATACAATGTTAATAATGATGGCTAATCATTGTCTCCCTTCAAGAAAGTAATCTCCCATATTTTAGTATAAAATCTTATTTTTGCATCTAAGAATTCAATAGTGAAAAGTAAATATAAATAAAAGTAAAATAAAAAGGGGGGTTGGAGGGATGGCTTAGTGGTTAAGGCATTTGCCTGCAAAGCCAAAGGACCCAGGCTCGATTGCCCAGGACCCATGTTAGCCAGATGCACAAGGGGGCACATGCATCTGGAGTTCTTTCTATGTCAAATAACTAAAAATAAAAATAGTAAATATAAAAGATTTAGATAGGATTTTGAAAATAATTATTAGAAAACAAAATTTTGACAAGACTTACAAAACTTACAACTTATAAAACTTACAAGTATCACAAACACTGTTAGTGATATATATGTAACATATATATACATATATATATATATGATTATTTTTGTTTGAGGTAGGGTCTCACTATAGTCCAGACTGACCTGGAACTCATTCTGTAGTCTCAGGTGGCTTCAAAATCACAACAACCCTCCTACCTCAGCCTCCTGATTGCTGGGGCTAAAGGCATACTCTGCTATTCAGATTTACTGGAATGTAGTTTCATAAAAATTTCAGAAAGCAGTTTGACAATACAAACTAAATGTACATTTTTTTAAGAGCAAGAACATAGCTCAGTTGGTAAAGTGCTTGTCTTGCAAGTCTAAGGACCTGAGTTTGATCCCCAGTAATCATGTGTAACACTGCACATCATGGCATATGCCTACAATCCCAGAACTGGGGAAGTAGAGACAAGTGGACCCTGTCATTCACTCATTAGCCAGTCTAGACTACTTGGTAAACTCCAGAGCAGTGAGAGATCCTGTCTCAAAAAGAGGTGGATGGCATTCCTGAGGATAGCACCTCTGTTTGTTCTTTGTCTTCCACATGCACACACATGTGCATGCATGCAAACAGATGTGTGCCTACACACATACAAACACAAATGAATACAAGTGCACACTACATATATAAGCACACACATGTGCATGCACACTCACACAGATGTGTTCCCATATACATATAAACACAAACATATACACATGCACACTACACATATAAGCACACACATGTGCATGCATGCTCACAAAGATGTGTACCCAAACACATACAAACATGAATACTTATACATGCACACTACACATATAAGCAAAAAAGTGTGTAATTTTTAAATTTTAAATATGGTTTCTAAGAATTTTAATCTAAAAATGAACCATCAATGTGTACAGATGCTTAGCTATAAAGATTATTACTAAAACATTATGGAGAAAATCTGAAAATAACAGAAAAGTTAAATAAAATTTTCAATAAAAGTATGTATCAGATTTATAAGAAAACTAAATTTTGAAACATTCAAAGAGCAATAATTACCACAATGTTAAAGAGCAAAGTATTTTTTAGCCATTTATCAGAAACTAATAAAATCAGCAAAAATGTTTTAAGAAAAATTCATAGTAACAAAAGAAAATGAAGCCAAACATGGTGGTGCATACCTTTAATCCCAGAGACTGTAAGGCAGAGGTAGGAGGATCACCCATCAGTTCGAGGGCACCCTGAGGCTACATAATGAATTCCAGGTCAACCTGGTCTAGAGGGAGGGAGGGAGAGAGGGAAGAAAGAAGGAAGGAAAGTAAAGAAAATGATATTTGTTTACTAACAATTTGTTCTGAATATTTTTCACATTTGTTTTTTGAAAGTATATTTATACTTGCATATCTCTGTTTCCTCAATTTGAATGTCAGTGGTACTGCTACTACTACTGCTGCTACTATTACTACTAATACTGACTTAAAAGCTTTAAATGCACTATCTCAGAGAAGGAAAGAGAGGTGCAGGGAGCTTCTGCCATGTGGATGGCAGGAGGAGTTTGAGAGGCCATTTGGGAGTAAGGGGGAGGTCTCCCCTTGTCTCAGCCCAGCTGTGCTGAGACAAGGGAAATTTACCAGAACCTCAAAGTTTGGGAGCAAGCAAAGAGAGTGCAACCAATTTCTTAATACAAATCAAGCACTTTACAGTTCATCAATATTCATGCCAATTAGTCACAATACCCACGAAATTATAAAAAGTGAGCCCACAATGCCCATGAAATTATAAAAAGTGTGCCGAGCATGGTGGCCCATGCCTTTAATCTCAGCACTTGGAAGGCAGAGGTAGGAGGATTGCTGTGAGTTTGAGACCAGCCTGATACTAAATAGTGAATTCCAGGTCAGCCTGGGATAGAGAAAGATTCTACGTCAAATAACCAAAAAGATAAAATAAAATATTATTTTAAAAAGTATGAGATACAAGTTCAGAATGAATCCGTTTTCTGTTGTTTTTCAAATTGCCCAACATTTACTGCTCTGAATATTGGTACACTGACTACTGAAAGTCTTAAAGAAACAGTATATATGATTATAATATCACAGAATGCTAAACAGATTTCTTTCTATTAACAGTTCCCAGGAGACAGTGTATGCCTGTGTGAGTGTGGAGAGGAGTGGTAACCGTACAAGCTTCTTCCAAAAAGCAAACATCAAGTTACCATTCTTCATTGACCATGACTGGATCTAAAGGCTAACACATAGACAGTCACGAAATAAACTCTTATTCTTTGGGATTAGAAAGATAAAATACATCAAGACAAACTTAATGGAAAGAATACAGAAGGATAAAACCTCAGTCTGTGTCACCTCACCTTTTTCTTCTTTCATAAGGAAATCTAGGCATTGGGTTTTCATTTTTTTTTTCTTTTTACTTTTCCCTTCCTCCTTCCCACTTCCTTCCTGCCTTCCTCCCTCCCCCTTTCCTCCTTTCTTTCTTCCTTCCTTTGTTTCTTTGTTTTCTTTCTTTCTTTCCTTTTCTGTCCTTTTCTTTTTCTTTTCTGAGGCAGAGTCTCACAAACCCAAGGCTGAGTTCAAACTCCCTATGTAGCCAAGAATGACTTTGAACTTCGGATTCTCCTGCCTCAGCCTCCCAAATACTATGATTACAGTCATGTGCCAAAAAACAATCCATTACCTCCCAGAGGCTTTAATTCCCAAATCGCCATCAGCTGTGGACTTAACGTTCAAAACACCTAAGTTTATGGAGGACGCCTAAGTCAAACCACCACATTTCACTCCTGGCCCCCATAAACTGATAACCATACATAATGTAAAATGCAATGCATTCATCCAACTTTAAAAGTCCCCATAGTTTTCATCAGTCCCAATGATGTTCAAACATCTCCACAGTCCAAGGTCTTTTAACTGAGCTGTAACACCAAAAAAAAAAAAAAAAAAAAACACCAAAACCCCCTAACAGCACAGAATAAACATTCACACTACAAAAGATGACACTGGGCATATTAAAGAAACATTCAACCAATACAAGATTTAAACAGACCAAACATCAAATTCTGTAGCTCCAAGTTCAACAATTCTAACCAGTGATGAGTCTCCAAGTAAATTCTGACCAGTAACAAGTCTCTGGAGTTCCAATTCTACTTCTACACCTAGATTACTCACAGTGCCACAAAACATCCAGTGCTGGCAGGTCTCCTTGGCAGCCATCCCATAGTCCTGGTATCTCCATTGGGTTTGAAACTATAACCCACAGTTCAACCTCATGGCTCCATAGGGCCTCCATGTAGGTGATCGAACAAGCCTGCTTCACATTACCCAAGACCATTTCCAAACTATAAAACTGTGTTGCAAATTTAATGACCCTTATTTCCTGCATTTGTTATACGCTATAACACCAGATGGGCTACCAACTGTTAATCCAGGGAGTAATAAAGCAGACTTTGAATAACAGGGACCTCTTTCAGCATTCAGGCCCATTCAAAAGAGTTTGCATTCTTCTTGTTGTCTCAATGCAGGTCAGCTGTCCCAATCTCAATGGTTGTAATCACCCATATATTTGCAGCTGAAAGGACAGAAGTTTCAGCCCAAAGATTTCATTTTCTCTGTGCCATATCCCTCTGCTCACACCAGTCCATTTCTATACAATGCAACCCTGCCAAGTTATCAGGACACAGCCATCACAGCAAACCTCTCAGACAAACTGCTTCTAGCCCAATCCAGGCAAAGTTCTTTCTCACCCTCACAAGCCAAACCTCATACTGCATAGTTCTTACTACATTCAAGTCTTTCAACACTGACCAGAATAGCCTATATTTACAAGCTGTATTTATAGTACTACAAGGTGTCTCTTAAGCTAAGATTTAAAATTCATTCACATTCCTCCTGCAAAGCAGTTCCAAAAGGCCACAAAATCAGGTTTCTAACAGCAATGATCCCACTTCTCAGTACCAATTTTACTGTTGTAGTCAGGTCCGCATTGTTGTCAGAAAACATCCAACCAAGAACATCTTGTGGGGAAAAAAGGGGGTGATTTATTTTGGCTTACACATGCAAGGGGAAGCTCCATGATGACAAGGGAAAATGATAGCATGATCAGAAAGTGGACATCACCTCCTGGCCAACATCAGATGGACAACAGTAACAGAAGAGTATGCCAAACACTGGCAAGAGGAAGCTGGCTATAACAACAATAATCTAATAATACACTGCCTCTAGGAGGCTTTAATTACCAAATTGCCATCAGCTTGGGACCTAACATATAGAATACCTAAGTTTATGGGGGATACCTGAATCAAACTACCACAATGAATAAATAAATACATGCATAAATTAAATAAATACATGAATAAATAAATAAGTAAATAAATCAGGCTAACATAGTCACAAATAGAGTCAAGAAACAAAGAAAACCATGATGTATAATCCAGACCCTATGTGCAATCTTCTGGGCTAGTTCCCCACTTCCACTCTTCTAAACATAATTCACATAAATAAAAATAAACAAACTTCCTATTTTATTTACGATAGTTTCAAATACTTATAACCAAGTCCTAAGGAAAAACAGTGGAATTACTAAGAGTAAAGAATTGACTCATGTAATCTAGCCTAAAAATGTCTTATAAATTACACTAAGAACTATATACCTTCAATAGTTTGTGTGTGCCATGTAGAAGAGGTATGAAAATCCCTAAATGCTGCTAGAACATATCAATCTGAATGATTTGATCATTCAATTGTCACTTCTCAAAAAAAGTATGTGGTCATAAGACAAAGTACAGCAGGAATCAGAAGTATGATAAACCTTTAAAAAATCGCCTATACACATAAGAACCATTAATTTTATGATAAAAAAGGAGTTGATGGACTGGAGAGATGGCTTAGTGGTTAAGCACTTGCCTGTGAAGCCTAAGGACCTCCGTTCCAGGCTCAATTCCCCAGGACCCACATAAGCCAGATGCACAAGAGGGCACATATGTCTGGAGTTCATTTGCAGTAGCTGGAGGCCCTGATGTGCCCATTCTCACTGTATCTATCTGCCTCTTTCTCTCTGTGTCTGTATCAAATAAACAAATAAAAATTTAAAAAAGGAGTTGATGAAAGGTCTTTTGAGTTATATAACTTTTATTAATATTGGCCAAATTAGAAATTTAAATGGCAACATTTTATTGTTTGTTCATTTACTTAAAATAGCAGCAATAAATTTACTGTATATTAATATAATATAATATTTTAATGAAAGGTAACTATGTGTTGCAAAATAAAATTAATGAGTGACATTGTTTTAAAATTTGCAAATCTAATTAATGCCTAAGGAAAGTCTTAAACATAATGGGAGTTGGTTATTAAAGTTACTTACAAGTCACAAAATTACAAATTTCAAAAAATGCTATACATTTTGTGACAATTTTACGCAAAAAAAAAGTATACAGCTTTTTTATCAAACTAAATCTTACTTATCACTTATCACTTAAGCAAAATGTTTGTCACTTGGTTAAATACAACTGAAGTATTCTCACTGAACATAAATCATCTCATTACCTAGCCATAATGAGATTTGGTAACAATGATCACACTGCTACACATTTCAAGAACCACTTGGCACATATTAATCCAACACACAAGAGAAATTCAGTTAGCAAGTTATGAAGAACATCTGAATTTCAATGCCATGAAATGTCTTTGTCTAATATAATAAAACCTAAGACAGGGGTCATAGTAAAAGTACATAGTGACAGAAAGAAGAAATGTCAAATTAATTAAACTTCCTTCATCCAATTGTTGCCCAGTCTTTTGTGTTTCCAAGTCCTCTATGAGAATTTGATGAAAACCATGGCATATATGCACAACTTAGCATTTTCAATGAAATTTCAATAATTTCTGAAATTCAACATTCACTCCTACATAGCAGTTGAGGCAACTGCCTGAAAAACCACTGAAAAAGTCCACTTTTAACATGCTAACATAAAGAGACATTATATTTTTCCATGTTTTATTTCTGAGCCATATCAGTAATAGGAAACACAAGGCAATGATACAAAAACATGCAACCTACTACTATTTTTAAGAACAAATGGACTCTACAAAGTACCCAGAATACAGGAATAGGGTACATGTCATGGTGTCTTAAGTGACGCTCAGAAGCCTTTGGTATACACCGGGGACCCCTTTCCAACAATGCGTTTGTTTTAGGCAAATTTAAAGCTCTACAAAAACAGTCCCCACTCCTCAGTTTAGTGATAAAATGACAAGAGTGGGTTAGGTTCTCTGGAAGGCTTTGGTAAATGTTTTCCATTACTAAGAACTAGGTGTCTGTAGTATAGGTTAAAATCAGGTATGGTGATATCACCAGCGTTATTTTTGTTGCTTAGTATTATTTTAGATATTCAATGGTTTTTGTGATTCCAAATGAATTTCTGGATTGTTTTTTCTATTTCCATGAAGAATGCCATTGGAATTTTGATGGGGATTGCATTAAATGTGTAGATTGCTTTTGGTAAGATTTCCATTTTCACAATATTGATTCTTCCAATCCAGGAACAAGGGATGTTTTTCCATTTCCTACTGTCTTCTGCAATTTCTCGCTTGAGTGTTTGATAGTTTTCATTGTAGTGATCCTTTACTTCCTTCGTTAGGTTTATTCCAAGGTACTTTATTTTCTTTGATGCAATTGTGAATGGGAGTGATTCTCTGATTTAATCCTTTGTGTGTTTGTTGTTAGCATATAGGAAAGCTACTGATTTCTGTGTATTTATTTTGTATCCTGCTACATGGCTGTAGGTGTTTATCAGCTCTAACAGTTTGCTGGTAGAGTCTTTAGCATCCTTTATATATAGAATCATGTCATCTGCAAATAATGATAACTTGATATCTTCCTTTCCAATTTGGATCCCTTTTATGTGCATCTCTTGCCTTATTGCTATGACAAAGAATTCAAAAAAATGATTATATCTATGTTCAAAGAAATTAAAGAAGAAAACAAACTCCTAAAGGAATCCCAAGAGAACACAGGAAACCAACTTAAGGAATGATGTCAATATAAGACATGAGTAAGGAAATAGAAATAATGAAAACATACCAATCAGAAATACTAGAAATGCAAAGCAGTCAAATAAAAAGTCAAATAGAAAACTCTGTAGAAAGTCTCACCAGTAGAAGGCATTAAGAAGAGGAAAGCATATCTAAACTACAAGACCAGGTGGCAGATAGAATACAGTCCAATAAGAGAAAAACAAACTAATAGGAAGGCATGAATGGGAATTTCAAGACATTTGGGACACTATAAAGAGATCAAACATAAGAATCAGAGTATAGTAGAAGAATTTCATTCTAAAGACATAACAGGTACTTTTAACAAAATCATAGAACAAAATGTCCCCCCAATAGGGAAAGAAATGCCAATATGATACAGGAAACCTTTAGAATGCCAAGCAGACAAAATCAGGAAAGAACCTCTCACCACCATATCATAGTTAAAATACTAAACTCATAAACCAAAGAAACTACATTGAAAGCAGTCAGAGAGAAAAATCAAGTCATAGACAAAGGCAAGTCCATCATGATGACAGCAGCTCTACAGAAAATACTTGGAAGAGAGTCTTCATGCTGAAGGAAAAGAAAAGCACACACATAAGGAAACAGGAAAAAGTGTACCATACTCAAATAATACAAGACAGTAAAGGAAAAACAAGAAGCATTACAAAATAAAAGAATGGCAAGAATAAATGCACATCATTCAATAATAATTCTTAATATCAATGGCCTCAATGCCCAAACAAAAAGACACAGGCTAGCATACTGGGTTTAAAGGCAGGATCCCTGTATTTGTTGCCTCCAAGAAACTCAACTTTCCACTAAAGACAAATACTATCTTAGGTGAAAGAATGGAAAACGTTATTTAAGCATCATATAAAATAATTCTCTCCTGAGGATGTTGTTACCTGGGGTTCTGACATCATCCCTCTTTTCTCAGTACACAATGGGAGAACTATTTAAAACTCCACTCTTTCATGCCTTAGCAACTGCCAGTGCCAGCTTCCAGTTGAAAGATACTGTGGTTCTGACCTGAGTGAGGCCCCAGGAGATAAAATACGAATAAGCTTGCCATTCTCCACTTGTTCTAAGCCAAAACACCATGATGTCAGTGCACACATTGTCCCTCATTATTACTAATGCTCCCTACCCATTCATGAACACAATATTGATACTCAAGAGAAAATGTATCAACATACCCATATCTAATTATTAGCATTCCCCAGAAAGCAACACAAACTCCACTTAAGAGAGAGTATTCATCTTGTTTTTGTGAAGTCTTACAACATTTCAGGGATTTAATACTACCTTTATCTGTTTTATGGAAGGTGATAGAACAGCAAGGTAGTCTTCATAGTTTATTGTTGCTTTAAGAACAAAATCCACTCACAAGTAAATTCACTTCCTTAAAATTTTCAAACTCAGGGCTGGAGAGATTGCTTCATGGTTAAGGTATTTACCTGAAAAGCCTAGGGACCCAGGTTCAATTCCCCAGGACCCACATAAGCCATACACACAAGGTAATGCATGCATCTGGAGTTTTTTTCTCTCTCTCTTTTTTCTTTCTCTCTCCAATAAATAAATAAAACATTTAACAAACAAATTTTCAAGCCGGGCCTGGTGGCACATGCCTTTAATCCCAGTACTCGGGAGGCAGAGGTAGGAGGATCAGTGAGTTCAAAGCCACCCTGAGACTACATAGTGAATTCCAGGTCAGCCTGAGCTAGAGTGAGACCCTACCTTGGAAAACAAAACAAAACAAATGAACAAACAAAAATCTCAAAATCAGCCTGTTAAACACAAAATAGGGGTAATGTATCTTATTCCTAAGTCAATGCTAAACTGTGAGTTTACCTCAAAAAATAAAAATGGAACACTTCTGAAATTAATGTTTTAGTTTAGTAAATGGCATAGTTCTGGATTTCAAGAAAGAAAATCAAGATACATCATGATATATATCATGAGATAATGTACTTTGACATTATAACTACACTCAGAATATTTTATATAGTTTCACACCGGGTAATAAACTATCAAAAGTAATCCATACTGATACCACTTTATACAAAAGCCTTAGTCTAATCAGTTCTTAAAAATTAATTATGCAATTTTCTTTCTATAGATTACTATATAAAAAGTGGAAGTATTTATTGCTAAGGAAGCAATATTCCTTGCTAAGAAACCATTTAAAATATATTTGGATGTGCTCCCTCCAGACATAAAATGGCCTGGATATCCATGACCTCATAGTGCCTGACTCTACCTACAGAAAACCATCATAAGAGGAGGAAAAGATGATGACATCAAAATAAAAGAGAGACTGATTGAGATGGGGAGCGGATATGATGGAGAATGGAATTTCAAAGGGGAAAGTGGGGGGAGGGAGGGTAATACCATGGGATATTTTTTATAATCATGGAAAATATTAATAAAAATTGAGAAAAAAAAGAGCTAATAAAATATATTTGGCCTCCAGGGGTTTTCATGTTCTGACTTCATGTGACTCATGCAGGAAAACAAGAAGTGAACATACCTTTGAGAGTCTTAAAAATGAATTTGAATTTGAATGGAAAATATTCCTTTGAAAAGACTGCTTTCTTTTTTTTTTTTTTTTTTTTCTTTTTCTTTTTTTTTTTTTTTTTTGGTTTTTCAAAGTAGGGTTTCACTCTAGCTTAGGCTGACCTGGAATTCACTATGCAGTCTCAGGGTGGCCTCCAACTCATGGCAATCCTAAATCTGCCTCCCAAGTGCTGGGATTAAAGGCGTGCACCACCATGCCCAGCTTTGCTTTCTTTTTTTAATAATATGTCTTACTGTCAATGAATGTTGCAAATAAGGGGGGGAAGAGATACTTTATGTTTCTATCCAATCCAAGTCTTCTCTTCATTTATAGTTGGTTTCAATGTTTTTATACACACTTTGTCTACTTTAGTCAAAATTAATTTAGTAGAATGGTGATTGGGGAAACCTGGATCCTGATACAATTTACTTATAAAATAAATGGTGCCCCAAAAAGCAGTCAAAAAATGGCATGTCTCTGTAAAGGTTCTTAATGATGTGGTTGGTCGGTTGTGATTGATTAATTGATTTTTGTTTTGCTTTGGTTCTGTTTGGTTTATTTGAAACAGGATCTTACTATGTAATCAAGGCTGGCCTTGACTTTGAGGGAATATGCCTCCCTCAGCCCTTGCAGTGCTGGGATTTAAAGTGATGGAATTTTTCAAAGAGGAAAACACAGAAAAGTACATTGTGGCATCTTAAACAAAATGAAAAAAATAGATGGCTTCGGAGTGATTCATGTGAATCTTTTCAGAGGACAAAAAAAAAACAGTCAAAACCATTACCTAATTGATCTTCTCAAATGAATTGTGTTTGCCTAATCTGTGTACTCATTAACAGACAAACAAGATACACTATGAGTGCTATTTATTAGCATTGTTATAAATCCTGACCTTGGACAACAAATCTTTGCTAGAGTTACTTTGGAAACCTGAAACAAGAGAGAAGAACAAAATGAACTACTAACTCAAAGGGAACATCTCTATCTTTGGAGAGTTAGGGAAAAAGTGACAGTTTGCAAAGGCCCTCCGTGATCTCCAAGATATATATGTGGATAAAAAAAAAAAAAAGGCAGATAAAAAGTGTTTTGTAAGGCTGGGAAGATGGATCAGCAGTTAAAGGTGCTGGCATGTAAAGCCTCCCTGGCCCAGGTTCAATTCCCAAGCCACCCACGAAAATTTGCAAAATTTGCAAAAGGTAGCACAAAAGGTGTTCATTTGTACCAGCAATAGGTCCTAGAGTTTGCCTACACACATAAACAAATGAAAAAAAATCTTAAAATATATATTTTGTTTTTTGTGAAGAAACAATAATATACATATGTAGATGTATACATTTATAAAAAGCAACAATGAAAAGACAAACTGGAAATTAACAAAAAATGATTACCTACTAGAGAGGAGGTAGAAATTAAGTGGATGGAAAAGATGTAATGAAACTTCTGAGTACATGTTACTTTTGTTTTGTTTTGTTTTTCTAGATAGGATCTCACTTTAACCCAGGCAGACCTGGAATTCACTCTGTAGTCTCAGGGTAGCCTCGAACTCACAGTGATACTCTTACCTCTGCCTCCCAAGTGCTGGGATTAAAAGCATGTGCCACCACACACAGAAATATTACATATTTTACATAGTTTGAATATATATACATTTTATGAATTTCAAAAATTAAAAAGAAAATTCCAGCTTTATATGAAAACAAACTGAAGCAAATCAATATATACAGTAAACTGGTAATATAATTAAACATAAAATGTCTCTAAGATGTCTTTAGAACATACTGCTTCATACTTCTTTAGAAATACACTAAGATGCAAAGCAGATGCAAAGTATTATTAAACAATTTTATAGCCGGGTGTGGTGATACATGCCTTTAATCCCACCACTTGGGAAGCAGAGGTAGGAGGACCACCATGAGTTTGAGGCCACCCTGAGAATACAGAGTGAATTCCAGATCAGCCTGGGCTAGAGTGAGATCCTACCTTGAAAACAAAAATTGCAATGATTGTAATTCTAATTCAAAATTGACTCAAAATTTTTAAATCTGCTCACAGAAAGACCTAGAAGTAATATCCCAATAATAATAGCAATGCTAGGACCCAGATTTTAGTCTCTTCAGCCATTCTCGCTGTTCTAAGAGGAGGGCACTTTATATTTTATTTTCTTCATATTAATACCATTAATAAAAGTTATAATTTTATTTTTTTTAATTATTTATTTATTTATTTGAGAGTGACAGAGAGAGAAAGAGGCAGATAGAGATAGATAGAGAATGGGTGCACCAGGGCCTCCAGACACTGCAAACGAACTCCAGATGCATACGCCCCCTTGTGCATTTGGCTAACATGGGTCCTGGGGAGTCGAGCCTCGAACTGGGGTCCTTAGGCTTCACAGGCAAGTGCTTAACCGCTAAGCCATCTCTCCAGCCCAAGTTATAATTTTAGATAGGATACTATAACAAGATATGATAACTGTATTTCAGGTCTACAAGTATAATTAAAATAGGCTATACATTGAAAGAAATTTACAAAGCTTTATAAAAGTGACTTTCAAACTTTAATTTGCATCAAGATCACTTAGAAGCTGCTTAACAAAGAGATGCCTGGGCTTCAGACTCCAGCAAGGCTGGTTTATCAGGTCTGTTATGGGAACCAGGCCTCTTAATTTTTAAGAGTCATTCCAACAAATTAACATGATGGTACAGAACACAACTTGAGACACACATTATAAGGAAAAGCATAATGAAGATTTTCTAAGCCTATCATTCCTTTAATTCCTTCTATGTGTTTAAAAGAAATTCAGACCCCCAAGAAAAGAATTTGAGGTCAGGTGTGATGGCACACACCTTTAATTACAGCACTCATGAGGCAGAGGTAGGAGGGTCACTGTGAGTTTGATGCCAGTCTGAGACTACATAGTGAATTCTAGATCAAACTGGGCTAGACTGAGACCCTACCTTGGGGACGGGGGGGGGGGGGGGGGCAATAAACATCTCTATTCTGCACCACAAATTTCACTACTTGAAATGGAAGGCTACATTCTTAAGTCAATAATAAAAGAGCAACATGTGAGAAAATTAAACTTCATTTGCTGGGACAGGATCCTTGAAGAAAAACCCAAGCTGCCTGGTGTCCAGTAGGTTTTAGTATTTTCTAGATTTTCCTTATCTCTGATATAATGCACTAAGATGAAATGAGGTGGGTGGAGGTCTGGTTCCATTTTCCCCTCCAGTGTCATCAGTTCAGGGTTTTTATTTGATCTGACCATATTCCTTTTACCACTTAGCTTTTCTGAACCTCTTTCCTGAAACCAAACACTTGCAGCTATGCATGTCTGTACTGATTGATTCCGAATGTACAATGAAGGCTGCCCCAGATGATGGAGACAGCACGGTTACATAGCCAGAACTGAATCCACAGTTCCCTTATTTTGCTGTGATATGGGAAAATTAGTCATCTTATGACTATCTTTCCAACTTTGCAAAAGCAAGATAAACTTGATCTACTTCACAGTTAATTACTGTTTACTAAGCACTTCCTAATCCATAGATAACATTTGTTTAGGGTTAAATCAGTTCAAGCAACTTTAAGCTTAACACTTTCTAAGATTATCTATAAAGCTCTTCTTATGCCTTCTTTGGATAGATGGCATATTCAGTATTTGCATTAATTTTTTAATTAAGTCATTATTACATCATTTAGAATAAGAAAAAAAATCACAGCGTATGTTGGGCACTTAAAGTTCTACCACAGTTCAATGATCACTGTTTACATAAATCAGAACACATTCACAGCTCTCTACCAGAATCTCTGGGGAGCTCGATAATTTCTGCAGATTCCCAAGTCCTCCCCATCATGTCTACTTTATGTAGGGCTTGGCTTGGGAATTATTTTTGCACAAGTTCTTCCAAGTGGTTGCACTACAGCCAGCCTGAGAATAGGTATTTGGGGATCACTAGAATTCTACTCTCTCAATAAAATGTCTTAGTCTAATATTTCAAGATCTGTTTACTTCTTGCAGCCTGGAGGCTCCTAAGCAAGTTCTGGGCTTGATACAGTGAATTCTAGAGGAGTTCAGTGAAAGCAGAATACATATAACATTATTATTGTTATTATTACTTTTTCTTATTCTGTGGTGCCAGGGATTGAACCTAAGGCATTAGGCAAGTGTTCTAAAAATGACTTGTACCCCAAGACTTCTATTTTTCATATTCCACTAAGTTACCCAGGCTTTCCTTAAACTCATTCTATAGTCAAGGTAGGCCTTGAACTGTGAGCCTTCTCCTAGTCTCCAATTAACTTCTTGATAATTATATTCCCAGGAAATTTTTATCAGCTGACACACAGATTTAAAGTATAATGCAATAATATATTCTTGTTAAAAAGTATTGGGGCTGGAGAGATGGCTTAGTGGTTAAGCGCTTGCCTGTGAAGCCTAAGGACCCCGGTTCGAGGCTCGATTCCCCAAGACCCACGTTAGCCAGATGCACAAGGCGGTGCACACGTCTGGAATTCGTTTGCAGTGGCTGGAAGCCCTGGCACACCCATTCTCTCTCTCTCTATCTGCCTCTTTCTCTCTCTGTTTGTCACTCTCAAATGGCTAAATAAAAATGAACAACAAAAAATTTTTTGAAAAGTATTGGGCTGGAGAAATGGCTTAGCAGTTAAAGCATTTGCCTGCAAAGCCAAACAATCCCAGTTCAACTATCCAGGACCCACAAAAGCCAGATACATAAGGGGGCACATGCATCTGGAGTTCGTTTGGAGTTGCTGGAGGCCCTGGCAAGCCCATTCTCTCTCTCTCTCTTTCTCTCCCTCTCTCTCTGCCTCTTTCTCTCCTTCAAATAAATAAATAAAACATATATTTAAAAAAAAAAAGTATTGATGAGGGCTGGGGAGATGGCTCACAAGTTAAAGGTATGTGCTTGCAAAGCCTACTGGCCAAGGTTCAATTCACCCGTTCTCATGTAAAGCCAGACATACAAGTGGTGCATATGCCTGGGGTTGGCTGCAACAATAAGAGGCCCTGGAACATCCATTCTCTCTCGTCCCTTCTCTCTCTAATAAATAAGTGAAATATTAAAAATAAATAAATAAAAATAAAAGTCATCTGGGTATGGTGACGCACACCTTTAATCCCAACACTAGGGAGGCAGAGGTAAGAGGATCACCATGAGTTCAAGGCCACCCTGAGACTACATAGTGAATTCCAGGTCAGCCTGGGCTAGGTCAGCCTGGGCTACAGTAAGACCCTACCTGGGGGTGGGGGGGAAGCAGCAAAAATAAAAGTCCATGCTGAGAAGTTGGCAGTATATGAACCTCACTAGAGCAGAAGCAGCACCAAGGTCCACCACATCCTCCCTACAATGCAGAGCATAAAGAATATTTGCTCCAGGCCTAATCGCACAAATGTAATCTGATTCCTAGCTAGTTCTTATGAGAACACAGCAATTGGTGCTAAAGTTAGTCACATGTGACTTATTAACTCAGAGTAGTTTTTGCCATCATAGGTACATGCTACTAGCGGAACACAGGATATTTTAGGAACTTTTTATTCATATAAGAATATGTGAACATATGCTGTGGTACTCTGAATAGATGGCCCCCAATATATTCAGTGTTTTATTAGTTTGTAGTTTGCATCTGCAGCCACCTGCCTGAAGGGGATGTCACTGGGTGGATCTTAAGGTGTGGTGTTGGGTTTGAGATTTCAATCTAAAGATATGCAAAGTGTGCCTAGCTGGAGTTCCTGAAGTGTGCTGTGCTGTGTAGTTTTTGACTTTTAGGCTTGTGCTTCTTTCTTTGTGTTTGGTCCTGTGAAAACAGGCCAGCTTCTTCTGCCATTATGGAACTTTCCCAGGATCTGTAAGCTTCAATAAATCCCTGCCTCCATAACTGTGCCTGGTCTAGAAGTTCATCTCAGCGAACCTGAATCTGTCTGCTACATATGCCAAAGAAAGGTATGCAATTAACATATCAAAACTATGATTTTGTAAATGCTATTACTCCATAGAAGAGGGTAAAATAGATTAATTAATTGAAAAGTGAGTCAATTTCAAGAAAAATATTAAATAAATAGTAAAATAAGTGGCACTTAAATATAGATAATAATTTATTCTTCCCATTAAATATTTTTAGCTCTTTATAATTTGTATGTTTTCAGTAAAGAATCTCAATAAAGCTCTATCCTCATTAACCTTATATTCCAGTAAAGTTGAAACATGAACATGGAAAACACTACCTACAATTTTTCATATCCATATGGAAATATACAGTCACATCAGTGAAAACCATTCACCATAATGAATTCAGAAAGCTCAGGAAATTCCTGCTGGGCATGGTGGCACATGCCTTTAATCCCAGCACTTGGGAGGCAGAGGTAGGAGGATTGCTGTGAGTTCGAGGCCACCCTGAGACTACATAGTGAATTCCAGGTCAGCCTGGGCTAGAGTGAGACCCTACCTCAAAAAAAAAAAAAAAAAAAAAAAGACAAATTCCAATATAATCATAAGATTATAGACCTCTTCCCATCCCTGCACATTTAACTACTATATGAGTACGGTTCCAATACAGTCACAATGGGTCACAGTAAAAGAGCTGTAAGGCATAATCCTTATGAAGGAGTTCTGAGCCAGAAGCAGGAAGACTGCTACAATTTTGAGGTCAATATGACCTGCTCTGGAAGTTGTAGGCCAGCCAGGGATATAAAATGAGACTTTGTCTCAAAAAAACAAAAAGAAGGAGTTCTTGGGTTTTTGCAAAGATAGCAAGGAAAACAGAAACAAAGACATTTGTAGAATTTGAAACCCTTGACACATAGTTACAGCAAGCAATAAGAGAGTACAACTCCCTGGGCATGGTGGCACACGGCTTTAATTGCAGCACTCTGGAAGCGGAGGTAGGAGGATCACTGTGAGGTAAAGGCCAGCATGGTACACAGTTGAGTTTTAGGTCAGCCAGGACTACAGTAAGACCTACCTCCAAATATCCAAAACAAACTAAGTAAAAAACAGTAGAACTCTGTGGTGGTTTGATTGGGGGTCCCCCATAAACTTAGGTACTCTGAATGCTAGTCTTCCCAGCTGATGGAGATTGGAAACTAAAGCCTCCTGGAAGGAGGGTATTGTTGGGAGTGGGCTTATGGGTATTATAGCCAGTTTTCCCATGCCAGTGTTTGGCACACTCTCCTGTTGCTATGATCTACCTTATGTTTGCCAGGGGGTGAGCCACCCTCTGCTCATGCCATCAGTTTCCCTACCATCATGGAGCTTCCCTCTCAAGCCTGTAAGTCAAAACAAACCTCTTTTTTTCCCCACCAGCTGCTCTCGGTTAGGTGATTTCTACCAGCAATGTGAATCTGATTGCAACAGTAATGATGGTACCAAGGAGTGGTGTTGCTGCTAGACATCTGACTGTGTGGCTTTGGCCTTTTGGAGCTGATTTTCAAGAGGAATGCAGAAGGATTTGAAACCCTGGGCTAAGAGATACCTTGCAGTGCTGTAAATACAGCTTGATGGACTATTCTGGACAGAGTTGCAAGACCTGAATGCAGTAATGGACTGTGAGGTTTGGCTTATGAGGATGAAAAGGAACTTTGTCTGGACTGGGCTAGAAGGAGTTTGTGAGAGGCTTGGTGTTATGCCCATTCCCTTAGAACTTGTGCAGGGTTGCATTGCGTAGAAATGGACTGGTGTGAGCAGAGATATGGCACAAAAATGAAATCTTTGGGCTGAAACTTCTGCCCGTTCAGTTGCAATTATATGAGAGATACCACCTTTGAGATTAGGTTGCTGCCCTGGGGCAACAGAAAGAATGTAGACTCTTTTGAAGGGGCCTAAGTGCTCAAGGAGTGATCTGTTCTTCAAAGCTTGCTTTATTCTCTCCTCCCCCCCCCCCATTAACAAATTGGCACCCTACCTGGTATTGTGGAGTATAAGAAATGCAGGAAAGAGAGGGTCATTGAGTTTGCAACAGGTCTTATGTTTTGGAAACGGCCATGGACAGTGTGAAGCAGATTTGCTGGATGCCTGCACAGAGACCCAATGGAGCCATGAAGATGAACTGTGGGTTGCAGTGGAGACCTCGTGGAGATACTGGGACCACGAGATGGCTGCTAAAGAAAGCTGTTGTCCCTGGATGAAGTTTTCCAAGGCCGTGAGTAACCTAGCTGGACAGGCAGAATTGGAACTCCAGAGACATACTGCTGGTTAGAATTATGGGACTTGGAGACTTGTCACCTGCTAGAGTTGTTGGACTTAGAGCTACAGAGTTAGGTGTTTGCCCTGTTTCAATCATGTATTGCTTAATTATTTCTTTGCTATGCCCAATGCCATTTTTTGCTGTGTGTTTATTCTGTGCCATTACAGGTTTGCGGGGGGGGGGGGGACTTTTGGTATTATGGCTCAGTTAAATGACCTTGGATTATGGGGGTGTTTGAACATCATTAGGGTTGATAAAAACTATGGGGACTCTTAAAGTCCTACTGAATGCATTGTATTTTATATCATGGATGGATATCAGTTTATGGGGCCCAAGGGCGGAATGTGATGGTTTAATTCAGGTGTCCCTCATAAACTTAGGAATACTGAATGCTAGTCTCCCCAGCTGATGGTAATTGGAAATTAATGCCTCTTGGAGGCAGTGTATTGTTGGGGTGAGTTTATTGGTGTTATAGCCAGTTTCCCTATGCCAGTGTTTGGCATACTCTCCTGTTGCTATTGTCCACCTTATGTTGCCCAGGGAGTGATGTTCACCCACTGCTCATGCCATCATTTTCCCTGCCATCACGGAGCTCCCTGCTGGAGCCTATGAGGCAAAATAAACTTTTTTTTCCCACAAGCTGCTCTTGGTTGGGTGATTTAGACTAGCAATGCGAACCTACTGCAACAAACTCCTGTCTTAACACCAAACCTAATATTTCAAGGCATCTTAATTCAGGTTGTGTCAGACCTTCATTAAAAATTTACAGTGTAGCTGAAGAGATGGCTTAGTGTTTAAGGTGCTTGCCTGCAAAGCCAAAGAACTCAGGTTCAATTCCCCCAGGACCCATATAAGCCAGATGCACAAGGTGGCACATGCATCTGGAGTTCACTTGCAGTGGCTGGAGGCCCTAGCACATCCATTCTCTCTCTCTCTCTCTCTCTCTCTCTCTCTCTCTCTCTTTCTCTCCCTAAATAAGTAAAAATAATAAAAAGTGCCTAATAAAGCTATGTGTATCTTTTAAAAATTATAATGCATGGAGCCAGGTATGGTGGCACATGCCTTTAATCCCAACACTTGGGAGGCAGAGGCAGGAGGATCACCATGAGTTCGAGGCCACCCTGAGACTACATAGTGAATTCCAGGTCAGCCTGGACTAGAGTGAAACTCTACCTCGAAAAACAAAATAACAAAACAAAAATTATAACGCATAATGAAAGGCAATAAAAGCACAGTGTAAAGAAAGAAAGTTTCAGAACTAGAACAAGATACTATATAGATTTGAGGATCACCAGGAAATTTAATATAAGTATGGTTAATTAACAGGCTAAATGCTTTAATGGAAAAACCTGATAATGTGCAAGAAAAAATGAGTGAGGAGGTTGAGAAGTGAAATCTAAGAAACAATTATAAACACTTGATGAATGTTTTTTTGTTTTGTTTTGTTTTGTTTTCCCTGAGGTAGGGTCTCACTCTAGCTCAGGCTGACCTGGAATTCATCTTTAGTATCAGGGTAGCCTCGAACTCAGCGATCCTTTTACCTCTGCCTCCTGAGGGCTGGGATTAAAGGTGTGCACCACCACGCCTGGCTTTGATGAATACTTTTGATATGCTCAGCAGTTCACTGGACACAAATGAGAAACAAATCAGTGAGCTTGAAGGTAATGGAAACTTCTAGATCAAGATGTAAAGACCAAAAGAAAAAAAATGAAAGATCAGCACAGAATATTCAATAACTATAGGACAGTTTCCAAATATCTTATACACATAATTATAATATGAAAAAAGCAAGAAAGAGAATGGAGAAGAAATACTTGAACTAGTGATGGTCAGGAATTTTCCAAGTCAATGGCAGACAGCACATCAGAGATCCAAGAAGCACAGAGAATATAAAACAGGATAATTACTAAAATAGCTGTTTCTAGACATAGTGCATTCCACTACAGAAAACTAAAATACAGAGAAAAGATCCTGAAAGAAAAACAATAGGCTAAAAACTTCACACAGGTTTACAATGACCCCAGGAGGCTCAGTTCCAGCACCGTTCCCCTCCAACCAAATCCTACAAAACACCTAGCAGTGTATTTGTAGTCACATGGTCTTATTTCTCCACATTTTGCCAGCGAAAACAAAGCCTTAACCACGAGGAGTTAGAGTGCCTTTGGATATTTTAAGCATCTAGAAAAAGGAGAAACAGAATAGAAAAATGCTTATTTGATTTATATCATTTTCATGTATAGTTAAGTTTCCAGCCTTAGTGTATAGGAATATCACAAGCAGGAACACCCCTCTATCCCATGGTTGCTAACTCCAGTTTCAGCACAGAAAAGTGCAGTGCCAATCAAGATGGAGTACCTGAGTTCAATTCTCAGACCCCACATACAAAAAGGCAAGGGGGAAGCTTTGTTGGGCTTCAGTTATCTTACCATGCTGTCATTGATGGTAAGACGGGAGGCAGAGACAAGCCCATGGCAAGCACAGCAAAGAACAACAATGGAGAGAATTCAGACTGAGAAACTATGCCTCATTTGAGGCAGACAGGTGAAAACCAAGCCAACTATCTTCTGACTTTCACATGTGTGCCGTAGCACAAGCTGACCCATACTAACACAAGAACACATACATACAAATGAATTAAAATTTTTATAAAAGAAAGTACGAACCCAAGGACCAGTCAAGGGAGTAATGTATCCTGTGTTGTGTGACAATGAAAAATACAAGTGGTAGAAATGAAAGGTTGGAAATAAATTTCAGAAAAAAATTCCAGTCCTCAGATATGTGAAATAATAAGTAGAGGCTTCCATTATCACTGATGCCTAATCAAATTATAAAGTGTTCTCCTGTCAAAAATACACTTCACATAAATGTATCCTCTTGTTTGATGAGAATGGTATATTTGACAAAATCTTTTTTAACAGCTAATTTGAAAGACATTTCAATAAAACTAGAAAAAGCATGAGACTTGATTTGGATATATGTACACAAAGGAGTTTTTTTTTCCATTTTTAAATTTGTTTAAAAGCTGAAAGGAATTTTTTTAAATAATGAAATCTTAAGCAAATTGACAAAGAACAGTCATGTAACCAATTGAAGTTATTTTGACATTGAGAAACAAATGTTGTAATTTTTTTCAGACTGTAACAAAAGCAGCCATCTATCAAGAAGAAAGAAAAATAATGAACAAGCTCTTGGCTTTTTAAAGCTTTTATTGATAATTTTCATATATGTACATAGTGCATTTTGATCATAAACCCCTCCTGTATCCTCTTACTCCCTATAACCTTCCACTGAACCCCTTCTTCTTTCTTACACATCCCTTGTCTATTTTAATTTCTTTTTCTTTTGCCCTCCTTCACCATCCATGATGAACTGCTGATGGGCTAAATATTATGCAGGTCAAAGATAGTCGCTGTGAGGTCATGAATGGAACAGCCACTTCATGTCCCGAAAACAGTGTTCTACAGCACTCCTCCCCATCCTTTGACTCTTGCATACTTTCCACTCCCTCTACCACAACGTTCCCTGAAGCTCTTGAGAACTTTTAGCAATCCAACTACAAAGAGAGTTTAACTCACATGAGCATACTTGAAAAGGATTATATTTTTACTTATTTGTCATAAAATGATATCCATGAAGATAATGTACAATTTATCATATTCTACCAATGAAGACACTGATTACAGGCCATGCCATGAGGTTATTAATTCTGAGTATTTGAAATTGCTTGCTGTCCCTGCACAACTTGAAATGGAATAAAATCATAGAGGTCACCAGGACACAGAATTTCCCAAATTTTACCAAAATTCACAAATCATAAAAGGCAAAAAGATGAAAGAAATCTAATTTATAATAGAACATAAACCGCAAACAACCATATTCCTGAAAAGACTACATTATCTCAATATTCTTTGTAAAGAAAATGTATTTGAAGGTCATTTTTGCATTGGGAAATAACGAGAAAGCATGTAATCATAAGATGTAGGGCGAGGGCTGGAGAGAGAACTTAGCAGTTAAGGCACTTGCCTGTAAAGCCTAAGGACCCAGGTTCGATTCCCCAGTACCCACAGAAAGCCAGATGCAAAAGGTGGCATAAGCGTCTGGAGTTCATTTGCAGTGGCTGAAGGCCCTGGTACACCCATTCTCTCTCTTTCACTCTCTCTCTCTCAAATAATTAGATAAATAAATAAATGAGATTTAAATTAAAATGAAGAATTACAGTGTGTTGGGGAATTAATTTGTTTTAATGTAATTACTGATTTTATGATGTCTGCTATATATTTTGGCTTTTTAAAATACATTCTTTTCTTTTTAATACAATTTTCCACATCCACTCTTAATTTTATATTCATAATTTGGGGTATTTTCCTTATACACGATCCTTTGGTAGTAAGGGTCTTGGGATCTGAAATTCTAGGATGCTTAAAGATCCATAGAATTTTTCAAATCTTTCTCTTTTTTCATAGTTTTTCATAAATGTTTTAATGAGAGAGAAAGAGAATTGGCATGCTAGGGCCTCCAACCACTGCAGTCGAACTCGAGAAGTGTGCATCACCTTGTGCACATGTGCAATTTTGCATTCTTGCATCACTTTGTGCATCTGTCTGGCTTATGTGGGACCTGGGGAGCCAGACATGAGTCCTTTGACTTTGCAGGCAAGAGCCTTAACTGCTAAGCCATTTCTCCAGTCCTTCAAAACGTTCTTAATAGTCATCTCCCTAGACCCTCCTAACTGTTCTGCAGCCCCAAACCTTTGTCTGCCTACCTACCTGGAACTAACAGCCAGCTCACCTGGAAGCACGTGCAAGAAACTCAGGAAAGGTGATTTCCTGGGCCCAGGTTCCATGGCCTCCTCTGCATATGGATACAGAGATGGACATAATGTGAGACTTTCCCCAAACTTCTCTGACTTTAGAAACTTTTCAAGGGAATTTCTAAAATTTTTCTCAATGAATACTAGCTGCCTTTAAACAGTTTCAAGCTTTGTTTGTTTTTTTGTTTGTTTGTTTGTTTGTTTGTTTGTTTTACAATTTCTGAAAATAGTTGTCTTTTCATACACAGTATCCTTTTAAAAAAAAATAATTGGGCTGGGTGTGGTGGCATATATCTTTAATTCCAGCACTTGGGAGGCAGACGTAGGAGGATAGCCATGAGTTCCAGGCCACCCTGAGACTACATGGTGAATTCAGGGTCAGCCTGGGATACAGCAAGACCCTACTTCAAAAAAGAAAGAAAGAAAGAAAGAAAGAAAGAAAGAAAGAAAGAAAGAAAGAAAGAAAGAAAGAAAGAAAGAAAGAAAGAAAGAAAGAAAGAAAAGGAAAGGAAAGGAAAGGAAAAGGAAGAAAAAAAAAAAGGAGAGAGAAAAGAAAAGGAATAAAATCTTCCTCCATGGGACTTCACTGCCCAAAATTGTCATTGCCAAATATTTTACAAAATCTAATTTTTATCTGATATGTAACCATCTTTTCAAAAACTGAAAAAAGTTATTGTTAGGATATATCAAATTTAAAGGAAAAATCCACATGTATGAAGTTTACTCTAATTCACCAGAAGCACCATGGAGTACTTGAGTTATGCCACCCTAATAGTAGCACCACTCTATCAGATTCCCAGTTAATGCCCACTTCTATTCCAGAGCATCAGTTGAAACACCAGGCTAGTGATTTACCTCCTATAAGCTTCAGTTTCCACTTTTGCAAAACAGAATTATCACAAAGTTTATTTTTTTTCTTTATTAGTTAGATTTGTATTCAGCAAATACAGTCAGTTTGGTACCATTATTAGGCTCATCCGTGACCTACCCCCACCCCTTGGCCCCTCGTTGAGGTATATAGGTCATGCATTGTGGAGTTAGCCCACAGTTATGGGTAAGATAAATGTCTCTGCATATCATGACCCAACATGTGGCTCTGACATTCTTTCCGCCCCCTCTTCTGCAAAATTTCCCTGAGCCATGTTGGGTTCATTTTTGGTCTGCTTCAGTGATGAGGTGTTGGGGGCCTCTGAGGCTCTGGCTCTCTGATTTGGTAGGAGTTGATTTTTGTCTGTGCTGATCTCCTTCCCCCTTGTGCTGGTATCCGGTTCATCAGGAAAACAGCCCCCTTGCTTGTTTCTCCAATTTTTCTTAGTTTGAGCCAGGGCCCTTTTGAGGTATGATGGGGTGGCTCTCTCCTTAGGATCTACATCTATCTGAAAAAGAAAAACAGATTCTCCAACGGAGAGTAAGTTAGCACCAGGATAAATGAGATAACCCTTACTTTTTTTAATAGAGAATTTAATAGGTGTAGGCCCTCTTGTAGCCCACAATTGATGGTAGCTTGATATTGGAGAGTGGGCTTATGTTTGGATATGGTTCTGACTTGTTTCCCAGCTCCAGCTATGGGTCCCATACCAGTGAGGGGATCAGTTAGCCAAATTGAGAGCAGTTGGTTCCCCACCGTGGCTGTGTGCCACCACTGCACTTGTGTGGGCATCACAAGTTATTTGCTGCTAAGTAGGTTAGACCATGTGTTGCTTCGACAGATATTGGTCATTTTCCCCCAGTCGCCCATGTAGCACCTTCTGGCACTAGATGCGCTGACTGTCTGGGGACTGACTCTCTTCCAACTTCCAGCCATGCCATTCTAATTTGCATGTCAATCACATAAGGTGTCTTCAGCAGTAGGGTCTTACCACGAGCCTTTGGTGGGTCATCAAGTACTCTGACAGAAATCTGTCTGTCTTTTAGGAAACCTTGTAGGTCTCTCTGATCAAAAGCTCATTGTGGATGATAGCCCCATGCTGGTTCTGGGAGTTACAGGTCAGTGCCCACTAAGAAAATGAGGAAAAAGATAACTAATATACAAGAGTTAGAGATAAGAGAGAGAGAGGGGGGGGAGAGGGGAAGTGAGGGAGGGAAGATGTAGAAGATTAAGGTTAGTTTTGATCTTACCCTCTCCAGTGTCTTGTGGTTCAGGTGTTCCCTGTAAGGGCCTGGTGAAGGATCAGCCATTTGGTCTGTCTTTTAGTAAATAGAAAATTATGGTACCATTGCCGTTTGGGTCTCAATTTGTGTTTCCCACCCCTTTGATGGCCTCCCCTCCCTCCCCTTCCATCCTAGTGTCTAGTCTAGGAGATGCTTGCTGTGTACGTAAGGTATCTTGGGTAGATTCAGGTTAGGTGCTGTAGATGAGTGAGACTATGTGGCGATTTTTTTTCTGTGATTGGGTAAGTTCACTGAGTATGATCTGATCCCGGTTCAACCATTAAGGTGATGAATATAATCTTTCTATTCCAAACAAAGCAACTTAAAATTGTTCACTTCTTTCCTGGGTTAGAGCTGTTTAACCTTCTGCTTTTCTAAGTCTGTTCATTTGTTTATTCAAAATCTCCTAAGATTTTCTGTTCTCCTTGGGACAGTAACAACATGCCTTCTGCAGCTGTCTGCCCTTCCCAAACAAAATTTTATTGGAGTTTTCATAATTTTCCCTGATCAAATGTTTTCATTCTGTCCCCAGTTGGTCACTGAAAATTACAATAACTTTCACAATTTGCAAAGCTACTTTTTTGGCCAAAATGTGTGCATTTCTGACAAAGAACTGATAGTTTTATCCAAAGTTTCTAACACTTCACAAATAATACCTTTATTTCATGTAGGGTACAGTTTTACTAGTTCTATTCCCTTGGCCTGAGCCCAACCTCCTTAACAATGAATTGTCTTAGGTTAGGACCAAGAAGGAAGTAAAAACCATCACACAAAGCGGTTATCTAGCCACGCCTGGTGGCAAAGGACTGTAATCCCAGCTACTTGGGAGGCTGAGACATGAGAATCACAGAATCATAAGCTACAGAATGAGTTAAAGACAAGCACGTGTTGATTTAGTAAAACTCTGCCACAAAATAAACAAATAAAAAGAGGCGGCTGGAGAGGCTTAGCAGTTAAGGTGTTTGCCTGCAAAGCCAAAGGACCCAGGTTCAATTCCCCAGGGCCCATGTAAGCTAGATGCACAAGGTGGCACATGTATCTGCAGTTTGTTTGCAGTGGCTGGAGGCCCTGGCACATCTGTTCTCTCTCTCCATCTGTCCCTCTCTCTGCCTCTTTCTCTCTCTCTCTCTCTCAAATAAATTAAAATAAAAATATTTTTAGAAAATAAATTTAAAAAGGAGTATAGATCAGTAGTAGAGTACTTGTCTAGCAGATGTAATATCCTGGGTCCAATCCCCAGTGCAGTTTTAAAAAGGGGGGGGGGGGAGTCACCTAATTTGGTAGAGTTTAGTGCCACTCACTGTGATGATTCTTCTTGTGGTTACCTTCATATTGCTGGGACAAAACACCTGACCACAAGCAGCTGCTAAGAGGAAAGTTCTTATTTTGGATTATTTTGTCAAGGGAAAGTTTCATGATGGTACAGGAAAGCATGGTATGAACACCTGGTGGAAATAGCAGCAAGAGAATGAGCTGAGCTCCAGCAAGGGGGAGCTGGCTATAACATCCCTAAGCCCACCTATAAGAACATACCTCCTCCAGTTAAGCTTCAGTTTTCAAATTATCATGAGCTGGGACCCAGCATTCAGAACACAATAGTTTATGTAGGACATATGATTCAAACTATGATAATTCTCTTCCAAGCCACTTACAGGAAAATCTTCTGCCACACTAAGATCATTGTACTTATCTTTCCTTGATAAATTTATGGGCTTTTTCCCTCTCTGATTTATTAAATAAAATTCTTCTTTCTTCACTTTTTATTGTTGACTAGCTACTTATTTCCTTTCCTTTTAAGCCACTGAATATTTTCTTCACAAAGAAAATAAAGATAATAGTACTTTGTTTCATCGTCAATTGCTCTTTTGGCCCAGTATTCTCTGGTTCCTCAAAGTACTTAACTGCCTTAAGGAAGTCAGCCCCTCCCCTTCCAGTTCCTGTGGTTTGGTAGGACAGATTCCACACTCAGATCCAGGCTTGACTCTGACAACAACCACACAGTATTTCCTTGTTACAGTGCCACTTTCAAGAATGAGCCTGTATCAACATTACTCCAGTGGAGCTGGTGGAAGACAAGATTTATTGAGATAATGAGACACTAGGAGCATGCAGTCCTCCCCATTGTGCTAACATGAAGGCCCACAAGGTATAGGCTGAATTAAACCTTAAGATGGAGCACAGGAGAACTGAGAGCTGTGAAGCAGGGAACTATAGACTGAAAACCAGAACAAACATGGGTTTCACTCCCATGAGTCAATAAATCCTTTCCTTTGCAAATTCAAGTTAAAAGTTTGCCATTTGCAACTGATACACATCATCTGTGACTACTTGACAAAGTTGATGATGTTTGCTTTCCATTAAAATAAAAAACTTGTCAATTCAGGCAGACAAAAACATTTGCCATTTTATAGTCAAGAAAATTGACTTCCACAGAGATTATACAACATAGCCAACATTATATAACTAGTAACAGAGTTACAGCCCAAATCTGTCTTCTGAGTCCCTCCTCTGTCATGCTTTTGCTTTTCTATATACATATAATAGGAAGATCCTGCTTATCTCACCCTGCTAGTGCTGCAGCTAGTGTAGGCTAGACTCTACAGACTCACCTGCTGGTAAGTAAAAGAATTACAGACATTAGGCCACCATGGCATGGGGAAAATCACTAGGTTACTATAAGCTTAAAAACATAATGTTTTTAGGAGACAGTACCACACTAGCCTTAAGGCTCACAATCTCATCCTCCCATTTTGAAATAAACATAGTATACAGACCTATAAAATAAGGGCATCCCATATTCTTAAAGAGACTGTGGTAAACTAGGTCTCTAAGCAAGAAGGAAGTACTGATTTCTGAGTATTAGCTTTCTACTGCCTTTCATGTTGTCTTGGCCAAAAGATTCTATATTATTTTCCTGCATATGTTTCTATTACTTTTATCTGAAATATAGGCAGGTATCTGAGAATTAAGTGCCTTTTTTGAGGATAGCACATAAAATCTAATCAATTATTCAAAGCCCCAAAAGGCAGATACATTTGTACAGTAGTATGATCTTAGTGCCCAATCTAGAATGCTAAAAACTATAAACAGCAAGAAAAAGAGCCACATTCCTCAACACCAGGGTGAGCAAAAAGACCAGGTCTGTTCTTTTTTGCCTTTCTACTTATTTCCCAACATACCAAATGTCATTAAAATTGGATTTATTCCTCCTGAAATAACTATGAATTTTCCCAAGCTTTAGTCTAAATAAATATTCAAATTATCACTCTAGTTTTCTACTTCAAAACTTCATTTATAAGTAACTTTTGTTAACAAGTATGTTATATCTAAGCTAGAATTCATTTTGCTGAATCATGAAGGTCCTTAAAAGCCAAGGTTTTTAAAAATGTATCATCATGACTAATGCAAAAGAATACACTTTCTTTGTGCATATAAAATCAACACAATAGGAACAGACTGAAAACATTAGCAAAAAGATTAGACTTCACATTTTTCAAAATTATGTGCAATTCTGATATGTATGCCTATTCCCATTTTTTATCTCCATGACAGCCACAACGTGGAAAACAATAAGATGCAATTTTAACAACTCAAAAGAAATTCCTGTTTAGACACTTGTTACAGCTGTATTTTTCTTGAAGCAACTAAAATACTTAGCATGAAACTACATTGCGATTTGCTCTTCTAATTGATGCATATTTTTAATCTCTACTGTTGCTTTCTGACAACACTTAAGCACATAGAAAAAAGAAACCAAAACAGTGAGGAAGAGTTTAACAGCAGGGGAGCTATTTATTTTTCATGAGGGTATTTTAAATAGCAGGATTAACAAACTGGGCAGCTAAAGAATAATAAACACTAACTGAACAACATTTAATCTCCAGGAATATTCCAGCACTGAAAAAATGCATTAGTATTTCCAGTATTTAATAATGACTAAATGACTGTTAAATTGGTAAATTATGTCCTTTCCTAGTACATGGGATAGAGCCAACTTTATGCCTCATGCATGCTAGGTAAAGACTCTACCACTGAGCTATATACCAATTAACAATGTCATTTGAAAGATTACATTTTATCTAAAAGTAAATTATTCGACTGAGATTCTAATCACAAGGTTGAATTGATACAAAAATAATCCTAAAATAATAGAAATTTTTGCCAGGCATGGTGGTGCACACCTTTAATCCCAACATTTGGGAGGCAGAGGTAGGAGGATTACTGTGAGTTCAAGGCCACCCTGAGACTACATAGTGAATTCCAGGTCAGCCTGAGCTAGAGCGATACCCTACCTCAAAAAACCATTAAAAAATAATAGAAATTTTTATTGATATGTAACTTATACTAACCCAAATGAATTCTGGCCAAACAAAACAAAAACAAACAAACAAACAAAAAAAAACTAAGCTTTGTAGCTTTCTCCATTATGAGATGTTAAATATTTAAAACATTTCAAAATGGATTTGTGAATCTGTAATTATGTATTAAAACACCTGTTTTGGTGTTTTAGGATTAGACAGGAAACTAGAGTTTAAATCCCAGATCTTACCCTATTCTTTCATGAATAAAGTAGGCTTTGAAGTCAAAATGAAGTTCAAATTCCATTCCCACATACTGACCAGCCATGTAACTTTGAAAAACAACCTAGGAGTTATATAAGAATTAAACACACACACACACACACACACACACACACACACACACACACACACGTTGTGACTGTATATAAAATGAGCATATAGTGTTTCATAAATATCGCCTTCCATCTTTTCTCTTCATATGTACAATAATAATGCAAATATCTAGGATAGGAATGTGAATAATATAAATTGTAAATCTTTAAAACAATAAATCTAGCCAGAAATGATGGTGTATAGTTCTAATTTTAGCACTCAAGAGACAGAGGCAGGAGGGTCATGAGTTTAATACTAGCTTGGGATGGTGAGATCCAGTTTCAAAATATAAATAAAATAATCTGTTTCCAAGTCATTTTTAGTTTTCTAAACTTGAATCTGGAGAACACATTAGCATCCTTTCTCAAGTAGTGAATGCTACACATGTACCATTTCACAGCATTTTAAAATATAAATGCTTTCAAAAATATCTTTCACCAGCAACTTTTTATCACACTCCCACAATCCCTTCAACAATCCTTGGGGCCAGATGTGTTTTGGAGCTGAGAAATGGTTTAATTTTAGAAAAGTAGCAATGTGCATGTATCATGTTGTTTTGAAGGGCAGAAAGTTGTAATAAAACTTACTATACTTCTGTACCAAATGATATTCATGTGAAATAATGATTACAAAGAGTCGAATCTATTTGAAATATTTTATTTTTATTTATTTATTGGACAAGAGAAAGAGGGGAATAGAGAGAGAGAGAATGGGCGTGCCAGGGCCTCCAGCCACTGCAAATGAACTTCAGACGCTAGCGCCCCCTTGTGCATCTGGCTAACGTGGGTCCTGGGTCCTTTGGCTTTGCAGGCAAACACCTTAACCACTAAGCCATTTCTCCAGCCCTCAAATCTATTTCAGTAGACATAATTCCCATGATATCAGCACTGGTATAGAAAACTAAATATGATCCAGGCGTGGTGGTGCACGCCTTTAATCCCAGCACTCAGGAGGCAGAGGTAGGAGTATTGCCATGAGTTTGAGGCCACCCTGAGATTACATAGTGAATTCCAGGTCAGCCTGGACTAGTGTAAAACCCTACCTCAAAAAAAAAAAAAAATTGCTGAATATGGTCACACATGCCTTGAACCCAGGGACAAAGACAGGAGAATCACTGGGCTTGCCGCTCAGTCTGACTAAAAAGTGGCAGTTCCAGATTCTATGAGAGACTCAATCTCAAGGAAATAAAGTGGAGGAACAATAGAAGGGGATACTACACATTCTCCTTTGGCCTCTGCATGTGTGCACATCTATATACACAAGTGCATCTCTACATACCACACACACCAAAACAGATGGATTTTTAAGGATATTGCTTGCATTAAAATTCAGAAGCTTTCATAATTTACATTACACATCATTAATAATTGCATTACTTACTATTTGATTTTTGTTCTTCCTCGGCTGGGTACCTGGAATCACTGAGAAGTTTAGTGTAAATATGGGTCCATGGGGGCTCAAATCATCCTCTCATTGTTTTTTTTAAATGAAATTTAAAATTTATCCTAAAATCCTACCTTGTCTTCCTACTTGTCCTGAAATACTTGCTGTTAGAATCAATATTTTGAGTTCATCCAAAGAGGCAAAAACATCTCTGAAAAGTTGCATATGTGGACAAAGAAAGGGCCAAAATCATCATGGATTGAGTAATCAGAGAACAGCCCCAAGGTATATGGACAAAGGCATTGCATAGCAGAGGGTACTAGCAACTAAGTGAGGCAGGCCCTTTATGAGGACACTCCTATATTAACACACTCTTGGCTACAGCTAAACCATTCAGGGGAAAGCTAAACATGCCCAGCAGTATTCCCGTTGTTACCTTTATGATTTAAGATGAGCTGTCTGCCACTTTGACCTTTGAAACATGTGCTTCGTGAATTTGAGCTAAGAATGCCCAGGAATGTGTCTGACATCTTCTTGAATCATGTCCTTAAACTGAGCATGCTTGGTAATGCACATCTTAAATTGAGCAACTTACAGTGTGCCCACACCAAAAGTTTTCCTAGATGAATATGTATAAACTCTGAATAATAGGCTTATAGAATGTTGGCAAAATTCTATAATGTTTAGAGTTATACAAGCATTCTATTTATAATTATTCTTGAATTTTTCATATGTTATTTGGACCAGATACATTTACATTTTTTGTTTTTTAAACATGATCCTGCCAGTAGCTCACACCTGCCAGTTTCTATTTCCTAAACTGGTGAAACAAATAGGAATTTTAATAAGTATAATGTAAAAGATTAAGATGAGTTGATTTATGAGGAAACAAAGTTATTAAGTATCTACAGCAGACAAGATACTTCTGTTCCACAGTATTCCATCCCATTTCCACTGTTTTATACTGCTTTGTGCACGGTACAATCCATACCATCACTGTCTGCATCTCTACCCAAACCAGGCTACTATGTCAGAAGGCAAGTCATTCTTTACCCTCAAAACCTAATAGTGCTCTATAAACACTCAATGGATAGATCAATGAGGGAATGAATGAGTAAATGAGAAAGTAAATGAATATATAAGCAAGTAGTAAAAAATGAAGTTTCTTATGATACTTTAAAGCATCAAGTCACTTACAAAACAATCAGCCCTAATGCATTAAATTGGAAAGGAGTTAATTTTTACTAAATTATAGAACTCTGGAGATAGTATTAATAATAGTAGCAAATAAAATAAAATATAATTAGCTTTCTATCTATCAAAGATTAGCATAAGTTTTTGCTTCTATTCTAAAGATATTTCAGGCTCTTATCATGCTCTCAGGCAATCTCATGAATAAGAATTATGAATGTACAATGTTATAAATATAAAATAAATAGTATACAATCATCATAAAAGACTTATACTAGTTTCTATTGACTCTCTGAATATACAATAAATGCTACTCTGTTAAGTTGAAATCCTTTACTCATTTTCCTTTCTATTTTTCTTTTTTAATCATTTAACAAAACTGAGTCAAAATAAATTAGTTACTAAACTTTTTATCTGTTTCTAAAATTGATCCATATAAACTTATCATAACTATTATTTTATCTAAGGAAAAATGTTTTATTTTGCTGTTTGTTCTGCTTTTGAAACATGATTTTGCTGTGTTTCCCAGGCTGGTCTTAAACTCTGGGGTTCAAGTGATTCTTTCATCTCAGCATCCTGAGAAACTGGGGCTACAGATGTGTACTACCAAAGAGATCACTTATAAATAAAAGTTTGCTGGTATATCATAACCTCATTAAGTAGCCTATACTCTGCACTGCACTTTATTGTTTTGTAAGTGACTTGATGCTTTAAAGTATCATAAGAGACTTCATTTTTTACTACTTGCTTATATATTCATTTACTTTCTCATTTACTCATGAAGAATGCTGACTATTATGTGAGCTAGTCTTGATCACGTTACCAGTTGAAGTAGTGCATACACCTTTAACTATGCATATGGTGTTCACATGGAAATAGCTCTAGTTAGGCACATATTGTAACTATTTTTATCTTCTGGCTCTGACAATATATCATAGAGTAGAATTAACTGTTTGATAATCTCTCTTCCCTTGATACCTTAGCAAACATAACACAGTAAACCATAAGGAAAACCATTTCCTTTTTTTTTTTTTTTTTTTTTTTTTTTTTTTGTTTCTGACCACAGTATACCTTTTAAAAGAATATGACAGGGAAATGAACCCTCTGGATTAGGATAAAGGGACATGGTGAAACACAGTTAACAACTATGTCTACCGGAGAGACATCTGTGTGCTTGGGAATTTACGAGATCCAACTGCTGCTTCCACCCTTGCTGAAGAGGATACCTGAGACTGAGAAGGAGGAGAAAAGAGCAAGGGCAGCACTAAGAGTAAGAATAAGCTTCTATTCTGTACTTTTACCACAGCTCTGGATAAACATGAGTTAAGGTGAGATAATTACTACAGAAAACCATCTGAAGACTTTCTTAAAATATGTAAATGTGACATGGAACCTGTTAAAATGTTTAACTAATATTTTACTTAAAGACATTTCAACATCTTAAAGTGTTCCAACAAAATAACTATGAGTAAGAATTATGACTACATTACTATAAAATCACCTTTTTTTGCAGTCTAGTGTTGAGTCAAAGCTAGGGCCCCCTCATGCATGCTAGACAAGCACAGTACTATTGAGCCCAAGATTCCAATGCTTTTGACCCAGAAAGATAATGGCAAGGTCAGGTAAAGGGAAGTATACTAACTGAATGTATCTTACATTGAGATTTTCCAGCAGGGTCCTCAAAGAAAAATGGAACCACAATGCCTTTCTCTGTAAAATCCCATAGCTGTGTAATGGGTACCTTGCTAAAGATCTTCCCAGTTATATTCACACAGCTATAACCAAGCCACCATGCTTCAACAGAGCATGTGACCCCCTTCCTAACATCAAACATGGCACCATTCATTGCTGCCTGTAAAGTCCTGTTCTATGGCCCCAATATCATTTCCTCAAAGAACATTCAGCTAATCTTACCAGTTTCTAGGAAGAGCCTTGAACCATTGTAAATTTTTCACTTTAATAGCTAGGATCAGTCTTTGCAATATATCTGAAATTACTACTTTCATACCATTTTTAAAGTCAAAAAATTGTTCAATTTTAGACAAAATAGAAATAAACTGGGAATGGTTAATAATTAATATTCATGGAAAACAAGTATACAATACATCTTTCATAGTCACACCAGCTCACATTGACTGAGATTATATGCCAATGCATGAGAAAATATATATGTTCACAGTATGCTAAAACAGACTGATATTTAACATAATGAGAAAAATAGTTCAGAGACAAAGTGAAAGCCAGCTCTGTGCAGATGGTATCATCTGGAGTAAGCATAACCTGATACCTCACTCTAAAATTCAGTCGCAACTAAAAAGCAAACATGGCTATTACAGAACAAGTTGCCAGTTGCTCAAATTGGATCTTTTATCTTGAAAAGATTTTTGTTTACCCAGTATCTTTTCATTTTGTTTTGTTTCATTGATGGTTTTGTTTTATTGCAATTCTATGATTTTCTTCTTTCTTAAGACTGGCTCTTACTATTTGCCCTGATGGTCTTGAACTCGTGACCTTCTCTCTTTAGCCTTCTGAATAACTGGGAATGCAAGTATACACCACCACACATGACTCTTTGCCAAATACCTTAACATTTATATCATAAATTTAATGTATACTACATACATCTAAGGAAGCCAATTGAATATTCTTATAAAATCCCACCATCAGCTGTATGGTTGTCACTGCTAGATAATTTAGCAAGATTCAATAATTTGGCACTTCAGGTAGGAGAGACGGCTTAGCAGTTAAGGTTCTTGACTGCAAAGTTTAAGGACCCAAGTTTGATTTCCCAGTACCTACATAAAGCCAGATGCAGAAGATGGCGCATGTATCTGGAGTTTGTTTGCAGTGACAATAATCCCTTGTGCACCCATTCTCATTCCATCTCTCTCTCTCTCTCTCTCTCCCCCCTTGCAAATAAACTTTTTTAAAAAGAATAAATTTTCTATGATTTGAATAATTCTTTGAAAAAATACAATTTCCCAAAGTTGGAAGAACAAACAGGAAACCTGAATATACCAATAAACCATCAAAATAATTATCAAATATTTGATAGTGGAGCATTTCCATAATCCAAGCATGTGGGAAGTACAGGCAAGAGGGGCACAAGCTCAAGGCCATTCTGGCCTACATAAGAAGGTTTAGTCCAACCTGGGCTACATGAAAGCCTACCTCAGAAAAACAGGCAAGCAAAAACAATTCCCAAATTACTTGAAATAAACATAAATACATTCAAACTTTAAGATGCTTGTGTATGTATAAAATAACTAAAATATTTATGCTGAGATAATTTAGATAAGCATAATATAAATATATTTTATTTTATAAAGTATTATGTGATGATAATAGTATTTTGTCTTGGTTCTTTTGGTTTTAGGAATATCTCTAGTATTCACTATCATGAAGAATGCTGACTATTGACTTATGTGAACTAGTCTTGATCACATTACCAGTTGAAGTAGTGCATACACCTTTAACTATGCATATAAGTATAATATACACATAAGAATATCTCTAGTATTCACTATCATGAAGAATGCTGACTATTGACTTATGTGTGCTAGTCTTGATCACGTTACCAGTTGAAGTAGTGCATACACCTTTAACTATGCATATAAGTATAATATACACATAAGCATATATAAACAAAATTTCTATTCTTCACAAGATAATGCTTTAGGAAATTTTCTAAAAATAAAAACCATTTATACTTCTATTTTAATTGTGATGCAAAAAAGGACTGATACAAGTTTCATTTGTGATTGAAGATACAATATTATGAGAGAGAGAGAGAGAGAGAGAGAGAGCAAGCTGGGGAAGGGGACGTGCCAGGGCCTTTCAGTTGCTGTGCATGAACTCCAGATGTGTGTGCCCCTTATGCGCTTGCGTCACTGCATCTGGCTCTGTGGGACCTGGAGATTTGAACATGTGTTCTTTGGCTTTACTGAACTTGAAACAAATGGCTTTGAAAGTTACAATTTCTCTGGAAAGGGTTTTCCTTTCCAAATAAATGGACTTTTGTCCAATTAGCCTCTTGAATTAACACAAGAAAAACTATCCAGTTTAACCAAAATAAAATTAATTCCCACACACTGAGAAACATCTAGGGATTATTTATATGCTCCAGTTAAATTACATACAGAATGCACAGCTGGGCAGCAGGCTTAGTGTCTTTAGGATCAAACTTTCTGGTGGATATTTTGAGAAATAATGAGACTATTGAATTTATAGTCTATCACACAGTGAATATTAAGAGACCCTTGCTGGCAGAATATAAACATTTGTGGTAATAGAGCATGTGGCTCATGAAGACTGGTAGGTTGGATCTTGAGCATATACTTTTGTTATAATGTGATATACACATTAGAAGTACTGGCACTTGAGAACTTTCACCTATATGATATTAGTAATTATTGTTGGGTGTTTGAAATTATCTGAATATTTGGCTTATGACTGTGTAACAATTCAAACATTAAAGGTAGATGATATTAAAACTCTCAATTTGTCGGGCATGGTGGTGCACACCTTTAATCTCAGCACTCGGGAGGCAGAGGTAGGAGAATCGCCATGAGTGCAAGGCCAGCCTGAGACTACATAGTGAATTCCAGGTCAGCCTGGGCTAGAGTGAGACCTCACCTTGAAAAACTAAAAAAAAAAACTTAAAAAAAAAAAAACTCTCAATTTATTTAAAACAATAATGGCTTCCATGTCTTTAGGAAGATATGCTACATCATGAACACATAAAACTATTGCAAATAAATATTATAAAGCTGTCTAGCCCAGAAAGGCAAATAAATCACTCCTAGCCAGTGTGATAAAGGAGTTTATTGTACTATGTAAAAAAAAAAAAAAAACCAAGCCGGGCACACACCTTTAATCCCAGCACTCAGAAGTCAGAGGTAGGAGGATCACCATGAGTTCGAGGCCACCCTGAGACTCCATTGTGAATTCCAGGTCAGCCTAGGCTAGATTAAGACCCTACCTTGAAAAACAAAAACAAACAAACAAACAAACAAAACTGTCCAAAGGTTCCAATTCAACTTGTTTTCTAAGTATCCTATAAATTTTATTTTAAATAACCATTATTAGTATTTGAGTCTGCAAACTTCATAGTAGCATGAGAATAAACATCTGCAATTTATTTTAGTGCCATTCCTTCAAATTAAGTATAATATACTGCTTCAGTATAGTCCATTAATACTCAATTGTATTTGATTCTTTCACAAAGAAAACCATAAAAACAAAATGAATAAGGAAAGTTTTTTCCATACCAAGAATCACAACATCTTATACAACAACAAATGCCATGATGATACCAGGCCTCATAATCAATGAGCAGATCTTCACAAGAAATTGGTTTTTAAAAAATTATAGTATAGAATAGATGGATCTGCAGAATCCTATGGAGACAAAGATTATGTTCACCAGTGTCAAGCTCTCACTAGCCTTTGGCTAAAAGAGGGGTTACATACATCAAATTCTCCCTAAATTAATGCTTAGCCCATTTAAACTATGCTGACTTCACTCTCCACTGGAAAATCTGTTCTTTTTCAGAAGGGAGTGAGACCCGAGGAGATAAACCACCCCTCACACTTCAGCCAAGACACAGCTGAAACCACAGAGAAATTGGGGCAATGAGCAAGAGTGCTGCTTCCATGATGAACCTAATAAACAGTGCCAGGGTGAAAGAGATAGACCCTAAGGATACCCAACACTTACCAAAGCAGAGATCCAGAGGCTCCTAAGAGCTCATCACTAAAGTAGAATTAAAACTCACTCACCACAGCTCAGGGAATTTTGTGGAAGAGGGGGAAGAAAGATTGTAAGAGCCACAGGTTGAAACATCATGCGCAGGGGCATTGCCTCCCCTAAAAACCGACTGCTGCTCCCACAATGCATAAGCCACAGCCCCATGGGAAATACCTGCAACCCCACTAAGGAGCATCCCCAGTGGAATGGGGACAGGGACAAGGGAAAAGAGGGTACCAAAACATGTTGTATCCATACAAAATATGTTGTTGTTAATAATAATAAATAAATAAATAAGTTAATGCAAAAAAGGAATAGATGGATCTGTTGAATAAATGGCCAATATCCAATAAAGGAAGAACTGAACAATGTAGGAAGATAATCAGACTAACATCCAGTGTCTTTCTGTTCCCTGGGGCCCAAGATATTTGGGCTCCTTTTACTTTTTAAATTGTATTTATTGGGCTGGAGGGATGGCTTAGCAGTTAAGGCATTTGCCTGCAAAGCCAAAGGACCCAGGTTCGATTCCCCAGGATCCACGTTAGCCAGATGCACAAGGGTGCGCAAGCGTCTGGAGTTTGTTTGCAGTGGCTGGAGGCCCCTGGTGCGTCCATTCTCTCTCTCTCTCTCTCCTTTCTCTGTCTAAATAAATAAATATAAAATATTTTTTAATTGTATTTATTTATTTTCATGTATGTATATATGGTTATGCCAGGATCTCTTGCCAAATGTAAGTCAATGCCTCTCTGGCTTTATATGGATGGCTAGGAAATTGAACCTGGGCCAACAGGCTTTACAAGAAAGTACCTTTAACAGTTAAGCCATCTCTCCAACCCCTCCTTTTACATTTTTTAAATAATATTTTTAATTTTATTATTTATTTGAGAGTGACAGACAAAGAAAGAGGCAGAGAGAGATAGAGAGAATGGGTACATCAGGGCCTCTAGCCACTGCAAATGAACTCCAGACGCATGTGCCACCTTGTGCATCTGGCTTACATGGGTACTGGGGAATAGAGCCTCGAACCAGAATCCTTAGGCTTTACAGGCAAGCACTTAACCGCTAAGCCATCTCTCGAGCCCTCCTTTTACATTTTTAACCTCGCTTAATAACACTCTCAGCTCACCCTGTTTCACTCCTAAACTACCTTCCCTTCTCTCAAACATACTAAGCACCTTCACCCATACTGTTACTCCCTCTCCCTAGAAGCCTCTTACAAATGTCACTTCCTTAAAGGTATGTCCCTGACAATAACTATTCAAAGATCACCTTAATCTCTACACCAGGCATTTTATTAATGATACAGTCACCCTCTGAAACATGTATGTGTGTATGTGTACAGATGTTCGGGTGCATATATGTGAAATGAAAGCATGGATCTTAAATTATTCAACATAAATTTATCTTCTATATAATAATTTCATACTAAATATATATATAAAGCATTATTTACTACAATGACTTAGTGGAAGAAAAGGATATTCAGCTACAGATTTATGAATAACAGTGAGAGGTCTGCTATTCATTATCATCACAAACAACATTTAATTATACTCTTATTTTCAACTCTTGTTTTTATCACCTTCATCAACTACATTGTAAATAGAGCATATTTTTTTTTATTTTTATTTTTTGGTTTTTCAAGGTAGGGTCTCACTCTAGCCCAGGCTGACCTGGAATTCACTATGGAGTCTCAGGGTGGCCTCGAACTCACGGTGATCCTCCTACCTCTGCCTCCTGAGTGCTGGGATTAAAGGCGTGCGCCACCACACCCGGCTAACTAAATAGAGCATATTTAAGTAAATGAGACTCTTCCACAGCTAGCTTTTGATTCCAATTGAATTTCATACCATGTCTTTTATTTATTATCATCCCTATCACTCCTGTGAATGCAAGCCCCCACTCTAACCATCCCCTGTGGAAAGCAGGCCAGAGGTAAATAAATGACCCATGATTCCCATAAGTGAAAGACACGACTAAACCTGCCTACTAAAACTTAATCTGGGTGTTTTTTGTCTGACTTTACTCTTAATCCCACCTCTCCAACTGTCTCCAGGACATCTCTAATTTTACATAATTAGTCCCACCCACTGATTTAAGTCCTGTCTGAATTTTTAGTTCAGTTCCCTATTGTAAAACAGGAAAGAGACTGCTGTAAGGATCACAGAGTAAAAGAAAAATTATTTTGTTGTTACTTAAATAAGAAAAGTATGATAATCTGCAAAATATTTTACAGTTGGATCACCCAAGATCTGAGAGCTCTACAACAAAATCTCTTCCAAAAAGCACTAGCTATATAAAACAAAATGAGTTCTTTCACGTTTCCCATCGCAGTATCACCAACCCCAGTACATGTGCAGCATTCCTTTCATTGGTTGGTGGATTGGTGGGTGGGTGGTTGGATGGATGGATAGATGGATGGATGGGTGGGTGGGTGGGTGATGGGGGCATAGTCAAAACACCTGATTTAAAAACATCAAGGAGGGGCCAAGATGGCGACCACCTAGCTGCACCGCAGATCCGCAGATCCCCAGGAAAGAAAGGCAAGACATTAAGGGTTCACTGGGTCTTTTAGGGAAGAGAAATCTCCAATAGATTGCCAGGGGGAGGGCACAGAGGGGGAAAAACAGGGAATCACTAACGTTAACCAAGGAAGTGAAAGATCTATACAATGAAAACATAAAAACACTCAAAAAAGAAACTGAGGACTTGAGAAAATGGAAAGACCTCCCATGCACCTGGATAGGCAGAACTAATATTGTGAAGATGGCAATACTACCAAAGGCAATGTACAGATTTAATGCAATTCCAATTAAAATCCCAACGGTGTTCTTCACAGACATAAAAAAAGATCTCAAATTTCATATGGAAAGGCAGAATGCCTTGCATATCCAAACATATCCTCAGCAAAAGAAATATCACTGGAGGCATCAACATACCTGATCTAAAGCTATATTACAAAGCCATAGTAATAAAAAAAGCATGGTACTGGCATAAAAACAGGAGTATAGACCAATGGAATAGACTTGAGGACCCGGACTTTGGGTCAAGCAACTATAGCTACTTGATATTTGACAAAGGCCCTAACAATATAGGCTGGAAAAAAGACAGCATCTTCAACAAATGGTGCTGGACAAACTGGATAACCATATGCAGGAAATTGAAACATCATCCACACATTTTGCCATGCACTACACTCAAGTCCAAATGGATCAAAGACCTCAACATATGACTAGAAACTCGACTAGTACTGGAAGAAAATATAGGAAGTGCTTTCATGATATAGGAATGGAAAAAGATTTTCTGAACAAAACCCCAGTAGCTCATGATCTTAAACAGTCATTCAACCAATGGGATCACATGAAGCTGAAGAGTTTCTTTACAGACAAGCATACAATAAGCAAAGCCAATAGGTTACCCACAGAATGGGAGAAAGTATTTGCTGGATATACAACTGATAGAGGCCTAATCTCTAGATTCTACAAAGAACTCAAAAATCTAAACAGTAAGATGTCAAACACCCCACTCACAAAATGGGGCAAAGAGCTGAACAGGCAGTTCTCAGAGGAAGAAATACAAATGGAAAACACACACTTCAGAAAATGTTCATCATCCCTAATCATCAGGGAAATGCAAATTAAAACAAATTAAAATTAAAACTACCTTACCCCAATAAGGATAGCAAACATCAAAAAATCAAATGAAAATAAATGCTGGTGAGGATGTGGAGAACTAGGAACACTCATCCACTGTTGGTGGGAATGTAAGATGGTACAACCACTTTGGAAAGCAATATGGAGACTCCTGAAAAAGCTGAATATAGAGATACCAACAGACTCAGTTATTCCCTTACTGGGTATCTACCCTAAAACCTTCAAACCACAGGCCAGAGAGATTTGGTCAACCATGTTTGCAGCAGCTCAATTTGTAATAGCTAAGAGCTGGAATCAACCCAGATGTCCATCACTAGAAGAATGGATAACTAAGATGTGGTATATCTACACAATGGAATTCTATACAGCAGTAAGAAAAAATGACACAATGAAATTTGAGGAAAAAAGGTCAAACCTGAAACAGATCATTCTCAGTGAACTTACTCTATCACAGAAAAAAAATCGCCACATAGTCTCATTCATCTACAGCACATAACCTGAAACTACCCAAGATGCCTTACATACCCAGCAAGCATCTCGCGGACTAGACAACAGGATGGAAGGGGAGGGAGGGGAAGGCAAAGGAGGTTGTGGGAAACAGAAATGTAGACCCAAACTGCAATGGTACCATAAAATTCTACATCCTAAAAGGCAGACCATATGGCTGAACCTTCCCCAGGCCCTTAGAGGGAACACCTGAGCCACAAGACACTGGAGAAGGTATGATGAAGATGGACCTCAATCTTCTACAGCTTCCTTCCCTTCCTCCCTCTCTCTCTCTCTCTCTCTCTCTCTCTCTCTCTCTCTCTCTCTCTTCTCTCTGACTCTCATATATTAGTTATCTTTTTCTTCCTTTTCTCAGTGGGCACTGACCTGTAACCCCCAGTACCAGCATGTGGCTATCATCCACAATGAGCTTTTGATCAGAGAGACTTTCAAGGTTTCCTCAAAGAAAGACAGATTTCTGTCAGAGTACTTGATGACCCACCAAAGTTTAGTGGTATGTCCTTACTGCTTAAGACACCTTATGTGGTTGACACATAAAATGGAATGGCATGGCTGGAAGATGGAAGAGAGTCAGTCCCCAGACAGTCAGCACATCTAGTGCCAGAAAGTGCTACATGGGTGACTGGGGGAAAATGACCAATATCTGTCCAAGCAACTCATGGTCTAACCTACTTAGCAGCAAATAACCTGTTGTGATGCCCACACAAGTGCAATAGTGGCACATAGCCATGGTGGGAAACCAACTGCTCTCAATTTGGCTAACTGATCCCCTCAGTGGTGCAGGACCCACAGCTGGAGCTGGGAAACAAGTCAGAACCATATCCAAACATAAGCCTGCTCTCCATTATCAAGCTACCATCAATCGTGGGATACAAGAGGGCCTACACCTATTAAATTCTCTATTAAAAAAAGTAAGGGTTATCTCATTTGTCTGGTGCTAACTTATTCTCCATTGGAGAATCTGCTTCTCTTTTTCAGATAGATGTAGATTCTAAGGAGAGAGCCACCCCATCATACCTCAAAAGGGCCCTGGTGGAAACTAAGAACAATTGGCAAAACAAGCAAGGGTGCTGTTGTCTTGGTGAACCGGGTACCAGCACAAGGGTAAAGGAGATTAACACGGAGAAAAATCAACTCCTACCCAATTAGAGAGCCAGAGCCTCAGAGGCCCCCAACACCTCATCACTGAAGCAAACCAAAAATGAACCCAACATGGCTCAGGGAAATTTTGCAGAAGAGGGGGCGGAAAGAATGTCAGAGCCACATGTTGGGTCATGATATGCAGAGACATTTATCCTACCCAGAACTGTGGGCTAACTCCAGAATGCATGACCCATATACCTCCACAAGGAGGGGCCAAGGGGAGGGGGTAGGTCACGGATGAGCCTAATAAGGATACCAAACTGACTGTATTCGCTGAGTACAAAACTAATTAATAAAAAAATTAAAAAAAAGAAAAGCTGATATAAACTTCCAGAAATGTACTCTTTGTAGCTGGGCCTAAAGTACAGCCTTGCCTTGCCATAAGGAAGATAAATATTATGTTATAAGATTCCCTCCTGAAATGGAAGAAAATATCCTTGGCTCGAAATCTTGAGGTCAATAAGCAATGCACCAAATACAATCGCTGACTAAGTAAAAAAAAAAAAAAAAAAAAAAAAAACCACACCAAGGAATACTGCTGAATGGAATTTCTCTCCAATTAATCTTGCATTGCTTGGGGGAATTTATTCATGTCTTGAAGGGCTGGAGGGATTTACAGGGAAAGACTTGGCTTGAATTGCTCAGGTAATATGGTTAGATATCATTATTGAGCCTGTTCCCCCCCCCCCAGGAAATGTTTTACAAAATAATACATTGCTGACCACTGGAAATGGCCCATGTAGCCTGAGGACAAGTTTGCCAGGCCATATGTTTGATTTTTATTAATATATCTGTCCTAAAGAGTAAACTTTCATAACTATGATCTCATGAAGAAGACTGCTTCCCACACTTTTCTTCATATTTCTGACAAAATAAGAACTGACTGTGCCTTTTGCCTTTAGCCTTCCATATAACCTCCTGTAGAAGTTACAACCCTAAGGGTGAATGAACTCTTGTATTATCTAGTTATACATAATCTTGTTTACTGAACATTTTGAGAGAAATTATGTAATGATACTTTCCCTTCCATTCCAATCTAAAAATATGTGCTTCTGGATCCATTCTGCAACTGAAATCCAGCTACCATAAACTTATTTCATTTTCATTTCCAGTTAAAACAAATTACTTGTTCTACAGCCCTAGAATTGCTTTATAAGGAAAAAAAAAAAGCTTTTAGAGATTTTATTTAATTTTTTACAATCCTGCTCTTAAAGTAATGGAAGGAGAAAAACAAGACAAACTGAAAATCTTGGAATAAGAAATGTACATAAAATCTTCTACAGCTTCTCTCTCTCTCCCTCCCCCTCACTCTCTCTCTCTCTTCTCTCTAGCTCTTTTATATTACTTATCTTTTTCTACCTTCTCTTAGTGGGCACTGACCTGTAACTCCCAGTACCAGCAGATGGCTATCATCCACAATGAGCTTTTGATCAGAGAGACCTACAAGGTTTCCTAAAAGAAAGACAGATTTCTGTCAGAGTACTTGTTGACCCACCAAAGGTTAGTGGTAAGACCCTACTTACTGCTGAAGACACCATTTGCAGTGGACATGTAACATGGAGTGACATGGCTGGAAGCTAGAAGAGAGTCAGTCCCCAGACAGCCAGCGCGTCCAGTGCCAAAAGGTGCTACATAGGCGACTGGGGGGGAAAGATCAACACCTGTCTAAGCAACTCATGGTCTAACCTACTTAACAGCAAATAACCTGTTGTGATGCTCACACAAATCCAACAGTGGCACACAGCCATGGTGGGAAACCAACTGCTCTTGATTTGGCTAACTGATCCGCTCAGTGGAATGGAACCCATAGCCAGAGCTGGGAAACAAGTCAGAATCATATCCAAACATGAGCCTGCTCTCCATTATCAAGGTCCCACCAATTGTGGGCTATAAGAGGGCCTACACCTATTAAATTCTCTCTCTCTAAAAAAAAAGTGGTTATCCCATTTATCTGGTGCTAACTTTACTCTCCATTGGAGAATCTGCTTCTCTTTTTCAGACAGACGCAGATCCTAAGGACAGAACCACCCCATCATAACTCAAAAGGGCCCCAGCTGAAACTAAGAAAAATTGGTGAAAGAAGCAAGGGTGCTGTTTTCTTGGTGAACCTGGTACCCCCACAAGGGTGAAGGAGATAAACACAGAGAACAATCAACTCCTACCAAATCAGATATCCAGAGACACAGAGGCTCCCAAGACCTCATCACTGAAGCAGACCTAAAATGAACCCAACATGCCTCAGAGGAGTTTGCAGAAGAGGGAATGGAAAGAATGTTAGAGCCACACATTGATTGGGTCATTATGCACAGAGACATTGCCTCTTCCCCATAACTGATGGCTAACCCTACAATGCACGGCCCACAATCCCCAATGAGGAGGGTCCCTGTGGAGGGGGGAGGACAGGGAGGAGACTAACAATGGTACTAACGTGACTATATACACTGTGTACATAACTAATAAAAAAAACCCTGCTTTACTCCTTGGATTATAAACTTCATGGTCTGAAAATATGGTCATGTGCACTTCTTCAGGAACAGAAAGTTTTTGCACTCAGAATTCTCCAAAGAAAGTGAGGTATTTGGGGCAAAATAGACATGAAAAAAATATCCTTTCATTGCATTACACAAACTAAAACATCAATATCTGTATTCTGGAAAGCCTATCCAACAGGATCAATGAATTGAAGGAAATTTGGGAAAAAGTGACTGAAATAGAAACCTAGGAACCTGACATCAAATCTTGTCCAATAAGCTGATCATTAACCATACTTGGCCATTGAACACCTGAAATGTTGCTAAATGCAAGTTGGAAACTGAATTTTAAATTTTTAAATGGCCTTTCTATATTGTCCATGCTGGTCTCAAACTCCTAGGCTCAAATGATCCTTTCTCTAGGCCTCCTAGCAACAGGGACTGCAGGCAGATAGCACTATATCCAACTAATTTTACTTAATTAACTAATGTAAATATAAATAGCTATAAGTGGCTAATACCTAACATCTAGGCAGTGAAGTAACACATCATTACTCTTACACTCTTTAGCAAATTAGGTTAAAGTCTTCCATCTACCTGGTTTCTCAACATCAAGAATGTGGGCTCCAAATCTCACTCTTGGTCTACGTGTCAGATTTTCTGGCCTCAAACTGTCTTCTTGAGCTGTGGCATAGATGGTTCCAGCAAAGTTGTACTTCAACATTGCCCAACCCAGAAATACAAACCTAGGTCTGGCAGAGATGAGTTAATACAGCTTTCTCTTTTCTGCTTTTCTTGTGAAAGACATTTCAATACCTTGAGTATTATTTTCATAATCTGTCATGCATTTAAACTCAAGTCATAGATATTATTATATAAAATACTGAAGTAACTTTTGCCCTCTATTACATATTCTTAAGTTTTAGAGTTTTGCACCTTCATATATATAATTTCTTTATTCTATATCACAGTTAATACTTTAAAGTCAATAGATAAAATAGTTTTAAATACAATATTTAACCAATATTGGAAGGCAAAGGAAAATATAGTCATAAAAGATTTTACAGGATAAGAAATTGAATTCAATATGCATCTGACAAAAGTGAGGGTGGCTCAGCAAACACTTACTGGTTTAGCAGGACATCAAGAATGAATGATGTTCCAAAAGCATCGACCTGGAAGCTTGCCTGGTCAACATGGGTCAACTGCAAGATCAATGAGATTAAGCATATTTATTACTCGGCCATGCAATTAGGTGATTAATATTTCTTAATACTTATTCAAGGCTTACAGTGTCACAAATGAGAAAGCCAATTCAACATGAGAATAAATGTAAGCACAAAAAGACAAAATCTGTACCTTCTAAGAACACAAAGTAAAATGCCATCCAATCAAGGAGGACAAGAGCCCTACTTCTCTACTTTGTCTCAAGTGGAAAAACACAAATCTTCTCAGACTTTATTAATCTTATTGTATATTAAATTAATAGCACCTTCAAAAGTGAGCTTTGTACCTTTAAAAAGGAAAAAGTGCTTAGTCCAAGAATGAAATAATAAATGATACAAATTATTTATAAGATATGCAATCCTTTTTAAAAACTTTCATACTACCTCAAATATATACTTTAAAAATAATACTGCAGGCTGGAGAGATGATTTAAAGGATAAGGCATTTGCCTGCAAAGCTAAAGGACTTCAGTTCAACTCCCCAGGACTCATGTAAGCCAGATGGACAAGGTGGCCCATGTGTCTGGAGTTCATTTGCAGTGGCTGGAGGCCCTAGTGTGCCCATTCTCCTCTTCTTCCTCCTCCTCCTCTTCTCCTTCTCCTTCTTCTTCTTCTACTTTCTCTCTCTGCCTCTCTCTCTCTCTCTCTTTCTCTGCCTCTTTCTCTCTCTCTGTCTCTCTCTCAAATAAATAAAAATAAAATAAAAAATATGCTTATCAGGTGGGCAGCCCTCTCTTAAAAAGAAAAATAAATAAAAATAACACTTTAGGAGCTACAGAGATGGCTCAGCAGTGAAGGTGCTTGCCTGCAAAGCCTAGCAGGCAGGGTTCAATTCCCTAGTACCTATATAAAGCCAGATGCACAAAGTGGCACATGCATCTTGAGTTGGTCTGTAGTGGCTAGAGGTCCTGGTACACTCCTCTCTCTCTCTCTCTATCTCTCTCTCTCTCTCTCTCTCTCTCTCTCTTCATTTAATAAAAATATTTTTGTAAGTTTATTTATTTATCAAATTTTTTATTTATTTGAGAGAGAGAGAGAGAGGAAGAGGAAGAGAGAATGGGTGCACCAGGGCATACAACCACTGCAAACAAACTCCAGATACTGCACTACCCTATGCATCTGGCTTATGTGGGGCCTGGAGAATGGAACCTTGGTCCTTTTGGTTTTGAAGGCAAGCGCCTTATTTGCTAATCCATGTCTCCAATCCTTATTATTTATTTGACAGAGAGAATGGGTGTGCCGGGGCCTCTAGCCACTTCAAAAGAACTCCAGACACATGCATCACCATGTGCATCTGGCTTATGTGGGGTCTGGGGAATCGAACAAGGGTTCTTAGGCTTTGCGGGGAAGTGCCTTAATGGCTAAGCCATCTCTCCATCCCCTAAAATGTTTTTAAAAATAAATAACACTTCAGTTCTAATTTGCCAAATCCAATTTCATAGCTTCCACATCTTTCTAAGAGTAAAATGAAACCTCTGTACATTTCACTAACCAAAATTTTCTTGGACAAAAATCATAGTTTCATGCAACATCATATGAACTTCTGGAGAGAATAACAAGGGACTCTAAAAATATAGCATCTAAATAAAAATGAAATTATGAAATTTGTAGGTAAATGGATATAACTAGAAAAATCATACTGACTGAAGTAACCCAGATTCAGGCATACACACAGCACATGTTCTGTCTCACATGCAGATCTTATCTTTGAATTTCTAGATTACAGATAAGTCAGAATGAGTGTTTGAAGAGACCATGAAGCTAGTAAAGGGCTAGGGGGAGGAGGGGCGTTATTTGGGGATAGTAGAACACATGGATCATGTAAGTAGAAGGGTAGTAATACTGGAAGAGAAATATTTAAGCAGGGATAGGGATGGGAGGATGTAGAAGGGATGGGGGTGGTGGGAAGATGAACTAAAATTAAGGACATGAATAAACCATATGGAAAACTGCTATTTGGAAGGCCAGCTTAAAACTAAAAAAAAAAAAAAAAAAAAAAAAAAAAAGCTTTTAAATGAAAGTCACCTCCTGGTAAAATAAGGTACTAATTGAAAATCCTGGTGCCAGGGATGAGATACCTTCTAATGAGTTGTTGGACAAGGAGGTCTGAAAGGCCCCTTAAACAATATGGGCTATTTTTACTGCTGTTGATTGCCTACCAAAGTAGATGGTAGGTGGGCATGGTGGCTCACATCCTTAATCCAAGTACTCTAGAGGATTACCATGTGTTTGAGGCTAGCCTGGACTACAGAGTGATTTCTAGGTCAGTCAGGGCTAGAGTGAGATCCTGCCTAAAAAAGGGAGGGGCTATATGGTAAATACCTATTGCTGAAGAAACTATACATTTCATTTTCTTGAAATGAGCTGGAAGCTTTGTACCAAAAGGTCCTATGCAATCTGCTGGGGAAGAAAAGCCATCAACAAACCTACTGAGCTGCAAACCCTGTGTATACCACAACTGATCTATCAGGCAAGGTATGCCCACTGGTACAATAGTCACATGAATGTGATGGCAGTAACCAACTACTTTCTGACTGAATTTTATGCCCACTTTACAGGAGGAAAATCATGCTGGGTACTGTAAATCTGTTCAAACATACGTAGCTAGGCACCCCAGAGGGAAATCCAATAATGGGGATATGCAACTGGACAGCATGTTAAACTACCTTTTAAAAATCTATGTTCCTTCCCATAGATTGGTACTACTCACAGCATTGAACACACATATTTCTTTATGCAAAGGGTAGAGGTAAATACAGAGATGTATAGATGCAGAATGAATGTAAGAACAGGAGAATGGGAAGTAAAGTTGCAGAAATCTGTCTCTGGATACAAGTTCTGCTACACTCCTGGCCTCATAGCAATTGTGGTTTCCTACACATGAAAGAGCCTGTCAATATTTCATTATAGATGAGGGAGAGGTCCATGCAAGCTCCCATACATTCCAGAGTGGAAACTAATAGTTGCTGGGAAAGGGCAAGTCATGTCCTTAAGTGGTGCAAATAACTTTCCACCCATGATGAAGCAAGTAACCCTAGTTTAAACCAGTGGATTAAAAAAAAAAAAATTAGCTGCCGGGCATGGTGGCTCATGGCTTTAATCCCAGCACTCAGGAAGCAGAGGTAGGAGGATCGCCATGAGTCCAATGAGTTCAAGGCCACCTTGAGACTACATAGTGAATTCCAGGTCAGCATGAGCTAGAGTTGAAACCCTGGCTCAAAAAAAAAATGCTGGCCATGGTGGTACATTCCTTTAATCCAGCACTGAGGAGGCAGAGATAGGAGGATCAATGTGAATTTGAGACAAGCCTAAGACTACACAGTAAATTCCAGGTCATCCTGGATTAGAGAAAGACCCTACCTCAAAATATATATAGAGAGAGAGAGAGAGCCTGGCATGGCGGCACACGCCTTTAATCCCAGCACTTGGGAGGCAGGGGTAGGAGGATCACCATGAGCTTGAGGCCACCCTGAGACTACATAGTGAATTCCAGGTCAGCCTGAGCTAGAGTGAGACCCTACCTCAAAAAATAAAAAAAAAAAAATAGGCAAGGGGTTGAAAGAGGATGAAAATATAATGGGGATAAGAAGGGTTTTAATGGGAGGGGGTGGGTAAATGGGAGGAGTAGAATCAAAATACACTGAATATATGAATGAAAGAGGCAAAATAAAATATATATGTATATAGTGTTGTGGTGGTTTGATTCAGGTTTCCCCCCATAAACTTAGGTGTTCCAAATGCTAGATTCCCAGCTGATGGAGATTGGGGAATTAATACCTCCAGGATGCAATGTATTGTTGGAAACAGACTTATGGGTGTTATAGCCAGTGTCCCCTTGTCAGTGTTTGGCACATGCTCCTATTCCTGTTGTCCATCTGATGTTGACCAGTGGATGATGTCCACCCTCTGCTCATGCCACTATTTTCCCTTGCTATTATGGAGCTTCCCCCACTCGACTCTGTAGGCCAAAATATTATATTATTATATTATTATATCATATTCGGTGCACATGGGAGTTAAGTGAATGTGATTAACTAATAATAACAAGGCTTTCTGGATCAGAAAAAGATAATTCTACTATTGAAAACTCTTACAAAGGGTTTGGGGTGAGAGAATACTGCAGTTGCTAGCATTCCAGTCGTCATCAAACCTGCAAGGCTTACAAGTGACTGGATTCTTCTCAGCCTCACCAGTCACTCAACCCTAACTCTTCATTCTTCCCAACTAATGCCAAACTTTGTTATCCTTTTTTCTTTGGAATAATGCCTTACTCTTCATTTCTACCTCTGCCATAGCTCACATCCTCCTGCCCTTTTTACAACTGATGTTGCCCAATATTCTCTATGGTATCCAAAACAAACATACTGGCCCTGAATTTCAATCTGCTCCACAATCACCACTCCATCCACCTCAGGCACAATTGCACATAAGCTCCCAAACACCTACCTGTACATACCCTATTGACACGGCCTTTTCTCATCTACTCTTGGTGGGGGAAGGTAATAGCCTGCAGTGTGTATACTCGCCTGCAGTGGCTGGTGGGGAATGTGTCTTCATCATTTTTCTGCCTGTTCTTAGTTGAGCCAAAGCCTCTTACTGATCCTGGAGATTGCTCTTTTGACATTAGCTCCAGCAATTCTCAGGTCTCTGCTCCCTTAAAGGATGGTTACAGGTGCATGTGCCCATGCCCAGCTGTTTATGTGGGTCCTGGGGATCAAACTCATGTTGTCTCTCGGGCCTCCTCAGGCTCTCGTGCTTGCACACAAACTGGTCTTAACTGCTGAGGCATCTCTCCCGCCCTCATCTACTCTTATTCAAAACAAGGTCTATTCAAACTTTTTATGACTTTATTCACTACTTCATTGAATGCTTTTCTGAGCCAGATCCTTCACTAAAGCTATTTTCCGGAAACAACCTCAACCCATCCTTCAAGACATAGATCAAGTTCCTCTTCTAAAATCTACTAGGCTGCCTTGTTTAACAGAAATCCACAGACCAGGTAGCTTAAACAACAGAAATTTACTTTTTCAGACTTCTGGAGGCTGGACATCTAAGATAAGGGGTTGGCATATTGACTTTCTCCTGAGCCTCTCCATGGCCTCACTATGCCCTCACATGGTCATTTCTCTGTGTGTGCATTCTTTATGTCACTTGATTATGTATGCCATCTGGATGACCTCATTTAACCTTAGTCACTTTGTATAAGGACTTATATTCAAATATTGGGAGCTATGCCTTCAATACATCAATGCTCTGAGGACATAACAATCCTCTCCTATGAAGTCTTCCCACCTCTAACATGTCCTCCACCTCACTACAGGTCAGAATATCAGATTCAATCCTGACTAGCATCCAGTATTTAATCAGTGTTTCCTGACTGACTGGCTCAGTTCGGAGTTGTTTTAAACCCCACCTGGATACATAAATGAACAAAGGAACAACTACAAATTACCCACTTACTAAATGTCTTCTCCTATCCAGTTTTCTTTCTCTTTATGTCATGTCAATAGACAATGTTCTTTCTGCTTAAAAGCTCTTTGGGGAGCAAGGTGTGGTGGTGCACACCTTTAATCCCAGCACTTGGAAGGCAAATGCAGGAGGATCTCCAAGAGTTTGAGGCCACCCTGAGACTATATAGTGAATTCCAGGACAGCCTGAGCTAGAGTGAGACCTTACCTCAAAAAAAAAAAAAAAAAAAGCAAAAGAAGCTCTTTGGGCTTCCTGAAGTGCTAGGATCTTGTGCTAGGAACAGCCTAAGGAAAGCAAACTTAGCAGAATTGATGTCTTGATTATACTGGACCTCTCCCTCCTCTGTCCTTCCCAGGCACTTGTATGACTATTGTAACTTTCACCTCAGTCTCCTCTGAATTAGAAATATTAGCATTGTAAATCTGTGGTGAAAAGGGTAGAAAACACATTGTTTATCTTGGAATTATGATTATAGCTTGGATCAAGGTAATATTACCTTTCTGGGTTTTTTTGCAAGGTATTTACTGTTTGCATTAATTATAATTTTTTTCCTTTTTAATTAGTATCTGATAATTTTTCCTCCCTATGGGATACGATGTAGTATTGCAAGATATTCATAAAGGGTGAACTGGTCATATTTAAGTAATTCCATTTTCCATTTCCATTTTCTTACCATATCTTAAAATGTGGAACCTCTGACTCCTCTCTTCTAGTTTTTTTTTTTCTTTTGGTATGTGGGAGGAACTGGGGGAGCAGGCATGTTATTGCCACAGCATAGCCCATGTGGTGTCATCCTCACCTTGTACTTTGTTTGAACAGGATCTCTGTTAATGTTTGCTGTTGCATTTGTAATACTAGCTGGCCAGCAAGCTTCCCTAATACTCCTGGCTCCATCCCTCATCTTGATTTAGCAATGAACATGCCTGTGCTACTGCATCCAGCTTTAATTAGGTTCTGGGAATCCGAATTCCAGTTTTCAGGCTTACACAGCAAGCATTCTTATCCAATGAGCATCTCCCCAACCCTCTTGTAATTTTTCTTAGAATGCATAATGAGTTATTTTGAGCTATCCTCCCTTTACTCTGCAGAACTTATTCCTCCTATCTTTGTATGTTGGTACCTATTATCCAACCTCCCTCTATTCTTTTTGATTCCCCTTCCTCACTTCTAGTAGTTACAATTCTCTCTTCTTCTCCTTTAAGGTCAACTGTTTTGGCTTCCACATGAAAAGGAAAATGCAATTTATTTGTACATGTCTGGCTTATTTCACTTAAGAACATCCTCTGTACCACCCATTTTGCCACAAATGAATTCAGTCCAATTTTTATATTTCTTCTGCAGCTCCTTTTTACATCTGTTGTTTTATTATGTAGGCCTCAGATATGTCTCATGGAGAGATTTATATTTAATATATGGATTACTTTTTAACTAAGGGTTAGAAGTACATAAGTTTGCATTATTCATAGTGATAGGGACGAATGTACATTAACAAGGTTTAATGCAAGATGGTTTTTAGATTGTGTTGAAAATGATTAATTCGGGCTGAAGAGATGGCTTAATGATTAAGACACTTGCCTTCAAAGCCTAAGGATGCAGGTTTCATTCTCCAGTACCCATGTAAGCCAGATTCAAAGTGGCACATGTGTCTAGAGTTCGTTTGCAGTGGCTACAGGCCCTGGCATGCCCATTCTCTCTGTCTCTGCCTCTCTCTCTCAAATAAATAAATTCTAAGTTGATTAATTCACACTATTCTTCTAACAGTCCACTAAGTGCTGGGAGAGAGTTATATTTGGTGGCACAAGGTAGTAAAGAAGATGTACCATCTTCCTGTTGTAGCAGATTTTTAGTTCAGTAGGGAAAAACAGAAAGTAAACAATTATGTAAAACAAGTTTAGAAAATAAATACACTATTCCAAGATTTGACAAAATAAGAGAATGTTATCAGAGGAGCAGGATGAACCCAGACATGGTGACACACACCCTTAATCCCAGCACTTGGGAGGCAGAGGTAGGAGAATTACCATGAAATTGAGGCCACCCTGAGACTACTTTAAAAAAAAATAGCAGGATGAAAGGGGGCCTAAGGTGATCCCAGAGGACCTCTCAGGAGATGAAAACCATGAGGCAACATTAAAGAAGGCATCTGTGGTAGGTAGAATAATGGTTTTGCAAAATGCCCATATTCTGTTCCCCTGTGAGCATGTTGCCTTATATGCCACAGGTACCATGCAGATATCATCAAGTTAGGGACTTTAAAATGTGAAGATTGGCTGGGTGTGGTGGTGCACACCTTTAACCTCAGCACTCAGGAAGCAGAGGTAGGAGGATCACTATGAGTTCACGGCCACCCTAAGACTACATAGTGAACTCCAGATTAGCCTGGGCTAGAGTGAAATTCTACCTCAAAAAACAAACAAATTAATTAATTAATTAAATGAGGATATTGCTTTGGAGCATATAGGTAGGTCCTAACCAATAACATGGGTCTTTTTAAGGAGGGGTAAGAAGGTCATAGAGAAGGAGAGGTGATGATGTTAGTAGAGATCACAGCCAAGTGAGATGAGAGATATGAGCCAACAAACACAGGCAGCCTCAAGAACTAGAGAAGACTGGGAATAAGCATGCCCAAGAGACAAACATAGGCAGCCTCAAGAACTAGAGAGGCTGGGAACAAGTGTGCCCAAGAGCTCCAGCAGAAGAACAAAGACAGTGCTTTGCCCTTGGCCTGATAAGATCCAGTTCACACTTTAGACCTCCAGAACAATAAGACAAGTTTTATTGTTTTAAGCCACAAAATGTCTCCTAAGGTGTTGTATAAGTAACAGGAAACTAATAAGACTGCCTGGCACTGTCCCAAACATGTAACAAGGCAGCATCAGTGAAGAGTTCACTGAACCAGTGTTCGGTCTCATGTTCCTCCATAGGCTGGTTAAAATCAAGGCACAAGGATCAAACACCAAACATAGCACTTCCAGGCTATGTTAGTCAATTTTGTATAGCTATAACAAACTAGTTGACACTGGGAAATATCTAAAGAAAAGAGGTTTCTGTGGGTCACAACTCTAGTGGCTGCATAGTCCAAATGGCACATCTGCATGCATCCAAGAGTGAGCGCCCTAACTGCAACTTGTAGAGAGAAAGTAGGAAAGGAAGTGGCAATGTGCATAAAAGTCTAGATGTATGAAGAAATGGCCCCACTTTATTAAAACCCACTTTTTGAATTACACCAGTATCAGAAAGACAAATGTTGCATGTTTTCTAACTTCTATTTTATATGGATACATAAGTTTATGCATATATATGACATGAAAGTAAAAATAAAATTGTCTCAAGGAACAAAGGGGACTCAGGAGAGGAGAAGGGGTTAAAATGAGAGGATGGAGGTACATGGTGGATTATAATCAACATACAACATAGACTTGTAGAAACACTTTAAATTTGGGGCTAGAGAGATGGCTCAGCAGTTGAAGGTACTTGCTTGCAAAGCCTAGCAGCCTGAGTCTGATTCCCCAGTACCCATGTAAAAGCCAGATATACAGAGTGGCATGTCATCTGGAGTTCAATTGCAAAAACTTAAATAAAAATAAAACTCATTTTCATGCACCCTAACTCAATCCAAGGAGAACTACATCATTTTGAACAGCACCCTCAGTGACCTAGTTCATTTCTACTTTTAGAGGACCTACCTCTAAAAGGTTCCAACACCTCAACATTGCCAGAATGGGGAATATCCTTCCAGCACATGAGCCTTTAAGAAACACTCCAACCTCATCCAGCCATAGGACTAACAAATCAACCTTGCAGTAGTGATTACTAAAAATAAATATAGTTTCTCTTTGCATCCCATATGGTCTGTTAACATTCAGGAACTTGTTCTATGTGTCCAGGTTATAAGTAGTTCCTTAGGTTATCCTGGAGAAATAATAAGTTAGATAGAATTATACTGTATTCCTTCTGCATGAACAATCCAGCTTATTATCCAATACTTTTACTGTAAGCCATGATAATTTTCTGAAAGTTAAAATTGCCCATTTAAGTTGAAAGGAAAATAAAATGTTTGAGAACAGAATATCAAGACTTTTCCTTGAGGAAAGAGGTTAAGGAGGTGATATAAAAATATAAAATTTCTAATATTTATTAATTTTAAGTTGAGACAAAGCTTGAAGGTATGACTCAATGAGAGAAGACAGGCTTGTCACAGTACAAGGCTCTGGGTTCAATCCACAGCATCATAAACAATAATGTATCTTGGGACTATTGTGGAAATGTAACCATACAGAAATGTAATTCTTCAAATTATTATAGATTATTACTACATAAGAATGACTTATGAAGTATTTAGTAGCACTGGAGATTGAATCCAGAACTTTGCACATCCCTATCATTTAGCTACAACCACAATCAACAGTTCCTGATTTGTCATTATAAAAACTATTAAACACTTCAGATTATAAAGTCATACTGAGAGGTGGAGAGAAGGCTTAGTAGTTAAGGCATTTGCCTGTGAAGCTAAAGGATCCAGGTTTGATTCTCCACAACCCACATAACACAGATGCACAAGGTGGCACATGCATCTGGAGTTCACTGACAGGGGCTGAAGACCCTGAAGCACTCATATTCTCTCTCTCTCTAATATAGATAGATAGATAGATAGATATAGATAAAGATATATAGATATAGATAAGATATACAGATGATATACATATAGATATAGATATAGATATAGATATAGATATAGGTATAGATATAGATATAGATACACATATAGATGATATTGGCCCTCCAAGGCTCATGGACCACTGTAAAACAAATGTAAAGTCAAAGGAAGAACCAAGGGAATGTAAGAGCCAAAGGTGCAGTGCTTACAAAACTGTAGCCAGACACAAAGCAGCCTTGATATTCACAACCTCACAGTGGATGATGCTACCTACACAAGTCCTGCATAATGGAGGGGAAAAATGATGACATCAAAATAGAAAAGTGACTAGGTGGAAAGAAGAAGGGATTCAATGGATGGGGAATTTTGAAAGGGGAAAAGGGATGGTGGTGGGAAAGGATTATGATCAAGGTATATTGTCTAGATTTATGGAATGTATCAATAAAAAGTTTAAAACAAAACAAAAAAATGATATTTCTAAGATTCCCAGAACTCATATAATATATCATGCTTATTTTACAAATAGGAAAGCTAAGTCATGTGGGTGAAGGTCATTTCCAAGGACACAAGGTTGGTTGTAGCCCAGGCATCTGCAGGCCTTTTCAGCTCACTTAAACTGCTTGCTGTTATTATGCAGCCTGCAGGTACTTATTTTTTTTTCTATTCTTTTTTTCATTATTAGATAATCTTTTCTTCAGCAAATACACTCAGTTTGGTACCATTATTAGGCTCATCCGTGACCTACCCTCTCCCCTTGGCCCCTCCTTGTTGAGGTATATGGGTCATGCATTGTGGAGTTATCCCACAGTTATAGGTAAGATAAATGTCTCTGCATATCATGACCCAACATGTGGCTCTGACACTCTTTCCGCCCCCTCTTCCACAAAATTTCCCTGAGCCATGTTGGGTTCATTTTTGGTCTGCTTCAGTGATGAGGTGTTGGGGGCCTCTGAGGCTCTGGATCTCTGATTTGGTAGGAGTTAAGTTTTCTCAGTGTTGATCTCCTTCCCCCTTCTGCTGGTATCCAGTTCATCAGGCAAATGGCACCCTTGCTTGTTTCTCCAATTTTTCTTAGTTTCAGCCGGGGCCCTTTTGAGGTATGATGGGGTGGCTCTCTCCTTAGGATCTACATCTATCTGAAAAAGAGAAGCAGATTCTCGAATGGAGAGTAAGTTAGCACCAGAACAAATGAGATAACCCTTACTTTTTTTTATAGAGAATTTAATAGGTGTAGGCCTTCTTGTAGCCCATGATTGATGGCAGCTTGATATTGGAGAGTGGGCTTACGTTTGGATATGATTCTGACTTGTTTCCCAGCTCCAGCTATGGGTCCCATACCAGTGAGGGGATCAGTTAGCCACATTGAGAGCAGTTGGTTCCTCGCCATAGCTGTGTGCCACTATTGCACTTATGTGGGCAACACAGCAAGTTATTTGCTGCTAAGTCGGTTAGACCATGAGTTGCTTGGACAGATATTGGTCATTTTCCCCCAGTCGCCCATGTAGCACCGTCTGGCACTAGACGCGCTGACTGTCTGGGGACTGACTCTCTTCCAAACTCCAACCATGCCATTCTATTTTGCATGTCAACCACATAAGGTGTCTTCAGCAGTAGGGTCTTGTCACTAACCTTTGGTGGGTCATCAAGTACCCTGACAGAAATCTGTCTGTCTTTTGGGAAACCTTGTAGGTCTCTCTGACCAAAAGCTCATTGTGGATGATAGCCCCATGCTGGTTCTGGGAGTTACAGGTCAGTGCCCACTAAGAAAAGGAGGAGAAAGGTAATGAATATACAAGAGTTAAAGAGAAGAGAGAGGGAGAGGGAGGGAGGGAAGATGTAGAAGATTAAGGTTAGTCTTGATCCTACCCTCTCCAGTGTCTTCTGGTTCAGGTGTTCCCCATAAGGACCTGGTGAAGGATCAGCCATTTGGTCTGTCTTTTAGTAAGTAGAATTTTATGGTACCATTGCCGTTTGGGTCTAGATTTGTGTTTCCCACCCCTTTGATGGCCTCCCCTCCCTCCCCTTCCATCCTAGTGTCTAGTCCACGAGATGTTTGCTAGATATGTAAGGTATGTTGGGTAGATTCAGATTAGGTCCTGTAGATGAGTGAGACTATGTGGCGATTTTTTTTCTGTGATTGGGTAACATTAATATTTGGGGTAATGACTGTGAAATTTGATTTGATCCCTGCCATATTGTGATGGTAAATGTGGGTTGGTGTTTTCATGGACTTTGAAGTTGTTTGTGCCTACTCTGAGTTTGGTTGTTCTGATCTGCTTCTTGTAGGCATTTGAGTTTGATTATTTGTTTCTTCTCTGTGGAGAATTTCCTGAAATAACTCTCTGTAGGTTTCGTTTTCTGTTCATATAATTGTAAAGGTGAGTTTTGTCATGGAATGTTTTTCTTTCACCATCTATTATGAGGGATACTTTTGCTAGGTAGAGTAGTTTGGGTTGGAAGCCATAGGTTCTTAGACTTTGCAGTGTTTCATTCCAGGCCCCTCTAGCTTTCAGGGTTTCCATTGAGAAGTCTGAAGTAATTCTGATGGGGTTACCTTTGAAAGTGGTGTGCTGTTTTTCCCTAGCTGCTTTTAGGATTTTCTCTTTGGTGTCAATGTTTAGAGTCTTAATGACAATATGTCTTGGAGAGTTTCTCCTTTGGTCCAGTCTGTTTGGAGTTCTGTTAGCATCTTGTATCTTGATGGGCCTTTCTTTTAAGGGACTGGGGAAGTTTTCTTCAATTATTTTGTTAAATAAATTCTCCATGCCTTTGGTCTGAATTTCTTCTCCTTCTGGTATTCCAATGATCCTGATATTAGGATGTTTAAGTGTATCCCACAATTCCCTCATGTTCTGTTCACAGGAGCTTTTGAACTTACTGAAAATTTTAAACTCTCTAACTGTTTCTTCCATCTTGTCTTCCAGATCAGAGTTTCTATCCTCCACTTGGCTGACTCTATTCTTGAGAGCTTCTAGAGAGTTTTGGACTTGTTCAATTAAGTTTGCATTTTCTACTACTTTTCTATGTATAATTTCCATCCCTCTGTCAAGCTCCGTTTTCACATCATTTTCTGATTTTCTTGATGATTCTTGGAGTTCATCCTTGCATTTCTTTATGTCTTCATTTAGCATGGCCAGCTGATTTTTAAGGTCTTCTTTTTTTTCACTCTCCCTCAAATCTCTTAACTCTCTTTGAACTCCTTCTAATTTCTTATCTATTAGTTCTAGTTTAGTGATGGCAGCATCCACATGATTATTGGTCCTTTGTTGCTTTCCTGCAAGTTCTACCAGTAGGTTGGTCAGGGTTGCATTGCTCATAGCTTCAATTTGGAGTTTTGATCCTAATGGTTCTTCTATGTTTTGGTTAGATGTATTCATTGTGGGACTGAGTGATCTAAGTGGATTTTCTTGCATTTGATTTTTCATGTTATTTCTTTTGTGCTGTGGTCTGCCCATGACAGTTTATGGGCACGTAGGTGGGTGGATCAGCCTGGGCTCAAGTACAATGGGAATCTGAGGCAGCCTGAGGCAGTTGCCAAGCAGCCTTGTCTTTGGCTCTCACTTGCCAAAGCCGTCTATCTACTGCCTGGCAGGGACGCCAAAGTTGCCTGAATTCTCAAGAGGTAATGTGCCAAAGCTGCCTGCATTCGAGCTAGGAGTGACACTGAGGCACCAAGCACTGAAGCAGCCCGAACTCTGGCTGGCAACACTGGGACCCGGAAGCAGTCTGCACTCTCCCACCACAGGACAATGGCGTCCGGCCGGCGTGGCAGACAGGTAGGGGATGGCACCTGAGCTGGCACAAGCGAGAGACAGTCTGAGCTTGTATTGCAGTTGCTGTGGGACTGGGGTCACTCAGTAAGTGGACGAGTGTGCGGAGCAGTTTAAGCTTCCACACGCAGGGATTGATCAGCGCGCGGCGGCAGCAGTGGCGGGTGGCACTGTGGGCACGGTGGTTATTTGTGGGGAGGGTTGGGGTACCCGCCCGCGAGGGGATCCGTGATTCCCTGTTTCTCCTGCCTCTGTGCCCTCCCTCTGACAATCTATTAGAGATTTCTCTCCCCTAAAAGCCCCAATGAACCCTTAATATCTTGCCTTTCTTTCCCCGGGACTTGCAGTGCAGCTAGGCAGTCGCCATCCTGGCCGGAGGTACTTACAAATTTTATTGGATTCTAGTGAGTAATTATTATCAAAAGAACACTTTTATAGTCATGATAATACTCTAAACTATATCTTTAGAGGATAAAAAAGAAAAATCAAAATACAAACAATCTTTAGAATTCTGTTTACGTCAGAAAAGTGAATAATATCATCACATCTGATACACAGAGCATGTTCTACGGCCAATTTCATTACAAACTTAGAAATCAAGTATTATAGTTTCAAATGTAAATAGATATTCATTTTTAAGGAAATATGAAATAAGTATGATAAAATATGACTAACACTTATAGAAGCTGTGAAACAAAGATTCAGGGGAAAAATGTAAAAACATAAAATAACTATCCAGATGGCAAGAATATTAATAAATCAATATAATTACATACTGTTAATTTTAATTTCTAATTTCAAAAATGAATCATAGAATCTTAGGGAAAAAAGAACCTCATATAACCTATATAATCTCCATGTTCCTAATGAAGTGAGTTTATTGGCAGTCGGTCCTTTTCTCCTCATATTGTCTAGCATCAACCAACCTGGGCCAACCTACACATCCCAGACAGAATTTCCAGACTGATTTATTGATATTCTTTTTTTTTAATCACAGAAAATTCGACACTGAAACCATTAAGGTAAAACTTCGACATCAAGAGAAAGAAGGTAGTGAGACTCCTCTGTGGTTCCTAACTTGGAGAGCTTGAGTTGCTGACAAACCTGACATGAAACTTGAGGCCCAAATAATAGGGATGAATGGGTTTGGAAGGAGGGGAAGGAGTGGGTATAACACAAAACTAAACCCCAAATGAATTGTTACCATATAAACCTGTCCCCTTGAAGGTAGACTAAATGACACAACCCTCAATAGTAGCATTGGAGGAATTCCCAAAAAGAAGTGCCCTGAAGAGGGTGGGATGAAACCTAACCTTAAAAAGTTTTGGTTCTAACACCTAGGGTCACTTTTGTAGATACTCAACGAGTCTTGAGAGCCACACCTAACACCTTAAGCTCCTACCCTGAAGTTATATAACATCAGATTGACTGATACATCTAATAATAACCAGCTAACTAGAAAATCCAATAATTAAATAATCCAGGATGCAAAAATATATACATTTTAACACAAGCAACACCGAAAATCAAGACAATATAAATCCACCAAAAAGTATTAATGCATCAGAAATGACCTCCAGTGAGAACGAGTTAGAGGAAATGCATGAGAAAGATTTCAAAAGAATGATTATAAATAGGTTTAAATAAGTAAAAGAAGAGACCAAAGGAATGAAAGAGGGAATCAAAGAAAACACAGGACACCAATTTGATGAAATAAAGAGGTCAATACTGGACATAAATAAGGAAATAGAAATAATAAAGAAAACCAGTCAGAATTACTAGCAATGAAGAACACAGTTAATGAAATAAAAACTCTGTAGAAAATCTCACCAGTAGAATGGATGAAGGAGAGGACAGAATATCTAAGCTAGGAGACCAGGTGGCAGATCTAATACACTCCAACAAAGAGAAAGACAAACTAATAGAAAAGTATGAGTGGGAATTTCAAGAGATTCCGGACACTATGAAAAGATCAAACATAAGAATTCAGGGCACAGTAGAAGGAGAAGAATTTCACTCCAAAGGCACAGCAGGCATCTTCAACAAAATTATAGCAGAAAACTTCCCCCAAATTGGGAAACAGGTGCCAATGCAGATACAAGGATCCTTTAGAACACCAGCCAGACAAAACCTGTAAAGAACCTAGCCTCGCCATATTATAATCAAACTACCAAACAGAAAAACCAAAGAAAAAATATTGAAAGCAGTCAGAGAGAAATATCAAGTTACATACAAAGGCAAGCCTATCAGGATTATAGCAGATTACTCAACAAAAACTTTAAAAGCCAGAAGGGCGTGGAGTGATGTATTCCAAGTCCTGAAAGATAACAAGTGTCAACCAAGGTTACTTTATCCTGCAAAACTATTCATTCAAATAGACGGAGAAATAAGGACATTCCATGACAAAAGCAAGCTAAAGGAATATTTGAAGACAAAACCAGCTCTACAGAAAATACTTGAAAGAATCCTCCATGCTGAAGAAAAAGAAAAGCACACATATAAGGAACCGGAAAAGAACAAACAATACTCAAATACTAATTAACACAAGAGAGCAAAGGTAAAACTGGAAGAACTACAAAAAAATGGCAGAAATGAATACACACCTTTCAATATTACCTCTTAATATCAAAGGCCTCAATGCCCCAACCAAAAGACGTAGGTTCGAAGACTGGGTTAAAAAGTAGGATCCTTCAATTTGTTGCCTCCAAGAAACCCACCTCTCTACAAAGGATGGACACTATCTTAGGATGAAAGTTTGGAAAATGGTGTTTCAAGAAAATGGACCTAGAAAACAAGCAGGGGTTGCTATCCTAATATCTGACAAGGTAGACTTCAGTCCAACATTAGTTAAGAAAGATAAGGAAGGTCACTTTACAGTGATTAAAGGCACCCTCCAACGGACGACATTACAATCCTAAACATATATGCACCTAACATGGGGGCCCCCAAATTCATCAAACAAACGTTATTAGAACTAAGGTCACAGATAACACCAAACACAGTGGTAGAGGGTGACTTCAACACCCCACTCTCATCAATTGACAGGTCATCCCGGGAAAAAATAAACAGAGGGCAGACATCTGGACTAAATGAGGTCATAGAAGGAATGGACCTAACAGATATATACAGGACATTTCATCCAAATGCTACAGAATATACATTCTTTTCAGCAGCTCATGGAACATTCTCTAAAATAGACCACATATTAGGACACAAAGCAAATCTTAACAAATACAGGAAAATTGAAATAACTCCTTGCATTCTATCTGACCACAATGGAATCAAACAACAAATCAATAGCAAGAATGGCTATAGAGCATACACAAAATCATGGAAATTAAACAACACGTTACTAAATGATGAATGGGTCAATGAAGAAATCAAGAAGGAAATCAAAAAATTTATAGAGTCAAACGATAATGAGAACACAGCATAACAAAATCTCTGGGACACAAAGAAGGCAGTCATAAGAGGTAAATTTATAGCTTTAAGTGCCTATATTAAAAAATTAGAAAGGTCCCAAGTAAACAACCTAATGCTTCACCTTAATGGGAAGAAATAATAAAGATTAGGGCAGAAATTAATGAAATTGAAACCAAAAAAACAACCCAAAGAATCAATGAAACAAAGAGTTGTTTCTTTGAAAGGATAAACAAGATTGATAAACCCTTAGCAAATCTGACCAAAAGAAAGAGAGAAGAGACACAAATTAATAAAATTAGAGATGAAAAAGATAACATCACAACAGATGCCAGAGAAATTAAAAAAATCATAGGGACATACTATAAAAGGATATACTCCACAAAGTATGAAAATCTGAAAGAAATGGATGATTTCCTTGATTTATATGACCTACCTAAATTAAATCAAGATGAGATTAATCACTTAAACAGACCTATAACAGGCATGGAGACCCAAGCAGTTATCAAAAATCTCCCAACTAAAAAAAGTCCAGGCCCAGATGGATTCACTGCTGAATTTTACCAGACATTCAGGGAAGAACTAACACCATTGCTTCTTAAGCTTTTCCATAAAATAGAAAAGAAGGAATCCTACCAAATTCCTTCTGTGAATCCAGCATCACCCTGATACCAAAACCAGGCAAAGATAGAACAAAAAAAGAAAATTACAGACCAATCTCCCTCATGAACATAGGTGCAAAAAATTCTCAACAAAATACTGGCAAACAGAATACAAGAATATATCAGAAAGATCATTCACCCTGACCAAGTAGGCTTTATCCCAGAGATGCAGGGATGGTTCAACATACGAAAATCGATAAATGTAATACATTATATAAATGGACTGAAGGACAAAAATCATACGACCATCTCATTAGACACAGAAAAAGCGTTTGACAAAATCCAACTTCCCTTCATGATAAAACTCCTACAGAGACTGGGAATAGAAGGAACATATCTCAATATAACAAAGGCTATTTATGACAAGCCTACAGCCAAAATATTACTAAATGGGGAAAAACTGGAAGCTTTTCCACTAAAATCAGAACAAGACAAGGGTGCCCACTGTCCCCACTTTTATTTAATATAGTACTGGAAGACTTAGCCATAGCAATAAGGCAAGAGACAATATAAAAGGGATACAAATTGGAAAGGAAGAAATCAAGTTATCATTATTTGCAGATGACACGATTCTATATATAAAGGACCCTAAAGACTCTACCAGCAAAATGTTAGAGCTGATAAACATCTACAGCCATGTAGCAGGATACAAAATAAATGCATAGAAATCAGTAGCCTTCCTATATGCTAAGAACAAACACACAGAGGATGAAATCAGAGAATCACTCCCATTCACAATTGCACCAAAGAAAATAAAGAACCTTGGAATAAACCTAACCAAGGAAGTAAAGAATCTCTACAATGGAAACTATCAAACACTCAAGCGAGAAATTGCCGAAGACACTAGGAAATGGAAAAATATCCTTTGTTCCTGGACTGGAAGAATCAATATTGTGAAAATGGCAATCTTACCAAAAGCGATCTACACATTTAATGGAATCCCCATCAAAATTCCAAAGGCAGCTGGGTGTGGTGGTGCACGCCTTTAATCCCAGCACTCAGGAGGCAGAGGTAGGAGTTTCGCCGTGAGTTCGAGGCCATCCTGAGACTCCATAGTAAATTCCAGGTCACCCTGGGCCAGAGTGAGACCCTACCTTGAAAACCAAAAAAAACATTCCAAAGGCATTCTTCACTGAAATAGAAAAAAAATCCAAAAATTCATTTGGAATCACAAAAAACCTTGAATATCTAAAATAATACTGAGCAACAAAAATAAGGCTGGTGGTATCACCATACCTGATTTTAACCTATACTACAGAGCCATAGTAACAAAAGCAGCATGGTACTGGCACAAAAGCAGATATGTAGTTGAATGGAACAGAATAGAGGACCCAGATATAAGTCCAGGTAGCTATAGCCACCTGATATTTGATAAAAATGCAAAAATACTCATTGGAGAAAAGACAGCCTCTTCAGCAAATGGTGCTGGGAAAACTGGATATTTATCTGTAGAAGGATGAAAATAGATTCTTCTCTCTCTCCATGCACAAGAATTAAGTCCAAATGGACTAAAGACCTTAACATCAGACCTGAAACTCTGAAAGTGATAGAGGAAAAAGTAGGGGAAACCCTTCAACATATTGGTCTTGGCAAAGACTTTCTGAATATAACCCCAATTGCTCACACAATAAAACCACAGATTAACCACTGGGACCTCATGAAATTACAAAAATTTTGTACTGCAAAGGGCACTGTGAATAAAGCAAAGAGGCAACCTACAAAATGGGAAAAAATCTTTGCCAGCTATATATCTGATAGAGGATTGATATCTAGGATATACAAAGAACACAAAAAGATAAATAATAAGAAATCAAACAAGCCAATTAAAAAATGGACTATGGAGCTAAATAGAGAGTTCGCAAAAGAAGAAACACGAATGGCATATAAGCATCTAAAAAAATGTTCTACATCTCTAGTCATCAGGGAAATGCAGAATAAAACTTCATTGAGATTCCATCTCACTCCTGTCAGATTGGCTACCATCATGAAAACAAATGATCATAAATGCTGGCAGGGATGTGGAAAAAGAGGAACCCTTCTACACTGTTGGTGGGAATGCAATCTGGTCCAGCCATTGTGGAAATCAGTATGGAGGTTCCTAAGACAGCAAAAAATTGATCTACCATATGACCCAGCTATAGCACTCCTAGGCATATATCCTAAGGACTCATCCCATTTCCTTCGAAATACATGCTCAACCATCTTTATTGCCGCTCAATTCATAATATCTGGGAAATGGAACCAGCCTAGATGTCCCTCAACTGATGAGTGTATAATGAAGATGTGACACATTTATACAATGGAGTTCTACTCAGCAGTAAAGAAAAATGATGAAATAAAATTTACAGATAAGTGGATGGATCTGGAAAGGACTATACTAAGTGAGGTAACCCAGGCCCAGAAAGTCAAGCACTGCATGTTTTCCGTCATATGTGAATCCTAGCTACAGATGATTGGACTTCTGTGTGAGAAGCAAAAAACTCAGTAGCAGAGGCGAGTAAGTTAAAAAGCAGATATAAAGGGAAGAGAAAGGAAGGGACGAGGGTACTTAATAGGGTGATATTGTATATATGTAAGTAGAAGAATAGATTAACGGGGGTGAAAAGGCCCAAAGTGGGGTCAGGGGAAGAGATTGAGTAAAGGAAAGGTGGAGGGAGGGCTAGTCAAAATCTAAGAGGATGCAAATAAATCATATGGAATCCTCCGGTTTTGGACAATGGAACAGTCAGGAGCCAATAGATCGTTGTTAGGAAATTTTCAGTGCCAGGGATGGGATATCTCCAGTGAGCTATTGGCTAGGGAGGTCCCTGATGCCCCCAAAACATTATAGGCCATTGCCGAGGCCCTTGGTTTCCCACCAGGAATAGATGGTAAGACCCTGTTGCTGAAGACTCCACATACTTGGGTGGCAAGGCCACTGAGAAATCCTGCTGGAACTGAGCTGATAACCTCCTCCATGTAGACCAGCTGACAGAAAGCTGGAAAAAGGCATTCTGCATGCAGTTCAATGGGAGAGAGAGAACTCACCAGTGGAGATACTCAACAGTGGATTCTGCCAGCCTTAAATTTGGCCAGCCTGGCCAAATGAGCCAACGGGTGCAATAGTGGCACATCTGTCATCGTGGAAACCAACTGCCCTCCAATTGGACTGGAGGCCCGCTCCATAGGGGGGATACATCCCTGATACTGAAAACTTAAAACATGGGTAGTCATGAGCCCTAGGGGTGTAACATCTGCTGATGTCACGATAAATGTATATACTATGCTTATCAAACTGCCCAGTAAGCACTTTTCTTAATATGTATACCCTTATATTAATGCTACTCTCACTTTGGATAGAGAATCTTCTCTTTTCAGATGGCAGTGACCTTGGGATGACTCAGAAGGTATTATAGTGCTGGAAAGAAGTGACTGGAGTACTGAGTAACATCTCTATCACACCTTCCAAGGCTCAGGGTCTAATGTGGAAGAGGTGGTGGAAAGAATGTAAGAGCCAAAGGAAGGGTAGGACTCCTTACAACTTGCTCCCTCCAGACATAAAATGGCCTGGATATCCATGACCTCATAGTGCCTGACACTACCTACACAAGACCATCATAAGAGGAGGAAAAGATCACGACATCAAAATAAAAGAGAGACTGATTGAGATGGGGAGGGGATATGATGGAGAATGGAATTTCAAAGGGGAAAGTGGAGGCGAGGGAGGGTATTATCATGGGATATTTTTTATAATCATGGAAAATGTTAATAAAAATTGAGAAAAAATAATTTGGTTCTGACCTGTAACTTGCAGTGCCAAAAATAGTTGTGACCCACATTGAGCTGTTGATTAGAGAGACCTACAGGTCTTCAAAAAAGAGAGGCTTATGTCAAAGCACTTGACTACCCACCTGAGGTTAAAGTTACAACACTTTTTCTGAAGACGCCGTATACTGCCAACACAGAAGACGGACAGCCCAGGCTGGAATCCAGATGAGAGCCAGTCCCCAGACAGTCCATCTAGCACTGGAAAACACTACATGAGCTACTGCGGGAATGTGGCCAACAATGGTATGAGCAAGCAGGGGTCTAAGCTACTCAGAAATGACCAGCCTGACAAGAAGTACATACCAGTGCAATGGTGGCACATAGCCTTGATGGACAACCAATGGCTTTCTGATTGGCTATGAGATCTGCTCAGTGGAAAGGAACCCATACCTGCAACTGGGAACCAGGTCAGAATCCTATGAAGACAAAAATTATGCTCTCCAAAATCAAGTTCCCACTAGTCTTTGGCCAAAAGAGGGCCTACATACATCAAACTCTCCCCTAAACTAATAACACTTATCGAATTTAACCTATGCTGACTTCACTCTACGTTGGAGAATCTGTTTTTCTTTTTCAGAAGGTAGTGAGACCCAAGGAGATAAACCACCCCATGCATCAGTCAAGGCCCAGGAGAAACCGCAGAGGAATTGGGGAGACAAGCAAGAGTTCTGCTTCCATGGTGAGTTTGACAATCAGTGCCAGGGTAAAGGAGACAGATGCCGAAGATACTCAATACATACCAAAGCAGAAATTCACAGGTTCCTAAGAGCTTATCACTGAAGTATACTTAAAACACGCCCACTGCCAGGTTTAATCCCAGCACAGCCAAACTGAGACTACATAGTAAATTCCAGGTCAGCCTGGGATAGAGTGAAACCCTACCTCAAAAAGCAGAAGGAAAAAAAAAAAACGCCCACCAAGGCTCAGGGAATTTTGTGGAAGAGGGGGCAGAAGGACTGTAAGAGCCACATGTTAGGATGTCATGCTACTCCCACAAAGCATAACACACAACCCCATGGGAAATGCCAGCAACCCCACTGAGGAGGATCCGCTGTGAAATGAGGGTAGACAGGAGGGAAAACACAGTACCAGCTCATGACATATCCATACACAATATCTTCTTGAAAAAAATAAAAGGTAGTGAGAGTTCTTAACTAACTTCAGCCTGAATAATGAATCCACCAATAGCAATGGAGTGGGATTATTACCAACTAAATGGTCTCATACCATATGGCAATTGTAAAAGTAATTGACATTATTCAGAAAGAAGTGTTGGGCTGGAGAGATGCCTTAGCAGTTTAAGGCACTTGCCTGCAAAACCAAAGGACCCAGGTTTGATTCCTAAGTAAGACAGATGCACATGGTGATACATGCATCTAGAGTTTGTTTGTGCACCCATTCTTTCTTTCTTTCTCTCTCCCTCTCTCAAATAAATAAATAAAAACAAAATATTTTTTTAAAATGTTAACTATATAAACAGAATCTTTAGCTAGTCTTGTTTCCTAAACACTTCTTTCCATTTAATTGGCAATATAATTATAATTCTAGAAGACTAATATCTTGAGTTCAGTAAAACACAAAAATACCAATAGTATCACTTGTATGTATTACCCCTCTTTTTGACATCAAATAAATCACTATAGCCTCACTTATACTTTACTCATTACCCCACTGCTTCAAGGGACCTCCATCAAGAGAGCTAAGAGACTGATCCCCACATCTACCAAGATGACTATTTCTCATTTTAGAATATGTTGTAGAGATATCAGCAAGAGAGTGGCTAGTTAAATATAAGACAATCTTGTGATGAATTTCATTAGAATGCCATTTGTTAACAGTAGATTCTAGCAGAACATATATAAGACCACTAGTAGTTTTCTTCCATATTTCTGTATCTAAGATTGCATACAGTTCCCTATTCTGTCCAGTCAACTCAATCATACCCATAGTTTTATAAGCCATCATACACTGCATCTCATTTACATATTATCTTTAATAAAACTATTGTTTAAGTCCAATCATCTGAATTATTATAACAAAAAACAAAATAGTGCCTGGCAGCAGGCAATTTAAAACAAATGAAACAAAAAAACCTGCACTCTTTACAGAATGATTTTTAATGAGGTAGTCGGAATTTGAGTTCTGGGTCTTTCATTTACAAGCAGAATAAACTGGGGTAAGTTTCTGAATGCCTCTTGTGGTGGTTTCATTTGGGTGTCCTCCATAAACTTAGGTGTTCTGAATGCTAAGTTCCCAGCTGATGGCGATTTGGGAGTTAATGTCTGCTGGAGGGAGTGTATTGTTTGGGGCAGGCTTATGGGTGTTATAGCCAGTTTCTCCATGACAGTGTTTGGCACTCTCTCCTGCTACTATGGTCCACCTTATGTGGGCCAAGGGGTGATATGCACCCTCTGCTCATGCCATCATTTCCCCCTGCCATAGTGGAGCTTCCCTCAAGCCTATAAGCCAAAATAAACCACTTTTTCCTACAAGCTGCTCTTAGTCGGGTGATTTCTACCAGCAATGTAAACCTGACTGTAACAGTAAAGTGGTACCAAGGAGTGGGGGTGCTGCTAGACACCTGACTATATGGCTTTGGCCTTTTACAGCTGATTTTCAAGAGGAATGTGGAAGGATATGAAACCTTGCCCTAAGAGATGCCTTGCAGTGCTGTAAGTACAGCTTGATGGATTATTCTGGTCAAAGTAAAAAGACCTGAATGCTATAAGAATTATGGACTGTGAGCTTTGGCTTATGAGGATGAGAAACAGCTTTGCCTGGACTAGGCTAGAAGTTTGTGTGGGAAGCTTGCTGTTATGCCTGTGTTCTGAGAAGTTGTGCAGGGTTGCTTTGCCTAGAAATAAACTAGTGTGAGCAGAGGAATATGGCACAGGAAGAAAAATCTTAGGGTGAACTGCTGCCTGTTCAGCTGCAATTGTTTGAGAGATTGCAACCTTTGAGATTGGGCCAGCTGACCTGCACTGGGGCAACAGGAAAAATGTAGACTCTTCTGGAGGAGCCTGAGTGCTCAAGAAGTTTCCTGTTCTTCAAAGTTTGCTTTATTCCCCCCTGTATTAACAAATTGGCACCCCACTTGGTATTATGGAGTATAAGAAATGCACGAAAGAGAAGGTCATTCAGTTTGCAACACGATCTTGTGCTTTGGAAATGGCCATGGGCATTGTGAAGCAGGTTTGCTTGTTGCCTGCACGGAGACCCCATGGGGCCATGAGGATGAACTGTGGATTGCAGTGAAGACCCAGTGGAGATGCCAGAACCACAAGATGGCTGCCAAGGAGAGTTGCCGGCCCCAGATGAAGTTTTCTAGGACTGCGAGTAACCTAACTGGAGAGGCGGAATTGGAATGCCAGAGACTTATTGCTGGTCAGAATTATCAAACTTGGAGATTTGTCACTGACTAGAGTTGTTGGGCTTGGAGCTACAGATATTGGTGTTTGCCCTGTTTAAATCATGTATTGCTTGAGTATTTCTTTACTATGCCCAGTGTCATCTTTTGCAGTGTGAATGTTTATTCTGTGTCATTATGGATTTTTTGAGGTTATTTTTTGGTATTATGGCTCAGTTAAAAGATCTTGAACTATGAGGGTATATGAATATCATTGGAATTGATAAAAACTATGGGGATTTTTTAAAGTTGGATGAATGCACTGCATTTTACATCATGTATGATTATCAGTTTATGGAGGCCAGCAGCAGAATGTGGTGATTTGATTCAGGTGTCCCCCATAGAGTTAGGTGTTCTGAATGCTAGGTTCCCAGTTGACAGACATTTGGAGATTAATATCTCCTGGAGGGAGTGTATTTTGGGGGGTGAGCTTATGGGTGTTATAGCCAGTTTGCCTATGCCAGTATTTGGTACACTCTCTTGTTGCTATGGTCTACCTTATGAGGGCCAGGAGGTGATGTCCACCCTCTGCTCCTGCCATTGTTTTCCCCTGCCATCGTGGAGCTTCCCCTCAAGCCTGTAAGCCAAAATAAACCTGTTTTTCCTACAAGCTGCTCTTGACCAGGTGATTTCTACCAGCAATGCAAACCTGACTGCAACACCTCTTGAATGGGAAGTCCTCTTCGCTAAAAAAGTAAAAGAATGACAATATATACTTTGTAGATCTGTTGCCAAAATTAAGTCCATTCAGTCTTGGAATTTCTTGCCATACCAGTTCCCGTGACTACAAAGATGAGTGAGATGTGGCTCTGTACCCAGAAAGCTCACAGTAAAAAAGGGAAGCTACTAAGCAAATAATAACAAAATTTGTACAGGTAAAGTAATAGATATATGTGCAATATACAACAGCTGTCCTCTGTTGGTTTATTGAGGGGGAGTTGGTGCCCTCACACTGACAACATAGGGGTAAACACTCCATGAAAAAAAGGCACAAAAAATAAGGAATATCTCAGCACAATCAGGAAATCATACTAAATACTAAATTGATGAGGCATCTATAGTTCAGCCTTGAACTATAGACATTAAGAAACTTCTAAACCATTGTGCCTCAGTTCTGGGTGCATGTAAGTCTTGCTCAGAAAGCTTTTTTTTTAAACTATTAATATTGGTGCCCCAAATTCAGAGACTCATGATTATTCAGTCGAAAGTGGATTCTAAGTAATAATGTCTTTAAAAGAGGTACCCATGCGATTCTAGCGTATGGTCACAGATTGAAAAACCACCACTCCAAACAGACCTAAAAAATATACTTGTTATCCAGAAATCAGTGGGAAATTGATATGAAGGCATGTGTAATAATATTCAATTCCCACTGTAGCAGACAGCTTCAGGTTTACTGAGATGAACTTCCAGACCAGGAATAGTTATGGAGGAAGGGATATTTATTGAAGCCTACAGATCCAGGGGAAGTTCCATAATGGCAGAAGAAGCTGGCCTGCCTTCACAGGACCAAGCAGAGACAGAGAGAAGCACAAGCCAAAAGTCAAAAGCCACACTTCAGGAACTCCTGCTAGGCACACTTTGCATATCTTTAGATTGAAATCTGAAACCCACCACCACACCTTAAGATCTACCCAGTGACACTACCTCCAGCCAGGTGGCTGCAGATGCAAACTACAAACAATAAAAAACTGAATATACTGGGGGCCATCTATTCAAACTACCAAATTCCTCCCCTGACCCCCAATAGATTTATAACCATCACACATTATAAGTTGTACTCAGTTCAATTTCAAAGGTCCCCACAGTCTTGACCAATTTAAGATATTAAGACCTGTAAAATCAAACAAGTTAAACATTTCTAACATATAAAAGCACAGAGTAAACATTTTAAACTGGTATAAGGCATAGCAAGGAGATACTAAAACAATGCAAACTCAACCACCATCAAACAAACATCAATCTTCTGCAGTTAAAGTTCAATACAACCAGGGACTGATAGTCTCCAGATTTTCCAATTCTGCCCCTCCAGCTGGGCAGAGTAGCCAGGGAACACTTCCATCTTAGGCCAACAATGCACTCTATGATATCCCTTGTATTGTCCTGGTATATACAAAACATCTTCAGGTCTTCATGCAAACCATGGTCCATCTTCCAAAGGCTCTTTCAGCCTACCAGGGCATCAGGCCCTGCCTCATGCTGCATCTCAGAAGCAGCTACTGGAACCATGTGCAATCCACAACCACTCCATGCATTTTTCATGCTTCTGAAACCAATACCAGGTGTGTAGGACACAGCCATATTCTTAATTCAGGGATGAAACAAATCATAGCCTTGAAAAGCACGTTCCTTCTCCAGTCAACTCTTTCCAAAAGTGTTTACATTTCTATGATAGTCTTTCCTCAGGCATCCTTTCTATGGTAAAGCAACTGGACCATCTTCCTTACGATTGCTAGTGTGTTTGACAATAGCAGGTTCAGTAACCTAAAACCAGTCTCAGTGCCTGTAATTTTAACTTGCTTGAGGTTTTCCAACTTAAAATCTTAAATCTCTCAGTCCAATATCTTTAGCCAAGCACATCAGTCCACTGCAGATTTAACCTTGATCAAACTCTGTGGGCCTGAGCAGCAGGATGCAGCCAGCCCTTGTGCCAGTAGCCCAGTTCCAACAAAGTCCTCTGCAGTCTTTCCTTCCCCTTAGAAAGCTCATAAGCCAAGCCTCAAAGTTCAATATTGTCTACACTTAGAATTATCAAACTCTCATCATAATAGTCCATAAAACTTGGCTTACCACTCCAGAAGGCATCTTCAGTTGCAAGCACCAAGTCCATGCCTATTCCTCCAAAACAAAGATTCCAAAAGATCAACATTCACATGGGCAGGTTCATCTCAGTCCACTCCTTGGTACCAAGTTCTGTAGCAGACAGCTTCAGGTTCACTGAGATGAACATCCAGACCAGGAACAGTTATGGAGGAAGGGATATTTATTGAAGCCTACAGATCCAGGGGAAGTTCCATAATGGCAGAAGAAGCTGGCCTGCCTTCACAGGACCAAGCAGAGAGAGAGAGAGAAGCACAAGCCAAAAGCTAAAAGCTATACTTCAGGAACTCCTGCTAGGCACACTTTGCATATCTTTAGATTGAAATCTGAAACCCACCACCACACCTTAACATCTGCCCAGTGACACTGCTTCCAGCCAGGTGGCTGCAGATGCAAACTACAAACAATAAAAAACTTAATATATTGGGGGCCATCTATTCAAACTACCACACCCATCTTTTCCCTCTATTATTTATGACAAAATATGATTAACTCTGAAAACTGATCATTATTTGCTGAATTACTGAATATTATTATTATTCATTTCCATTCACTTGAGACAGAGCCTTGCTATGTAGCCCTCCCTAGCCTGTTACTTGCTATGTGGCCCAGGCAAACCTTGAACTTGCAGCAATTCTCCAGCCTCAGGCTCCCTGATAGGATTACAAGTGTGCATCAACACACCCAGCTCTCCCAAATTATTTCTCACAAAAATGTATACTCTTTAGACAATTTTGTACCTAAATTTGGTTGTTGAGTTCAATCAAAATAACAACAGCTTAGGTTGGAGAGATGGCTTAGCAGTTAAGCGCTTGCCTGTGAAGCCTAAGGACTCTGGTTCGAGGCTCAATTCCCCAGGACCCACGTTAGCCAGATGCACAAGTGGGCGCACGTGTCTGTAGTTCATTTGCACTGGCTAGAAGCCCTGGAGCGCCCATTCTCTCTCTCTCTCTCTCTCTCTCTCTCTCTCTCTCTCTCTCTTTCTCTCTGTATTTACCTCTTTCTCTGTCTGTGACTCTCAAATAAATAAATAAAAATTAACAAAAATATTAAAAAAATAACAACAGCTTTAAAGGCTTTTTTAATGGGGGAGAGGAAAGGGAATCAGTGAAAGTCAAAAAAGTAAAAAGGGATTAATTAATTTCCAGAACCATCTCTACAAAGACCTTGGTATACTGTCTCCCAAAGAGTAGCCTCAATAAACTTGGTTTTGTTTCTTTAATTAACAGATAAAGACTGAAACCCTATGGTAGTTATCAAAGGGCTACCCATGTGAATCTACAAGGTGGATATTTACCATGGAATTTCCAAGAGGTATAACTTGCTCTCTAATTCAAATTTCAGTCTTTGTCATTGACTTTACTTAATATGAATATTTTTGCTATTAATCTAAATATAAGCTATTGTCTTTATTTAGGAATGTATCTAAGTACACAGATACTGTTGTGCAGATCTCCATTTCCAGGAGCCTCTAATTGAAGCCACCCATGCAAGCTACAAAGAATGGCTTCCATTGTATGAGTTCCTGAGAGACATTCCTTGGATCTGCCTTGTCAAGTTTCCAGTTCTTAGGGCATCAATAGCCCTAGACTCTGATTCGTGGGCTGCCAAGGTGGTCTCTGCTCCAGTAAGTGGAGATAGAGGGACTCTGCTGACACTAGCACCAGCTCCCATTTTCTCATCTCCATTCAGGAAGCCAGGCAGCCTCATTACCTATTTATGCCCCAGCTGTCTTCTGATAAATCAGTCTCTCCATCATCTTGGCCATTAACTGCCAATTATTGGGCCTTCAATTTCAGGCCCGAACAAGAAGATGCTTACTCATGTAATCCTGAGAGTCAAAGCAGACCTTAAGATGCCCAGTCATCTGAGAACAATATACTACATAGTTACACTGAGCTGTAATTAAATCTGAGTGCAAGGAACTCCAACATTTGGATACCACAAAATCAGCAGGCAAAATGCTTCAGATGAATCAACCCCAGAAAACTGATATGCCTTCTTGTATAGGAAGGGCCTGGGAGAAAATAAATGAGAGCTTTTTTCAGCCCACTATTGACTTGAAATGTGATTTAGAATGGAGTTAGCAAAACTGTCTATGCTTCTTATCATTCTTACATGTGAACTGAAAATAGTCACAATTATAGAGTAATGTGGAAAAAATTCTTTAAAATGTGTGTTTACAAAAAAGAGCTTGTCCTAGAGAATAAGTAGTGAAAGCTAAATAAAGACAGATAAAACTAGAGGAGAAGGGGAAAATAAACACAAGGTTAAGCTATCATACTCTCAAATGAATTAATCAGCTTAGCTCTAAACCAAATAATTTTTAAAGCAAATTTGTGAATAAGAGTTATCTCTGCCAGCTAGGTCATGATCTGTCCTGGAGGCAACATCAGAAATAGGTCAGTTCCAAAGAATAAAATTAAGAATGATAAGTTCTTCCCATCAGGATTTACACCAACCATCCTGTGATGTCTTTCTCTTTGCCTGATTGAGCTAATCTTTCTTACAGATATGAAAGTTGTCTGAAAGCAAAGACTTATTTTCATTAAACGTCCAGTTCCCAGTGTTTATAGAAATAAAACTCAGGAATATTACTCAACAGATTACCATGATAGATAGCTGACACATACACATTATACTGCATCTTTTTGGGAAACAAATGCATGTTGTTAGAGCCCTTTTCTTTCTCTCCTTCTCCCTTTATTTATTTATTTATTTTGTTTATTTTATTTTATTTATTTATTTTTTGGTTTTTTGAGGTAGGGTCTCACTCTAGCCCAGGCTGACCTGGAATTCACTATGGAGTCTCAGGGTGGCTTTGAACTCACGGCGATCCTCCTACCTCCGCCTCCCAAGTGCTGGGATTAAAGGCATGCGCCACCATGCCTGGCTTTCCTTCTGCCTTTAAAAACATATGCATCTGAAAATATTAATGAAATCATGCATAGTGGCTCATGCCTGTAATGCCAGCATTCGGAAGGCTGATGCAGAAGGACGACTGTGGATTCAACACCAGTCTGAGATACAGAGTTAATTTCAGGACAGCCTGAGTTGAAGAGTGATACTCTGTCTCAAAAAATTTAAATAACTAAAAAGTAAAGATATTAATGAATACAATTTTTAGTCATGGTACAAAGAAGTAAATCTAAATGGTAGCACAATAATTAAATTATTCAATTATATAAAGGTAATAAAGGAGACTTGGAAATAATATTACTTGCACTTCAATTATTTATTGATGCAAGTAAATATTAGCCCCTTCCTAAAAAGATCAGTCTTGTCACCTAATCCAGAGCACTAAGCATTTTCCCTAGAAATGTAAACTGTATTTTTAAATATTCTTACTCTAAATAACTTTTAGAAGTAGAAAATCCTAAATGATGCCATTTTAGGAGAAAAAGAAAACTCCACAAATAAAACCATTCCATAATGCTTACATGTGCATATGTGTGTGCACATGTTGCATGCATTATTACAGGGAAAGTTTGTAGTCAACTGTAACCTAAACAATAACTAGTATTTGAAACAAGCAAATTGTGTAGTCTGTTGAGTTCAACTATGAAGAGCTAGAAGTAGTAAGTGCTGCTCTAATTGAGGAGAGAGCATAGACAGCCTTACTAAAGGGGCTTCTAAACCTAACACATGCTAACAGTGTCTCATAACATCCAATCAGAATCACAGGTGGACTTCCCCTTAGCTCTGAATATATCTTTCTACAAGGAAGTAAAACCCATAATCATAGAGTTTTCTTCTTAGTGTCATGACCTCATGTGTGAGTATAAAAAGAGAATAAAACTGTTAGCCTCATCACTTATATTTCTTAACTGGCATGAATTCAATTCTTTAAAAAAAAAAATTGGAAGCCGGGCATGGTAGCATATGCCTTCAATCCCAGCACTCAGGAGGTGGAGGTAGGAGGATCACCGAGAGTTTGAGGCCACCCTGAGATTACGTAGTAAATTCCAGGTCAACCTGAGCTACAGTGAGACCTTACCTCAAAAGAACAACAAAAAAAAGGGGGGGGGGGTTGAGGTACTGTCTCGCTACAGCCCAGGTTATAAATTCTTTTTTATTTTTATTTGTAAGCAGAGAGACATAGAAAGAAACAAAAAAAGAAAATGGGCTTGCCAAGGCCTCTAGCCACTGCAAACGGACTCCAGATGCACATGCCACCTTGTGTATCTGGCTTACATGGGTGCTGGGGCATTGAACTCAGGTCCTTAGGCTTTGCAGACAAAGGCCTTAACCTCTGAGCAATCTCTCCAGCTCAACAGAAACAATTTCATGTCAAGCATTGATAGAAGTTAGTCCCTACAGTGTCAGAAACAGAAAGGACAAACCAATATAATCACAAGGAACCATGGTCTCATTAGGACAAAATGGTGAAACTATGGAGCCAACAGCTAGATTAGACTCATTTTCTCCCTCTTCTCAGATGTTCAATTCTTAATAAAGCTGTACACATTCCCAGGGCCTTGGACACTGTTTTCTGTCTGTACTGTATGTGACCCATGTCTCTATGCTGTTAATGTATTTGGTACAAAGCTAAATAAACTAAACTCCCTAGATCTTGCATCTACTAGAACCAAACCAGAGCAATCTAATGAGAACTTTGTATATGTGACATGCTGAATTAAAGAAAGGTTCATACAAGACAACTTGATTCTTTTTCACAGGAAAAAGGCTGAGCATAGCCTTCTTTCTGTTTTATGATTTTTTTTAACTTCTTATTGTTCTGATGCAAATTAATAAAGTACCATGGAGGTCACTTTTCATTTAATTTATTATTATTGTTGTTCTGATGCAAATTAATAAAGTACCATGGAGGTCACTTTTCATTTAATTTATTAAATAATCCCCTGGGAACATTTATTCATTTCACAAAATTGTGTAGATAGTCTCTCTGAACTTCCCCCACTGGGTTTCTGTGAAGTTTCCTCCTGGCAATGGCCCCTGACTCAAATGTTCCCAGACCAGCATACTCAGCAAACTGCCACCACATCATCCTCTGTCCTTCCCTGACCTTCCTGGATTGCTCTACCATCTCCCTTACGACCACCAGACCTGAATTCCACTGTGTCCAAAGGAGAGGTCTCCATGAGGACCATAGTGGACTCTCAGGCAGAGGAAAAGGTGCTGCCTACAGACCTTCATTGTCTGAACAGTATGTTGCTGTTGTACAAGCTAGTAATAAAATCCAGTTTTTTAAAAGTGCCTTAACCCAAAGCATTTTCTCAGGTATGGTAGTGCATCCCTTTAATCCCACCACTAGAGAGGCAGCAGTAGGAGGATCGCTTTGAGTTCAAGGCCACCCTGAGACTATGTTATGAATTCCAGGTCAGCCTGGGGTAGAGTGAGACCCCTACCTCAAAAAAAAAAAAAGAAAAAAAAGTGTTTTCTCTCTGTTCAAAATCTGTATAGTTACATAGGACAGTGGTTAGAACTCCAGACTTTGTGCACATTTCCTATGTTCGGATCCTAGTTCTATCTCTTCTTAAACTGAGTGATCTTGGGCAAGTTATTTATGCTTTCAGTGCCTCAGGCTCTGTATTTACTAAATGGCAATTGCTGAGGATGGCTGTGAAGACAGAATAGACTTAAGAATACAGATAGTCTAAGTGCTTAAATGTAAGGTATTTAATTCTGTCGTGTGAGCAGCAAAAGCCTAAACATATGGGAACAAAATTTCATATTGGAACCATGAATCACAATTATTTTTGCTTCCCTTGTCACTTCCAGTTCACAATTCTTCTTTCACTCTATCTCAGAGGTCCACCTCATCCCCTTCAATCTCAACATAGTACCAACTGCCTCTGTGTCCCCCAGTGTTTGGCCTCTTGCTTGGCACAAAATATCTGCTCAGTTATGAATTCAAACCAACTCTGACAACTATTTTATGATAATAATATAAAGAAAAGTTATATTACAAATTATAATTAGTCAAAAATGGAAAGCAGTTCTCAGGATTATAAAAATGGTTGCTTTCATAAAAACTACTTTCTGGTTTCTTTGTTGGCTGCCTAGTAGTTGTAAATATTATCACTATCAAAGAGTACACATCTTAGTAGCATATGTTCTCTAGTTATTCTAATTTAAAAAAAATCCTTGAGCTGGGAAGATGGCCTGGATGTTAAAAGGGCTTGCATGCAAAGCCTGCCAGCCCCAGTTCAGTTCCCGAGCCACCTATATAAAGTCAGATGGAAAAAGTGGCACAATTGTCTGGTGTTGTTTTGCAGTGGCAAGAGGCCCTGATGCACACACACACACACACACACACACACACACACAAATACATTTTTTAAAACAATTCTTAATTCAACAAATATTTATTAGTGAGTTTGGTAGTCATTTGGCTATATGACCTGATATATGAATTATCTACAAGACAGAAAAAAGGATGGGACTCTGGTATTGAAAGACTCAAAGAATTATGTGACTCATCCTTCACACACTTTTGAGGAAACCAAGATCTATTAAAGCCTTTTTGAGCCAGGTGTGGTGGTGCACACCTTTAATCCCAGCACTTGGGAGGTAGGAGGATCACCATGAATTCAAGGCCACCCTGAGACTACATAGTGAATTCCAGGTCAGCCTGAGCTAGAGTGAGACCCTACCTCGAGAAACAAAGAAACAAACAAACAAAAAAAAAGCCTTTTTGAAAAAAGTTATTTTTGGCCATGGATGTTTGTGCATGCCTTTAATTCCAGCACTTAGAAGGTAGAGGTAGGAGGATCACCATGAGTTCAAGGCTACCCTGAGACTACATAGTGAATTCCAGGTCAGTCTGGGCTACAGTGAAACCCTACCTCAAGAACAGAAAAGAAAAGAAAATTACATTTTAATCTGTTTGATAAATTTGTTTTGTTTGTTTACTTTTTGTGACATTGAATGGGTTGAACCTTATGCATGCTTGGCAAGCACTCTACCACTAAGCTATATCCCTGCCATTGCTTTATAAGTTCTCCAGTTTCTCAACTCCCAGTCTGTTCTGATGCTGAATCATCTTATTTTTTTTATTAGATGGCTAATAAAAGTGTGCTAATACAATTGTTGTCTATTTCCTTCATTGGTGAAATAGAATATATTCAAAGGTGACTTGGAAGTATACCTCTCATTTTTTTACACACAGTAGAAAGTATCTACTACTTACTGAGCTTTTATGGAGAGTTGGCACTAAAAATAACTAAGCACATAAACAGGAACTTATTTTCACATATGCACTAAACACAAAGCACATGTGCATGAAAGAGCACAAAATAACCTTTCTTTTATCAAAGAATTCAAATACATAATATTGTAAGATTATGGAAAGTAGAGGGGAATAATTTACAGCCAGACACTATAGTGAAAGTCTGTGTGCTCTTCTTTGGTGAGATAATCTGTATTTTGAGATAAGAAGCAAAAACCCTGCCAGAGATAGGGATGATTCCAAATTCTCCAGTAAGACTTTCCTCCTGGGTGTGGCAGTCCATACCTATAAACCCAACACTTAGGAAACAAAGATAGGAGAATTGCTGTAAATATGAAGCCAGCCTGGGTTACAAAATGAGTTACAGGCCAGGTAGGGCTACATAAGAAGACCCCCTCAGAAAACAAAATAAAACAACAAAAAATATTTTTTTTTTCAGGGCTGGAGAGATTGCTTAGTGGTTAAGGCACTTGCCTGCAAAGCCTAAGAACTCATGCTTGAATTTCCAGGTCCCACAAAGCCAGGCGCAAGAGCACAATGCCATACATGCACCACAAGGGGGCGCATGAGTAGAGTTTGTTTGCAGCAGCTGAAGGCTGCTGGCACACCAATTCTCTCTCTCCTTTTTTATTTTTTTCTCCCTCTTTCTCAAAAATATTTTTTTTTTCAGGCTGGAGAGATGGCTTAATGGTTAAGGCACTTGCCAGTAAATCTAAAGGACCCACATAGGCCAGATGCACAAGGTGGTGCAAGTGTCTGGAGTTTGTTTACAGCAGCTGATAGCCCTGGTGTGCCTATTCTCTCTCTCCCTGTCTTTCTCTCTCTGCCTCTTTCTCTCACAAACAAATAAAATATTTTAAAATACATTTAAATACTTTTTCTAGGATCCATCTTCTTCAGAATAGTAGTTATCTCACTATTTGTAGTTGACAGACACACTTTGGCCTTGGAGCCATTATATTGTTTATTCTCTCTTCCTGGAAGGCTCTTTTTCAGATACCTGCATGATTATTCTGCTCTTTCCAAAGGAGCATTTCTGTAAGACCCAAAGGCCCACTCTTAAAAATTACAACCAAGCTGGAAGTGGTGGCACACACCTTTAATACCAGCACTTGGGAGGCAGAGTTAGGAGAATGGCCAGGACTTTAAGGCCACTTTAAGAAAACAGTGAATTCCAGGCCAGTCTGGGCTAGAGGGAGACCTTACCTTGAAAGACCAAAAAAAAAAAAAAAAAAAAAAAAAAAAGGTTAGGTTACAACCTAAGGTAGAATGGTTGTTCTTAACATATACAAGCCCTGACTTCAATTCCCAACACTGCAAAAATAATTATATATATCCTATGCCTTCATATTGCTCTGCAAGTCCAATTCCCATTATCATGCTTTATTTTTTTTCTTTTCCATAGCTCTTACTCTCTGATAACAAACTATATATTTTACTACTTCCTATGTCTTCATCCATCTGCTAATACATGAGCCTCAGAAGAAAGAAAAACACGTTTTTTTTTTTTCTCTTGTATATCCCAAGGGACCCAGAATATTGTCTATCACACAGAAGGTCCTCAATAAATATTTGTGAAGTCAGTTTACACATCATAGCACAGGAAATAATTGTCACACACATGCATGCACATACACACACACACATACATGTATGCACCCATATGTTCCATTAGTGTTAACCAAAACAGTTACTCACCCCTGGCCTGAAATATAAAAGAACCAATAGAGCAAAGTGTGGTGATACATACTCATAACCCTAGTTTTCCAGAATCAAGATTACTGTGAGTCTGAGGCCAGCCTAGGTGACACAGCACCCAGGCCATTAGACAAATTAGTAAGAAGACCCTATCTTGATAAATAATATGGAATAAGAAGAAGAAAAACGAATGGAAAAATTTTGATTGTAGACCTTCAGAGCTGGCAAGTTAAAACTCTGTAAGAAAAGGAACAAGAATCAAAGTCTATTAAATATGTGCAGATCCCCTCAGTTCCTTCATTATTCAAAGACAGAATCCAGCAGAGGAAAGGCAGAATCTCTAGTTCTAGTAAAAACACCCTGCAGAGAACAAGAGCTATAAAAAGCCATGATTAATAGCTCAAGCATAACTGAAATACTCAACTGCACAAGGGCCAGAGTACAGAGAAAAGTATAGCTGCTTCCTCATCAACAAAAATGTGAGGACCAAGAGTGACCCTTATGCTTATGGAGATGAGATGGTCCACAAATGCTACAGAGAGAGAGAGAGAGAGAGCACACTGTCAGCAGCAGCCACAATACTATATACACGTGGAGCTTTTTTCTTCCTGAACACTTTCTGCTATGAACATATGATGTTAAAATGAAAGCATACGGGCTTTTTCTAACCTAATTATTTCTTAAGGGAAATAACACAAACAATTAACTTTAGAATAACAGATTTTGGAACGAATGTTTGTTGAAAACTGTTGGAAATTCAGGAACACATGGTTGATTAAGTGTTAAAATATTTATTAAATATGGGAATTTACTGTAACAAATGGAAGTTGTTCCATCAACCTGAAGACTACAATAAAGAAACTGAACAAATAAATCTAAGATCATTTCTAGTGACACAGCAGTATCAGAAACAATGCAGTAATAAAAATGAAGAGTGTAAACATGTACAAAAAACACTGAATTGAGAATGACTACAAGTTTTATTAAAAACTGTATGGAAAAACTACTACAGGGATGAAGAGATGGCTTAGCAGTTAAGGTGCTTGCCTGCCAAGTCTAAGGACTCATGTTCGACTCTCCAGGTCCCACATAAGCCAGATGCACAGTGATGTAAGCACACAAGGTTGCACATGCACAAAAGGAGGTGCACCCCTGTCTGGAGTTCAATTTCAGTGGCTGAAGCCTTGGCGCACAAATCCTCTCTCACACACTCTCATTAAAAAAAAAAAAAAAGGCAGTTTGTTGGGCTTGCCTCAAAAGAGAGAGAGGGAGGGAGGAAGGGAGGGAGGGAGGGAGGGAGGGAAACGGAGGGGAGAGGAGGGGAGGAGAGGAGAGAAGAGTAAACAAAACCATTACAGGGCAGGAGAGATGGCTTAGCAGTTAAGATGCTTACCTGGGAAGCCTAAAGACCCAGGTTTAATTTGCCAGTACCCAAGTAAGCCAGAGACACAAGGTGGTGCATGCATCTGGAGTTCATTTGTAGTGGCTAGAGGTCCTGGCATGCCCATTCTCTATCTGCCTTTCTTTCTTTGTCTCTCTCATAAATAAACAAACTTTAAAAAAAACAATATAGAGTGGGGATATATCTCAACCAGTACAGTGTTTGCTATGCATTTGAACCCAAGCTCAATTTTCAGATCCCTGTTACAGACATGGCAACAATACTCTGTGGAGGCTGAGCCAGCTGGATCTCTATAACATACTAACCAGCAAGTCTAGACTGACTACTTGGTGAGCTTCAGGCCAGTGAGAGACCCTATCTCAAGAAAGGTGGATTGTGCCTAATGAACCACACCTGAAGTTGTCTTCTGGCCTCCACATGCACATATACCCACAAACCTGTACCCAGCTCCTCCCCACACATGCAATAAATAAATAAATAACACTAAATTGTACATTTTGAAATGATTAATTTTGTAGTATAAGAATTACTTCTGAGTTATGTTCCAACTTTTAAAAATATGAAAGAAAACTAGGGAATAGGGCTGTAGCTCAGTAATAGAGCACTTGCCTAGCATGAGTAAGGTTGTAGATTTGCTCCTCAGTGCTGACATGTTGGTTTTCTCAGCAAAAGCAGGGCTGTAAAACAGTATACCATGGCCAGGGTTTTCTTAAGAAAATAAAAAAGACTGTAATAAAAAATATACTACTATGTATAATGAAGACATATTAGTATTTCCACATGCCCACACAAAAATTTTTACACAAATGTTCCTAGGGGCATTATTCCTAATATCCATAGAATGTAAATAGCACAAATTTTAGTCAAGATAATGAATAATGGAATAGTATTGAGAAGTAAGAAGCACACCGCTAAAACATGAATGAATCTTGAAAACATACACTAAGTGAAATAAATGAAATATAAAAGACTAGATAATGGTGAGGTCAGGGGAAGAGACTGAGTAAAGGAAGGGTGGGGGAGGGTTAATCAAAATCTAAGAGAGTATGAAAAGGCTGTATGCAAAACTACTTTTTTGGACAATGGTGAACCAAGAAGCCATAAATTGTTATTAGAAAAATTTCAGTGTCAGGGATGGAATACCTCCCATTGAGTTGTTGACCATGGAGGTCCCTGATACCCCAAAAACATTACAGGCCATTACCAAAGCCCTTGGTTTCCCACCAGGAATAGGTGGTAAGACTCTGTTGCTAAAAACTCCACATGTTTGGGCTGCAAGGTCACTGAGAAATCAAGCTGGAGCTGAGCTGAAAACCTCCTCCCTGTAGACCAGCTGACAGAAAGCTAGAAAAAGCTATGCTGCATGCAACCCTATGGGAAAGAAAGAAGTCATCAGTGGAGATAAACAACAGTGGACACTGCAAGCCTTAAGTTTGGCGAGCCAGGCCAAATGAACCAATGGGTGCAATACTGGCATGTCTGTTATGGGGGAAAACAACCACTCTCTAATTAGAGGTCTGCTCCACAGGAGAGAATACATGCCTAATGCTGAAAGCCTATGACAGGAGAAGTCATAAGCCCTGGGGTGTAACACCTGCTGGTGTCTTGCTAAATTCATATATTATGCTCAATAAACTGCCCAGGAAGTACTTCTCTTAATGTTCATACACATATATTAATGCTACTCTCACTTTTGGTTAGAGAAGCTTCTCTTTTCAGATGGCTGCGCTTGGGATGACTAAGAAGGCCCCACAGTGCTGAAAAGTAACAGAAGAGTGCTCAGCACTGAAACATCTATATCCCACCTTCCAAGGCTCAGGGTCCATTGTGGAAAAGGTGTTGGAATGTAAGAGCCAAAGGAAGGGTAAGACTCCTAACAATGTACTCTTCCAGAAACAAAATGGCCTGGATATCCATGACCTTGCAGTACCTGGCACTACCCACACAAGACCCTATAATAAGAGGAAAAATGATAACATCAAGATAAAAGAGAGAGTGCCAGGCGTAGTGGAGCACGCCTTTAATCCCAGCACTTGGGAGGCAGAGGTAGGAAGATTGCTGAGAGTTTGGGGCCACCCTGAGACTACATAGTGAATTCCAGGTCAGCCCAAGCTAGAGTGAGACCTTACCTCAAAAAACTAAATAAATAAATAAATATAAAAGAGAGAGCCAGGCAGTGGTGGTGCATGCCTTTAATCCCAGCACTAGGGAGGCAGAGGTAGGAGGAACGCAGAGAGTTCAAGGCTACACTTAGACTACATAGTGAATTCTGGGTCAGCCTAGACTAAAGCAAGAAGTTAGCTGGAAAAACCAAAATAAATAAATAAAAGAGTGACTAATTGAGAGCGGGAGGGGATATCAGGGAGAGTGAAGTTGCAAAGGTGAAGTGAGGTGGGAGGGAATTATCATAGTTTATTGCCTACAATTATGGAAGTTGACAATAAAAAATTTTTAAAGATCAGATAGTGTATGGTTCCATTTATAAAAAGTGTCTATATTGCTGAAGACTCCACATGCTTGGGCTACAAAGTCACTGAGAAATCTTGCTGGAGATGAGCTGAAAACCTCCTCTCTGTAGACCAACTGACAGACAGCTGGAAAAAAGCTATGCTGCATGCAGCTCCATGGGAAAGAGAGGAGTCATCAGTGGAGATAAACAACAGTGGACACTCCAAGCCTTAAATTGGGCTGGACAGGGCAAATGAGCCAACAGGTGCAATAGTGGCATATCTGTTATAGGGGAAATCAACCACTCCCTAATTAAACTGGAGACCCACTCCATTGGACAGAATACATGCCTGATACTGAAAACCTATGGCAGGGGAAATCATGAGCCCTAGGGGTGTAATGCTTGCTGGTGTCTGAATAAATGTATATATTATGTTCACCAAACTCCTCAGTAAGCACTTTTCTTAATATTCACACCCACATATTAATGCTACTCTCACTTTTGGTTAAAGAAGCTTCTCTTTTCAGATAGTGGTGACCTCTAGAATGACTCAAAAGGTACCATAGTGCTGAGAAGAAGTGACAGAAGAATGCTCAGCACTAAAACATCTCTATCGCACCTTCCAAGGCTCAGGGTCCATTGTGGAAGAGGTGGCAGGAAGAATGTAAGGGCCAAAGGAAAGATAGGACTCCTTACAATGCAGTTTTCCCGATACAAAATGGCCTGAATATCCATGACCTCACAGTGCCTGGCACTACCTACACAAGACCAGTATAATAGGAGGAAATAATGATGACACCAAAATAAAAGAGAGACTGATTGAGGGAGGAGGGGATATGATGGAGAGTGGAATTGTGAAGGGGAAAGTGAGGGGGAGGGAATTACCATGATTTTTGTCTATAATTATGGAAGTTGTCAATAATAAAATAAATTTTAAGAAAAGAAGTGCTAGAGTGTAAAAATCTATAGGAATGGAAAGTAAGTAAGTAGTTACCTATGGGAATGTGATGGTGAATTTAAATCTGAAAACTATTTCAGCATGCTTGTTAGGAATTTATAGATTAAGTTAATTGAGATGGGGTGACCCACCATGGCACCACTCTATGGGCTGGGGTTCCAAACTGAATATAAAGGATAAGATTAGCTGAACAATGGCAGTGAACACTAGGATGACCCAAAAGGCAACACAGTGCTGAGAAGTGATGGAGGAGTGTCCAGCACTGAAACATCTCTATCACACCCTCCAAGGCTCAGGGTCCATTGCAAAAGAGGTGGTGGAAAGAATGTAAGAGCCAAAAGAAGGGTACAACTTCTTATAATGCAACTGTCCAGACAGAAATTGTCCTTGACATCCACTACCTCACAGTGCCTAGCAATACCTTCACAAGACCCTCATAATAGAAGAAAAAGATGATGAAATCAAAATAAAAGAGAGACTAGGGCTGGAGGGATTGCTTAGTGGTTAAGACATTTGCCTGCAAAGCCAAAGGACCCAGGTTCAATTCCCCGGGACCCACGTTAGCCAGATGCACAAGGGGGCACATGCATCTGGAGTTCGTTTGCAGTGGCTGGAGGCCCTGGCACGCCCATTCTCTCTCTCTCTCTCCCTCTTTCTCTGTGAAATAAATAAATAAAAATAAATTTAAAAAACATAAAAGAGAGACTAATGGAGAGAGGGAGGGGATATGATAGAAAGTAGAGTTGGGAAGGGGAAGAGTTGTGGGGGAAGGGTGGAAATTACCATGGTTTATTGTCTGTACGTATAGAAGTTGTCAATAAAAAATATACATTACAGAAAAAAGATTAGCTGAACATCAGCATCCATCACTCTCTGCCTCCTGACTACATATGCAATGTGACCACTTACTTCCTGGTGCCACACCTTCCCTCCATAATGGACTGTATTCCTTGGAACTGTAAGCCAAAATGAATCTTTCCTCTCTTATGCTGATTCTTATTAGATATTTGGTCAGAGAAATGAGAAAACTAAGGAATACAGGGTGCTATTAAGTATGGACTAGGGAGATTTCTTTCTAAGGTGACAAAAAGGTTTTAAAATTGATAGTGGTTATAGTTGTACTCTCTAAATACATTTTAAAACTTTTAATTACAGATATTTAAATAGGCAAATTCTATGACATGCAAATTATCTCAGCAAAAGCTATTAAAAGTATATTAAGAAAAATAGGAATGATGTTCTTGAGGTTATAGTAGGTCATCTGAAGCTACTGGATCTTTTTGAGTTTATTTCTGGAAAAAAATTACTGGAATTTCATTTTTATTGTGGGCTCTTTTCTTTTGACTATAACTTTAGTCTCAGATCCCACATTCACACAACAATAAAGATGCATGAAACTATTCTTCTCTATGGTATCTTTTCTGACTTAGATGATGTGGTAGTTTGATTGAGGTATCCCCCATAAACTTAGGTGTTCTGGATGTTAGGTTCCCCAACTGATGGCAATTGGAAACTAAAGACTCCTGGGGGTGGTGCATTGTTGGGTACGGGCTTATGGGTGTTATAACCAGCTCCCCCTTGCTAGTGTTTGGCACATTCTCCTGTCCCTGTTGTCCACCATATGTTGGCCAGGGGGTGATTTCCACCCACTGCTCATGCCATCGTTTTCCCCTGTCATCATGGAGCTTCCCCTCAAGCCTGTAAGCCAAAATAAACCTCCTTTTCCCACAAGCTGCTCTTGGTTGGGTGATTTCTACCAGCAATGTGAACCTGACTGCAATAGTAAAGTGGTACCAAGAGTGGGGTTGCTTCTAGACACTTGACTGTGTGGCTTTGACCTTTTGGAGCTGATTTTCAAGAGGAATGTGGAAGGATTTGAAACCTTGGCCTAAGAGATACCTGGCAGTTCTGTAAGTACAGCTTGATGGACTATTCTGGTCAGAGTTCAAAGGCCTGAATGCAGTAAGAACTATGGACTGTGAGGTTTGGCTTATGAGGGTGAGAAAGAGCTTTGCCTGGAGTGGGCTAGAAGTTTGTGTGAGAAGCTTGCTGTCATGCCTGTGTCTTGAGAACTTGTGCAGGGTTGCTTGGCATAGAAATGAACTGGTATGAGCAGAGGGATATGGCACAGAAAGAAAAATCTTTGGGTGAACTGCTGCCCATTCAGCTGCAATTGTTTGACAGATCACAACCTTTGAGACTGGGCCAGCTGACCTGTATTGGGGCAGCAGGAAAAATGTAGACTCTTTTGAAGGGCCTGAGTGTTCAACAAGTGTCCTGTTCTTCAAAGCCTGATTTATTCACCCATGGATTAACAAATTGGCACCCTACCTGGGATTGTGGAGTATAAGAAATGCAGGAAAGAGAGGGTCATTCAGTTTGCCACACAGTCTTGTGTTTTGGAAATGGCCATGAGCAGGGTGAAGCAGGTTTGCTGGTTGCCTACATGGAGACCCCATGGGGCCATGAGGATGAACCGTGGATTGCAGTGGAGACCCAGTGGAGATGCCAGAACCACAAGATGGCTGCCAAGGAGAGCTGCCAGCCCTGAAGAAATTTTACAGGATTATGAGTAGCCTAGCTGGAGGGGCAGAATTGGAATGCCAGAGACTTGTTGCTGGTTAGAATTATCAGACTTGGAGATTTGTCACTGACTACAGTTATTGGACTTGAAGTTACAAGTTTGCTGTTTTCCCTGTTTAAAGCTTGTGCTGGCTGAATGTTTCTTTGCTATGCCCAATGCCATCTTTTGCAATGTGAATGTTTCTTCTGTGCCATTACGGGTTTGGGGGGGATTTTTTGGTATTATGGCTCAGTTAAAAAAGATCTTGGATTATGGGGATGTTTGAACATCATTGCAATTGATAAAAAACTACAGGGACTTTTAAGTTGGACTGAATGCATTATGTATTACATCATATATGGATGTCGGTTTATGGGGGCCAGGGGCGGAATGTGGTAGTTTGATTCAGGTGTCCCCCATAAACTTAGGTGTTCTGGATGTTAGGTTCCCCAGCTGATGGCAATTGGAAATTAAAGCCTCCTGGAGGCAGTGTATTGTTGGGGACAGGCTTACGGGTGTTATAGCCAGCTCCCCCTTGCTCGTGTTTGGCGCGCTTTCCTGTCCCTGTTGTCCACCATATGTTGGCCAGAGGGTGATGTCAACCCTCTTCTCATGCCATCATTTTCTGTGCCATCGTGGAGCTTCCCCTCAAGCCTGTAAGCCAAAATAAACCTTCTTCCCACAAGCTGCCCTTGGTTAGTTGGTTTCTACCAGCATTGCAAACCTGACTGCAACAGATGCGCATAGAGATTTTAGAAACATAGATATTTCATGAAATACCTTATGGTGATGCATAAGAAATAAAAAAAATTACAAAATATACTAGCTTATATGATTAACATTATAAATAAATTAAGCCACTAAGGGTGGTACACTACTGTAGAGGCTAAGGCAGGAGGAGTGAGAGTTCAAAGTCAGCCTGGGCTACCTAGCAAGACCTTGTCTCAAAAGAATAGTCAGGAGCTAGTTATGGTACAGCATGCTTTTAATCCTAGCACTCAGGAGGCAGAGGTAGGAGGATCACTATGAGTTCAAGTCCAGCCTCAGACAACACAGTGAGTTCCAGGTCAGCCTGGGGTAGAGTGAGACCCTACCTTTAAAAAAAGGGGGAGCTGGAGAGATTGCTTAGTGTTTAAGGCACTTGCCTACAAAGCCAAAGGACCCAGTTTCAACTCCCCAGGACTCACGTAAGCCAGATACACAAGAGGGCGCATACATCTGGAGTTCGTTTGCAGTGGCTGGAGGCCCTGGTGCACCCATTCTCTCTCTCTCTACCTGCCTATTTCTGTATCTCTGTCTCTCAAAGAAATAAATAAAAATAAAATATTTTTTTCCTTTTTTTTCTTTTATTTTTTTCTTTATTAGTCAGTTTTGTATTCAGCAAATACAGTCAGTTTGGTACCATTATTAGGCTCATCTGTGACCTACCCCCTCCCCTTGGCTCCTCCTTGTTGAGGTATACGGGTCATGCATTAAAAAACAAAAAATAATCAGTTACATAGTTGACAAATATTTAGCTTATATAAATCTTTTATAGTGTATTTATTTGTTGCAAATAGTAAACACTAAAATGAATTAATTACATAAATTAATTCACATTCAATATATTATACATTATCTTGTTCATAAAAGGAAGGTAATAATTACAAAAATAGTTAAAACAAAATCATTAGATAAGACTTATCTGTGGCTTAGCTATAGGGAAAAGAGTGAAGATATCCTTAGTTCAAAATTATACTTAAAAACATTTAATGAGGAGCTCCTCTGCACAAGCTTTGATGCCCAAGAGCTGTGTTTGCATCTAATATTCTGAGCAGGGACCCTGTAAACAGACTCTGGCCCCTGACTCCAGTCCACTCCCTAGAAGTGATCAATAAGCCCTTTCTGAACAAAGCAGGGTCACTCTCATCCATCGCCATGAGGCTGGCCATCACTATACACATGCTCTCCAGAGCTACTCTGTCATCTTGACTCCTGCTTTCCCCAATTCCCCAGCCTTTCAATATATTCAAATAAGCCCCATCCTAATTTGAGGAATAAAAATTATTTCTTCTTTAAAAAAGAATAAATATGAAGGTAACTCCTCAGCTGAATATGTCATATGAATTCAAATCTATCAAAAATACTGTCTGTCACTCTCTCACAAGACATACATCATTGACTTGAAGAAAATGATGCTCCAGGCAGCAAATGACAAAGTCTGGTGAATAATGTCACCACATAGGTTAAATAGGATATATTTATTTTTTGTTAGGAAAGACAGGGCTATAAACTGGCATGAATGCTTATGTCACAGTGATTAAAGTAGCCACAAGACAAGACAGCTTTATATGGTGCAATGTCAGTATGCCCATCACGGTCCAAGTTCCTGCCACTTCCTCTTCCATTCTCTTCCTTCATCACTGTGGCCCAGCTATGTCTAATACTGTTTCCAAGTCAAACACGAGGGACAATTATTTAAGCACATGGGGTCACTGTTAGGAACTCCAGAGACCCTAGGCACATTAAACACAGGATGGCTCTGTTGAGCCATCAGGAATGTGTAGAGGAGGAGAATGAAGAGTTCAGTGATTAGGCATAAATGTGGGAGAAGGACTACATTCTTCTCCATCCCTTCCCAGCCAAAGATCTGAATAATCTAGAGGAAGGAAATATTTATGACTGTGGGAAATATCTCAAAAGTATGACAAATCAGCAATAAATGGTCACATAACTTTTCCTTGGCATTTTTGAGACAGAAAATTGACACAAGAACAGATGATTAATACTTACTGAGCATCACTGAGGGTGAGCCACAGCACTAAGCAGTGAACAAGCAATAATAACTGCAAATGGCCAGGTGTGAGCCCAAGACTACAGTCTATCTCATGGAGATACCCTCTACCATTTCCTAAGGTATCAGTCTCCGGAGGCCCTCCCTTAACACACACTTAAGCATGCACAATTTTATGCCAAGCCTGTGAGGCAAGATCTATTTAGGTACACTTATAGGAGTGCTTCCACAGTCCTGTACACAAATGAGCTCTGCAGCAACATGGCAGGAGATCCCCATCCTGCAGGAATAGATCACTACTGAAGACACAAAGGAGTAAGGACAGAAGATAGACTGAACACACAAAACTAAACCCCAGGGGATTAGAATAGTGACAACAAGGAAGGAGATTGTTTTAGCAGTGAAGAACAGAATAGATACTTCAATCCAAATCAAATGAAGAAAATGAATTAAGGGGCATCAAAGAACAAAAAGAAATCAAAGGGAGAAAAGAAAATCCACAGTAACTACAAATCAAAGGTAAGTAGTACAATAAAAAGTTTGTTCAACTACATCACATTTTCCAAACCTCAAAATAACATACGTCAGCAATATGCAACAGGGATGGCACCCAATGCTGAATGTAAATGGCCTTCCAAAGACTTGTTTTTACTTCAGTTGCTAAGTGAAAACAAGACCCTGAACAGAAATAGAGTATGGAAAAAGACAGACCAAAGATCATAGGACAGGAGAAGCGAAGTTCACAGGAAAACAACAAATGGCAAGGGATGCAGCACTCAGAATGACTGAGCCTTGCTGACCAGGTGAGGGAACAAAGAGAAGGGGAATAGATAACCCAGAGAAAACTCACATAACAGGGACCTGGGAACAAGAAAGCAGAATAGTCTTCCATAAACCATGGTATCAACAATTTTATCCAGTCAACATTTGCTTCCTGAGCGCTTATGATTCTGCACTCAAGGCTGGAAGGAATAAAAAGGAAGACATGGTCCATACCTAAACCAGTTACTTGAGAGCATTTTCCATTTAAACCACCTCTGTCACAAATTCCATTGACCCATTTGTGTGTGTGTAATTAAATTAAAATATAATATGTTTACCCTCATCATCCTAAAACTGCAAACTTTAAGATTTCATAATGTGAACATGTAAATAACTCATCAATAAATAATTTCAAGTATATTTCATATTAAGCTGCTTAAGCAATAAATTAATAGTACCACTCCTTCATCTATTATGAGAGAACAAAATCATTAAGAATTGTAAGAACATCAGCTAAATTTATCTCAGAAATTAAATTAAATGAAAATTCTTAATGTCTCAGCACCAGTACTATCCCTAATTATTTTACCCTATGGCTCTACATAGTAAATTTAAATAGTCTTACCTCTAGTGACTTACCCAGCCAAAAATGGCCCAACCTTTAGAGAGAATAAGCATATCTTATTATGTACAAGACTGGATTCAAGGTTTAGAAGAAATACAAACAAAGGTGAGAGTTCATGCTTAGCCTAGTTTCTTTCTTTCTTTCTTCCAATTTATTTATTTATTTATGAGAGGCAGAGGGAAAGCATACAGACAGAGAGAGAGAATGGATGGGCCAGGGCCTCCTGCCACTGCAAACAAACACCAGACACATGCACCATTTTGTGCATGTGGCTTTATGTGGGGACTGGGAAATCAAACCTGGGCTGACATATTTGCAAGCAAACACCCTTAATAACTGAGCCTGGTCTCAGTTACTTTCTATGGCAGGGGGCATTCAAAATCCATAGTGCCTCTACACCATGTTTTTCCTTACATTCTTACTGAACAATATCTGTCCAACTTAGGGTACTTTATGAAGAACAAGATAGAAAGAAAACAATGATCAATAAGCTAAAGAATCATTAAATGTGAGAATTTTGTTTTTGGTTCTGAATCAAAATTTTCATCATCTTTGTTGTTGATATTTAAGCTTTTGCCAATATCAATAAAAATTTTTCCTAAGAAATAATCACTTAAATATTCAGCATAATGGCAAATCAAAAATATACCTACTGCCAGGCGTGAAGGCACACATCCTTAATCCCAGGACCCAGGAGGCAGAGGTAGGAAGTTTACTGTGAGTTTGAGGCCAGCCTGAGACTACATAGTGAATTCCAGGTCAGCCTGGGCTACAGTGACGCCCTACCGCAAAAAAAAAAAAAAAAAAAAAAAGAATTGAACCTATTAAAAAAATTTCTAGAATTTTCATTAAACACCAGCTAAGGGTTTTCCAGAATACATACTAAAGTTCTCTTAACTACTGCTACACTGTACACAATACCAAATTTACCTGAAAATGATTCAGAATATATTGCAGACAACTGACAAATATTATCCAACTCAATAAATGCAAATTTTCAAAACTCCAATTTACATATGTTTATTTTAACAAACATCACATGCCATCTCAACCAGCCTACTGCTCCTTTTATACAAAGGAAAGGAGGAGAAAGAGGAAGAAGAAATACGGAAGGAATCAAAGAGGAAGGAAAAGGAAATAGGGACAACAGAAGAAGGAAGCAAAGAAAAGAAAGGAAGAAGGATTGTTCTTTCCTTTGAACCACTTAATATTTATGGGGGATGGAGACAATCCCAAAAACCATCAGAGAAAGCTAGCTAAGTGCAAGACTTATTTTTATAATCTTAGGTTTACTTAGATCAGTTTTTACCTAGATAAAAAGTAGAGCCACCCACTAAAACCTAGATTGCTGGGATTAAAAAATCAGAGCACTCGGGAAGCAGAGACAGGAGGATCACCACAAGTTCAAGCCACCCTGAGACTACATAGTGAAGTCCAGGTAAGCCTGAGCTAGAGAGAGACCCTACTTCAAAAAACAACAACAACAACAATAATCAGAAAGTGGGCTCAACGTTAGCCAGATGCACAAGGGGGCACACACATCTGGAGTTCGTTTACAGAGGCTGGAAGCTCTGGCGCACCCATTCTCTCTCTCTCTCTCTCTCTCTCTCTGCCTCCTTCTCTCTCTGTCTGTCACTCTCAAATAAATAAATAAACAAAAATTTTTAAAAAATAAAAATAAAAATAAAAAAAAGAAAGTGGGCTCAATGGATAAAACACTTGCCACACAAGCATGAGTACCCGAGTTTGTATCCCAGACCCCATGAACAAACCAGAAGCCGTGACATCCCAGAATGTTATCCCAGCATGCCAATGTTCTAGAAGCTTATAGAACAGAGCAGTGGTGAATGAGAAGAGACAATGCAGCAAACAATATGGAAGACAAGAAGAGACATCCCAAAATCTAACCTCCACCTGTGAGTGACAGGAACATACACATACACACACACACAGAGAGAGAGAGAGAGAGAGAGACAGAGAGAGAGAGAGAAACAGATAATAAATAGATAAACAAATAAAATAAAATAAAAATAAACTCAGCTGAGTATGGTGGCTCACACCCTTAATCCCAGCATTTAGGAGGCTGAGATAGAGTAACGATGAGTTCCAGGCCAGCCTGGGCTAGAGTGAGACACTGCCTCAAAAAAAAAAAAAAAAAAAAAAACCCTCAGAAATTAAACAGCCTGGTAGCATGGCTCTATAATCCTAGTTTAGCTTCTCAAAGGACTGCAAGTCCAAAACCAGACTGGGCTAAATAGGGCATCTGAAGCTGTTGTAGTCAGCTCCATGATGTTGGGATGAACCTCCAAACCAGATACAGCTTATGGGAAGAACATGATTTATTTCAGGCTTATAGATCCAGGGGGAGTCCCATAAAGGCAAGAGACACTGGGCCCCTTTCACAGATCCAAGCACAGAAAGGAAAAACCACCACCAAAACCATCAAAAACAAACACATAAGCAAGATCCAAAAACCACAGGGACAATGGCAGAGCTCACTCTGCATACCCTAGGGTGAAATTCAGATTTGTCTTACCCCCAGTGACATGCCCGACCCCCTGTAACAGTAGTTGGTCTGCTAGGGGCAGAAACTACAAACTTAATTTTAATAACACCTGAATCTATGGGAGGATACCAAACTACCATGAAAGTCAACATAGACAACTTAATAAGATCCTGTCTCAAAATAAAAAGATTAAAAAAATTATTTTTTTAAAATAATAGATCAATTTTAAAACTTAGAAAGAGCCCAAGCCTCTCCCAGGCAGCTTTCTTTCTAGCTAAACCAGAAGGATACTGAAGTGTTTCGGTACAGTGGGCTCAGTACCCTCGCTCCATAACATATCTGTGATCTCTCTGAGCCTCAGGTTCTTCCCTCCCTTACCCAAAGCCTGATCCAGCCCACATTTTGAAGATCTGAGATCACTTTTTGGCCACCGTCTTCGTGTTCTTTCTCCATACCTTAGATTAATAAAGGCAAACTGTGAATAACTTTGGCTGCCATTTATGTCTGCTGAGGATCCAAAGCTAGGTCCTAGAGAGAACCTGACAAAATACTCTAGATGCATCAGAAACAGACTGGGGAATTCAAGAAAATCTGCAAAGAAGCAACTCCTCTTGCAGTACCTCACTGTTTAATCCAGGTAGAAGAAAACCCTTACAGAATATCAAATTGTGTGTTCTAGTCCAGCCTCCACATCCTAATCTCATCAGGGGAGGAAATGAAGGCAATTTTCTCCCAAATGAGTCCACTGACTACAAAAGCAAATAAAAGCAGTAAAGCCTACAAACTAGAGGCAATGCCAAATAGAGTAAGTGGTCTAATAAAACTGTCAACCAGGAGTTCAACTGCCTGCAGTAGAATATTGTAAAATTACTTATCAAATGTGAGATGTTGATGCTAATCTCCAAAAAAGCATGATCCATTTCTTAACTTCACAGGGTTATCTAACAATAATCTTGATTTGGAACAAAATTCATTTTTAAAAAATAAAACAGGCTGGGCGTGGTGGCGCAAGCCTTTAATCCCAGCACTCAGGAGGCAGAGGTAGGAGGATTGCCATGAGTTCAAGGCCATCCTGAGACTACATAGTGAATTCCAGGTCAGCCTGAGTTAGAGTGAGACCCTACCTCGAAAAAAAAAACAAAAAAACATAAAATAAAATAAATAAAAATAAAACAGGCCAGGCATGGTGGTGCACACCTTTAATTCCAGCACTTGGGAGGCAAAGGTAGAAGGATTAAGGTGAGTTCAAGGCCACCCTGAGACACAGTGAATTCCCGGTCAGCTTGGGCTAGAGTGAAACCCTACCTTAGTGGTTAAGGTGCATGCCTGCAAGACTAAAAGACCCAGGTTGGATTCCCTAGTACCTATGTGAAGCCAGATACACAAAGTGGTTTATTTGCAGTGGCTAGAGGCCCTGTTGCACCCATTCATTCTCATTCATTCTCTTTCTCACTCTCAAATAAATAAATAAAAATAGAATATAAAATAATAATACAAAAAGTTAAAAATATATTAATTTACCCCTGTTGGTATTTATGATTCTAAAAATCTCTGCAAGACAACAAAGATTCTGGGGCAAGGGAAATGAGTAAATTCTTTATTCCTTCTCTTTCCAGTTAAAACTGCTGATGTTTCTGAATCACAGTACAACATTTTTTACTTTACTTTCAAAATAAAGTTATATATAATAGCTTGTTCTGGGGAAAACACAACAGATTTATTTCAAAGGCAACTCAAATGATAAAATCAGAAGCAGCAGGCAGCCAGAAATCTAAAACCATTTCTTATGTGAAATGCTTTTTAAACACAGCATATTGAACTCTATTTTAATTACATGTAAAATAATTGCAAATCAGCCAGGAAGGAGGTCACTAAGGATCAAGAGTCTCTTAAAGAAATGGTAGGAATACTCCAACACAGAAGTGAATAAGAAATTCATGCTAAATCAGTGGCAAAGACTACAAAAACATTATGTTGATCTAAATATTTGTTTCCAGAATCCTTTTCCCATTTCTATAAACCTGTTTACTGACCCATAAAATGGGTATAGTACCTACCTTCTAATTAGAGATAAAGGTAAATCATGGATCGCAATGTCTGGTACAAGGTAAATGTTTAATAATATGACTTCTTTTTCAACTCTTTCTGCCATTTTTTTTTCCTTGTCTAGTGCTCCCCTCCCCCCAGGTAGGGTCTCACTCTAGCCCAGGATGACCTGGGATTCACTCTGTTGTCTCAGAGTGGTCTCAAACTCAAGGCAATCCTCCTATGCCCACCACACCCAGCTCTATCTAGTGCTTTTATTACCAACTAGATTTTCATAGTAGCCATGATTTTTGGTTGTTATTAGTGATGAATCTGTTTTACTGAATGATTTGATACTTGGAATTCTCAAGCTACTGGTACTATAAAGACATGGATTGTATCTTAACTTTTCTTTTGATGATGGATGTATGCATAAAGATCCCTATTTAGCATCTGATGTTTCCGTCAATGCAACTTTGGCCACAAGAACATACATATTTTTGGTTTGATTACTGAACACTAAAATCTTTGATTTACAATGAGAAAGTATAACTATTGGTATATATATCTACAAACAGACCACATGGGCTTTAAGCACTCTTTTTCACCTTGTAAATGGCAAATGTCTCCATATATTCTATTATTTATTAAAGATAGTAAATATAAAGAATTTTTACTCTGTTCTATAAGCTTCCTCAGTATTGTGTAAACACACACACACACACACACACACACACACACACACACACATATATATATATATATATATATATATGGAAAGAGAGAGAATCTTCAAAGCACAAGATAAACAAAGCTCCAATGAGACAAATAAAAGAAATCTTTGTTCTCAATGATAATGATATCTGAATGTCTTGAATGTCATCTAAAGAAATATCAGTGAGCCAGTTGTGGTGGTGCACACTTTTAACCCCAGCACTCGGGAGGCAGAGGTAGGAAGATTGCTGTGAGTTCAGGGCCACTCTGAGACTACATAGTGAATTCCAGGTCAGCCTGGGCCAGAGTGAGACCCTACCTCAAAATAACAACAACAACTGTATGTGTGTGTGTGTGTGTATCTCAGCTTTTTTAAATTCTAAAGATGATAAGCTATTACTTATTATGTGGATTTTTGTGAGGCTGAAATGAGTTAATGTACACCAAGCACAAAGAAGACTGTTTATCACATGAAAAGTGTCCACATAAATCACCATATATTAGATATTTTAGGACATAGCTCACATTTTGTACAATATATTTTTTTCTCTCTTCCTAATTCTTTTTTCCTTCCTGCTTCTCATCATGCTCTTCAAGGTTCTTTCTTTTCTCCTTCCAACCACTTTTCTGAGCATCCTCTTTCCCTTTTGGGCTTATGCATGAGACTTAATGACAAATGTGGTTCTATCTTAGCCTCCCTGGAGCTGCTGAATCACACTAACTGACCTTACAGATTCCTTTCTCTGTATAGCAGGAGAAAAAAAAAAAAAAAAAGCAGGTCTCTCTCGCTCCAGGTAGTTCTAAAAGAGGCTCTAATCATTAACAACGATAAAATGATACCTGACATTTTTTAGCAATATGAGAAAATAAAAAAGAACTAGGAAAAATTTTATCAATTTATAAGCTTAGAGTCATTCATGTTAGCTTTCTGTGTGTAAAGAAATAATGAAAAATTGCTTCCCTTTGTACACAGTAAAATTATTATGTGTGTGTACATATGCATTAACACAATCACACAATAAAATGTATACATAGGGCTAGAGAGATGGCTTAGCAGCTTAGGTGCTTGCCTGCAAAGCCTAAGGACCCAGGTTCAATTCCCCAGTACCCATGTAAGCCAGATGCACATAGTGACACACACATCTGGAATTCAACTACAGTGGCTAGAAGCCCTGGCAACCCATTCTTTCTCTCTCTCTAATAAATAATATAATATAATATAATAAATATAATATAATATATATACACACACATATATATATGCACATACATATATAGACACACAAGTTGAGATATGAAAGAGTAGAAACAGTAGTTCCAGACTTTGGTTAGATGACTCATAAAGTCTTCTTCTAGCCACAGGGTGGGTGGGAATATCCAGAGGTGTTGCTCCCCCATGACTGACTGCTGCTGTCACAACTCATAAACCACAACCCCATGAATACCAGCAATCCCACTGAGGAGGATCCTCAGTGGAATGGGGACAGGGAGGAGGGAAATGATGGTACCAACACATGATGTGTCCATATAAAGTCTCTGCTTAATTAAAAAAAAAAGGCTATTCTATCTAGACTTCTATCTAGAATTCTATTATTACATTTAGTTACATAAATTTGAATAAAGATTTATTGGAAACACTATAATTTTGATTTTTGCCCTAATTCAGTTGTCACAAAGGTTGGCAAATGAACAAAAATGCTCAGTAAAATATCTCCTTCCTATTTATAACCTCATAACAAAGTTCTAATTGACAGCAAAATTTTATCAGTACTGAGCTATTTAGTTTAAAAAATTCACATTTAAAGAAGAAATATTCGTGCTATCCTTGAAAAGTATCTGCAAAGCTGTAATACTTAGGAGCCCTTTTCCGCCAGGGAAGCTGTATTGCAGATAGATACTGTTGAGCTGAGTCAGTGCTCCCAGGTGAAGCAGAACCATTTTGAGCATAGCTCATCCATGCTCAGGCATGCATATAAATATTTTCATAAAATACAGGAACTTTCTGATTAACATGTTGTTATAATCTATGCTTTTCTCACTCATTAGTACTTATCAAAACTATGGAGAATTACAATATCTATGTCCTTATCTCCATCTGACTACAACATTTTCTTTCTTTCTTTCTTTCTTTCTTTCTTTTTGAGGCAGGGTCTCACTCTAGCATAGGCTGACCTGAAATTCACTATGTAGTCTCAGGCTCGCTTCGAACTCATGGCGATCCTCCTACCTCAGCCTCCCAAGTGCTGGGATTAAAGGCATGCCCCACCATGCCCAGCTGACTACAACATTTTCTACAGGACAAGATAAAGAGGAGCCCATCTATTAACCAATATTAAGCATATCTGGTAAAAAGAAATTATTCTGTTTTGTAGAAAAATAAAACTACTAGATATAAAATGAATTATAGTCCAAGTATGATGGCACAAGCCTTTAATCTCATCACTTGGGAGGCAGAAATAGAAATATCATTGTGAGTTTCAGGCCTACCTGGAACTACAGAGTGATTTCCAGGTCACACTGGGATAGTTAGTGAGACCCTGCCTCGAAAAACAACAAAAGAAAAGAATTATAGAAAATGTATTGGATGATTGCACCGGAAATAAGTTACTAATTTTTGATGCCACAGTGAATTTGTTATGCTTGTTGGGCAAAACAATTACTAAGATGCTTATTCTAAAAAATTACATGATTATCAATATTACACCATCAGCAAAACTTAGTAGGTGATACCTTACACAAGCTGGTGGCAAGTTTAAAAAGTTTTATCCTATTACCCACAAACATGTAATTCCTTTAGCATGAATAATACCAACACAGAAGAAAAAAAGACTCTATTTTTAAAAAATATTCTAGGGCTATTTTCCAAGCTTGAAATTACTTCAAATTAGGAAAATAATCAAGGTTACCCACAATCAAGTCTGATTATTTTGGCCACCGTTCCTAGGATTTTATGCCAGAATCAACAATTAGCTTTCTGTATGGATTCATCAGTCATCATCCTGCTTGGGAAAAAATAATTAAGTGAACTCTGAAGCAACTCACCAGGCAAAGAAGATGTTTACAATATGATATCATATCAACCAATCACTATTTAACATCAAACATGTAAACAGAACTAAAAAGAAATTTATTCCAACACAAAAGGTCTATCTTCCCATTTAGGAATAAAAACTAAAATAAGAACAATTAATAATAAAAATCAGACTTTTATGCTCACCTAGTTCTTGGAAGCTTAGTACAATTTTTTCAGTAATATACAACTAATTACCTTACCCTTCGTCAAGTGTTTGATTCCATCAGGCAATCAATAATTCCTAAACTCATTAAAATGGCCTATAAGGTTTCTTCTCGCTAGGACTATTCAATTTCATTTCCTTATGTAAAGGTAAGTAATTTATAACTTCTGGAAGTGTGTTAAAGTCAGGTAACTGAGGCATCATTTTGCATTCAAATGATGATGCCATAAAATTTCTAAATAGTACTCAAGAAGACTGAGGGAGTGGATGTAATTTAACAGACTCTTAGAGTACTTATTAATGCACAACACTGCTCTTGGTACTTTATAAACTTTAACTCATATGGACTATTTTCAGTATGTTTAAGAACTCAGCTCTCAGGAAGCCTAATGATATCAACTGCCATTTATCAATGAACATCCATACCTGCTCACTCTTTGAAATTTAAATTATTTATTTCTAACTGTTAGGACTATTTCACAGTAGCATGAATCTAGCTAGCTAATTCGCCTTACTGAAATGCTTCCATAGCCTTCAGGACAAAGTCCCAACTCCTCAGCAAGCCAGGAATTTGTAAAGGCTTAAAGACAGATCCTACACTCCTCTTTTGTCCCATAAATCTCAACTATTTGCACTTAACAAAGACATGTTCTGACTTCCACACACCTATGTACTTGTTCTTTCTGCCGGGTATGCCTACTATTCCCCCTTTAGTCTGGCCAATTTCTAACTCACTCTCAAAGTTCAGAAAGCACCTCTACCAGGAGTACATTCTGACCCATCTTGGGTTAAAGTTGTTGGATTTTTCTGCTTCCACATCAGTCTGGGATCACCTCTGGAAAATCATATAGGAGGGGAAAGTGTAACTGTCTATTCACTCATTCATCTTTCACTGATCCATGAACCTCTTAAAGGCTAAAACTGTAGTCTTTTATCTCTAAATCCCTATGGCCTCCCATAAAATAGTAGAAGCTAAATAGCAGTAAATAAATTCATTTTAAGTAAATGAATCAACAAATGAATATATTTATGTTATGTTATTATGATGTTTTGAGAGCTCACAGAAAATTTATCCTGATTTTATTACTAAAATACAAAGGGAAATGCCAAAAATATTTCTGGGTATCTAAGATGCCATAAGGTCTGTCTATTTAATTATCAAAGAAATAGGAAGTGTCATGAAATAAACACATATTTTTCAGGTGAAATAGTTCTCTGGAAATCAGAACTGCTTGAAGGGCAAAAAAAAAAATCAACTGTCTTTCCTGTACGAAAAAGTTGGTTAAAAATCAGTTTGGGGGCTGGAGAGATGGCTTAGCAGTTAAGTGCTTGCCTGTGAAGCCTGAGGACCCCGGTTCGAGGCTCGATTCTCTAGGACCCAAGTTAGCCAGATGCACAAGGGGGCGCACGTGTCTGGAGTTCAGTTTGCAGTGGCTGGAGGCCCTGGCGCGCCCATTTTCTCTCTATATCTGCCTCTTTCTCTCTCTGTCTGTCGCTCTCAAATAAGTAAAAATAAAACAAAAAAAATACTTTTTAAAAAAAGCAGCTTGGTCTTGGAACCTTTGAATGCCAGGTGTCCATGATGCCCAGCTGTAGTTTAAGGAACCTGGTAAACTACAATGGTTTCCTAAGTGGTGCAGCCCACCAAGATGTAGTGTGAATGCTTTACTGTGTACCAGAGATAATTTTTGTCATAATTACTTTGATGGCAACTCAGTAGCATTCCTTCCACTTCTGACTTGAACTAATCAGGTATACATGTGGTTCAAACTAAATTCTACCAATTTGTTCATGTTCCACCAAATGCTAGTTATTCTTCTCAACTATGAGCTTTATTGCTGTCAAGCCTAAGACGACATCTGCCCCAAGTGGAGAGGACTATTAATTAAAAGAAAAAAATTGGGGCTGGAGAGATGGCTCAGCAGGTAAGACGCTTGCCTTCAAAGTCTAACAACCAGGGTTTGATTCCCCAGTACCCATGTAAAGCCAGATGCACAAACTGGTGCATGCATCTGGAGTTTGTTTTCCATGACTAGAGGACCTGGTATACTCATTTTCTTTCCCTTTCTCCCTCCCTCCCTCTCTCTCTCTCTCCTTGCAAATGAATGTAAAAAGAAACTGCAGAAATGGTGCCCTGTAAACAGTAAGAAAGGAGGGAAGACTGTCCTGTTTCTAAACAATGGTGGTCTTTGACCAACACAGAGATGGGCAGAGGTACTAAAGCAGGATCACCATGAAGGAGAACTTTCAGAGATCCTACATTTGATCCTGTGGTTTGCTTTTCTTTTCAAGTACTTTTATTTATTTAGAGAGAGAGGGGAGAAAGAAAGAAAGTATGGGCATGCCAGGAAGGGTCTCCTGCCACTGCAAACAAACTCCAGACACATGGGCCACTTTGTGAATCTGGCTTTTTATGTGGGTACTGGGCAATCAAACCCACATTTGTCAGGCTTTGCAAGCAAGTGCCTTTAAACACTGAGTCATCTCTCCAACCTGACCTGATCCTGTGGTTTCATTTTCTGAAACTCTACTACTACTCCTCCCTCACAAAGTCTTGTGACTTGTTTAAAAGCACTGCTTATATCAGCAAAATCCAGATTAATAAAAAAAAACTATAACTATGAAGGACCTAATGTCTTCAGTAAATAAATTTCAAGAAAAACAAAAAAAAATGGAGGGAGCAATCATACATTAAAAGAGAATTAAGACTCGGGCAGGGTGGCACACACCTTTAATCCCAGAATTTGGGAGGCAGAGGTAGGAGGAACACCCTGAGTTCAAGTCAGGTGAATCAAGAAAAAAAGAAAAAGAAAAAGAAAGAAAGAGAGAGAGACGAGAGAGAGACTTAAGAGAACTGGAGAGATGGCTCAGTGGGTAACAGATTTGCCATACTAGAGTGAAGGCCAGAGTTTGAATCCCCAGTGTGCATGGTGGCCCACCTGTAATCCCAGAGCTCCAGAGGCTGAATAAGGAGATCCCTGGCTAGTTAACTACCTGAATTAGCAAGCCCTGAGTTCAAGTGAGAGACATTGACACAGTAAATTAGGGAGAGATAAAAGAAGACACCTGGGCTGGAGAGATGGTTTAGTGGTTAAGTGCTTGCCTGTGAAGCCTAAGGACCCCGGTTCCAGGCTCTACTCCCCAGGACCCATGTTAGCCAGATGCACAAGGGGGCGCACGCGTCTGGAGTTCGTTTGCAGTGGCTGGAGGCCCTGGCGTGCCCATTCGCTCTCCCTCTCTCTATCTGCCTCTTTCTCTCTCTGTCGCTCTCAAATAAATAAATAAAAATAACAAAAAAAATTAAAACAAAGAAGCCACCCGACTTCAGCTTTTGATTACTACTTGCACCATCACACATATGCACACACACATATCTGAACACACATACACATGTAAAAAAATAGCTTTTAACAGATGTCTAAACTAATAGCAGTCTATAGATATTATTTTGGTCCTGCTCAAAAAAACTTGTTATATAAAATATATATGCATACATATGTAATATTTTTGAGGTAAGTGAAAGTTTTTCCTGAAAAGACTGCTTATTCTACTAAAGAATTATTTTTTAATTTTTTGTTCATTTTTATTTATTTATTTGAGAGCAACAGACAAAGAGGCAGAGAGAGAGAGAGAGAGAGAGAATGGGCGCACCAGGGCCTCTGGCCACTGCAAAGGAACTCCAGATGTGTGCGGCCCCTTGTGCATCTGGCTAACGTGGGTCCTGGGGAATCAAGCCTCGAACTGGGGTCCTTAGGCTTCACAGGCAAGCACTTAACTGCTAAGCCATCTCTCCAGCCCTAAAGAATTATTTTTAAAAATATAATAATAGGGCTGGAGAAATGGCTTGGTAGTTAAGGCACTTGCCTGCAAAGCCAAAGGACTCAGGTTCAGTTCCCCAGGACCCATGTAAGCCAGATGCACAAGATGGTGCATGCATCTGGAGTTTGTTTGCAGTGACTGGATGACCTGGCATGCCCATTCTTTCTTTCTCTTCCTCTCTTTCCCTCTCTCTGCCTCTCTCTCTCTCTCTCTCAAATATATAAATAAAAACATTTTTAAAATATATGACAATCTCAGGGTTAGTTTTGTAAAAGACATTTTACTGTCAAGAGTGTATTACTGAATTTTTTAATGAATTAAATGATACTGTCTCAAAATGACAGAAGAGGAAAAAATAGAGATAGATAAAGCAAGACACTTATTGTTGAAAGTGAAGGTTCATTTTTTATTACTCTGTCTACATTTTTGTGTATGATTTCTCTAAATTAAAGGTTGTAAATGAGCATGAGAATATTTATTCACAGAAATAATCTTAATTAATTGAAAAGTAAAACAAGGAAATGATTCCCTGCTTCTTCAGTTTTTCCATAGAAATACATCAAAATGAAAAAGGAAAATAGGCAGACATTCACTCAAATAATAAAATTCTTCTTTAAAAGCTTGGCATATTAGGTTTTTATGTATGATTAGCTAACTTTGATGGCCACTCTGGTAGTGCTGAATTTCCTACCTATGTTAACAGCATTGTAACTGAACAGTATTTGGCTACAGATACAGATTTAAATATGTTTCTATTTTTCTATTTTGCATATGTTGACAAGTTAGTATACTATTATATCCCACTGGTGAATATACTTATACATGTGAAAATGTTCAGCTTCTCTTTGTACAGCAAAGTTTACAAAACTTTCAAATACATGCACTGCGGATGTACTTCCAATGAATGAACTGCCTGCCAAGTTGATACATAAAAATATTTTAAAAATACATGCCTCCATAAATACTTGCTAAAATTGCAAGCATATCTATAGATGTGTGAAATTGACTTAAATACAGGTATAACAATCAACTAGATTTTTAAAGCAACTTATAAGTCCTCAATAAACAATTTGGCCCTAATTACACCAGGACGATTATGACCAGTGAAGAAAAAGAGAGCAAGACTCGTTTGTGTTAGAGGTGAATAGATGTATGTTTGGTGTCCATGCATTTTTCTGAGTACAGAATTCTGAAATTTCATAATTGAGTTTGGATTTCTTAGGAATGCCTAGTTTTCTTCTCTTTTTCTATAGTACCAATCTCAGGTTATAAAGTTTCTCAGGATTAAAAAAATTATGATGATGCAAACCTTGCCTTCTCCTGCCCTGCGCATGGTTTTTGCTTGACGGAGAGGGTTTCTGCCTCCCCGTTCTCTTGATCAGGTTACTGTACTGCCTGAACCATCCTACACAAACTCCAGCACAGCGCTCAGCCTGTGCTTTTGGTTCCTTTTTCTCCCGATTTTCCTTTCCTTTTGCACAGGGCTTATGGTGCATGAGTCGAATTAGGACTGCTCTGGTTTCAAAGAAGACAGTCTGTCTCCGGGGCAACTAGGAGCAAACGTGGGGTTGCAGTGAGGACCACCTCCTGCCCCACCTCTCACCTGCCGGCCGCCAGGGTCGCCTCGCACCCGCGTGTTCAGCTTGTCGTGCGGAGTTTCGTCTTCGCCACAGGAGCGGTAGATGAGGCGCAGTGGCACGATGCTCTGGCGTTCCAGGAAGCGGTTTTCGTTCCTCCTCTCCAGCTCTGTCAATGAGGCGTCTCCTTGCGGCAGGGAGGACGGAGGGAGTGGAGAGAAAAGACGAAAATAATGGCCCTGACCCTCACTCCTCCATCCTGCGGTCATCTCCCGCACGAAATTTCCCCCGCCTCCTTTTTCCCGGACCCCAACTGGGGAAGATGCAGAGACACCACCAACTGGAGAGCTCTGGACCAGCTCATCTGAGAGCATCCAGGATCCGGGCCCAGAAAGAGAACACCCTTTCCCCATTCTCCTCATTCCGCATCTTCTGGAAAAGAAAATGCATCTGCCTGGTGATGCATCTGCAAGCCCCCACACATGTATTTTTGCTCCCCATCTTACCTACCACCCTTCCACAAAGAAAAAGAAAAAAAAATCTCCCCGCGCACTTGGGGAAGGGAGATACTCCTTGTCAGCGCGCTTGAAGTCTCCTAAGATTCCAGGAAATTGGTACATCCTAAACCCTCCCAGGCTGGCAAACTTACCTGCCTGGCCGCAGCGCGCCAGGGGACAGGTCCCCAGGGAGCAGAGCAGCCAGAAGGACACGGACACCGCCGCCTGCATGGTGCTACTGGCTTGTCAGCACGGTGCCGCGGGTTAGCACGCCGCGCCTGGGTGGCTCAGCTTCTCATGCCGAGGCGACTACCTAGCCCCGAGCCCTCCGGCTCCTCAGTTCGTCGGCTCCCAGCCCGAGCCGACGCTGCAGCAGCCGACGAACTGCAGCCTCCGCCGCGACGCTGCCTCAGTGCTGCATTGTGCCTCACGGGCGCTTCCGCCGGCGGGGGGAGCGAGAGAGTGCTGCATTGGGCGGTTGTCTCTGTCTAAGTGGTTTCTAGCGCCTCCCACCTCACCCTCTGTCAAAGGCTCGGGAGGGCGGCGGACGCTCCGCAGCGACAGAGCAAACGCACGCACGCCCGGTGCACGAGTCCCATGCGCACCGGCGGGGACGCCCGCAGGAGCGTCGGCTGGGAAATGTAGTTCCCGCTAGGCTCCTCACCTCACCCAGCGCTTCTCCACGCCACTCGAGTCCAAGGACCTCCAGACAGCCAGGTTCTCCCTCCACTTCCTGCAGGCGCGGCCCACGGAAAGCGCCGGCTTGGGATCCGGGTACCGGACGTGTCCGATTGCGAAATTTTGTTAGCTGGTGTTCTTCCACATCGTTCGCAAGGAGCTGTAACCTTGCCCACAAGTGGCTACTTAGGCTATCCGTGAACCATTTCCTGAGTACACTGTAAGTAAACCATTCGAGAAACTGTGCGGTTTGGTTGAGTCACCTCCTCTCAGATGTAACTAAGAAAGCGGCTTTGGGGTTGGAGAGATGGCTCAGCCATTGAGGGGCTTGCCTGCAAAGAAAGCCTAAAGATCTGTGTTCAATTCCCCACTTAAAGCCAGATGTTCGAAGAGATATATGCATCTGGAGTTCGTCTGCAGCAGCTGGAGGCCCTGGCGCGTTTATTCTCTCTGCCTGTTTCTCTTCTATCTCTCTTTCTGCTTGCCAATAAATTAATAAAAATATTTTTAAAATAAGAAATTGGCTTTAAAAAAAACACGGTGGAAAATGTTCTGGTAATACCTAGAGAAGGTTGGCTAACTGAGGGGGGGGGGGTAAAATGGGGGGGATGGGAAACCCTGTAGAGAAGGTCTAGTCAGGCACTGGAAGTCTGATGTAGCTCAATTTTCCAGGATATTTTTGCTCTTTCTCTAATATTGTAGTGGGGTCCGATGTAGCACAGGTAAGACCACTGACTCCCAAAGTGCTGGGTGTGAACCACAGGGGGTGCACATCAAAGGGCCTGATCTCTGAGAGCAGCCCCGAATTGCTCCGAGTGTCAGCTTTTATTGGAAAAAACTACAAACAAATTCTACAAATTGTTATTGCAACAACAGGATCGCAGTTAAACCATAAATCACAATTTGCATGTTACAGGTACAGCATATGCAGGCCCGGGTACAGCTATTCAGAACAGCGGAGCCTCCTGTTTATCTACCATCCCCATCTGCTTAAGCAAGTGTTCCATTCCATTCTTTTATGAGTTCCTACAAGGAGTGACTTCTATTTTTCTCTAAGCTAGATATAAAGAAATGTAGAGAAATATAACATTACAATATCTACCATCCTCAAACCTATATTAAAGGTGGCACACGCCTTTAATCCCAGCACACTGGAGACAGAGGTAGGAGGATCGCTGTGAGTTTGATGTCAGCCTGAGACTACACAGTGAATTCCAGGTCAGCCTGGGCTAGAGACCTTACCTGGAAACAAAAACAAAAACAAAAACAAACAAAAAAAAGAACTGTACTTTTTCAGGCTGCTTATTCTATATTTCTCTGATTCCAAATGTTTGAAAAACATAATAATGAAATAGTAATAACATTAACATGATAACAATTGCATTTGACAGTTTTTGAAATTCATATATATTGACATTTGGCATATATAGGTCAACACTTTGATCAGAAGAAAATAGAAATTGAAAGATTATAGCTATACCTTCCATGTCATATCCATGAGACACTGTGGCTGTTTAAATTCAAGTAAAATTTAAATTCTGTTTCTTAGTCACAGTCACCATATTTCAAGTACTAGCTTCTGTTTTGGATAGTAAAGAAAAGAGAACATTTCCTTTGGAAAAACTTCCAGAACTTAAATGAATTGCACCAAGGTGCCATGCTGTGGATAGTCTTTTTTTCCACAACATCACCATGGTGGCAAACTGCTTGTATAACCTTCACATTAGTTCAGGTTCTGGTCCTATAGGACATACAGAAGAACACTCCATTATGATGCCTTTTGCATGTTTTCCTTCTTCCCTGGAGTAAGGGGCAGGATTTGTTTTGTTTTAAACTTGTTTCATGTGGTATGGAATTAGAGTCCTACACCACCATGATGATCTGAAAATTCATCCTAAAGTGTCAATGTCCCACCTAAAGGATGTTATCCAGAGTTTGTTATAATGTGGACCTCCTTTTTTTTTTTTTTTTTTTTTTTTTTTTTTTTTTTTGGTTTTTCAAGGTAGGGTCTCACTCTAGCCCAGGCTGACCTGGAATTCTCTATGTAGTCTCAGGGTAGCCTCAAACTCACGGCAATCCTCCTACCTCTGCCTCCTGAGTGCTGGGATTAAAGGCATGCGTCCCCACACCCGGCTGGACCTGCTTTTTTAGGCAATAGTAGAGTCTTTTCCCCTTTGTTCTAAACTCTTGGCTAAAGGACATTCTGTTACATTTAATAACTATATGTCATAGAACATAATTATCTCAAAAATTTCTAGTCTTCAAATCAGTAAGACATGTAAGAATCCTATATGACATATAGTTTTCTGTAGTCTGAGTAAGATTTGAATAGTTATGTCAATATATGTTAATAGTTAAAGAGAATTATAGCCCAGAGGTACAAAAAATTTCCTTTGATTTTCTTCCATTCATTAATAGCGTAATTTAAATTGTTTATTTTATTTATTTGTGTGTGTGGGTGTGTGGGTGTGTGTGCATGTACATGTGCATGTATGGGGCATACCAGCGTCTCTTGCCACTGAAAAGGAATGCCCATTTTGAAACAGGATGATGGGATTCAGGAAAGTCCTTGAACTCCAAACCCTAGGTTCATGTCCACTTCTAAGCAAAGAATTGGATAAAATAAGACTGAGAAAGGATAATTTTTAATTATTATCATTATTGAGTGAAGCATAGAACCAAGTAAAGGAAAATGAATACACTCATGTGTCTGAGAGGCTACATACTAGGATTCCTTCAGAAAAGTTTAAAAAGAGAGAGAGGAAAGAAAAAAAGAACTAAGAGCTCCTGCCATGTGGAGGGAAGGAAGGGCAAAAAGTGGTGCTCTGGAGAGATGTCTTAGTGTTTAAGGTACTTGCCTGCAAAGCCAAAAGACACAGGTTCAATTCCCCAGAACCCATGTAAGCCATATAAACTGAAGATCTACTCCCAAACACACTTTAGGGCTGGAGTTCAAAATCCATCCCCAGTAACATGCCTCTTTGTAGCAGGGATCTTCCTGTTGGGGCTCAAGTAGGAAATTTAGTCAAAAATGACAGAAGTCTATGGGGCCATACATTCAAACTATCAAATTCAGATTATCACATTCTGCCTCTGTCCCCACAGACTCATGACAATCTAACAGTGTTAAATTGTATCCAGTCTAACTTCAAAGGTCCCCATAAGCTTTACCAACTTTGATTGCTTCAAAGTTCCAAGTCTCATCTGAGATTTAAGACTCTTAACTGTGAAAAGAAAGAAAGAAAGAAAGAAAGAAAGAAAGAAAGAAAGAAAGAAAGAAAGAAAGAACTGTGTGTCCTATAAAATTAAAGCAAGCTACCTACTTCTAACACATAATGGTACAGAGTAAACATTTCCATTGCTATAAAGCATAACAAGGAGAGACTGGACCAACGCCAAATGAACAACCATCAGGTAACTATCAAGTATCTGTGGTTCAAGTCCAACATCCATAACCAGTGACTATAGTCTTTGGATTTTCTTATTCTGCCTCTCAAACTGGGCTGAGTAGCCTGGGGACCAGATGGGCTGAGTAGCCCAAGGCAAACTTTCATCCCAGGCTACCAACTCTCCATAGTAGCCATTGCAAAGTTCTAGTACATCCAAAACATGTCTGGGTCTCCAAGGCAAACCAAGGTCCATGCTTATAGCACCATACAATGTCCTTTTTGGCTTTTGATAAAGGGACATCATCCTATCTCATAATGCTGCATCTCAGTACCAACTTCTGGAACCTCATACACTGGCCTCACTGGCCACAGGAACATCACCCTGTTTCACATGCAGTGTTTCAGCAGTGGCTCCTGGAACTTCATGACCCACTTCCCTGTATTTATCATGCTTCTAAAACCATTACCAGGTATGCAGAGACACCAAATTTGTTCATCCAAGATGGAAATAAATCTTGACCTTGAAGAGCAGCCTTTAAAACTCTTCCTTTAAGTCACTTCCTTGTAAGATAGTTTATATTCCTAGTCATTCAGCCTTCCCTGGATGGACTTCACTCTTGGGCATCTTTTCCATTGTTTCAATGCAATGCAGTTGGCCCACCCTTAATGGTGGTAATCTGCTTAACAATTGCCAAAATCAGTCTGTGCCTGTAACTTTACTTGCTTGAATTTTTTTAGTGATACTTTGTATACCTTTCAGTTTTATACCTTCTGCAAAGCACACCAGTCCATTACTTTAATATCAACGTAGATCATAATTTTATGGCTTGGGCAGAAGAATGAAATCAGCCCTTATACCAGTAGACCATTCCAATGAAGTTCTCTGCTATCTCTGATTCCCCTTTGAAAGGTCATAAGCCAAGCCTCCTGTTGCAGTCAGGTTTGCATTGCTGATAGAAATCACCCATCCAAGAGCAGCTTGTTGGAAAAAGAGGTTTCTTTTGGTTTATAGGCTTGAGGGGAAGCTCCACGATGGCAGGGGAAAACGATGGCATGAGCAGAGGGTGGACATCACCCCCTGGCCAACATAAGGTGGACCATAGCAACAGGAGAGTGTGCCAAACACTGGCATGGGGAAACTGGCTATAACACCCATAAGCCCACCCCCCAAAATACACTCCCTCCAGGAAGCATTAATTCCTAAATCTCCATCAGTTGGGAACCGAGCATTCAGAACATCTAAGTTTATAAAGGACACCTGAATCAAACCATCACATTCTGCCCCTGGCCCCCATAAAGTGATAACCATACATGATGTAAAATGCAATGCATTCAGTTCAACTTTAAAAGTCCCCATAGTTTTTGTCAATCCCAATGATGTTCAAACATCCCATAGTCCAAGATCTTTTAACTGAGCCATAATAACCTAAAAATCCCCCCAAAACCCATAATGGCACAGAATAAACATTCACACTGCAAAAGATGGCATTGGGCATAGCAAAGAAATATTCAACCAATACAAGATTTGAAACAACCAGAGAAAACATCAAATTCTGTAGTTTTAAGTCCAACAACTCTAGCTGGTGACAAATCTCCAAGTATGATAATTTTAACCAGCAACAAGTCTCTGGCATTCCAATTCCGCCTCCCCAGCTAGGATACTCACAGTCCTGGAAAACTTCAATGGGCTGGCAGCTCCTTAGCAGCCATCTCGCAGTCCCGATATCTCCACTGGGTCTCCACTGCAATCCACGGTTCATCCTCATGGCCCCATGGGGTCTCCATGCAGGCAACCAGCAAGCCTGCTTCACACTGCCCATGGCCATTTTCAAAACACAGGACCACATTGCAAACTGAATGGCCCTCTCTTTCCTGCATTTCTTATATTCCACAACCTGGTAGGGTGCCAGTTTGTTAATCCAGGAGGGAGTAAAGCAGACGTTGAAGAACAGGACATTCCTTGAGCACTCAGGCCCCTCCAACAGAGTCTACATTCTTCCTGTTGTACCAGTGCAGGTCAGATATCCCAGTCTCAAAGGTTGTAATCTCTCAAACAATTTGCAGGTGAAGGGGCAGCAGTTTAGGCCCAAAGATTCCATTTTTTCTGTGCCATATCCCTCTACTCACACCAGTTCATTTTTATGCAAAACAACCCTGCACAACTTCTCAGGACATGGGCATAAAAGCAAGCTTCCCACACAAACTGCTAGCCACTCCAAGCAAAGCTTTTTCTCACCCTCATAAGCCAAACCTCACATAGTTCTTACTGCATTCAGGTCTTGCAGCTCTGACCAGAACAGTCCATCAAGGTGTATTTACAGCACTGCAAGGCATCTCTTAGGCCAAGGTTTCAAATCCTTCCACATTCCTCTTGAAAATCAGGCCCAAAAGGCCAAAGCCACACAGTCAGGTGTCTAGCAGTAACCCCACTCCTCCGTACCACTTTACTGTTGCAGTCAGATTCGCATTGTTAGTAGAAATCACCCAACCAAGAGCAGCTTGTGGGAAAAGGAGGTTTATTTTGGCTTACAGTCTTGAGGGGAAGCTCCATGATGGCAGGGGAAAACAATGGCATGAGCAGAGGGTGGACACCACCCCTTGGCCCACATAAGTTGGACCATAGCAGCAGGAGAGTGTGCCAAACACTGGCATGAGGAAACTGGCTATAACACCCATAAGCCTGCCCCCAACAATGCACTCCCTTTAGGAAGAATTAATTCCCAAATCTCTATCAGCTGGTAACCTCACATTCCGTACATCTTAGTTTATGGGGGACACCTGAATCAAGCCACTATACCTCCAAACACAGTTCTCTCTGCATTTAGCATTTTAAAACTCTCACCTGAATAGCCCATAAAATTTGAATTACCACTCTTTATATACAAAGTCCATCCATGTTTCCCCAGCACACAAGTTCCAAAACACCACAATCCACATGGTCAGATTTGTTGACACAAAAGACAAAACTCAAGCCGGGAATAGTAAGATACGCCTTTAATCCCAGCACTTGGGAGGCAGAAGTAAGAGGGTTGCTGTGAGCTCAAGGCCAGTCTGGGACTACATAGTGAGTTCCAGGACAGCCTGGGCTAGCATGAGATCCTGCTTAGGAATAAAGGAAAAAAAAAAAAAAAAGACAAAGCTATCACCTCAAAGGGTATAAGAGAGAGTTTATTCTGGAGCCAAATATGAGTGACTGGCATGGCAACACAGATCTAGGTTACCCAAACTCTATGTTCCCACATGTTAACAATTTCAAGAGGATTTTATAGGTATCAAACAAAAGAAAGTCATAAATCAAGGCACATTTCAAATACATTGGCTGACCATCAGGTAATTGGGTTATAGCAAAATTGGGAGATCTCCACCATCGGCTTCAGAGGATATCTGATGACATTTTTAGCCCTTGGATAGGTAGAAGCTGGTGGTCTGCTAGTACATTCCAAACAGGTCACACTTAACCAACTGATATTCTCCAGGATGTTAGGTCAGTCACAGAGGTTGGCAATAGATGGCTATTAAGGGGCTCATGATACCTTTGATCTTGCAACATTCCATCTGTCTGTGGTCATAGACATTCAGTCAATTTTCTTTGTTGAAAGTAGGAGGAACAGATGTAGCACTTTACTTAGAACTTTAACTTTCATATTCATTTTATCAAAAGGCCCCTTTCTTGGATCCTAATAACTATTGCAATCAGCTTCTCGTTGCTGGGGCAAACCTCCAACCAGACTCAGTTTATGGGGAGAAGGGGTTTATTTCAGGCTTACGGCATCCAGAGGATGCTCCATCTATGGCAGAAGAAACTAGTTTACTCCATCATATATCAGCATTGGAGAGAAAGAAAAACCAACACTAACAAGCACAAATGGCCAGTGCTCAAACTGCTCTGAACACACCTAGTAGGGCTGAAGATCTGCTCCCAAACATACCTTAGGGCTAGACCCCAGGATCCGTCCCCAGTGATAGATCCCCTAATAGCAGGGATCTGCCTGCTAGGGACTCAAGTGGGTAATTTAATTAAAAAAAAAAAAAGACAGGGAGTGGTAGTGCAAAGGTAGGAGGACTGCTATGGGTTTGAGGACACTCTGAGACTACATAGTGAATTCCAGGTCAGCCAGAGCTAGAGCAAGACCTTACCTCAAAAAAAAAAAAAAAAAAAAAAAAAAAAAAAAAAAAAAGGACTGAGTCTATGGATCCATACATTCAAATTATCACACATCTTCAAACTTTCTATGTTGCAGAGAATGGCTTCAGCTTACTATGTTGCTGAAGAGATCCTTGAACTTGCTATGTGGATGGTTTCAATCTTGCTATACTGCTGAGGTTTTCCTTGAACTCCTGATCCTCCTGCCTCAATCTCTTCAGTACCAGGATTATAGGTATACACTAGGATACCTATATTTTATTGATATATATTCATTATACAGAGTATTGTGTTACATAAGGACATTTGTATACAAGTAACTAATGTACGATGAGCCTCCTTTTGTCCCCCCATATTCCCTTGCTCTTGGACTTCTCCCTGTCCCCTCCTGTTAGTCCCCTTTGTTCTTCAGGCTGAAACAGCTTTGCTTCTACTTTCATATTTTGTATACATGCAGACATACATGGTTTATTTATAAATTAATTGGTATTGTTTTCAAGACTGATAACAGGTGCTGCCTGTATTTACAACTGTTATATATTTAAAGTGTATGATATGCCTACTTTCATTCTTTTTTGTTTTGTTTTTGTTTTTCAAGGTAGGGTCTCATTCTAGCTCAGGCTGACCTGGAATTCACTATGTAGTCTCAGGGTGGCCTTGAACTCATGGCGATCCTCCTACCTCTGCCTCCTGAGTGCTGGGATTGAAAGCATGTGCCACCACGCCCAGCAACATATGCCTCAGATATGGCTTATGCTGCCACAGGACAGCAAAATTTTGAAAGGTTGGACAAGATGATTTTAAAAAGCTCTTGTGCCATTTTTAACTAAATCTATTTCAGTAATAAAATTTACTCTATATCTACATACATCCAGGCTGGTAAAGCTTCCTTTCTATGTGTATTAATAACTATGTAGAAGCCAAAGCCAATTGGAATCATCAGAGCTAAAAAGGCCAATATTTTTATCTGTCCTTCCAGGTCATGAGGCCACTGGAGATGATGGGACACTTCTACACTGGCCCCCCTAGTAAGTCACCTGTCTTCCTGAAAGGGAGGATACAGAGACTCAAACAAAAAAAATTGGTGTATGGTCAGAAACAAGAGTCACAATTGAGGAATAATCAGTCCTCCTGGCTTCCCAAAGAAGGGAAAATTATGTGACCAGCATAACCCTGACTCATCATAACAGACAGAAAACACCAGTAAACCATACGGTTACTCCTGGGTCCCTAAAGTCTCCTTTGGAGAGCTATTAGTGACCTCAGAAATTAATCCTTGCTTAAGTTTTGACTATCTGCTTGGTCTTAAACACTCAGGGAGAAATGTATAACCAAAGATAAAGAGATACCTTAAATATATGAATGGCCTATTAAGTAATAGAACAAGAGCTTTCCACAAGGGGAAACAAACAAGACCTTAAGACATGTTGTCCCCATTTCTAATAGTTCTAATTCTTTAATAAGGGAAAACAAGCATAGATGTCAAAAGGGTTATTTTCAAATCTAGAATATATATAAATGACTCTGACTAAAGGTTGCTTAATTGAAAAGGCTTCCTTATACTGGGAATAATGGTGAATCTATTCTTATGCCAGGACATCCTTAAGTATTTAAAAAGGGTACACTTTGGAGCCGGGCATGGTGGTGCATGCCTTTAATCCTAGGATTCGGGAGGCAGAGGTAGGAGGAACGCTCTGAGTTTGAGGCTACCCTGACATTACATAGTGAATTTCAGGTCAGCATGGGCTAGAGTGAGACCCTACTGTGAAAAAAAAAAAAAAAAGGTACACTCTGGAAGGCTACTGTCAAGGTTAAATGTTTATATATTGCTGATAACTCTGCTAATATCTCATCTGTTTTAATAAGCCATACGGAGACAGATTCAGTCCATGTCAAATACTATTGTGCCATTTGATGAACAGTTCTGGAAGAAAATCTCAGCCAGCTCATGCTCAGATGGTCCTGGGACAATCCAACTCTGTTTACCTGGGTTCCCTTGACCACAAGAAGGATGGCCCTGAAGGCAACCAGTTTGCTATGTGCTCACTTCTTACTAATACTTTACTTTTATTCTTTTCCCCAATGTTCTCTTCCAAGAGTATCTTCCTGCACTCCATCAATACACTTTCAGGATCCATTAGAATAGTTCCCCTCTCTGGGAGAAACTCTCTAACTGCCCCAACTTCATACCCCATTCAGCAGGAAATAGTTAATGATCTGACTTCATTGCCCCCTTACCCTTTAATAGCAGTTCCAGTGTCTTCTCATGACAGTGAGAAATAAAGAGGGGTCAAGTTAGGGTGACTATAAGGCAGGAATATTTTTCTTATCTCTTGCCCAGTACCAAAGAAGTGCTTTTAAAATTCCCAAGCTCCTCAGGGGGCCCAGATCTGCACCAGCCTGCATTGCTGCGATCATATGCACCGCGTCCCTGATTCTGCAAAGGACGAGCTTCACCCTCTTTGATTCTGATCAAGGTGTGCCTCTTTGCCTGTCCAACTCTAAGCCAACCAGAGCTGAATGTCTTCTCAATATTTCCATAACAGGATCACTTGTGTCAAGACACCTGCTCTCCTATGGTGCAAAGGGGTAACCACCCCATGCATACATGTTTCCTCTCCCACTTATTGTTCCCCAGTCTTGATTGTTCCACAGGTGTATCTCTATGAGGAAGAAGAAGCAGGCTACAAACTCCATCTGCACCAAGGGAGATTTTCAACCCTTTGCTGGTGGGCCTCAGCATGACGCTGTCTCTGGATGCCTCTGGTGGCGAACAACCTCAAATCTCTCCAGAGACAACTGAACTTTCTTGTGGGTGTGGTACTTCAAAATCATCTAGGCTTAGATATCATTACTGCTGGACATGGGGGGACATGTATGTTCTCTGGAGAATTTTTTTTTTTGTTGTTAATGAATCAAATATTGTTAAACAAAATGTTAAAACTCTCAAAAAAATTCATAAGGAGCTGCTTGACCACTAGAAGCCTGAGGATCCCACCAGCTGGTTCTCTAACCCTTTAGTCACTTGACTTCTCCCCACCTTAGCCCCCTCCTTGCTATAGGAACCCTATTACTTGTAGCCCCCTGCCTCATGAAATTTCTCAGACAACAAATAATAAATATTGCTAAGGTTGCTACTAATCAGGTCCTTGTGCACCATCTAGCTCTATCTGCACCTGTGATAGACTATAAAAATCTCACTCAGTATGATGACACTGCCCCATTATAAAAACAAAGGTGGTGCTGTGGGGCACAGGTTAGGGTCCTGGACCACTAAGGGTTAACATGGGCCTGAGCTGCCAGGCACAGGTAAGGGCCACTCCCTCTCCAGCCCAGGACACCTGGAGGTCTTGAAACTTAGGCTTTGCTCATAGCCCTGTGACCTTTGGCCAGTTGCCTAGGAAACTTCTTATATGGTATCAGCCAGCAACCTTCACACAGGACATCCCCATGTGAGCCTCTTCCCACCACTATGTAGATCACCTGACTCTCTCCCTATGTGATGGAATGAACATTCCTAGGCAAGCAACCTTTGAACCCACCAATCCCCTTAGGACCCTCTTCCTGCTCTCTCTCAACTGCTTATAAACCCATTTCCCTATTGAATAAACTGAGCTACACCCTGAAGTTGTATTTCCTGTCACACTCATGCCGCTCAAGACCCTGCTCTCCATGGTTGCTTGGACACCTTCGGGAAACCGTGGCCCCAAGGATCCAGGGACCCACAGTTATGGACATACTCAGTATGTAAACAACACATGTTGGTACCATCCTTTCCCTCATCCCTCAACCCTTATCCCTGCCCCTTTCTGAAGGGGCCCTCCTCGTTGGGGATTCAGGTCATCCCCATGGGGGTTATGGGTCATGCATTGTGGTGGCAGCCATTAATTATAGGGGAGAGGCAATATCTCTGTGCATAATGTCCCAACTTGTGGCTCTAACAATCTTTCCGCCCCTCTTCTGCAAAATTCCCTGAGCCATGTTGGGTGTGTTTTAAGTTTACTTCAGTAATGGGCTCTTGTGAGCCTCTGGATCTCTGGTTTGGTAGGTGTTGAGTGTCCTCAGTGTCTACCTCCTTCACCCTTGTGCTGATTATCAGGTTCACCAAAAAAGGAACACTCTTGCTGATTTCCCCGATTCCTCTGTGGTTTCATCTGAGTCCTAGCTGAAGTGTGATGGATCCTTTATCTCCTCAGGTCATGCTCCCATCTGAAAAAGAGAAGCAGATTCTCCAACAGAGAGTGAAGTCAACAACAGTTAAATGGGATAACCATTATTAATTTAGAGAGAATTTAATGGGTGGAGTCCCTTTTATAGCCCAAGATTAGTGGGAGCTTGATATTGGAGAACAAAAAAATTATCTGGATATGAATCTGACTTATTTCCCTGTTTCAGATATGGGCTCCTTTCTACCGAGCAGATCTGTTAGCCAATCCAACAGCAGTTGGTTACCCATCATGGCTGTCTGCCACTATTGTACTTGTGTGAGCATCATGTCAGGTTGTTTACTTCTGAGTAGCTTAGACTTTGTGTTGCTTCGACAGATGTTGGCCACTTTCCCCCAGTAGCCCACGTAGCAGCTTCCAGCAGTAGAAGGGCTGTTTGGGGACTGGCTCTCTTCCGGATTGCAGCCAGGTCATTCCATCTACCTTGCCAAAAACATATGGTGGCTTCAGCAACAGAGTCATACAATTATCCTTTGGTGAGTAATCAAGTGCTCTGACAGAAGTCTGTCTTGTTTTGGAAGACCTTGTAGGTACCTCTCATCAACAGCTCATGGTTCTAGGAGTCACATACCAGCACCAAGGGAAAAGCAAAAGAGAAACAAGAATAATTTAAGGTTAGGCTTCATCTCCGGGGCCCTTCTTTTCAAGTGCTCCCCTAAGGTCCTGTTGAGGGTTAAACATTTTAGTCTGTCTTCTAAGATATAGGTTTCTATGGTACCAGTTCAATTTTTTGCATTCAGTTTGCATCAGTTTTGTGTCCCCCTACCCACTCTTCTCCTTTCCCAAGCCCTACCCTCCCTGTTGTCCAGGCCTCGAGATGCTTATCAGTTATGTCAGCAACTCTGGCTGATCCAGGATAGAAATGGCAGATGAGTGAGACCATGCAATGATTGTCTTTCTGTGATTGTGTGAGTTCGCTGAGTTCTGATCCAAGTACTGTTCCAAGTTTGACCATTTTTCTACAAAATCCATTGTGTCATTTTTTCTTACTGTTGAGCAGAATTCCATCATGTCAATATACCACATCTTGGTTATCCATTCATCCAATGATGGGTACCTGGGTTGATTCCAGTTCTTAGTTATTATGAATCGATCAGCTATAAACATGGTTGAGCACATATCTCTGTACTGAGGTGTGGAGCTTTTAGGGTAAATGCCCAGTAAGGGAATAACTGGTTCTGTTGGTAACTCTATATTCACCCTTTCCAGGAGTCTCCATATTGATTTCCATGAGGGTTTCTATTTCTCCACATCTTCACCAATATTTGTTTTCATTTGATTTTCTAATGTTTGCTATCCTTACTGGGGTAAGGTGGATTCTCAGTTGTTTTGATTTACATTTCCCTGATGATTAGGGATGTTGAACATGTGTGTTTGCCATTTGTGTTTCTTCCTCTGAGAACTCCCTATCCAGTTCTTTGCCCCATTTTTTTTTTTTTTTTTTTTTTTTGCTTTTTTGCTTTTTCGCTTTTTCGAGGTAGGGTCTCACTCTAGCCCAGGCTGACCTGGAATTCACTATAGAGTCTCAGGGTGGCCTCGAACTCATGGCAATCCACCTACCTCTGCCTCCCAAGTGCTGGGATTAAAGGCGTGCGCCACCACGCCCGGCTAAAGCTCTAACCGCCAGGGCATCTCCCGGTTGTTTGCCCCATTTTTTAAGTGGGTTGTCTGATTTTTTTATTGTTTATAGACTTTTGAGTTCTTTGTAGATTCTACATATTAGGCCTCTGTCAGTTGTATAACTGCCAAAAATTTTCTCCCATTCTATGGGTAGTCTATTGGCTCTGCTTATGGTATACTTGTGTGTGCAAAACTTTTCAGCTTCATGAGATCCCATTGGTTGAGTGATTGTTTAAGTTCCTGAGCTACTGGGGTTTAGTTCAGGAAGTCTTTCCCCATTCCTATATGATGGAGAGTTGCTCCTGTTTTTTCTTCCAGTGGTAGAAGACTTTCAGGTCTTATATTAAGGTCTTTAATCCATTTGATCTTGATTTTTGGGCATGGCGAGATATGTGTGTCTAATTTCATTTTTCTGCATGTGGTTATCCAGTTTGTCCAGCACCATTTGTTGAAGATGCTGTTTTTTTTTTTTTTCTCCAGTCTATGTTATTGGGGCCTTTGTTGAAGATCAAGTAGCTATAGTTACTTGTCCTAAAGTCTGGGTCTTCAGTTCTGTTCCATTGGTCTATATTTCTGTTTCTTCTTCTTCTTTTTTTTTTTTTACATAAGATTTTATTTTTAATTTATTTAATTATTAGAGACAGAGAGGGAGGGAGGGAGGGAGGGAGGGAGGGAGAGAGAGAGAGAGAGAGAGAGAATGGGCATGCCAGGGCCTCTAGCCACTGCAAACTCCAGACGAACATGCTTCTGGCTTATGTGGAACCTGGAGAATTGAATCTGGGTTATTAGGCTTCACAGGCATGTGCCTTCACCACTAAGCTGTCTCTCCAGCCTAAGGCTGTTTTCTATTTTAATATAGTTTATTTATTTATGAGAGAGCAAGAGAGAGCGAGAGCGAGAGAGAGAGGAGAGAGAGAGAGAGAGAGAGAGAGAGAGAGAGAGAATGGGCACACCAAGGCCTCCAACCACTGCAAATGAACTCCAGATGATGCGCCACCTTGTATATTTGGCTTACGTGGGTCCTGAAGAATCAAACCAGGATCTTTTGGCTTTGCAGGCAAATGCCTTAACTGCTAAGCCATCTCTCCAGCCCTATCTCTGTTTTTATGCCAGTACCATGCTGTTTCTGTCACTATGGCTTTGTAATACATCTTTAGATTAGGTATGGTGCTGCTTCTAGAGGTGTTTATCTTGCTGAGAACATGTTTGGATATCAGAGGCCTGCTGCTATTCCATATGAACTTTGAGATGCTGAGATTTTTATTGGTATTGCATTTAATAGGATTTCTTTTGGTAAGATTGCCATTTTCACAATGTTAATTCTGCCTATCCAGGAACATGAGAGGTCTTTCCATCTTCTCAAATCCTCAATTTTTGCAAGTGTTTTTATGTTTCATTATTTGTTTTTCACATCCTTGGTTAGTGTTATTCCAAGGTATTTTATTTACCTGAGAGAGGGAAAGAGGGAGGGAGGGAGGGAGAGAGACAGAGAATGGTGCACCAGGGCTTCCAGCCACTGCAAAGGAACTCTAGATACATACACCACCTTATGCATCTGGCTTACGTGTGTCCTAGGAAATTGATTATGCATCCTTTGGCTTTGCAGGCAAGCACCTTAACCACTAAGCCATCTCTTCAGCCCTTGTGTGTGATTTTGTATGCTGCTACTACTTTGTATCCTGGTATTTTTTATATACTTCTCTGAAAGAATTAATCACCTTTAGGAGTTTTGAGATGGCATCTTTCAGGTCACTTATGATTAGGATCATGTTATCTGCAAATAGGGCTAAGTTGATTTCCAATTTGTATCCTTTTTTTTTTCCCCCCCCTCCTGTCTTATCGCCTGGGCTAGGACTTCTAGCACTATGTTGAAGAGCAGAGAGAGCTGGCACCTCTGTTTTGTTCTTGATCTCAATGGGAACTCTCTGAGTCTTTCTTCATTAAGTATTGTTTGTGCTTTATATATAATCTTTATTACATTCAGATATAAACTGTCCTCGCCTATTCTCTCCAACGTTTTGATCATGAAGTGATGTTGTATTTTGTCAAAGGCCTTTTCTGCATCTATTGGAATTTTATGTGGTGGATTACATTGACAGATTTCTGTATGTGGAACCATCCCTGCATTCCTGGGATAAACCCTACTTGATTAAGGTGGATTAATTCTTTGTTGTGTTGTTAAATTTGGTTTGCAAGGAATTTGTTCAGGATCTTTGTGTCTAAGTTCATCAGGGATATAGGCCTACAGTTTTCCTGTTGTATCTCTGTCTGGTTTTGGTATTTAGTCATTAGTCTATATGTTCGAAAAAAGTTCCACTATTTATAGACACCTCTTTTGAGCCCATAATTTATCTGTTATGAACAGCAGTGTATCAAACCTTGATGTATATGTATAGTGTCCAATGTCTAGAAAACTTACATTGCCAAATTTATGAGTCAATTGACTATTAATCGAAGAACAAGAATGACTATAGTATTTTTGCAAAGAAAATTTAGGCTGAGTCTACCTTTTTAAATTTTAAGGTTACCACATTTAACACCAATGAAATATATATATATATATATATGTTTTAGTTTAATGCCCTCAGTCAGAGCTTAATAGTGGACAGAGTAGCATATTGTATGTGCTTGTGAACATGGGGCAACCACTCCAGGATAGCAACCCTCAAGGAAAAGAAAATATCAAGTCATGAGTGCAAACACCATCTTTCTAGCAAAGTTCCTAGGCTATTCCCTTTTTGGCCTGTTACTAAGTGCATTAAGAAGCCTTTCTAATGTGGTTCCTAACAGTGTTAAAAGAGAAGGGAGGGCTGGAGAGATGGCTTAGTGGTTAAGCACTTGCCTGTGAAGCCTAAGGACCCCGGTTCAAGGCTCAATTCCCCAGGACCCACGTTAGCCAGATGCACAAGGGGGCACTTGCATCTGGAGTTCGTTTGCAGTGGCTGGAGGCCCTGGCGTGCCCATTCTCTCTATCTGTCTCTTTCTCTCTGTCTCGCTCTCAAATAACTAAATAAAAATGAACAAAAAAATAAAAAAAAAAAAAAGAGAAGGGAAATTTTAGGGATAGTGACATCTGTAGTGATTATGGTGACAAGTTACCCAACTCTGACATGATAAAAACATTAAACAGGCCGGGCGTGGTGGCGCACACACCTTTAATCCCAGCACTTGGAGGCAGAGGTAGGAAGGACCGCCATGAGTTCAAGGCCACCCTGAGACTACATTTTTTTTTTTTTTTAGGGAGGGGGGCTTCTGAGGTAGGGTCTCACTCTGGCCCAGGCTGACCTGCAATTCACAATGTAGTCTCAGGATGGCCTTGAACTCAGGGCAATCCTCCTACCTCTGCCTCCCCAGTGCTGGGTGGGATTAGAGGCGTGTGCCACCACGGCCGCCTCTATTGCTGCTAATTCTTAGCAGCAGTAAGCAGTTTTCTTGTATAATAGGCCTTAAAGTTGATAGAACTTTTGGGCCGTATACATTTTCTCCATATGCAATGGTATTCATCATACACTCATGCTTTGATAATTATGTTATTATGTGTTCCAGTGGGTGAGATCCAGGGATGTACTGTATCAGCAACATTTTTAGTTATGGTGGTTAGGGACATGCCAGAATGTCCTATCTAAACTAAAAAACAAATTATTGCATCCTGCATCCCCAAACATGAAGCAGCATAATAGACTGGTATTCTAATTGCCTTGTTTAATGCAGAGTTAGAGATTTTCTGGGAACAAAACAAACAAAACCTATGTTTTTTAAGACCACCACATAAGAAGTAAATTTAAGAGGTGTAAGTGATTAGCACTATGCAAATATAGCTAAAATCCAAGTTTCTTCAATTTGCAGTGGCACTGCTTGCCCTATAATTGTTTGGTGTCATATTACCTTAGTAGTTTCCTAAAGTTAACTAAAGTTAATGCTGAGTGACAACATATTCATGCAATATTCAATAGCACCACTTTAACTACAGAAGTGTCCTTCATGGCATATGCCTCACTCCTATTAAAACATAGTCAATGTCATTATAAAGAATGACAGTGGGAGGGCGTGGTGGTGCATGCCTTTAATCCCAGCACTCAGGAGCAGAGGCACGAGGATAGCTGTGAGCTTGAGGCCACCCTGAGACTACAGATTGAATTCCAGGTCTGTCTACCATGAAAAACCAAAAACCAAAACAAAACAAAAACAAATAAACAAAAAGAATGATCAAAAACTGCATTAAAAAATTATTATTTATTTGAGAGCGACAGACAGAGAGAAAGTGGGAGGGAGGGAGGGAAAGAGAGGGAGGAGAGAGAGAATGGGTGCACCAGGGCCTCCAGCCACTGCAAACAAACTTCAGATGCATGTGCCACCTTGTGCATCTGGCTTACATGGGTCCTGAGGAATTGAGCCTCAAACTGGGGTCCTTAGGCTTCACAGGCAAGTGCTTAACCGCTAAGCCATCTCTCCTGTCCCCGAAAACTGCAGTTTAATTTCTGTAGTGCTAGAATGCTAGCAGAATCCAACTTGTTCAGGCTTACATGTCTGTTTGTAATAAGTTGAAGAATCAAAGCATAGCAACTGGTATTTCATTTTCCTTTCTGTATGAAATGCTTTGAAAGAAAATGTATTATCATAGAAATCTATTTTGATACATAAGTATAATCAGTATGTCCAAGTTTATGATCCTTAATTTCCTATATTTTAAATTAGTTTTAGTGATAAAATTAAATTATCATGAAATAATTATGACCATTATGAGTCACAAGTTTATTCTATAATTTGTAACAGCTATTCAGTCCTATAGAAAACTGCAATCACCTTTATTAATACTTACATATGCTTCTGTAAACAATATTGGGAAAAATCACAATACATTTTGTAACAATTTTAAGAATATGATACTTATCACTTTTGAAAAGGAGATTAAAGATTAAAAACCAACAAATGTAGAAGTTGAGGGGGAAGAGAAAAATGTAGACAACAGATCATTTGAACTTTCTTCCTCCCAGATATCTAAAACATCACATATACCACTGTTTTCAGTATAGCTTGTGAAACCCAAAAATTCAGATTTCTCTCCACTAGTCTGAAATAAGTCCAGTAGAGATTGTATTGGTGAACTACAAGTGTTGTCTTCTTGCACAGTAAGAAATTCAGTTATTTTCTTATCTAATTCAACATTTGGTTCCACATTTGTTTTATTTTGTCCTAATAATACTCTCACTTTCCTATGGATTTTACCAGAAGGCAATTTGTCCATGTTCTTGTCACATTCATTGGGTTCCTGAGAACTACAAGATGTAGTATTTGCCTCTGTGGTTAGGTGTTCCTTTGAGGTTTTTATTGTCATCACGTCAGAATCATGACCAAATATTGAATGAAGGTCCTGTTCCATCACATCTTTCGCTGAGAACTGTACAGGATTCAACTTGAATTTTGGTTGTGTTGTATTATTATCTATATTGAGGTAAGAAACTTTTACATATGTCTGCAGCATACTCTGACAGTCATCTACCCTTAGTTCTCCTAATCCATTTTCATTTATAACTAATTTATGCTCAGAAATATCAAGACTACATTGCTGTTTATTGTTATGTGGAGGTAGCTGTGTAAAATTCTGCTTTATGTTGTGTTCAGCTGCATTTAACATTGAGCCTTCACTAATCGTCTTCTCATCAAGTCCTCTCAATCCCTTTGAAGGGTAGGAAGGTTCTGAAAGAAACATGTGTGTCTGTTCAGGCTCTTGGGTTTCTTCATACAGGATATTCTGTCTGATCACCTGTCCACTGTTTTCCCTGATGCCTTTCTGGGAAATAGGATGCAAATCTAGCACTTCTTTGGATTCGTTCTTTTTCTGAACACTTTTTCCGGAAAGAGAAGAAAGGGATCCAATACTGTATTTTATTCTGCATAAACAAACAAACAAATTAATTAATTAAAATAAACGTATCAAAAGTTATAAATTAGCAATAATTCTAAAATCAGAAACCCGGGCTGGAGGAATAGCTTAGTGGTTAAGGCACTTGCCTGCAAAGCTAAAGGACCCAGGTTCAAATAGGACCCATGTAAGCCAGATGCACAAAGTGGCTCATGTATTTGGAGTTTGTTTACAGCGGCTGGAGGCCCTGGCATGCCCATTCTCTCTCTCTCCCTCTCTCATAAATAAATGAAAAGATAAAATAATTTTGCCAACTTCAGGTGTTTTTAAAGCAATATATGTATGTATGTATGTGTGTGTGTGTGTGTGTGTATACATGTAATAGCTGAAAATTCTACTGTACCTATCTTTTGCACATTTGTCTCTCTCCCAGAGATTACTGCCATTCATGTTTAAAATACACTATGTAAACCAGAGAAAGATGACAGTAAGAAATGTGCCTGACACTAGTTTTCCTTTTATTATCCCGAAAACTTCCATAACTTCAGTGTGTTGATTTCTACTAGTGCACATTTTATTCATTTCTCTCTTCTTTCTTTCTTTCTTTCTTTTTTTTTTTTTTTTTTTTGGTTTTCCGAGGTAGGGTCTCACTCTACCTCAAGTTGACCTGGAATTCACTATGTAGTCTCAGGATGGCCTTGAATTCTCTGCAATCCTCCTACCTCTACCTCCCGAGTGCTGGGATTAAAGGCGTGCACCACCACGCCTGGTTTCATTTCTCTTTTTCCAGGGAAGGTCTTACTGTAGCCTAGGCTGACCTGGAAGAAGTTCTATAGCTCCAGGCTGGCCTTGGACACTACGTCAGCCTCCTGAGTACGGGGATTACAGGTATGCAACACCATTCCCAGTTTGTTTTCTTAGTAATGTAGAAGATGAGTCTTTACTGGGATACCAGGATAGAAATATAATTTTCTATTGAAAAATACATTATTTCATGACAAAGTGAACTACAAATTTAGTACCTTTCTGCTTTTAAGTATGACAGATTAAGCCTTAAATTTCACACAAATATTTGACTTGTAAACAAAAACTAAAAAAGGGGATGTTTTCTTTCAACAAGTGTGTGGTTAAAAAAAAAGGTTTTGGTACAGCTCTTTCACCTTACATAAATCCAGGGATATTTAGGAAACTGACCAGAGTTTAATAATGGTGAAGATTAAAATAATTAGGGAGGGCTAGAGAGATGGCTTTGCAGTTAAGGCACTTGCCAGCAAAGCCAAAGGACCCAGGTCCGATTCCTGACCACCCACATAAAGCCAGATGCACAAGTTAGCAACTGAGTCTGACATTCATCCTCTCTCTCACAAATAAACAACAGACTATATTATTATTAACCCTAGGGTATACCCATATGAAGTCATTTTTATAATTTTATATTTATGCAGGTAATCTAAGTAGAATCCACTTTGTCAATGTGCACTTATGGTAAATGTAACATGGTATTTACAATGTCTTCAGCAAATACTATTAATAAGTAGAGTTTATGCAGAAATACTTAGTGAAAGTATAACAAGACTTAATAGAGATAAGAGGAAGGTTATGTAAGCATTTCCAGGCTGAGTAAGTGATAAACTTTATGATTCTATATCAGAGTTTGGCAAGCTAGATAGTCTGTTGGCAAAATCTAGCCTTACTCAATTTTTCTGAGTTTTCATTGCTGTACAGCCATGTTCATCCTACAGTAGCACAGCTTTACAGGAGCAACAGAGATCTTTCTTTCAAAAATCTTAAAATAATCGGGGCTGGAGAGATGGCTTCATGGTTAAGGCACTTGCCTGCTAAACCTAAGGACCCAGGTTCAATTCCCCAGAACTCATGTAAGCCAGGTGCACAAGGGGACGCAAGCATTTAGAGTTCATTTGCAATAGCTAGAGGCCCTGACACACCCATTCTCTCTTTCTCTATCTGCCTTTCTCTGTGTGTTAAATAAAATAAAATCTTAAAATATCTGGCAGGTATTCAGAGAAAAAGTTTGCAAAACTCCTTTTGTAGTCCATTATGTGAAGAGTGAAACTAAAATCAATCTCCCATAGTAGCAGAAAAGGGAAGAAGGTATTTGTTCTTAACTATAGTTATATATAAAAAAATACATATTCCCTCTAAGAACAGAAGACTTTGTACTTTAGTTCATAATAAAACAGCTTAACAATCTAAGTAGAATCTTACAAGTTACCTTTTCTTTTTTGGTGTGTCTCTTTCATATTCTATGAAATCAAAAACTAACTTAGATATAATATCATCAACGATTTGATACTGGTTACTCTGTGCAAAATTTCGGTGTTGTTCACTAAGAAGGTGCTAAAAACAAAACAAAACAAAATACCAGGTTATATTTTTGACCAACAAATGTTTTGAAATTCAGGATTGGGAATTCTAACATTTTCATGATTCTAAAGATAGATACCCAGTAGCTGTTCCAAATAAACAAACAAAAATATCAAAACTAAAGCCAAAACAAAACAGACAAACAAAAATACCAAACCAAACCCTGTACGAGACAACAAAATGTTATGCACTACACTTAATAATCCAATACTTTAACTACCACCTAAGTAAGGAATGGCTTATAGAATATTGAGTCTTGCAACTTATACAACAAATGAAAACTTACAAAACACTAGAAATTAAAACAAACTGTAATAAATGCAGTAAAATTAATGGATGAGCAAGCAAATGATCTCAATTACTCAACGACAACAATAGCGGGCAGAGAAGTAACTTTCAATCTTAGGAGCTACTAAATGTAGCAGTAAACAAGTTCATAGTGTAGTAATAAAACTCATAGGAGGGCTGTAGAGATGGCTTAGTGGTTAAGGCGCTTGCCTGTGAAGCCTAAAAACCCACGTTTGATTCTCCAGATCCCATGTTAGCCAAATGCACAAAGGTGAGACAAGCACAAGGTTGCACTTGCCTACTAGGTGGCACAATTGTCTGGATTTCAAATGCAGTGGCTGAGGCCCTGTCAATTCTCTCTCTTAAAAAAAAAGAAAAGTAAAGAAAAGAAAAAGACCTCATAGGAAAAAAGTTCTTTCTGAATGAGTGGGGTCTCTAGGCAAATTTTACCATTTGTTTTTAGTTTATTAGTGTAGTGTATCTAGAATTGTGCACCAAATAGATAATGGAACAATCTCATTTGTTTCTCTAGTTACAGATCATTTTAAATTCGGCAATTATGATTGCATTTACAATAACCAAATTCTCTACTGCTCAGTTACAAAATTAACGCATACTGTGTATCCCTTATTTGTAAAATTTTCTACATAATGATTACAAATGCAGGCTGGAGAGATGGCTCAGCAGTTAAGGTGCTTGCCTGCAAACCCTAAGGACCCAAGTTTGATTCCTCAGTACCCATGTAAAATCAGATGCACAAGGTGGCACATGCATTCAACTATAGTGCCTGAAAGCTCTGGTGCGTCCATTCTTCTCTCTCTCTCAAAAATAATAAATACTTAAAGAAAAGATTAGAAATGCCCAACAATGTAAAATGAGCAATTATTTGCTTTACTTTTTAAAAAGAAACATTAACCCTCTAAGTTCACATTCAGTTTATAATCTGAGAATAACAATTTATTAAATTAAGAAAACCCTAATTTCTGTGTAGTTGCTTCTCCATCCACCTACTTATTCATTCTTTAGGTCTTGGTTTAAATGTCTTAGATGAGCCTTTTCTGATACTCACTGCAGGTTTAGAGATCTTATTGATTTACTCTTTATTTTTTTTGGGTCTGGGAATTGCAATAAGCATCTTGCACATAGCAAGCATATAGACCTTCCACTGAGCTACATCTTAACACCCTCCTCATTATTTGCAATCGTTCCACTTTGTACCTCACTTCTGTAACATTCTTCACATTGTGAATAGATGTACCATCTCTACCAGACCACAAATATATAAAAGGCAGAGAATGTCTGTTTTGCTTATTTTATCTCCAGCACTCAAAAGTATTTACTACATATGGGCTGGAGAGATGGCTTAGCGGTTAAGTGCTTGCCTGTGAAGCCTAAGGACACTGGTTCGAGGCTCAATTCCCCAGGACCCACGTTAGCCAGATGCACAAGGGGGCGCACGCATCTGGAGTTCGTTTACAGAGGCTAGAAGCTCTGGTGCGCCCATTCTCTCTCTCTCTCTCTCTCTCTCTGCCTCCTTCTCTCTGTGGCTCTCAAATAAATAAATAAACAAACAAAAATATATTTGTAAAAAAAGTATTTACTACATAAATTAGTGTCTTGGCTTGGGTACAACTGAATTATTATGAAACCTGAAATTCAAAACAATAGAATAATATTTTTCTTTCTTTTCAAAAAATACTGCATTTGAGAAAAAGAGGCAGGGGGAGGGAGGGAGGACAGGAGGGAGAGCAGGACACAAAGAGAGAAATGGGCACATTAGGGTCACCAGGTACGCAAACAACCTCCACGTGCAGGTGCCTCCCAGTGTGTCCAGCCTTATGTAGGTACTGGGGAAACTGAACTGGGTCTTTGGATTTGCAAGCAAGCGCCTTAACCACTAAGCCATCTCTTTAGCCAATATGAATGTTCACTTTAATTCCTAACATCTACTTTCACAAATTTACCTTCTTTTTGGCAATGAATATGCAACTTTCTCATTTTCTGTTCCAATATTTTGTGATCACAAAATTAAGATCATAAACATTAAGAACAAGAAGCTACTAGATGATTCTAAGTCTCATAATTTTCACTAATTAGTAAATTTAATTTTCAAAAACTGAGAAGTAAATGCAGTTTTAAACTAACAATAATCCCCTCATTTATTATATAAGCAAACAAAACAAAACAAAAAATACCCTGAAAGTATTGGTTATAAAACCAATAAACTACAACACAGGAATGTGAAGACAGATACTTTATGAGTTAAGACATTTTACAGTCTTAAACTTTCTCTTTAACTTTCCCAAGAAGTCCTAACAAATCCAAAGGAAACAAACATACATGGAAACAACCCTGTTTACATCTTTCTTTCTTATTTATTTATGAGAGAGTGTGAGAAGGAGAGAATGTACACCAGGGCCTCTAACCATTACAAACAAATTCCAGACACATGCACCACCTTGTGCATCTGGCTTACATGGGTACTGGGTAATCAAACCTGGGTCCTTAGGCTTCACAGGCAAGCACCTTAATCGCTAAGCCATCCCTCTAGGCCCTTCCTTGCTTTGAGATGGGGGTCTTATCATGTTGCCCAGGTTTGTCTTATGCCTACATACTCAACTGTTCCTCATGACGCAGTCTCCTGAGTTAGTACTGGGACTGCAGGGATGAGAAGAGTATACCAACACATCTGGCTTTCTATCTATTTTAAAAGTTAGAAGCTGGGTGTGGTGGCTACATGCCTTTAATTCCAGTACTTGGGAGGCAGAGGTAGGAGAATCGCCTGAGTTTGATGCCTGGGCTAGAGTGAGACACTACCTCAAAAAAAAAAAAAAAAAAAAAAAAAAAAAAAAAAAAAAAAAGGAGGGGTCCCAATTCCCTTCATTGGAGAGTGTGTGAGCAGGCACGGTGTGGAGTTGGCCAGATCCCTGCTTCCCAGCTCCTCCCAGTTCCCTGGTCCCCACACCCTGTGCTGGACAGTGAGCGGCTTAGAGTAAGTAGGCCTCCCAGTCCCCTAGTCCCAGTAGGTCCTAATGTGACTTGCTGGGCAGGCCTGGTCCCTGTGTGGGCTGTGCAATCAGGCCTTTTGCTCTAGTATCCTGACTGGCCACTGGGTATCAATATCCCTGTTCACCTTAGTCAGAGTGTACATGGGCCAAAGGACAAAAACTTGCTTCCCCCTCAGTAAAATATAGAGTCTCCCTAAAATGGGAGACCACAACACAAAAAAGTCAACGAGAATCAGGAAACAGAGATCTCTACCAAGGATGCCTAGTCCTACAATGGAAGCCTCCAGTGAAAATATAGAGAAATGAACAGAAACTCAATCCCAAAACAAAACACAACAACCAATGAGACCTTGATCAAAAGAACTGCTGAACTGGAAGCAAACCATCAAAGAACCAACAATCATATCAATGAAATTGAACAGAATTGTCTCTTTCGAGTATTCAGCTTTTGCCAGTAGGCTTCACTTTATTGAAGAAAACGTTAGAATCCTCAAAAGAGGTATGAATGAATTAAAGGTGAGTCAAGAAATGGAAGATCTCAATAACTGATTAAGCTTAATGAAGACTTGATCAACTGTAAAAATGAATTCCAGGAAGCATCAAGAAATTCAGAACTCAAACTAAAATTGTACCGCAAAAAGATGAACACGATGCAAAACAACACAAAGGAAACCAAAAATCAAATAGAGCTTATAAAAACCTCTCTAGAACCCCTAACTAACAGAATTACTTGTGTTGAAGCCAAAACCTCTGACTGGGAAGACAAAACAGAAGAAATTGATCGGGAGGCCAAAAACTTTACTAAATTAAAAAAAAAAATAAGTGAACAGAATATGAAGGAATTATGGGATATCCTAAATGACCAAATATCCAGATCATGGGTATACCAGAAGGAGAGGAAATCCAGGCCAGAGGCATAGAGACCATATTCAACAAAATTATTGAAGAAAAATTTCCCAGTCGCTCAAAACAGAGGCCCATCCAGCTGAAAGAAGCCCACCGAACACCAAACAGACAGGACCAAAGAAGAAACTCTCCAAGACACATCATAGTTAAAACTCTCAACAATGAAAACAGAGGTAATCCCATCAGAATCACCTCAGACTTCTCAATGGACAGCCAGAAGGGCCTGAAGTGGAACACTTCAAAGTCTGAAAAAACTATGGCTTCTAACCCAAGCTACTCTCCCAGGAAAAGCAACCCTCATAATAGATGGTAAGAGGAAAACTTTCCATGAAAAAAATCAACTCTAGGATTATATGAACATAAAGCCAAACCTACAGAGAATACTTCAGGGAATATTCTACACAGAACAATCAAAAACAACCAATCTCAAGAGCCAAGAAGATCACTATAACCAAAATAGACCAGTCTCAACATAGTAGAAAACATAAGAAAGCACCAAAGCACAAATAACCTCATCATGGTAGGGATTAATTCAAACCTCACAGTAATAACCTTAAATACTAATGGTCTTAACTCACCCATCAAAAAAGACACAAATTGTCAGGGTGAATCAAAAAACTAGATCCTTCTATCTGCTGTCTTCAAGAAGCCCACCTCACCACTAAAGATAGACACCTCCTCAGGGTGAAAGGTTGGAAAATGATATTCTAAGCAAATGGAAATAAAAACAAGCAAGTGTTGCTTTATTAATATCTGATCAAATAGACTTCAAACCAAAAGTAATCAAAAAGGACAAAGAAGGCCACTTCTTACTCATCCAGGGAATGGTCCAACCTAAGATCATCACAATCATAAATATATATGCGCCAAACACAAGTGCATCTCAGTTTATAAAACAAAATCTACTTGACAACAAAACAGAAATAAACACAAACACCATCATAGACAGAGACTTCAATACTCCACTATCATCAACAGATCATCCAAGCAGAAAATCAATAGATCAACTAGATCTAAAGGACATGTATAGAACTTTCCACCCCAACTCTACAGAATACACATTCTTCTCAGCAGCCCACAGAACACTCTCCATAATAGACCGTATATTAGGCCAATAAGTGTGCCTCCATAAAGTCAGGAAAATTGAAGTAACTTCCTGCATCATGTCAAATCACAATGCTTTAAAGCTAGAAATTAACATCAAGAGACACATCAAGAACTCTACCAGCTCCCGGAGACAAAACAACAAACTTTTAAACAATGAATGGTCATGGAAGAAATCAAAAAAGAAATTGTAAAATTCCTAGAATTGAATGATAATGAAAATCCAACCTACCAAAATTTATGGGACACAATGAAGGGGAAAATTCATAGCCCTAACTGCCTTCATTGCAAAGACAGAAACATTCCCAATTAATAACCTAACTGTCCAACCAAAGGCATTGGAAAAAAAAATCCAAAGAACTTTGGAGAAAGAATCAAAATCAGAGCAGAGGTGGCGACTTCCATATAACATGGTTGCATAGGAATTACACCAATCCAGCCTAGGGAGAAATTTGAGCAAAACCACACCAAAATACACTCTTCATCTGGAAAGTGAAGGTATATAGGTACTTATCGGCCACAGCAGAGAAGCAGGAGAAACTAAGATCAGAAAGGAGGAAATTGGCCAGAATACCACTGAGGAGTATGCGGACCCACCTGGTGCCCAGCTGCTGAAGCAGAGACCAAACAAGGGTATTTTATGACCTCAACAGCCTCCTTGCAAAGTCAAGTAATGTGAAGGGGAGACAGCAGAACACAGGGGGGACCAGCTGAGCAGTTTCAGTACACCTCCAGGCTTCCTGCACTCTTCCATCCCCTAACCGTCAGAACTATGATCCTCTGGAGAACGCATTCAGCTACCGTGCCTGGTCATCTAGTACAGCTGATCAGAACACCAGACTCACAACATGACACAGAAGGATAGAGGTGGGCATTCAGCATTGGTGAGATGTGAAGACACCCCAAAAGGTAACGAGGCCAACTGACAAAAAAGCACGTACATAGGCCTGCACTGGAAGTGCTAATCTCTCTTTCTGTGTCAGGGCAGGTTATGTGGTACATATTCTTGAGGTTGGCTTTATCACTCTCAATTAAGCTATATTTGGGGGTTGACTATTGTTGCCTTTAATGCTTTCAGATTCCTAGGGCCTTTGTCTTTTTCTTCTCTCATTATTGGGGGCAGGCTCTGATTCAGACCCAGGCTGACCTGGAACCCATTTAATAGAAATCTCAACCTCCTAGCAAACAGGATTAAATGTGTAGAGCTACATACACCTTTAGGGATTGTGGCTTCAAAAGGTTATGTTTTGTTTCAATCCCCACACGTGCATACTCTGTGGTGGTTTTTATTGAATATCTATATTGCTCAGTTGGATTTTACAATTTGCCAGTAAATCTTGGGCTATAAGAGGCTCTACACCCTTTAAATTCTCTCTCAATTAATACTGGTCATCCCACTTAACCAGTACTAACTTTACTCTCCTTTGGAGAATCTACTTCTCTCTTTCGGTTGGGAGTGGGACCTGGGGAGACAAATGACGCATCACACTTCAGCCTAGCCTCAGCTGAAAGCACAGAGGAATTGGGGAAATGATCAAGAATGCTGCTTTCTCTGTGAACCTGATATCAACCTAAGGGTGAAGGAGATAACACACTGATGACAGTCAACACCTACCAAACCAGAGATCCAAAAGCTCCTAAAAGCCCATCACTGAAGTAGACTTAAAGTGCAACTAACATGGCTCAAGGAATTTTGTGGAAGAGGGGGTGGAAAGCTTGTTAGAGCTACAAGTTGGGACATTATGCACACAGAGAATGCCTCTCCCCCATAACTGACTGCTGGCACCACAATGCATGACCCACAACCCCCATGGGGTTGACCTGCATCCCCAATGAAGAGGGCCTCTTTGGAAAAGGGGCAGGGATGATGGAAAGGATGGTACCAACATGTGTTGTTTACAAACTAAGTATTGTCTATAACTAATAAAAATAAACTAAGCCGGGTGTGGTGGCACACACCTTTAATCCCAGCACTCGGGAGGCAGAGGTAGGAGGATCACTGTGAGCTCGAGGCCACCCTGAGACTCCATAGTGAATTCCAGGTCAGTCTGAGCTAGAGTGAGACCCTACCTTGGAAAACCAAAAAATAAAGAATAAAAAAAAAAAAAGGAATGCTTTCATTGCTGTTCACTCTGCAGCGATCAAAACATAAGTGTTCAACAAATATGTTGAATGAATGAAAGAAAAATAATTTTCAATATATACTTCCCTCCTTGGAGTCCTTGAAATATTGTTTCACTATTGAAACAGCTACTTCAGCTACTGAAGATGTAGCTCAGTGTCAGGGTTTATACCTATTATGTGCAAAGCTTTGGGTTTGAGCCCACAAAACAAAAAATATTCTATGAAAAAAAAATATAGCAACCATAATAACCAATTCATAAATTACAATTGAAAAAGATAAAATTTAAATAGCAAAATATTCAGTTCCATAAATATCAATCCCATAAGTGCAAAGTCATTTACCGTGTCCAGATCTTCATATTTCTGTAAGCAACATTCACAATATCCTTTCTTTTTCTTTTCTTTTAACTGGATATGAATAGGACCTCCACCACACTTATCACCATCTGTATGAATTCTGGTGACCGGAATACAGAGTAAAAAATTAACTGCTAAACCCAATAACGCATTTTTAAAATTTACTGGGTTACACTCCCATGTACAGAATCTACTTGCACCAAAAAATACTTTTTACCATATTTCATTTTTTAAAAATACTTTTATTTATTTGAGAGAAGGAAAGAGGCCGAGCGAGTGAGCGACAGAGAGAGGGAGGGGAGAGAAGGGGGGGGGGGGAGGAATGGGTGCACCAGGGCTTCTAGCCACTGCAAATGAACTCCAGATGCCTGTGCCCCACTGTGCTTATGTGGGTCCTGGTGCATTGAATTGTGGTCCTTTAGCTTTGCAGGCAAGTGCCTTAACTGCTAAGCCATCTCTCCAGTCCCATATTTCTTTTAAAACTTTTAAAAGCAAACTAGGAATATAATAAATATTTTGCAGAATACTTCAGATGGTTCAAGAGAAACAATACATTTCCATTATCGGCTAATACTTTAAGTGCCACTCCTCCATCTCCAGTGCCTGAATAGTACATTTTTTAGAATCAGACTAAATCTGAAAGTGGTATAAAGAATATAGTAGGAAAAAGCAAGCAGAATGATGACTAAAAACACATACCACCACTATTATGGCATAAAGTAAAGCATTTCATTTTTTTTTTTGTTTTTGTTTTGTTTTTCGAGGTAGGGTTTCACTCTAGCCCAGGCTGACCTGGAATTCACTATGGAGTCTCAGGGTGGCCTCGAACTCATGGCGATCCTCCTACCTCTGCCTCCCGAGTGCTGGGATTAAAGGCGTGCGCCACCACGCCCGGCAAAGTAAAGCATTTCAGATGTTTACAAAGAAAAATTATTTGAGATAGTAATCTAAATAGCAATTCTAAAAATAAAGATGCAAACCAACCTTAATTTGGTCTGAGTTTGCTTTTGGATGCTGGATGGTTTATCTACATCAAATGGACTGCAGGGCTTCTGGGTAGAATAGTTTATAAAAGGCATATTGGTCAGCTGAAGGTAAAATGGCCTATAAAATCTGAAAGAATAAAATGAGAAATATGGGATTCTATAGGATGAAAGAAAACAAGTTTCACATTTTTGTATCTCAAAATCATACAATTCAACTGGAATCTGAAATAAACAAGAGACTGGGAAGTGGTAGGCTTCCCTTCTAAGAACCAATCTGCAGTCTTATTCTGCACAGTTTAATCACACAAAGGATCCATTAAGGTATGGAACTGTCACCACTACTATCCTTCTCCATAACATTTAGATTGTAAAACTAAAACTACACTAAACAGTACCTCTCCGTTCCTTTTTCCCTCAGCCCTTTAACCACCACCATACTTCATGTAAATGGGATAATGCAGCACTTTTTGTCTTACTTCACTTAGGATCATGACCTGGAATCTCACCCATGCTGTGTATCAGAACTTTATTTTTCCCCCAATGTGTGTGTATATTAGGATGTATATTCTCCAGTTGGTCAATACATTTGCTGACAGACTGTAGTTGCTTCTACTTTTTATCTGTTTTATACATATTTCTTGGGAAGTAGCTATCCTGATGGATATGAAGCAGTACGTTTTAAGTGTGGTTTAGTTTGCACTTCTCTATTAATCCTCTCAAGGTCAGCATAGAGAAACTACTACATGTTCCATGGACTACAGGTTTCATTCTCTTCTGTCAGCATTGCTCACATGTTGAGGAGGTCATGGATTGGATCAACAGAAAAGAGAGCCTCTGAGGCTAATCAATATGAGGTAGGGTCAAAGTCCTTGCAAGGAGCTCTGTGAGGCCACTGCATGAAGATATAAAGTTGACCTCTAAGTTGCACTGGAGACCCCAGAATATTAAGAGGTGCTAGAACCCTGGGACATCTTCCAAACAAACCTATAGGCTCAGGTCAGATCCAATCCAGCAGAAAGAAAGGTCACAGGAACCAAACCAGAGTGGTGGAGCTACTCAATGCTTCTGGAACAAAGACAATCACATTCGGAGACACAGATGACCAATAGGAAACTGCAGGATTTTTGACTTTGCCATGTAGAGTTTTGGTCTTGCTTTGAGTATGGTCATTCTTCACTATGTCCTTTCTTCCTTTTTGGATTGTGAATATTTACTTTGTGACTATGCATGTTGGATGTTATGTGACCTTGATTAAGAGTTTGTACCAGTCTCAGAAGAAACTATACTTCACTTCTTAATAGTGTTGTGACTATTAAAGACCATAGGGACTTTTGAACTGAATGCATTTTCATTACAAGATGACCACAAGCCTTTTGGAATAAAGGGTGGAAAGTTCTATCTTTTTAATTTTTTAAAAATTAATTCAAGAGAGAGACAGAATAATGGGTGTGCCAGGCCTCTGGCCACTGCAAACGGACTCCAAACACATGCATCACCTTGTGCATCTGGCTTACGTGGTCATGGACTGAATCTGGGTCCTTTGGCTTTGCAGGCAAATGCCTTAATCATTAAGCCATCTCAGCAGCCTGAAATTTACGTCTTAAAAGTGTTATGTTTGAATGTCAAGTTGACATATGCTGGATTTGTGATAATTAATCTCTGGCTATCATCTTGAAAAGATTTAAAATTACCACAGAAACAAATCCTTAGAAATGTCTGTGAGGTATTTTCTAGATTAGATTAGCCTTCGTCCCCCTCCTCTACTTTCTCACTGCTGGACTGTCTGTGACCATTTCTTGCTACATGCCTTCCTTCTTATGATGGACTTCTTGAAACAATTAAGATGAAAATATAAACTTCCTTCAATAAGCTGCTCTTGATCAGTATTTTGTCCTAGCAAAGAGAAGTTGACTAATAATGGTAGCACTGATCAAAATCTTAATAAAATATTGTCTTCTTAGCCCATGACTTCCATTTAGTGATTTTTTTCTATGCTTATTTTTTTTCCCCCAAGGGAGGATATCACTCTAGCCCAGGAGCTCAGTCTGTGGTCCCAGGTTGATCTTAAACTCACAGTGACCCTCTTTTCTGGCTCCCGAGTGCTGGGATTAAAGGTATGTGCCACCATGGCTGGCCCCAATAACAAGTTCTTAAAAAGCTTTCAATATACATTTGTCAACTCAGTGAATACTCAAGAGAATTAGCCACATATGACCATATGAATAATCAAAAAGTCAGAAACCAAATTTTTCCAGCCCAAACTAAGTTATGTATTTCTGAAGTTTGTATTAAGATTATCTTACAGGGCTGGAGAGATGGCTTAGTGGTTAAGCGCTTGCCTGTGAAGTCTAAGGACCCCAGTTCGAGGCTTGATTCCCCAGGACCTATGTTAGCCAGATACACAAGGGGGTGCACGCGTCTGGAATTCGTTTGCAGTGGCTGGAGGCCCTGGCGCGCCTATTCTCTCTCTCAAATAAATAAATAAACAAAAAAAAGATTATCTTACAATAAGAGTGAGCTTTGGAATGTTATCATATGTCATATTCAGGTTTGTATTTCAAAGTAGTAGTTAATTCTTTTTTCCTCCAATTACAGGAGGAATCTTTTTACTAGGTCTAACATCTTGTACTACATTTAGCCACAGATCATTTGAGATATTAAAATGATTTGGTTTCATTATTATTCAAAGTCAGATACTCCAAAGATTTATCTACAATAGGGCAAAACAAAATTCAGCCTATGAACACAACTGAATTATTTCTATAAGCACATTAGTATAACAAAAGGAACCTACATGCATTAATAGATACCATATAATGAGATTTTCTTTCTCCTTTAATAGTAACTCTACTTAAATCATACACTGGCTTGGATACTTACTGGCTCATATCTTCAACCTTTACAAAAGGCTTTTTGATTCTTCCTGCTTAAGGAGAAAAAAAACATGGCATCAAATACCCATGAATCAATGATGTTTTTTCTTTCTTTCCCCAACTCTCATAAAAACATTCTGGAAAAAAAAAAAAATAAACCCGGGCTGGAGTGATGGCTTAGAGGTTAATGCATTTGCCAGCCAAGCAAAGGATCCTGGCTCAATTCTCCATGTCCCATGTAAGTCAGATGCACAAGGGTGAGCATGCATCTGGAATTCGCTTGAAATGGCTGGAGGCCCTGGTGCACCCATTCTCTCTCTCTCTCTCTGCCTGTTTCTCCCTCTCAAATAAATAAATAAAATATAATAAAAAATTTTTTAAATCCCCATAAAATCTAAAAACAACCAGTCTAACTGAAAGTTTTAAGCCTCTGGTGCTGGTTTTCCATATTCTGAGGTTTTCTTTTCTTTTTTTGAAGGCAGATATGCTCACCGCTATACCACCACATTCCGAGGTATTTTTTCTTTTTATTTTTTTTGGAGACAGTCTCCCAACTATAGCCCAACATGATCAGTGATATGTGCCATCACACCCAGCCAGAGAAGATTCTTAAAAGTGACTGGTGTTCCCAAATAGTCTATGAACAGAATTCAGAAGAAACATGCATTGGCAGAGGGGGGAAAATCATGTGGTTATTTTCACTAAACTCTGACTGACATTGAACATTATAAATGTAAGCAAGAAAGCACAGTATGTTAAAAGTATCTGTAACTTCAATGTCAATGAAAACAGCAGATAATTGTGGAGATCTCAGTATTGCTTATGTTTTTCACTTTAAATAAATTTTGATGTAACTGATTTTCCTGGTAATCTAATCAATATGTTTGTTGGCCTAGAGAGATGGCTCAGTGGTTAATGCACTTGACTGCCAAACATAAAGACCTGAGAGTAATTCCCCAGTACCCACGTAAAGCCAGATGCACAAAGCAGTGCATGCATCTGGAGTTCCTTTGCAGTGGCTGGAGGTGCTGACACAGCCATTCTCTCTCTCTGTCTTCTACCTTTCCCTGCTTACAAATAAAATAAATAAAAAATTTAAAAAAATGTTTGTGAAAATGGCACCTATGATGTCCTTAACTATTGTTAAGGCCATCACAGGTGTCATTATTATAAAATGACTTAGAAACCCTTGAATTAATAATGTGAATTTATAGGAGCCTAGAAGATCCTACAAAGAATCTGTTCTAGAAGTAAAACAAATATACTGATGGACAGCAGAATACTTACTTCTTACTTTTTGTGTTCCAACACCAACTTTTTTCCCCTTGGGGTAAAAACAAAACAAAAGCAAAACAAAACAGTGAATAATATACTGGGGTGGATAATACAGTGAAAATGGCAAGGACAAAAGTTCAATATCTTCAAGATAAAAAACTGGTACAGGAAAGTACTACACCAAAGAGGGTCAAATATTGTTTGTTTTTTAAAGCCAATTCAATAAATTGGACAATGAGCATTCAAGAATTAAGGATCTCAGCCATTAGTATGGAATAGAATTCAGAACCTCTGGTTTTATTTATTTTGTACTAGGATTGATCCTAGGGCCTTGTGCTCTTAGTTGTATCTCGAGCCCATGGATTCTAGGTAATTGCTTAGCATACAATGAAAAGGAAAAATAAAAGTTTTAGTCAATAAGAAAACTATACAGTTATTAAAATAATTAGTCAGTTTAGACCTACATGAAATACATATCCTAAAGGCAATTAATCCCACTGCTTGTAACTAAAACCCCTGAACACTCAATAAGTAACCATATGAGTATGTAAAAGTTTTAAGAAGCGGTCTGGGGAACTGGATCAATGAGTAAAGTACTTGTCACACAAACATGAGGACCTGAGATTTAGATACCCAGAACCCACATAAAATGCCCTGCTGGGTTATGCATGCTTGTAATCCTACCACTGGGGAAGCAGTGACAGATATAATCTTAGGACTTACTAATTAAGTATTCTACCTGAATTGGTGAGCTCTAGGTTCAGTGAGAGATCCTGTCTGAAAAAGGTGCTTAAAGGATGTGGTTGCTCACACCTGTAATGTCAGCACCTAGGAGGCTGAGGTAGGAGGACTGCCATAAATTTGTGGCCAGTCTGGCTACAGACTGAGTTCCAGGTTAGCCTCAACCAGTTAGTGTGAGACCCTGCTTCAAATAAACAAATAAATGAATGAAGAAATGAAAAGGTGGAGAGCAACCGAGACACCCAGTACTATCAACCTCTGGCTTCCTACACGTACACTCACACACACAAACATGCATACATACACATACATCCATATATACACAAACACAAATATACCACATACACAGTTTGAAGAAGGAAACAGATGGTGGAAGAGGAGTCAAACCTAAACCCTTCAGTACAGAGGTAGCAGTAGCAGCGGAGCCAGTGGCTCAAAGTGCTAAACTACCTTCACCTTTATGACTACAGAAACAAGGAAAGAGGCTACAGTGGTTCAAAGAAATTTCTGTATGTTTTCTTTACCTTTTGAATAAAGATACAAGTTCTGAGTAGAAATATTAATGAACTAGATGTGACCAGCCATGGCTACATAGTGAGTACAAAGCTACACTGAAACACAGCAAGACCCTATCTCACAAAAACCAAAAATCAGAAACAGGCTGGAGCATCTGTTCAGTGGTTAAGGCAATTGTCTACAAAGCCTAATAACCTTGTTTCAATTTCCCAGTACCCACATAAAGCCAGATGCACAAAGTGGCACATGCATCTGGAATTAGTTTGCTGTGGTTAGAGGCCCCAGCACACCCATTCTTTCTCTCCAAATAAAGAGTAACAATATCCAATTGGAAGAGAAGGAACAAAAAGACAAAGGGAGGGCTGGAGAGATGGCTCAGTGATTAAGGTACTTGCCCGTAAAGCCTAACAAACTCAGTTTATTTCCCAGTACCCTTGTAAAGACAGATGCACAAAGTGGCGCATGTGTCTGGAGTTTGACTGCAGTGGCAAGAAGGCCTGGCATAGCCACCACATACACACAACTCTCTGCTCACAAATAAATAAATAGGCAAAGAGAAACCAAAATGAACAAAGAGCCTCAGGAACAGGATGAGATCAAGAAGTGTTTAGTTGTACTGGAATTGTAGAAAATGTCACTCTCCCTCTCAAACATTAAGTTGTCTATTACACAACATAAAATTACCCAAATTATCCAACTATTTGGACCATTGTGTCTTCTTGTAGAGGTAGAGTTTCACTCTAGCCCAGGCTGACTTGGAATTCACTATGTAGTATCAGGGTAACCTTGATATTAAGGCAATCCTCCTATCTCTGTCTCCCAAGTCCTGGGATTAAAGGCCTTGTGCCACCAAGCCTGGCTAAAATTTATTTTTCCTATCTCAGCCATACAAGGATTGAAGGAAAAACAGACTATAAAGGAATAGTGTAAGAAATATGAGAACCAGTAAGAAGAAGCTAAGAGGTTTAAGAAATTTCAGTGGAATAGAAAAGATGAGAAGGTAAAAGAACGAATATATAATGACGGTGGAAACCATTAATTGGTTTAAAAAATATTAAAGTTGGGCTGAAGAGAAATTTTTTAGAAGTTTCCTATCTTGTCAGTTGAATAATGAGAAGTTTTAGAATAGAGATCTGAGAAATACAGATGAGATAGATTATAAAGACTGAGCAGTAGTTAAGTAGGGTCAGAGGAGAGGTCTTTTTGTATTTGTTTTAAAGGTTGGAAAAAGGTTGAAATCTGTATAGAGACTTCAAAAATGAAAGTAGAAGAGACTGAATACAGTGAGGCTATGGGAACATTAAGTCTAACACAGCAGAATAACCTATATGGTTGTTTAGCAAATACTTCATGCTCAGACTAGCTAGCCTTAAGATATAACAAGAGTCTATTATGTTACCATTTAAAACAAATAAAAAGCACATTCTGCATGTTAAAACAGGGAAGTGTCGGGCGTGGTGGCGCACGCCTTTAACCCCAGCACTCGCGAGGCAAAGGTAGGAGGATCACCTTGAGTTTGAGGTCACCCTGAGACTCCATAGTGAATTCCAGGTCAGCCTGGCTAGAGTGAGACCCTACCTCGAAAAAACAACAACAACAACAACAACAAAAAAAAAAAAAAAAAAAGGGAAAAACATTACTTATACTAAGAATATCTTATATAATTAATAGGCTTTTTTGTTTGTTTGTTTTTTTGAGGTAGAATCTCACTCTAGTCCAGGCTGACCGGGAACTTACTATGTAGTCTCAGAGTGGCTTCGAACTCAAGATGATCTACCTACCTCTGCCTCCCAAGTGCTGGGATTAAAGGCGTGTGCCACCATGCCCGGCTAGGCAATTTTATTTTTATAGAATTTAGAAACGTATTTATTAAAAAGAGGGCTGGACAGATGCACAAGGAGGCATATGCATCTGGAGTTCGTTTGCAGTAGCTAGAGGCTCTGGGGTGTCCATTCTCTCTCTCTCTCTCAAATACATACATACATACATAAATAAATAAATATTTTAAAAGAGGGCTGGTGAGATGGCTTAGTGGTTAAGGTACATGCCTACAAAGCCAAAGGTCCCAGGTTCGATTCCCTAGGACCCACGAAAGCCAGATGCACAAGGTGGCACATGCATCTGGAGTTCGTTTGCAGTGGCTGGATGCCCTGGTGTGCCCACTCTTTCTCTCTCTCCCTCTTTTCCTCTCAAACAAATAAGCAAATAAATAAATATTAAAAAGAAAAGTGGCCAAGGTGATTGGCTTAATGGTTAAAGATGATGCTAGCCTGCAAAGCCTGCCAGCCTAGATTCAATTCCCCAGTAACCATGTAAAGCCAGATCCAAGTAGTGTAAATGTCTAGAGTTCCATTTGCAGCAGGAAAAGGCCCTGGAGCACCTATATCCTGTCATAAATAAAAAAAATATATATATATTTTTTGGTTCTTCGAGGTAGGGTCTCACTCTGGCCCAGGCTGACCTGGAACTCACACTGTAGTCTTAAGAGTGGCCTCGAACTCACAGCAATCCTCCTACCTCTGCCTCCAGAGTGCTGGGATTAAAGGCGTGCACCACCATGCCCGGCTTAATAAAAATATTTTAAAAAAATAAGCAACAACAATAATAATAATAATAAAAGGAAGGAAACAAAACCCATACCACTGTGGTAGTTTGAATGAGAGGTCCCCCATAAACTCAGGTGCTCATGTGTTATGAAGGATTGGTCCACAAATGGTGGGAAATTAGGAGATAAAATATTGCAGGAGGAGGTATGTTGCTTGGGGTGGGCTTTGGGGTATTAAAGTCCAGCTTCCTCCATGCTAGAGCTCAACTCTCTTGCTGCTATTTTCTAGCTGCTATGGCAAGACATGCTATGTCTCTGTTCTACCATCCTTAAACTTCCCCTCAAGACTGTAAGCCAAAAGTAACGTGTTCCTCCTATTGGCTGCTTTTGGCCTGGCGTATTTTCCCAACAACATGAAGATAACCCCATCACCCACTATCCCTGGCATCATGACTATAATACTAAATAATATACAGTAATTCAGAAACACACATACATTACACAAGCTACAGATATTTCCCATGGAATAGTCAGATAGTATTTTTTACTTAGCAAGAAATTAACAACAGATACATAAATCACAATCACTTTTTAACAGCAATTTAAACATACAACATACCACATCTCTTACAGAAGTATTTGACTTCTTCAATAAATACAACTCTTTTTTCTTTTGTTCAATGTAGTATTTAATGTCTATTGAAAGAAAGGGCTTAAGATTAGCAATTCTGCCTTTAGAATCAAACAATTACATTTTCTTAGAGCTATAGAAAATTCAGGTGAAGGATTTACCATTACAGGTACCCTTCATCAAAATTTTCACTAGGTAAAGTTAAGAACTAAGGGAAAGAGTAAAAACAAATATTGGCAAAAGGCAATTATAAATGTTTACCATCAATATGAAGAATTTTTACTCCCCATGATAAGGCATTTGACAATACACTATTTGCAGGAATGAGATCCTATAAAAAAATACAGTTAAATTATTTATTTAAAACGTCATATTACTTAAAAGGTTATTTATAACAGGCCCCCAAAAATTACAATAGCAATGAGGACTTTTGGCATTTCCACTTTACATTTCCATGTTCTTAATAATTTATATACAGTATAAAGCAGTTTCCAGTTTCTAATAGTATCTTAAAAGGCCACAAGAGGGAGATATTTCACTATGAAAAGTAGATTTTGTTGCTAAAATGTTGATGCTGCAATTCACGTTTTTCACTTAAAAATAAACTAGTGGAGGATTTCAGTATTGGAGGGCTGGAGAAATGGCTCAATGGTTAAAGGCACTTGCTTATAAAGCCTGATCGCCCAGGTTCAATTCCCTAGTACCCATGTAAAGCCCAATGAGCAAAGTGGCAGTTTGTTTGCAGCAGTAGGAGGTCCTGTTGTACCCATATTCTCTCTCCCCAATAAATAATTTAAAATATTTTTTTAAAATTATACAATTTCAATCAAAGCTGGGTGTGATAGCACACTTGTAATCCTAGGCCCTGAAAGGTAGAGGCAGAGTTCAAGGGCAGCCTGGGCTACATGAGAGGCTAACTCTAAACAAACAAACAAAACCTGCATAAAACAAAAACAAAGTAAAATGCCCCATGTATTGTAATTCTTTTTTCCTCTTTTGAAACAGGGTCTCTGCCAGGCTGACCTTGAACACCTTACGTAGCTAAGAATGGGCTTCTGATCCTTCTGCTTCCACCTCTAAGTGCTAGGATTATAAGCTGTCTACCATCAGGTCTAAATTAGGTGCTGCTGCTGATCAAACCCAGAGCCTAATGACTACTAGGCAAAAAGACTACCAACTAGGCTTTATCTCCAGCCCACACCACACACTGTACTCACATGATCCTTGATAGCTTTTTCAGCTAATAATCTTCCTCGGCTTAAACATACCTGTAAAGAAAAATAGACATAGATTTGCAGTAATGCTTCATTGGAGAAAAGATTAGAAAGGTGAAATAAAATAAGCAGGTAAATTTTATTTATTATGCTGGAATTTTAAATCTGTAATTTGTAGACTAATGTTTTGGTTTTTCCTTCTTTCTTCTCTTCCTCCCTTTTTTTCATTTGGTGATACTGGGAAATGAACCTAGGGCCTTCCTTGCACATTCTATGAAAGCACTTTATCACTGAGCTATATTCCAAATCCTCTATATACTTTTCATCTTGAGACCATCGTACAGGTTGGCCATGAACTTACGTTACAATCAACCCTCTAGCCTCAGCTGGGATTATAGGGCAATACCAGCAGGCCTGGCTTAGTTTCTTATTAAATTAAAGATTCAAGAAAAACAGATTTAATATACTATTTATTTCACTTTTAAAATAAGACACCATGAAAAGTACTTGAAAGAAGTCAGCTGGAAACTAATCATTAGTATATTATTTCCTAGCTCAAATAAAGAGAATGCATATGCCTGCCTTAATCTAGTCTACCTCTTTTCTCAAGTAATTTCCTTTGCAACTCATTTTCCCTACCCGTTTTCCTCTCATTTTCTTTGCTTTTCACATGGCCATAATAAATATTGGCAATTTAATTATAACTCAATCCAAAAATTAAGATGAATTAAACACTTTATCTCTCAATCTCTTCTCCCACTAATTATTCAAATCAACTAATTTGCCCTTCTTTGTATCTTACAACTTATTGGTAATGGAGTATCAGGAGTATATTGTAATTCTTCAATAGGTCTCTGTAATATACTTATGGAAAGGGTCAGATAGTATACATTTTAGGCTGGGTGGTCTTTATCATACCTACTGAATCTTTCTCAAAGCACAAAAGCAACACTAATACCTATAAAAACATGGAGTTTCTACTTACACAAAATGTCCTTTTCATTTTTCCCCCCACCAATGACTTGAGTATGGAAAATAAGCTTAAGTCATAGGGTACAACACAGGCAGTGAGCTGGAATTGTGTAGTTTGCATACTTACCACTGCTCTGAGGTTTAAAAAAAAATTGTATGTTTCTTCTTGTTAAGAATCTATTTAATTTTGGTTTTTTAAGGTAGGGTCTTGCTCTAGCTCAGACTGACCTGGAATAGTCTTAGGCTGGCCTAGAACTCACAGTGATCTTCCTACCTCAGCCTCCCAAGTGCTTAGATTAAAGGTGTACAGAACTATGCATGGCTATTTAACTTTTTAGTTGTAAGTTATTCTATAAAATAAGTGGCACTCCTAAAAGGATGTATGTACTTTAAGAATCAGGGTTCAAGTAATTATACACTATACTATTAAGAGGAAAAAAAATCAAATTCTCTAAAAGATAGCAACCTTATTAATAACTAGAAATCCACACAGCTATGATTTTGTAACTGTTTTCCTTAAGTGAATTCTTCTGCCTGCCATTAAATGCCATGAGTCAGGTGTAGTGGTCCACATCTGTAGTTCCAGCACTCACTGGGATGATTCAAAGTTTGAGGTCAGCCTGGGCCAACACAGAGAGGTCCAGGCCAGTCTGAGTTGGACAACATAGTGAGACATTGACAAAAAAGGATAGGTAAGGTGGGGAGGAAAGGAGAGACAAACTAATAAAAAGAAAACTATGAGACCTTTACACTATAGCTTTCCTAAAAGCTGCAAAGCATATTTAACGCACTTACTGTTTCTGGAGACTTAAATGAACTTCCATCATGGCTGGGGTGAGGTGAGGTAGCTTCTGCATTATATGCAGATTCTGGACTTGGAACAGGAGAAATTCGACACAGTGTTTGTGCAAATTTAGCTTCCTTTTTATTTGAAATAAGATAGCTGATATCTTTGCTGAGAAATTCTTCCACCCGCTATGGGAAAACAAAGTATTTTATATGAAAAGTTCCATAAGCTATTTCAAACACAATGACAATATAAAATTTCAATTTGATGCAACTTAGTATTTTTCTGAATCTGATGTTCTAAAGAAGTATAATAGGAGTTCCAGTAACAAAATTATAACGGCATGTGCTAGATATTATTCTTTTTTTTTAAATTTTTTATTTTTTGAGGTAAGGTCTCACTCTGGCCCAGGCTGACCTGGAATTCACTATGTAATCTCAGGGTGGCCTCGAACTCACAGCGATCCTCCTACCTCTGCCTCCCGAGTGCTGGGATTAAAGGTGTGCACCACCATGCCCGGCTTTAGATATTATTCTTAAAAATACTTTATCCTTAATTAATGTAATCCATAGACTCCTATGGTACTTATCCACATTTTTCAGAGAAAACTGAAGTGACTTGCTTGAGGCAACACTTTAAATAAAAAATTTGAACACAGGTGTTTTGATTGAAGCCCAAGATCAAAGCAACAGTTCTAGTGGAATGTTATACAATGAAATGTTCTTTCCCCACACTATCCAATGGAAGGATTTGCTACATATGGCTACTGAGCATGTGAAATGTAGCTGGCCATTTGACCAAGCCACAGAATTTTAATTTTTATTTAATTTTAATGAATTTAAATAGTCAAATGTGTTGACTAGGTACTATATTGTACAGGACAGCTCTAAATCATTAAGTTTCTCTTTAAAAATTACTTATTAATTTGCAAGGTGAGACACACAGAGAAAATGGGCATTTCAGTCATTGCAAACAAACTCCAGATGCATGTGCCACTTTGTGCATCTGGTATTATGTAGGTACTGGGGAGTCACACTGGTTCCTTAGGAATTGCAGGTGAGCACTTAAGCACTAAGCCACAAATCATTAAGTTTTTACATTTTTTTTTTTCTAGGTAGGGTCTCACGCTAGCCCAGGCTGACCTGGAATTCACTATGTCGTCTCAAGGTGGCTTTGAACTCACAGCAATCCTACCTCTGCCTCCTGATTGCTGGGATTAAAGAAATGCACTACCAAGTCTTTTTTTTCTTTTTTTGGTATTGTTATTTTTTGGTTTTTCAAGGTAGGGTCTCACTCTAGTCCAGGCAGAACTGGAATTTACTATGTAACCTCAGGGTGGCCTGGAACTCATGGTGATCCTCCTACCTCTGCCTCCTGGTTGCCTAGATTAAAGGCATGTACCACCATGCCCTATATACCAAAATCTATGCTATTAACCACCACCCACCCTCCAGAGGCAAGAAAATTAAACTAAAGAGAATTAAATACTAAGCAATAATCCTAGTACTACTATTAAAATAGTTTACAAATGTTTTATCAGGCCCTATCAATGTCAAAGGCTCTATTTTTTTTTTTTCCTCTTTCTTTCTTTTTTGAGGTAGGGTTTCACTCTAGCTCAAGAAGATCTGAAAATCACTCTGTAGTCTCAGGGTGGCCTCGAACTCATGGCAATCCTCCTACCTCTGCCTCCTGAGTGCTGGGATTAAAGGTGTGTACCACCACGCCTGGCAAAGACTCTAATTTTTAAGAGAAGCCCCATCTTCTACACATTTACCAAGGTAAAATATAAACAAAAGTACTTTAACCATTCTAAGTGTAAAATTCAATGACAATAAGCATATGTGCTTGCAGCCAGACTCTTTGAAAAGTTAAATGAAGCTGTAAGGGCAGTATGAAGGCAATCTAGTGGAGCATGGGCTTAGAAGAGATCTGAGCTAAGGTGATCAGTCACTGTATGAATTACTTCTCTCATTCATGTAACAAAAGCAATGTAAGGACGGAAAAGTTTATTCTGGCTCTGGGTTTGCCAGGTACAATCCACCATGGTAGGACAGTATGACACAGAAGCAGGAGGCTTTGTGTCTGCAGTAAGGTACTACAGATGAATGCTAATATTCCCCTTTTTCTTTTTTATTCATTCTAGAACCCCTGCCCATGGGAGGGTAACACCATGGAGTCCACCTCAGTCAACCCTTTGGGAAACCCTCAGTCATGTACAGAGGTTTGTCTTCTAGGTGAGTGAAAATCCAATCAAGGTGATAATCAGGATTAACCACCAGTCACCATGTAATGCCCTATGTCATCTGAATAGTGTCCCCACCAGTAATGATGTCACAAGATGCAGAGGTCAGATCAGAAACTTCCTAGTTTGAGCTAGAAAACCTCAATCCCTTATAAATGGTATTCAGTTAAAGCAAAAGAAAATGTGCTAAGACACTCATAAATAAAATCTTTTATTCGTCTTTGTGTGACTAGCATCTTTTACACAAAGGTTCCTAAGTTTCATCCATGTAGTACATATCAGAATACCACTTTTTTTTTTTTTTGGAGGTAGGGTCTCACTCTAGCTCAGGTTGACCTGGAATTCACTCTGTAGTCTCAGGGTGGCCTTGAACTGATGGCGATCCTCCTACCTCTGCCTACCAATTGCTGGGATTAAGGGCATGCGCCACCACTCGCAGCATCCACATCTTTTTATAGCTAAATATTCCATTTTACACAGGTGTGCGTACACACACACACACACACACACACACACACACAGTTTTATTCATTTAATTCCTGGGGATTTGAGCTGTTTCCAGTTTTGTATATTGTGAATAATGCTGTTATAAATATAGACATACAAGTATCTCCTTAACACCCTGTTTTCAATTCTTTTGGGTATATACTCTTAAGTAACTTTTACCCTCAACTGACCTACACTGGTTTTGTACAATGACTGATTTATTTTACATTCCCACTAACAGTGCGCAAGGGTTCCATTTTTCCACATTCTTGCTAATACTTATGTTCTGGTTGTTTGATAGTAGCTAATGGGCATAACTCAGTATGAACTGATTTGCATTTCCCTAATGATCAGAATGTTTTGTGCTTATTGATCATTGTTTTTCCATTGCTTCTTTGCATATTCTGGTTATAAATCATATAACAGATACCATTCTGTGGACTGTCTTTTCATTCTCTTGCTACTGTCTCTCTTTAAAAAATTTATTTAGCTACTTACTTATTTGAGGGGGGCACAGACATAGTGAGTATGGACACACCAGGGCCTCCTGCCATTGCAAATGAACTCTAGAAGCACTAGCGCATCTGGATTACATGGTTACTGGGGAACTGATATTGGGTTCTTAGGCTTTGCAGGCAAGCACCTTAACTGCTGAGCTATCTCTCCAGCCCTTGTTATTGTCTCTTGAAGTAGATTAATTTTCTTTTGGCTTTTTGAAGGTATGGTCTCCCTGTAGCCCAGGCTAACCTGGAATCCACTCTGCAGTCTCAGGGTGGTTTTGAACTCATGGCAATTCTCCTAACTCTGCCTCCCCAGTACTGGAATTAAAAGTTTGCAACACCATGCCTGGCTGCAGATGAATTTTAACTGTCCAATTTACACATTTTTTAAATTTGTTGCCTATAATTTTGTTATCCTATCCGAAGAATCATCGCCAAATCTAATGGCATAAAGACTTCCCCAGTGTTTTCTTCTGAGAATTTAAACTCTTACATTTAGATCTTGAGTTTAATAAAATCAACAGCAAAAGTGGACAAAACTTTCCAGATAACAAATTAACAAATAATTCCAGGAAAGTTGTTAAATCTTAATAATCTCACTTGCTAATATTAACCTTAAGCCTGAGAAGTTTTAGATTTTTGCCTGACCTTTCTAATCATAAAATTACTGTAGTGCACTATAAGGAAAGAAAGGTTGTAATTCTTATTCTAAAGGTGTGTTCCCTTAATGACATTAATTTTGAGATTTAGTACTTCTAAAAATATGTATGTACATGTGGATATCATTACATAAGACTAAAAATCAATCCCTGCTATTTTGGAGGACAGCCCAATATTATAAAAAGATATTAAAACAGGGCTGGAGAAATGGCTTAGCGGTTAAGCACTTGCCTGTGAAGCTGAAGGACCCCAGTTCGAGGCTCGCAGGACCCACATTAGCCAGATGCCGTTTGCAGGTTTGTGTTTGGTGTGGTATTCGTTTGCTTGTCCTCGTCTTTAAAGATATGGGTCAAAATCATCCTGCTGAAAAACTCCTTTAAAACTGGTTAAAAAGCACTTTAAAGATCAAAAAAGACAAAAAAAAAAAAAAAAAAGATCAACAGTAAAATAAGCTAGGCCTATTATCCTAGCTACTTGGGAGCATCTCCAATTCAGTGTTCCAATGTGATAGCCTGACTCCACATTTTAAACCATGTGACTTTTAAATTGCTCGATAAAAATAAGTACATAATTTAAATTTGAACTGTGCCTGATATTTACTCTTTTGTTTGGGCTTTAAACAAAAAAGACATGGTTTAAACCTTTTTTTTTTTTTAATTTTTATTTGACAAAAAGAGGGACAGAGAGAATGGGCCCGCGAGGGCTCCAACCATTGCAAATGAACTCCAGATGTGTGTGCCCCTTATGCATCTGGCTTACGTGGGTCCTTGGGAATTGAACCTGAGTCCTTTGGCTTTGTAGACAAATGCCTTATCTGCTAGGCCATCCCTCCAGCCTACCTTTTGGTTTCTTTATTAATCCAAATAGTGCAACAGGTCTCTCCTAAAGCTTTTGTTGGTATTTGATTTATTTCAAGGTTTTTTGGTTTTTGTCTTTAAAAGTCCGCTCTGACAGCCAAGGCTCCCTTTGATGCCACAGAGCTCCCCGAATGCAGGGGCAGTGGCCATCCAGTGAGTCTAAACCCAAGAATGATGGAAAGAACGCAAATGGATCCAAGCGTTATAATTGTAAGTGTGAACCTTCCTACCCCCAAAATGAAAACTTTAGCAGCCAATCCCATAGCTCCAATTCACAGAAAAGCAAACCTTTTAACAAGATGCCTCCTCAAAGAGGTGGTGGCAGCAGTAAACTCAAGAGATGAGATAGCAGAGACTCAACAGGCAGAGGTTAGCTCTGCCCAGTTTTCTGGCCCTAAGATCAACCTGAACCACTTGTTGAATTTCACCTTTGAACTCTGTGGCCAGACAGGTCACTATGAAGGCAGTGGACATGGCAGCTAGGTGAAAAGGAAGAAGTGGGGACATATAAGACTTTTAACAAGGAACTTTTTTTTACAGGCCAACTGCCAGTTTGTGGTGTCTGAAGACCAAGACTACACAGCTTATTTTGTTGATCCCAATACCTTAGGTAACTGGAACTTTGTGGAACAAGTGTTCATCTGTAGCCATGAAGTGCCGTCTTGCCCAATATGCCTCTACCCACCTACTGCAGTCAAGATAACCCCTTGTGGACACATCTGCCGGGCATACATCTTGCACTACCTTTCATTAAGTGAGAAGACTTGGAGTAAATGTCCCATCTGTTACAGTTCTGTGCATGAAAAGGATCTCAAGAGTGTTGTTGCCACAGAGTCACGCCAATATGTTGTGGGTGATACCATTACAATGCAGCTGATGAAGAGAGAAAAAGAGTGTTGGTGGCCTTACCAAAATCTAAATGGATGAATTTAGATCATCCTATTGAATCTAGTAGATGAACAGCACAGCCAGTACTCCAAGTTGCTGCTGGCCTCTAAGGAGCAGGTGCTGCACCAGGTAGTTCTTCTGGAAGAGAAAGTAGCCTTGGAGCAGCAACTCGCAGAAGAATGCTCCTATCCAGGAAGTCAAGACTCGGGAAGAGGCTCTGTCAGGATTAGCTGAAAGCAGCAGGGAGGTCACTGGTATTGTGGCTGCTCTGACAACACCTGGTACTGATGGCTCCTGTGGCGAAGGAGTCTGTTTTCCAATCCAGGAAGGGTGTGCTGGAATATCTGTCTGCTTTTGAGAAAGAAACCTCAGAAGTTCGTTCTCTGTACTATCCTCATCCTCTTGCTCTCCCTTCTCTCGAGGAGGAAGCAGTGTCTGAACCAGAACCTGAGGGTTTGCCAGAGGCCTGTGATGACTGAGTTAGCAGATGACAATCTCAGGGAGGGGACCATATGTATTGAGTCCAGCCAGCAGGAACCCATCACAAAGCCAGGCTTCACACATTTCAGCAGCCACCCTTGTTACTACTTGTATCAAGCAGAGGATGGGCAGCACATGTTCCTGCATCCTGTCAATGTGCACTGCCTAGTACAGAAAGTGTTTTTCCATGTTTGACACAGAATGCTTGTTAAAAATGCTTTTGAGTAGAACTTAGATCAGAATGTTAAAGTATGTGGACAAAGATATGTGAATGTAAAAAGGATAGAAGAGATCTAAAAACACCAATTTTACCTAAAATTAATTTCATTTTAGAAGGAACAGAAAGCTAATTTTCAGGCTATACCTAAACACCATGCCTTAAGTTAAAGATTTTTCAACTGTTTACAGACTTTAAGGATGCTCTGACATAGACTTAATGTAAATTCAGCTTACATTAGACACAGGTGATGTCCTATGCTAGGTAGGTCACAAAGTCATAAGCACAGCTGTAATTCATATTCTTTGGAAGTCTAACCAGGTTATGTATTACAAATGGGTAAAATAAATTTCCTAGGAAAAAACAAACAACTTCAGAGTACAACAAGGAATGTTAGGATGTTTAGCTCTCTGCTCTGTCATTTCCTTTTGCTCTTGCTTACTGTTATATGCTATTTAAAAGTCATGGCAAGCTGGACTCTGGAAAAAGGGATGGTGCCCCCTTTATGTCAGAGCCCAATGCAAGTTTAAGCCATGTGTCCACCTGACCCTGTGCAGAGACAAAATGACCAATTGTCTCTGACAAGAAAAAGGGAATGACAAATGACATATAACTTTGTTTCTCTTTATAGTTCTTTTCTTTTAAAAACCTAAAGTCCCATTGATTAGATGAAACTTCTCAGTACACACACACACACACACACAAAATTAAACAGGTAAACTGAGTCAAGGTTCTTGATCAAGTTACAAACTTTTTACATAAGACAAACATCAGACTTACCTTAAATGTGTATCAGGATATAAACAGATGATTTAAAAAGGGGGGGGGGGCATCATGTAGATGATGACGTAACAGTTAAGATGCTTATACGGGAAGCCTGAAGACCTAGGTTCGATTCCCCGGCATCCCATTCTTACTGCTAAACCTAAATCTGATTTAAAGCAGGTTCTCTGATATCCCTTCTTGAGACAGTCTTCTATACCCATCAGCCCACATGGGAGGACTGTCAGCAACTCTTGCAGACCCTCTTCACCAGAGAGGAACATGACAGAATCAGAAGGGAAGCCAAGAAACTAGTGTTGGGAGCTGACAGCCACCTCATAGAGAACCCTAATGTTATTGATGAGGTCTTTCTTCCACACAACCAGACTGAGAATCCCACCACCACCAAAGGTAGGGGGTCCCTTAACCTCTTTCACCAGACTGTGATGGGTGGTCTCCAGGCAGCTGCTCGCTCAGCACCCTACCAACTTGTCTAGGATGAATGAAGTGACCCAAAGGGCCACAGAATCCCCTGCTTCTTTCCTAGAAAGGCTGCAGGACATACCCCCCACCCCCATAGATCCTGAGGGCTGAGAATAGGCGAGCTATTAACATTGCTTTTGTAACTCAGTCTGCACCAGGTATCAGAAAGGAGATTCAGAAAATAGAAGGCTTTGAGGGTAAACTTCTTTCAGTGTCAATAGAAATTGCTGTGAGGGTATTATATAATAATAAAGACACTCCAGAAGATAGACAGGCTAAGAAAATGGCTAAGGTTATGGTGGCTACCTTCCAAAAGGCACAAGGCCCCATGAGACAGCCTTATACTTTGCTCAGTATGATTCCACCTGAAAGGCAAATACATACTGTGCTGGACCTAAAAGATGCTTTCTTTAGTATCCCATTGGCAAAGGGAAGTCAAACCATTTTTTGCTTTTGAATGGACAGACCCAGAACAAGGCACACACCCTCTTTTATGAGGCTCATCATGGAAACTTGCAGGTTTTTGCAAGGAAACACCTGAGGCAACTCTCTCCTACAACAATGAAGGAGGAATGCCTCTCTGCCTCAGAGCTTCTCCTGGACAGCTTACAACAACTGGGCTATGGTGTATCAGCCAGCAAGGCTCAACTGTGTGTGCATAAGACAACCTACTTGGGACATGAACTCCAAGAAGGTAAGAGTATGCTGTCGGCCTCTAGGATTCAGGCCATCACTCAAATCCCCACTAAGAGACAAATCTGAGAATTCCTCAGAGCTGTAGGGTATTTCAGAATTTGGATCCCAAGGTTTGCTAAATTAGCTAAGCTTCTATATGAGGCCAGGAGAGGACCAAAACAAAACAAAAAACCCAATTTTAATTGGGCTGAAAATGAGAAATAAGCATTCCAAGAACTAAAGTCAGCTCTGGCATCAGCCCCTGTCCTGGTACTTCCAGAGTTAACCAAACCCTTCCATTTGTACATGGATGAAAGGAAGGGGACAGCCAAAGATTTCCTAACTCAGACTGGGGCCATGGCATTGCCCAGTGGTTACTTGTCTAAGAAGCTAAACCCAGTAGCCGCTGGTTGGCCCCCTTGTCTCCAGGCTATTGCAACTGCCACTACTCTTGACAGGATGCTGACAAATTAACCTTGGGCCAGACTTTTATCAATTATGGCTCCACATTCAATAGAGACTCTTTTAAAGAGCCCTCCAGACCAATGACTCCCCAACTCTCACATAACCCACTATAACGCTTTGCTCTTAGATCAACCAAGGATTCAGTTTTTCCAAACTGAGGCTTTGAACCCAGCCTCCCTACTGCCAGAAACTGATGAGGCATCAGCTCCTCTGCATGACTGCCTAGAGATCACCTCTGCCTTCCTTCCATGGACTCCACCTGGACCTGACAGATGTGGCTTGGCTGGACCCTGATCTGGTAATGTATTGTGATGGCAGCAGCTTTGTCGTGAACAGAATCAGGTATGCAGGGGTGGTAGTGGCGACTCTGAAAGAAACCCTGTGGGCTGAGGCCCTACCTCGAGGTACATAAGGCTCAGAATGCTGAATTGATAGCACTGACCAAGGCTCTGATATTGGGAAAAGACAAGACAGTGAATGTTTACACAGAGAGTGGTTATACCTTTCCCATGGCATGTGTACATGGGGCCATCTACCAGGAGTGAGGGCTATTAACAGCAGAAAAGTATTAAAAATAATAAAAAAAATGAAATTCTGGACTTACTGGCTGCCATTTGGGAGCCTGCTAAGAGACTATGATCCATTGTTTGGATCATCAGAAATGGGAGGCCACAGAAGCAAGAGGGAACAGACTGACAGACCTAGCAGCAAAAGTGCTGCCCCTCAGCATCCGTCACATTGTCTGGTCACCCTTCCAGAACCTACTCTTCCCAAGTGACCAACCTACATGGAACAGGACCTATAGCTGATCTCTCATCTGACAAAGGAACAGACCCCACAAAGATGTTATCAGTTGGAGAATGGATGACTGTTGCTGCCCCAAGCCCTACAGCAGAGACTAAGCAACTACATGAAGGAACTCACTTAGGAAGCAACAAGCTAGCCAAGCTATTAAGGAAAGGGTTTTTCTTCCCAGGTATGGACTCAATCATCAAGGACATCATCACCCATTGTCAGGCCTGCCAACAGACAAATGCCTCCTCTGGTAAGGTACCACCAGTGGAGGTGAGAGAGCTGGGGTGGGGGGGTGGGGCAAGACAGGTACATAATGGTAAGTTGATTTCACAGAGGTAAAGCCAGATCAGTATGGATATAAATATTCATTTGTTTATGTTGATACCTTTTCAGGATAGGTGGAAGCTTTTCCGACCATGTCTGAGACAGCCCAAATAGTGACTAAGAAATTGTTAGAGGAGATAATTCCCCCACTATGGGTTGTGCCTCAGGATAAGATCAGATAATAGGCCTGCATTTATGTCAAAAATCATTAGGGAATGGCTGCCTACAAGCTGGTGCTGATCTGACATGGTGAAAGCGCCTGGAACTTGGAGAACCATTTCAGTGGCTGGTACGATGCGAACCTGAGCCCCGCGGGCTATGAGGAGGCTAAGTGCAGTGGGCAGGCACTGTGAGATGCTGTCTATGAATTTGATACCCGCTTTACCTCAGTGCAGAAAAGAGCAATCCGAACCCTTTGGATAGTGCTGGATGCCATTGACCAGATGCGGCTGCCAATAGGGAGGACTTGGTACCTCAATGAGCAGCATTATGGGTGTTTGACTGGTCTCAACAAAGCAGAAACTGCTGCCAAGCATGGTGAGGCCCAGGTTAAGATCTGGAGGCACTCTTATGATGTCCCACCACCGCCGACAGAGCCTGACCATCCCTTCTACAGCAATATTATCAGTAAGGATCGCAGATATGCAGACCTTATTGAGGACCAGCTACCCTCCTGTGAGTCTAAAGGACACAATTGCCAGAACACTGCCTTTCTGGAATGAAGAAATTATCCCCCAGATCAAGGAAGGGAACAGAGTCCTGATCACAGCCCACAGCAACAGCCTTTGGGGCATTGCCAAGAATCTGAAGGGTCTCTCTGAAGAGGCCATACGGGAGCTGAACCTGCCAACTGGGTTTCCCATTGTCTATGAATTGGACAAGAAGCTGAAGCCGATCAAGCCCAAGAAGTGAAGGCCAGCTGGTTTACTACTACCCCAAGGAACACCTGCCCTGTCCCGTGCCCCTCTCCCTGGCACCTGTCACACTAACTATGTTTTTAGGATCTTAAGTTGTAGCTGCAGATGGGGACCAGTGGCTTCCATTTTCATTTTAGTATTTTGTCTCCTGTACCCACTCCCTTCATAGAATCTAGTCAGAATAGCACTTCTGAGATGTAGATCCTCGGTCCAAGCCCAGGCAATGTTTCTCTTACCTAGGAGAGTTGAGGTAGTGGTTCTAGTTCTTCTAGTGCTTTGTTTACTAAGGACCTGCCTGGGAAGTTGGTGAGGGAGGAACCATGCTGAGGCACGACCAATGAAAAACCACAATCCATTTTTGTTCCTAGAGCCTGTTCTGCATTCTTCTATAGTAAGGTCTGGGGGCTCTAGTCATTCCAGTGGAATATAAATGTAGCCTGCATGGTGATTTTAAGAAAACAACTATTTCCTTCCCGACCCCAGAACATTGGGATCAATCTTGAACTAAGTTCATGCATTACTTTTGTTTAAGAAAATATATACATCTATAAATATTATACATCTATAAATAATGCCACACAAAAACCCTTCTGGGGTTTCTAGTGGTGGCTGAAATAGTCCCATGTGGTAATGAAAATAAGCCATTCCTCATACCAAAATTAAGCTCTGTGGCCTTGAAGAGGCAAGGCAGGACTGCCTCCTACCATGTCTTAGAATCCCTCCTATGCTCTATTTTGTGGCAGTGAAATGAAATGCCCCTTGATCATGTCTAGGTGTGTGTATTTTACTATGTCTCATTTCTAAATCATGTTCCAGTTACTTGGTCCTGCCACATGGGCTCAGTTCTCATTTTGGGCATAACTACTAAATCTTTTCCAGATCAGTGTAAGAAAAGAGTGATGTGCAATAAAAAAAAAAATCACTAGGGAACTGAACAAGACATTGGGGATTAATTGGAAATTACATTGCTATCATCCCCAAGGTTCAGGACAGATAGAAAGGATGAATCGAAACTTGAAGGAGCCTTTAACTAAATTAACCCTAGAGACCAGTGAAGGGTGGGTGGGACCCCTTTCCTAAGCCCTGTTAAGGGCCAGGTGTAACCCATATGTAAAAGGAGTTACTCCATTTAAAATTATATATGAAACCTCAGCCATCCTGCCCCAGATGGGTCTTGAACTGACCTTAGTAATAAAAGACTTCTTTCTATCCAAGTCTTACAAAGAGTCCAGGAGTCCATTGTTCAGGCAGGCAAGGCTGTTTTTCAGACACACCCTGTTTGTCCCCATCACTTTCAGCCCAGCAACAAAGTTCAGATCAAGAGACACCATATTGCGACATTGGAAGGGACCCCACCAAGTCATCCTAATCACTCCAACAGCCATGAAAATGGAGGGGACAAAATTAAAAAAAAAAAATAGACTTACTTTTTATAAAACAAGGGGGCCTATGTATGACTTTAGGTAAAACTTACTGCTTTTATGCCAATCAGTCAGGAATAATCCAAAATACATAGACTTTATTTAGAAAAAAAATCTCAGAGGGAAAAAAAAATACTTCAGAGACAAGCTACTAATAAATTGGTTTTAGTCTAAGTATAATTGTCCTCCATGGTTAACTACTCTTTCCTTATAGAAGCTCATAAAAGAATGGAATGAAACACTTGTTTAAGCAGATGGGGATGGATGGTACATGAGGAGGCTCTGCTGATCTAAATAGCATTAGCCTAGGCCTGCATTGTTGAGCAAAATCCTTAAGGACAGGTAAGTGGGTCATTGGCAGACTCCTGGTGGAAGGCCTACCTCACCCACCCCCTCCAGGTGCTTCTTGTAACTGATTTGTGGTTTAACTCCCACCCTTTTTTTTTGGTTTGTTTTGTGTGTTTTTTTTCCCCCCCTATAAACATCATGTGGTTACCCCCCCCCCCTATAAACATCATGTGGTTATTTTCAATACAAGCTGACAGTTCAGGGCTGCATCCCAAGATTCCTGAACTCTGGGATACAGACCTGATGCACCAGATTTCTTCTTTTTCTTTTGTTACCCAATAAAACTTTGTCTCACACTCCATGAGTCAACCCGTCCCCCATAACATTACAATCCCAGTTCCAAATGACATTTTATTAATGGTAAACAGCTGATACAAATTTAAAGGTTGGTGATGAAAGATGGCTATGAATTTTTCAAAATGAAAAACTTAAAATACATATTATAAAGTACTAGTACACATTTTTTTTGGGGGGGGGACATACAGTTTTTACTTACCCCTCCCAGATCCTTTATATCTTTTTGTAGTTTTTCAGATATGGTGATAGAAGGTAAGTCAAGGTAAAATATTTTTCCCCAAAGTGGCTTATATTTGGATTTTTCTGGTCTGTTATCAGTTTTCAAAGATTTCAAAGATGATTTATTCCTTTCATTTTTTACTTGAATTCCACCTATTAAAGATTCAGGGTAAGATCTTATTTTATGCAGATGAAAATGTAAATTATTTCATTATTTAGTAATTATATCACAAAGAAAAACAATCACTGTAACCACACCAACTTATTTTCTTGGACTCTAAGTCCATTTCTTTGTATTATCACCAAGGATAAAGGTAAAATGCCACATAGGCTATGCTTTCTATACTGAACAGTTGAATCAGTTGGAAATATTCATGTTACCTATTCCCAGTTACTGTATTACGGTATGAAAACATATAAAGCCTTTCTAAAAATCTTTCTTAGCATGTAAAGTCTAGATGGGTAGTTACTCAAGTGCACATCAAATATCACCATCCCTATTAAACACACAATGGTGTTTCAAATGTTAAAAAAATCTGGCTAGACAAAAAGCGTGTTATCCAGAATTACCTAGTTCTAAAGGGCAACTTAGTGAATCTGAGTTTCGTACAGTTTGATTGCTATTAGAACAAAAATGATTCTCTTGTAGGCGGTTGTTACACACAGGCCTAACTACATAAATAGACTTCGTATGATGACTTTTGTTTTTACTTTTCATCCACATAAAGTGATAAAATTGGAAATCTGCTTTTGTTTCCGATGTCTTTTTAAAGTTGAAAACAGCAATGTGTGTGTCTCAAACGCACATCCTTTCCTGTAGTTATACCAGTGAAGGCACACGGATGTGAAGACCAAAAACCCACCCACCATCACCGACCTCATGACGCCAATGGCTCCGGGAGCGCGGCCCGCGTCCCCAGTTCTGCGAGGCCCCGCGCGGCCGCGCTCACGCCGGAAGGCGGCCGAGGAGACCCGGCGGAGACCGGCGCGGGGAAAAGGATTAAAGGGCCGGGAGGCGGGGGATGGGGGGCATACGTACCCTGGAAACGTCCTTTGCTGGGGATCCTCATGGCTTCCGAGCTCATGGCAACCGCCAGGCACCTACATCCTGGGTCCCGACCCGGTGCCGTCGCCGAAGACGGCGAAAACCAGGATTCACCGGTCCAATGGACCCTTTCCCGGGCCAAGAGCCTCCGGGTAAGAGAGGAACGGCGTCAGCAGACCGGGTTTCCGGGAGGGCTACCGCTCCGGCTCCAGGGTGCGGAGGAGGAAAGTGAAAAGCACAAACGCGAGTGCAGTGGCGGTTGAAGATTTGAAAACGCGTCACGCGACCCCGGCGCCTAGACGCACGCCCCGCCCCCGCGCTCCGCCCCGCCCCCGGCTCGTGACTCCGCCCCCGCCCCACCGCCTCGGACCCCAGCTCTCTTCACCAGCGTCACGTTCCGGCCCCGCTGACGAGTCCGCTTGCCTCGGTGTTGGCCAGGTAGTGGTCTTAGTGAGTCTCAGAGGCCGGCCGCACGACCACCGGGGACTTTCTCACCTCGGTTTGCTGGGACCACCTGCCTTCTAGTGGCCTGCGCACCAGGTATGAGCATTCGCCGCTCCTGCGGCTGCCGTGCGGGCGCTCCAGCCCGGACCCGGGCGGTCACCGGCACTGCCCGACTCCGCGCGCCAACCCCGCACTCAGGCCGCACCAGGAGGCCCGGCGGGGCGCGGGTCGGCCCTGCGGCCATCCCAAGACACTTGCAGGACTTTAGTTCGGGGCGGACCTGCCCTTTTTTGTGTATAAGTTTATTGCAATAATAAGAGTAGGAAATGAAGTCTCAAGAGTGTTTTTCATCTGTAAAACGGGACTAATAATGGGATTGTGATAAGGAGAAAAATGCCTGTGAAATGATTAAATTTGCTTTATAAATGGTAAAATGCCTCACCAAAATCGTTTAACTATGTTTCTGCTTCTAAACTGCTTTATAAATATTATATTCTTTACTGTTTCACATTTCTTTTTTTTTTTTTTTTTGGTTTTTCAAGGTAGGATCTCACTCTAGCCCAGGCTGACCTGGAATTCACTATGGAGTCTCAGGGTGGCCTCGAACTCACGGCGATCCTCCTACCTCTGCCTCCCGAGTGCTGGGATTAAAGGCGTGCGCCACCACGCCCGGCTCTGTTTCACATTTCTTAATTCCTGGATACAATAGGCATTTATTATACTAATTGGTTTTTGAAGTAGTAGCTTAGGGAAAGTCACTGTCAATATTACCGTTTTGCATATAAGTGTATTTAAGCACCGGAGTGCATTGTGGCCCCATTAGCCAAAATAGAGGACGCCAAGATAGGTGGGTCATGGTTGTTAAATGAAGATGTTTTGGGGCAAACAGCCTGGAGCAACGAAAATGAAACTAGTTGTTTATTAAACTATGTTTGTTAGGTGGTTGGAAAGCTGAATGTGTGAGAAGGAGATGGGGAGGAGGATAGATACTAATAGACATTGTACTGAGCTGTTTGTGGTGGCTCACTGTTTTTAATCCCAGCACTAGGTGGGAGGATCACCTTGAGTTCAAGGCCAGCCGAGGCTACAGCGTAAGTTCCAAGTCATCCTGAGTTAAAGTGAGACCCTGCTTCAAAAAACAAAACAAACAAACAAACAACAAGATCAACAACAAAAACAGAGAGAGTCTATACTGATGATAGACTGCAGTCATAAGTTATACCAAAAGGGTTATTAGATCTTGAGAGGTAGGTGATGTAGTTTGAACTAACACTCAATATTATGAGTTCTATTTGGGAAGCATAACCTATTTTTGTTTGTTTATCTATTTATTACAGAGAGAGAAAGATTGAGAATGGGTGTGCCACGGCCTCCAGGCACTGTAAATTAACTCTGCATGCATGCACCACCATCCATGTGCATCTGGCTTACATGGGTTCTGGGGAGTCGAACCTGGGTCCTTAGACTTTGCAGGCAAGCACCTTAACTGCTAAGCCATCTCTCCAGCCCTGAACCTATTTTTAAAAATAACTACAGCAAAAGCACAAGATTTCTATGCTTAGAAAATGGTTTTAACAACAACAAAAACAAACAAACAAATAGAATTCAGCCAAAACCATGGGGCCTTTGGAATTGTCTAGGATAGCATGTGCAATAAAAGATGTAGTAATGAAAAGAGGATGATAAAATGAGAGTTAAAAATGAAGAAAAAGCCAGAGCTGTGAAAAGAACTGGGTCAGAAGTCATAGAATTTGCCTTCAACATTGGGGTGCATGGGTCAGACTTCACTAAACTATATTTGGGTAATTTTGAGTCTCAATTTTAATCTGTGAAAATGAGTAATATTTCTCAGCAATTATTAGTATTAAATGGAACTTTTTATTTTATTTTAAAAAATGTAGTACTCTTAATATCCTCTCTTCCCCACCCCTCTTTGAGTGGGGTTAATGGTATTCACTGTGGGGTCATGAAGGCTTCAGTGCCTCAGGCTAATCCCACCCTCCCTGAGGCTCTTACAGTCTTTCTGCCTCTTCTTCCACAGTGTTCCCTAAGCCTTGGCAGGCATGCTATAAATCTCATTTAGTGTTTCTTTCTCTGTAGCCTGTTGTTTTGATGAGATTTGAGTGACTTCAGTGTCTGTTGCCATCTCCCTGGAACTGGTGTTCAGGCTAGCAGTGGGAGTACTACTTGCTACAGTACTTCTCCTGCAGTGACTCCTGAGCCTTTGCAGATGTAGTAGAGGTGACCACTCATTTCGCCATATTTTTCTTTTCTTGTTCTATTGATGTATCCTGGATCTTCCCAGCAGTCTCTGCAATCTGTAAAGAGAAAACATTCCTCCCCTAAAAGTAAGAGTATCTTTGAGGAAAGGGGATAAGCATAGTTATTTGAGAGACTTACTAATGTGTGTGGTCACACTTCTTAGCTAAAGAGCAGTGGAGGTTCTCTCTGGCATTTTGGTTTCCTATCCATGGGAATCTGACTTGTTTCCAGGTACCAGGTGTGAGTTCTCCCACACTGAGCAATTCTCATACCAAATCTGAGAACAGTTGGGTGTCACTGTTGCTCAGGTGTGTACTTCTTGCCCAGCTAGTTGATTTTGTCACTTGCAGGATCTCCTGATTATTCATGCTGTTGGCAACTGTTATCCCTCACTAGCACCTATATGGCACTTTTCAGTCATGAGGATTAAACAGAACATTTTCTGAATTTTTTAAAGCAGGGTCTCACTCTAGCCCAGGCTGACCTAGAACTCAGTCTGTATTCCAGGCTATCCTCTAACTCATGGTGATCCTTGCACCTCATTCTCACTTAGTGCTGGAATTAAAGGCATACAACACAACACCTGGCTTAAATGAAACGTTTTTGAAAACTTAATTAGTACAGTGCCTGGCACAGAATAAAAACTCAGTAACTGCTGTCACTCTGAATTTGGCATCAGCCCCTCCATTCTGAAAATAAGTTAAAAAAAGCTACAACTTGAAAAGTAGGCCTTTGTTTTTGGTGGTAGTTTTGGGAAACAGGAGAGAGAGAGAGAGAGACTGGAGATGTGTGTAGGTCTGCTAGATAGGGCGGGGGCGAGGGGGGTGTTGTGTGACAGAGACAGGAGGATGGAGCTGAGAGACAGAAAAGAGAGTGGAAAGGCCTAGTCCTGCTACAGGGTTGTATATCATTGGGGCAGATCTGAATTCCAGCCCAAAGGTATATAGGGAGGGAAAAGAGGAGACTCCTGACAAACTAGAAAAGGGAAAGAAGATCAGGGTTGTGAAGGGAATAAGGGGAAGGGGTGGTAGAAAGTGAGAGTGGGAGGAGAATTATAAAAACTAAAGACAAAAGTAATGAATACAATAGAAACCTTTCCCTGGGAACCATAATGGTTTGAATGTCTGGCCCCATAGACTCATTCATATTTGATTAAACTTTCTACTTTAGCCCCTAGCAGGCAAAACCTGCCTCAAGGGTGCTCCCTTGTAACTGGGAGTGGATCTTAGAGTCCAGCTGTAAAGTGTGTTTGGGGGCAGATCTTTCTGTCAGCCCAAAGGTGTGTTCAGAGCAGTTTGAGCTCTGGCCATTCATATTTGCTTAGGTGGGCTGTTGGTTATGTCTCTCTGATTGTATCCATAAAAGGGGGCCATCTTATTTTGCCACTGATGGTGTTCTGGACTCTATAAGCCTGAAATACATCCCTTCCTCCTATAAATTGGCTCTGGTTGGATGTTGATCCCAGCAACATGGACTGAGTACAACACCACCATACAAGATATACCACTCAGTAAAGGGATGGAAAGTCTAGGCAGAAGTGCTTAGTGGTAGGTGGAGAAACTCTAATCCTAAAGCCATGGGCTCTGTCTAGTCAATCTTAGGACCAGAATTTGGCTATTCCCCTCACTGAAATGTTACAGTTCAGGGAGGACCAACTGGTCCCCAAAAACAATGCTGGCCATTGCCAAAGCACTTGGTTATACACCTGAGATATCAGGTAAGACCCTATTACTGAAGACACCACAGGCTGCTCTCATGGGACACTGAGAGACCATGTCAGAACTGAGAGGAAACCCACTCCTCTCCTGGCAGAAACTCATGGCATGGGAGAGTGCTATGGGAGCTACTTGGGGATAAAGATCATCAACAGAATGAATAAGCAAGTGATCCTGCAATCTATACAACCAACTAACCAGGGAAGAAGTATACATCTGTGCAGTAGTGGCACACAGAGATTGACTAAAGTCTTAATTGTCCCTCACTGAATACCAATAACCCCACTGAGGAGAACCTTCAGGGAAAATGGGTCCAGAAGACAGGGATATAAAACTATAACCTTTGTAAAATAAATAAGTAAATTACAGTAGCACTACTATGATAGATGGTTGGATAAAAATATTTTTTAAGGGCTGGAGAGATGGCTTACTGGTTAAGGCACTTGCCTGCAAAGCCAAAGGACCCAGGTAAGCCAGGATCTGTGTAAGCCAGATGCACAAGGTGGCATATGCATCTGCATCTGGAGTCCATTTGTAGCTGCTGGAGGCCCTGGTGCACCCATTCTCTCTCTCCCTCTTTCTCTCTCTCTAATAAATAAAAATATCACTCTAAAGCTGGGCGTGGTGGTGCACGCCTCTAATAATCCCAGCACTTGGGAAGAAGAGGTAGGAGGATCACCAAGAGTTCGGTGCTTCCCTGGGATTACAGAGTGAATTCAAGGTCAGCCTGAGCTAGAGTGAGACCCTACCTCAAAAAACAAACAAACAAACAAACAAAAAAATCACTCTAGTCCTGGCTGGCCTGGAATTCACTGTGTAGTTTCAGGGAGGCCTCAAACTCATGGTGATCCACCTACCTCTGCCTCCCGAGTGCTGGGATTAAAGGTGTGTGCCGGGCTGGAGAGATGGCTTAGCGGTTAAGCGCTTGCCTGTGAAGCCTAAGGACCCTGGTTCGAGGCTCGATTCCCCAGGACCCACGTTAGCCAGATGCACAAGGAGGCGCACGCGTCTGGAGTTCATTTGCAGTGGCTGGAAGCCCTGGCGCGCCCATTCTCTCTCTCTGTCTCTATCTGCCTCTTCCTCTCTCTGTCTGTCACTTTCAAATAAATAAATAAAAACAAAAAAATAAATAAATAAAAAGGTGTGTGCCACCATGCCTGGCATTAAAAAAGAATTTTTAAGTGAGAAAATTTGTTCAAATAAAGTTAGCTATTTTAAAGTCATAAAAACACACATAGGATTTTATTCACCCTTTAAAAAGTAGGAAATCTTGGTCATATATTAACTTATTGATTAATCTTGAGGTCATTATTGTAAATGACCTATTCCAGTTACAAAAAGGAAAAAAACTGATATGATTTCATTATGGTATTTAATGTAGTCATATATACAGAAACTAAAATGGTGTTTGTCAAATTGGGTGAAAAGGGAAATGGGAAGTTGTTTTAATGGACTCAGAGCTTAAATCATGGAAGTTAAAAATGATATATTTTAAGTAGTACAATGTGTGTATAATTAATAAATAATTTAATTAATATTATATTAATAACTAATATTATATTGATATAATTAGTAATAATGAATACTATATACTTAATATTTTTTTCAAGGTAGGGTCTTACTCTAGCCCAGGCTGACCTGGACTATGTAATCTCAGGCTGGTCTCGAACTGCTGGCAATCCTCTTACCTCAGCCTTCTGAATGCTGGGATTAAAAGTAAGCATGACCATGCCCAGCTTTATACTTAAGAATTTTTTTTTTTTTTTTTTTTTTTTTGGTGTGTGTGAGTACCAGGGAATTGAACTTGGGTTATTAGACTTTATGGGCAAATACCTTAACTGCTGAGCCATCTCTCTCCAGCCCAAGAATTTTTTATGAAATATTTCATGTTATACTTTTTACATCTGTAAAAAAATAACTTAAATTCACAAAAAGTTATTTTAAATAATGTAGAAAGAAAATAGTCTGGGCTAAGATATGATTTATGAATAATTTTTAATAAGAGTGAGGATTCCTTAAACTAATGACAAGTTTCATGCCTTAATAGAAAAATAGACACAGGGTATGTAGATGTACTTTGGGGCACTGTACTGCACACTTGAACTGCCAGTGTATTCATGACCACACGTGGTTACTAATACCCTCACAAGGCCATGGTTCTAGCCCATCATTAATTTTGTTTTTAATATTTTGTTTTCATTTATTTATCTGAGAGAGGAGAGAGGCTATGCTAGGACCTCTAGCTACTGCAAACGATCTCTAGACATATGTGCCACCATGTGCATCTGGATTATGTGAGTTCTGGGGGAGTTGAACCTGGTACGTTAGGTATCACAGGCAAACACCTTAATTGCTAAGTTATCTCTCCAGCCCCCCTTTTAAGTTATTTCTTTATTTCCAGAAAGAAAGAGAATGAGAATGAATGGGCATGCCAGGGCCTCTAGCTGCTGCAAACTCCAGATGCTTGTACAACTTTGTCCATCTACCTTTATGTGGATATTGGAGAATAGAACCTGAGTCCTTAGGCTTACAGGCAGGTGCCTTAACTGCTAAGCCGTCTTTCCACCCCGCCCATCAACATTTTGACATGGAGGATGGAGAAGGACAAATGGAACAAGACAACAGAATAGAGGAAAGACTTATCTTGAAAAAAGAAGGTCCTCTGGGAATGGGGGCAGAGAAGAGGGAACAAAGAAGAATAATGGGATGGAAACATTAAATTACCTATGCTTATATTAAAGATTTCCATAAAAGATAAACAAAAGAAAAATGGGCAAAGCTATATAAGGACAGAAAGTAGTTGAGACAATACATAGTGCTAATAAAAACATGAATGGATATTCATTATCATTGTTGATCAGAGAAAGATAAATTAAGACTATAGTAAAATAGCATTTACCACATATGGTAGCTCGATTTAGGTGTCCCTCATAAACTTACATGTTCCAAATGCTTGATCCCCAGCTGATGGCAATTTGAGAATTGGAACCTTGTTGAAGGTGTGTTGCTGGGGGCAGGCTTATGGGGGCTATAGCCACTTTCCCCTTGCCATTGTTTGGCACACTCTCCTGTCACTGTTGTCCATCTGATGTTGGCCAGGAGGTGATGTCCAGGCTCTGTTCATGCCATCATTTTCCCTGCCATCATGGAGTTTCCCCTTAAGTCTATAAGCCAATATAAAACTTTTCCTCCCTCATACTGCTTTTGGTTGGGTGCTTTGTGCCAGCAACAAAAAGATGTATGCAACATCACACTTTCCATTGGAAAACTTTAAAAAAGCTTGAAAAAACTAAGTAGGTACTGCTTATATTCTAGGTTGGATGTTACCCCTTTCCTTTTACCCTAAGCCTTCTCTACTGGTCTCTTTGTTGAGGGGATTTTTATACTTAATTAACTTCCATTTCTCTTAAGAGTCAATAGATTTTTCATGTTTCATTTTCATTTATTTATACTTCATAGTGATCAAGTATACCTGTTGAGGGATAACAAATCAGTAACACTGAAGTAGAATAAAAGGCGGAATTGTTATTAAAAAAAAAAACTAGGAATATTAGTTTCCTTGTGAAACATTTCTTTGTGAAATGGCCTAAGGTTACAGGAGAGCCAAAGGCATATTTTGTTAAAGTGAGCTATTCCTCTAGATTGTGTGCTCGCTATGTAAGAAATAGTACCTGGCACATGGCAAAATAAAACCAGAAAGATAGGAGAGAAGTGAAAGCAGTGGAGATTGAGTACTAGACCATGCACTAAGATTATCATTTCGTATTTTTTTTCTTCCAAATGTGGCTGTATTTTGACTTTTGCAACTGGAAGAAATTCATTTTTTAGACCAAATTGTAATGAGATACATGTTTTGACTTTTTTAGAGGATGTGGTACAATTTATTTTTCTAAAATATTTAGGCTGGGCGTGGTGGCACTTAATCCTTAATCCTGGCACTTGAGAAGCAGAGATAGGAGGATCACTGAGTTCAAGGCCACCCTGAGACTATATGGGGAATTCTAGGTCAGTCTGGGCTAGCGTGAGACCCTACCTCAAAAAAATATTTAGTATATGTTATAAAATAATAATAAAAACCCATAACAACTATTTTTAGATTAGCTCTATGCCCTAGTGGGGAAACTATTGCTGTTGTTTTATTAAATGGACATGATACACCTGTCAAATTGCCTTCGAAATACTTGTTTCTGTCCATCTTCCTTTTGAAGTGGATAGAGTCTATTTCAGAGATTCTTACCTAATCAGAGTACCAAAAATAATTATGACATTTATATCCCCCTGTTGCAGTCAGCTCCTCATTGTCAGGACCTTCCACCAAGCACACCAGTCGTCCATTGCTTTTAAATTCAACCTTGATCAAAGTCTCTGGGCTTGCACAAAAGAATGCAGCCAACCTTTATGCCAGTAGCCTAGTTCCAACAAAGTTCTCCACTTCCCCTTTGAAAGTTAATAAGTTAACCCTTCATAGACCACTCTGCATTTAGTGTTTTCAAACTCACCAGAATAGCCCATCGAATGTCTGCTTACTGCATGGTTGTAAGGCTTCTCCAAATACTACTGCACTCTTGGTACCAATTTTCTGTTTCATTCAGCTCTTGGTTACTGGAATAAACATCCAATCAGAAGCAGCTTATGGGAGGAAGGGGTTTATTTCAGGCTTGCAAAATCTGGAGAACACCATCAATGACAGGTGAAGCTGGCTCACTTCCATAGATTCACAGCAGAGTGACACCATCAAACAGCCGACACCACCCAACACCCAACACCACCAAGCACAAGCAGCCAAAGCTCCAACTGCTCTCTATGTACCTTAGTGCTGCACTCAGGGTCTGTCCCCCAAATATACCTTATTAACACATGTATATCATTATACCTTAGGGCTGAACTCTAAGATCAGTCCCCAGTGATACTTTTAGCCAGGCTGTTAGAGACCCAAGTTAAAAGCTCAATTCTTAATTAAAACCACCTGAGTCTATGGGGGCCACACATTCAAACTACTACACACCTCCTCCAGTGTTCACAGAACATTATAGAAGAGGGAGCAGAATGAATGCATGAACTGGAGGAAGGGAGGCAGTGTTGTGGAATGGACATGACATAGCCATTACACTCATGACCTCTCATCAGCTGTGTTTACATGATTAAAACCTGGACAAGATTAAGTCTGTTAACAACCCCTCATGGATCAGGGAGGGGCTTATGAAGCTCCACTACTTCCTGAGAATCTGTTGACTACTTGGGGGAGGGAAAGAAATTTTCTTCAGTATTGTAAGCACTGGTAAGTTATCCCCACGCTCCTGTAAATAACCCATCCATGCTCCTATAAGCAACCCTAATTCAGTTCATTATGTCATCTCCCCCTTCACCCAATTAAAAAAACATGAATATAAGAGGTGACTAATGGGCTAGTTGGGAAGAGGAAGGGGATCAGTGAGAAGGTGAGGGATATAAGAGCTTACAAATAATAAGGGGTGAATATGATTAAAATACATTATATACATTTAGGAAACTGTTATAATGAATCCCATTATTACATATAACATACATACTAATATTTTTTCCAAAATAATGAAATTAATACTTGTGGTAAAAAATGTTGCTTCTAAATTTATAGCTGGTTGCCCTTATATTTTTAACAATTCCTAGAAATTTAGCAGTTTTTCTGACCTTAAGTTTAGGTGAACATATTTGAGGTACAAGTTTGATGTGAAGGATATCACTGTATATACTGTAGGGCTTTTAACTACTTCAGAACAGCAATATGCCGGTATTAGTCAGTGTTTATTACTGTGACAGATAAACTGAGGGGTAGGAAGGGAATAAGGAAGGATTTATTTTGGCTTACAGTTGCAGAGATTACAGTCTGTGGTTGTTTGGCTACATTTTTTCTGGGCTCATCGTGAGGCAGAACAACATGCTAAAATGGTGTGGTAGAGCAGAACTGTTCAGCTTGTGGCCTCCATGCACAGAGAAGAAAGGGCAGGAGATGAGATGCATCTTTATAGAATATGCGCTCCCGTGACTTTCCACTTCTAGGTAGCAGCTACTTCCTACTTTTCACAAATCTCCATTATATATAATGGCATCATAAATCCATCAAGGGATTAATCCATTCATTCAATCAGGGACATTTCATGTTCACATAATAACAGTACTTACATGTTACCATATTTCCATCATTTTTTCTTTTTAAAAATATTTTATTTTTATTTATTTATTTATTTGAGAGAGAGAAAGGCATGGAGAGAGAGAGAGAGAGAGAGAGAGAGAGAGAATGGGTGCCTCTGGCCATTGCAAATGAACTCCAGACACATGTGCCACCATGTGCATCTGGCTTATCTGGGTACTAGGGAATTGAACCTGGTTCCTTAGACTCTGCAGGCAAATGCCTTAACAACTAAGCCATCTTTCCAGTCCTATTTTCATAATTTTTCTGCTTCAAAGAACTGTCCTTATACCAATGAATGTGAAAAGACTTTAAGGTTCCATAAATGTCAAGAATCTGAAAATTTGGGCTGGAGAGATGGCTTAGCGGTTAAGCGCTTGCCTGTGAAGCCTAAGGATCCTGGTTCCAGGCTTGGTTCCCCAGGACCCACGTTAGCCAGATGCACAAGGGAGCGCACACGTCTGGAGTTTGTTTGCAGCAGCTGGAGGCCCTGGTGCACCCATTCTCTCCCTATTTCTCTCTATCTGCCTCTTTCTTCCTCTGTCGCTCTCAAATAATAATAATAAAAAAGAATCTGAAAGTTTTCATACATATAAGAAAATACAGAATAATGAAATGCTTTTGCCCATTAAATATACTGCAACATTTCAGTGTATTTTTGAAGTATTGTGAACTATAGCACTCATAACATTCCAACCCTTAAAATAAGACTCTTTCATAAAGGACACTATCCATTTAACTTAAGTGCCATTATTTTTACAAAATTCAGTAATTTGGTATAGTAGTTTATAATGCTAGCCCATGTTCATATTCCTGTAGTTATACTGGCACTGGAATTTAAAAAGTTGTTTAAATGGCATGCTTTTGGTTATTGGTTTATCTAAGATTGTCTCCAAGCATTTCTCCCTCTACTACCATTAACTCTACCTTACCTTGACTTGAAGAATTCAAAGGAATACTCCTACTGGAATATTTCAACTTAAACTGTTGTGTGGCATGTTTCCAATCAAAAAGTGAAGTCTTGGGCTGGAGAGATGGCTTAGCGGTTAAGTGCTTGCCTGTGAAGCCTAAGGACCCCGGTTCAAGGCTGGATTCCCCAGGACTCACGTTAGCCAGATGCACAAGGGGCGCATGCATCTGGAGTTCCGTTTGCAGTGGCTGGAAGCCCTGGTGCGCCATTCCCTCTCTCTCTCTATCTGCCTCTTTCTCTGTGTCTGTCACTCTCAAATAAATAAATAAAAAATGAAGAAAAAAAAATTAAAAGTGAAGTCTTTGGATTGTCTGTGAATTGAGAGTTAGATCTAAAGCTTGATGAAATTAAAATTGGAGGAGCTTTATTCCCCTGGTTATTAATTTTGTAAAATGTCTACTTTCATTATAAATGGTATATAGTTGATCACTGTGTTCAGGTTCTAGAACTGTTTATTGTCAAAGGCAAGTGTATTAACTAGGAAAGTAGGAAGTTTTTGTGAAGATGCTTTCATAATTTTAATGGTTATATGTGTGGTATTCCTTGTATTGCTCAAATCAATTAATAGAGCTGAGCCTGGTGACACACACTTCTAATCCTAGCACTCAGGAGGCTGAGGATTAGGAATTCAAGACTAGCTGAGTTACATAGATTCTGCCTCAAAATAAAAAAAAAACACACATTTAATTTAAAGCACTTATTAAAGTATATTGATTGCTTTCTTAGTTGGTACCCCTTTCCTATATGGAAAGATAAGGCAGTTTCTTTATTTCATTATAGAGTTTCAAGTGCTGATGCTATAAACAAAATATTGGATGATAGAATTGAAGAAGACATAAACCAGGTAGGTAGATTATGACACTGCAAGGAAATGGGGGTACCATTCATTTTTGTAAAAGATAATATTGATATAATTGACAAAACTGGAATATGGTTTGTATTTTGTCACAATTAAGTTTCTTGAATTTGCTAATTATGCTGTAATTATATGATAATATACTAAAATATTTACAGTGAAAGGCCATGTAAAAAGAATCTAAATTTGAGTGACTCAGATAAGTATTGTGAGACAGGATTTGGTGAATATGTAATTGGTCAAATTTTATATTTTGTTATTAGAAGTAAAAGTTAATTTTTCTAGAATGGATTTTAGCAATTGTTTATGAAAGAGTCTTGCTATATAATAAAGTCAAAGCCATTGTGTAACTTTCAGTCCCCCTGTCTCAGCTTCCTCAGAACTGGGATTACAGGCATTCCATCACCATGCCAGGTTTTGTATTGAGTTTTTTGAATAACATAGCTCCACAGTCTTACTTTCCTTCCCAGAGTAATTGTAGAAAGACTACAAAGGATGGATGATTGAGGATATCAAAAGTTTTATCATTGAGAAATTGACAGTAACTTAGGTATATAAGAGATGAGAATATTTAAACCTTATTATATATTAGTACAATATCTATAATATATTCATAAACAACAAAGTAGGCTATTAGACAAACACAAGTAGTATTAACCTGTTTTTAAAAAAAAATGGAACATGTACACAAATACATGAATATCTTTATGTGTTTGATTCCTGTATTTAAAATCTCTGCATTTGTACACTCATATATATGTATATTTCTACACATATACACATGTGTTTATGTATATGTATATAGATATTTATACAGCTGACACCCTTGATGATAGTTGTTTTTTTAAATATTTTATTGTTTATTTATCTCATTTATTTGAGAGAGAAAGAGAGGGAAGGAGAGAGAGAAAGAGGCAGATAAAGAATGGGTGCACCATGCCTCCAGCCACTGCAAACACACTCCAGATGCATGTGCCATCTTGTGCATCTGGCTTACATGGGTCCTGGGGAGTTGAACCTGGGTCTTTTGGCTTTGTAGGCAAGCACCTTAACCACCTTCCAGCCCTAATAGTTGTTTTTGATAGTGAGTTTATAAATAATTTTTTACTTTTTGTATTTGATTTCCTAATATATATACACATATACACGCACGCGTGCGCGCACACACACACACGCAGAGAGAGAGAGAAAGATAGTTTTTCTTATCAAATTTTTGTTAAAATAATGGTTATTTAGGTGAAGGATTTTGTTGCTGTTTTGGTTTGGTTTTTGAGGTAGGGTCAGCCCAGGCTGACCTGGACTTCACTCTATAGTCTCAGGGTAGCCTCGACTCACAGCGATCCTCCTACCTTTGCCTCCCGAGTGCTGGGATTAAAGGTGTGCACCACCACACCCTGCTTAAGGTTAAGTGTTTTTAAACCTATGCAACAATTTTGGGTAAACAATAAAGTTTGTACTGTATTTAATGATATCTTGTCATGGATATATGAATAGTGTTTATCTGTAAACTAACAGATTCTGTAAATTCTTGCTGCTGAGCTGCTTTCATTCTGTCACTTGGACATTTTATTAAATCATTATTACTGTCTTACAAATATAATGCTATTTACACAGCTTAAGTAAAGTATTTCAGTTCTTTAGTATTAGAGGCCATGTGTAGTTAATGATAGTATGTTGCTTTTAGTACAGAACTTACGTGTTTATATTTGATAGTGATCAAAAACATGCACTTTTTGGGTCTGGAGGGGTGGCTCAACAGTTAAGGTGCTTGCCTACAAAGCCTAACAACCTCAGGTTTGATTTCTCAGCACCCATGTAAAGCCAGATACACAAAGTAGTGCATACATCTGGAGATTGTTTGCGGTGGCTAGAGGCCCTGGAGTACTCACTCTCACTTTTTTGTTTACAAATTCATAATTAAAATTAAAAAACATGTTAGACAGATGGCTTAGAGGTTAAGGTGCTTGCCTACAAAGCCAAAGGACCCAAGTTTGAGTTCCCAGGACCCACATAAGCCAGATGCACAAGGTGGCACATGTGTCTGGAGTTCATTTGTAGTGGCTAGAGGCCCTGGTGTGCCCATTCTCTCTCTCTCTCTCTCTCTCTCTCTCTCTCTCTCTGTCTTTCAAAAAAAAAAAAAAAAAAAAAAAGAGCACGTTGCTATAAATTCTGTTTTGTTTTGTTACAATGTTGGGAATCAAACCCAAGGCCTGGTGTCTGCTACACAAGCACTCCTGATTATTATATTTATATTTTAACCTTTAGCATTTAGTTTTGAGGGCATTTGCCACTAAACTTTTATATTTTCTTTTCCTTCAGTTGATTAAAGACATGGATGCTGAAACAGAGGGCCCACTGATGCTGAAAGTGACACCACTTCAGCAAATGCTTTCCTCTTGTGCTGGAGCTATATTGACCTCACTAATGGGTAAAATTATATTACTGATGTATTAGCTAACTTTGAATACTCTGTACTTTCTGTGAAATAATATTATACATCATATCATCTCGACAGTATCTAGAATGCTATTATTTATTCATCTGCAAGGTAATATGAAAAGAACCCCAAATACAGAAAATGAAGAGATTTGAATTTTAGGGCTTGTTTTTTCTCAGGTTACTATACATACTTCTTTGTGAAATTCATCTTTTTTTTTTTTTTTTTTTTTTTAGTGAAAGTGTAAGTGGCTGCTTTTTTTTTCCAATTCTTTTTTTTTTTTCTTTATTAGTTAGGTTTGTATTCAGCAAATACAGTCAGTTTGGTACCATTATTAGGCTCATCCGTGACCTACCCCCTCCCCTTGGCTCCTCCTTGTTGAGGTGTACCGGTCATGCATTGTGGAGTTAGCCCACAGTTATGGGTAAGCTAAATGTCTCTGCATATCATGACCCAACATGTGGCTCTGACATTTTTTCCGCCCCCTCTTCTGCAAAATTTCCCTGAGCCATGTTGGGTTCATTTTTGGTCTGCTTCAGTGATGAGGTGTTGGGGGCCTCTGAGGCTCTGGCTCTCTGATTTGGTAGGAATTGATTTTTCTCTGTGCTGATCTCCTTCCCCCTTGTGCTGGTTATCCGGTTACCTGGCAGGGGAGATACCATGATCACGAAATTCATCTTTTTATTGAAAATTTGGGGTTTTAAAGAAAAGTTCTTGGAGCTCCCTATAAACATTAAACTATTTTGATTCTTTAAAAAAAGTAATGAAGTATTTGCACATGGAACAAAGTAATTTTGGCAATTTATATTATTCACATAATTTCTTAAATTTATATGAATCACATTTTTCTATTTTAAGATCATAATGGCGTTAGAAATGATCTGATTTGACTTCCTCATTCTCAGATGAGGTGTAGTGTTCTTAGACCCACTAATTGACATGTTTTTCTTGCTTGCATAAAAATATAGCATGCAAATTACAACAATGTATCTTTGTTTTATTATTCTCAAATGAAATAACCTGATGCTAAATATGACTTTTAGCTAGCTTACTTAAAATTTTCATTTCCTATAGCTTTTCTTTTCATTCTTTACTTTGAAACATGATGTCATGTGTTACAAGTTGGCCTCAAACTCACTATGTAGCTAAGGACGACCTTGAACTTCCGATGCTCTTGCATCTGCTTCTGGGGTGCTAGGGTTACATGCAAGTGCCATTATGCCTGGCATATTACAGTGCTGAGGATTGAATTTAAGGCTTCTTACATAGAAAAGGCCGGCACTCTACCAAGTGAGATACACCTCTAGTCCCAGCTTTTAATTGATACAAGTAAATTTAACAGATTAGAAAAACTAGTGCCGTCTTATTAATTCCTTGTAATACAAAGTTCTTGTAAAATCTTGAAATGGACTTTTGGAATTCTTTTGTTTTTATTTTTATTTTTATTTTTATTTTTATTTTTATTTTTATTTGATAGAAAAGCAGATAGATAGAATGAGCATGCCAGGGTGCAAACAAATGCTTGCACCACATTGTGCATCTTGCTTATGTGCGTCCTGGGGAATCAAACCTCAAACCTGGGTCCTTTGGCTTTGCAGGCAAGCACCTTAGCCACTAAGCCATCATCCCTCCAGCCTTGGAATTGTTATTACTTAATATAGAGAACATAGTTTTTTTTTTAATAAATACTTTTGTTTTAATTCTGGTGCTATGGAATTGTAGTTGTACATATAAGTAGTACTTGTGAGAGAAATTATTGTAGTGTCTTTTCATTAGTCCTCTTTATTTAAGTCTACTTAGACTTAAAGAGCAGAAAATTTCAATGTTACAGTCAAGGGGTAGGAGTATAGCTTCAAAATAGAACATGTACTTAATAGAACTTTAAGATAAGTAGTCTTTCCTGTTACATAGCCATGAAGAAAAGTATGAATTGAGATTTTATATTGTTTTGAAAATTTCAGTGAAATTTATGAGAATCTTTTCCTAATTGAAACTTACGTGTTTACAGTGACACCCCTGGATGTTGTTAAAATTCGACTCCAAGCCCAGAACAACCCATTCCCCAAAGGTATGTAAGCTAGTGTTGTAGTTACCTTTTCATCGCTGGGACAAAGCACCTGACCAAAATCAAGTGATGGAAGAAAAGTTTATTTTGGCTTACATCTCAAGGAGAAGCTTCATGATGACAGGGGAAAGAATGACATGAGTTAGAGGTCATACATCACTTCTGCTACAGCAGATAGAAACCAGTAGCAAGAGATTCAACCCAAGTTCTGACAAGAGGGGCCTGGCTATAACATGCCTAAAGCCTTCCCCTAGAAACACACCTTTTGTAGCAAGCGCCACCTTCCACATTACCACCAACTGGGTAGCAGGCATTCAAAACACATGTATTTATGGAGGAACTCTGATTCAAACCACCACAGCTTGTTATTTTGAAAATGATATATTTAAATGTTATCATATTCATATTTATTTGAATAAACATTTTGTTAATGTATAAGAATTGGTGCCTCATTTCATTCAAAAACATTGTTTTTTAACCATTTGACTGTACCTGGTGAAGTGTAGGCAGAAAAAGATATGTAGTGTCATAACACTTATACAGACCTACTAATGGAAGCAGAGCATGGTTATATATTTGAATATCTGTTTCTTGTATAAGAACAGAATTATACATGTAAGGGAACTTAGAATCAAACTTCATTTGTTGTCTGATAGTTATATCTATTCTGTAACATTCATGACAGCCAATTAACTGTAGGAAATTCATTATTTTTTATGAGGCAGCTTGGTTAATTGCTTGATGGGAATTTTGGGGGAATTTTATATAAGTAGTTATGTATTTTTGTAATATGGAAAAGAATATCAAAGCTATGATAAATCTTAAATCTTTATAAAGGTAGTTATACATAAAATACAAAGAGCAGAAAGCATATTAGACTGTGACGACATTAGCTCATATAAAGCCTCCGTGTTCTTTAGACGTTGCTCAGTGGTACAACACCTGTCTAGTACTCATGAGGCCCTGGGTTACATTGAAGTAGAGGAAAAGAAATAAAATAATATTAAAATAAAATAAAAGGAAAGCCACTTAATTGAGAATGTAAAGATGAGGTGAGATGAACAGTTAGGTTTCAGATAAGGATTGGATGGATTGTAGAAAGAGATCTTAGGGTTCTTTTTTTCTTTTTACAGATTAAAGAATGTCTTCCATACAAAGAAGATGCTTAGACTTATGCATTATGAAACTCATAAAATTATATAAGTGGCTGAAAAGAGAACAATTTTGGTAGCATGAATGACTCCAATAAATGAATTGCTATGAATGGGGCAGGCATGACAAATGGCTACACTGAGCAGTACAAATAGACATTATTTACATTGAGGATAACATTTGTTCTGAATATTTTATCTGAATTCCCTTGCATGCCAGAAAGATGCACAACTTTAGTTCTTTCAAAACAGGCTTTTCTCCTATATCTTCTGCCATTCCCAGGATAAACTAAAATTTAATTTCAATGTACATTTCATAACATGATTCTAAAAATAGAAAATTCACTATTTATTCCATTTATTGCTTTTTACAACAGTGAGTTTAGATGCCAGGGCCTGTTCAGTAAGCAAATTTAATAATGTATATTCCATTCTAGAATGTAGAATTAGTTTTTCATGGTTATTTCTCTTTCCATAATTCTGTAGTCTCATTGTACTTTTATTTTATCTATAAAATAATACAATTATGTGAAAATAATTTTTGATTGCTGTAATCTTGTTTTTAGGGAAATGTTTTGTATATAGTAATGGACTCATGGATCATATGTGTATCTGCGAAGGAGGCAAGAAAGCATGGTATAAGAAGCCAGGAAATTTTCATGGAACGTGGGTAAGGAAATTATATTATTTAGAATTATAGCATGTTGTCTACTTTCATACTTACTATTATATATGAAAGATACAAAAGATGATAAAGCAGGAAAAAAGGAAGTGTTTCTTTCCTTTTTATTTTTTAAGTTTTATTTGTTTGTACTACTTACAGAATCAAAGAGGGTGCACCTTTTTATTTTTTTTTAAATTCAGGATAATTGTACGGCAACCTGCAATTGTAAGAAAAACACCCAAATAGATCTCATGTATGTTTGTCCTAGTTTTTTCTATTGATAAGAATATCTATCCTTCCTTCCTTCCTTCCTTCCTTCCTTCCTTCCTTCTTTCCTTCCTTCCTTTTTTTCAGTTTTTCAAGGTAGGGTTTCATTCTAGCTCAGGCTGACCTGGAATTCAATGTGTAGTCTCAGCGTGGCCTCGAACTCATGGTGATCCTCCTACCTCTGTCTCCCGAGTGCTCCGATTAAAGGCATGCACCACCATGCCCGGCTCAAGAATATCTTTTTTGAAATTAAAAAAAAAATTATTTGAGACAGGAAGAGACATACATAGAGTAATTATGAACACTCCCAAGTCCTTCTGCTATTCCAAATGAACTCCAGACACATGCAACCCTTTGTGTGTCTGGATTATGTGGTCACTGGAGAATTGAAACCAGGTTGTCAGGTTTTCTAAGCAAGCATCTTTAACCTCTCAACCATCTCTCCAGCCTGATAATGTCTTATAGAACCAGTAAAGGCCACAAATACTATATTAACATTGATAGAATTAAAGAATTCCATTACTACAAGACTTTTCCTATCTTTCTTTTAGAGAGACATCCTTTTATGTTTGTTTTGTTGTTGTTTTTGTGCTCTTACTCCCATTCTTTAAACCTTGGCAACTACTGCTCTGTTTTAGGTTATAAAATTTTGTCATTTCATTAAATCTGTATATTGCCTTTGGTAGGATTATCATCTTCACAATGTTAATTCTGCCTATCCAAGAACATGGGAGGTTTTTCCATTTTCTCAAGTCCGCCTCAATTTCTTTTTTGAGTGTTTTTATGTTTTCATTGTATAGATCTTTCACTTCCTTGGTTAACGTTATTCCAAGGTATTTTTTTTTTTTCTTGCAATTGAAAATGGGACTATGTCCCTTATTTCTTTCTCTGTATCTTTGTCATTTGCATAAAGGAAGGCTACTGATTCTTGTGCATTGATTTTGTATCCTGCTACTTTGCTATAGGAGTTAATCACCTTCAGGAGTTTTGGGATGGAGTCTCTCGGGTCTCTTACATATATAATCATGTCATCAGCGAATAAAGCTAACTTAACTTCTTCCTTTCCAAATTGTACCCCTTTTATTTCCTTCTCCTGTCTTATTGCTTGAGCGAGGACTTCCAGTACTATATTGAAGAGCAGAGGTGAGAGTGGACAACCCTGTCTTGTTCCTGATCTTAATGGGAATTCCTCCAGTCTCTCTCCATTAAGTATTATTTGGGCCTTCGGAGCTTCGTATATTGCCTTTATTAGGTTAAGATATGAACCAACCATGCCAATTTTCTCCAATGTTTTGAACATGAAGTGATGTTGAATCTTGTCAAAGGCTTTTTCTGCATCTATCGAAATGATCATGTGGTTTTTATGTTTAACCTTGTTTATGTGGTGTATTACATTGACAGATTTCCATATGTTGAACCACCCCTGTGTTCCTGGAATGAATCCCACTTGGTCAAGGTGGAAAATGGTTTTGATGTGTTGTTGGATTCAGGTTGCAAGGATTTTGTTTAGGATCTTTGCATCTAAATTCATCAGGGAAATAGGCCGGTAGTTTTCTTTTCTTGTGGCATCTCTGCCTGGTTTTGGAATTAGGGTGATGCTAGCTTCATAAAAGGAGTTGGGTAGCTTTCCCTGTTCACCAATTGTGTTGCACAGTTTGAGGAAGATTGGTTTGAGTTCTTCCATGAAGGTTTGATAGAATTCAGCTGGGAAGTCATCTGGTCCTGGGCTCTTCATTTTTGGGAGGTTTTTTATTACTTTTTCAATCTCCATGAGTGTGATGGGTTGATTGAGATGATTAATCTGCTCTGTGTTTAGCTTTGGTAGATGGTATGCGTCCACGAATTTATCCATCTCCTCCACATTATCCAGTTTTGTGAAGTAGAGGTTTTTGAAATAAGTCCTGGTGATTCTCCCAATTTCACTTATGTCTGTTGTGATCTCTCCTTTTTCATTTTGAATTTTGTTAATTTGAAGCTTCTCCTTTTTTTGCTTGATCAGAGTGACCAGGGGTTTGTCAATCTTGATTATTTTTTCAAAGAACCAGCTCTTTGTTTTGTCAATTGTCTTAATTGTTTCCTTGGTTTCCAATTCATTGATTTCTGCTCTGATTTTAATTATTTCTTTCCTTCTGGAGCTCTTTGGGTTGGATTTTTCTTGTTTTTCCAGTCCCTTTAGGTGGATGTTTAGGTCATTGATTTGGGACCTTTCTGTCTTTTTTATGAAGGTATTGAGTGCTATGAATTTTCCCCTGAGGACCGCCTTCATTGTGTCCCATAAGTTTTGGTACGATGTGTTCTCATTGTCGTTCAATTCCATAAATTTTGCAATTTCATTTTTTATTTCATCCACTATCCATTTATTGTTTAAAAGTGTGCTGTTCAGTTTCCAGGTGCCGTTGGGATTCTTGGTGGGTCTTTTGTTGTTGATTTCTTGCAATATAGCATTGTGATCTGATATCATGCAGGGAATTATGTCAATCTTTCTAAATATGTGGAGGCAGTCTTTGTGACCCAGTATATGGTCTATTTTAGAGAATGTTCCATGGGCTGCTGAGAAGAATTTGTAATCTGTGGATTTGGGACGGAAGGTTCTGTAGATGTCCGTTAGGTCTAAGTGATCTATGGTTTTGTTGAGCTCTCTTACTTCCCTGTTGAGTTTCTGTTTGGATGATCTGTCTATTACTGATAATGGTGTATTGAAGTCCCCAGCTATGATGGTGGTTGTGGTTATTTCTGTTTTATTGTCAAGTAGGTTTTGTTTTATGAACTGTGGTGCCCCTGTGTTTGGTGCATACAGATTTATGATTGTAATATCCTCTTGATGGATAGTTCCGTTGATAAGTAGGAAGTGGCCTTCTTTGTCTTTTTTGATTATTTTTGGTTTGAAGTCTATTTTACCTGATATTCATATAGCTACACCTGCTTGTTTCTTATTCCCATTTGCTTGGAATACTGTTTTCCACCCTTTCACCCTGAGGAGATGTCTGTCTTTAATGGTGAGATGGGTTCCTTGAAGGCAACAACAGATTGAGGGGTCTAATTTTTTGATCCATCCTGTTAGCTTGTGTCTCTTGATGGGTGAATTTAAGCCATTAATATTTAGGGTAATGACTGTGAGATTTGATTTGATACCTGCCATATTGTGATGGTATATGTGGGTTGGTGTTTTCATGGACTTAGAAGTTTTTTGTGCCTACTCTGAGTTTGGTTGTTGTGATCTGCTTCTTGTAGGCAATTGTGTTTGATTATTTTTTTCTTCTCTGTGTAGAATTTCCTGAAATAACTCTCTGTAGGTTTGGTTTTGTGTTCATATAATTGTAAAGCTGAGTTTTGTTGTGGAATGTTTTTCTTTCACCATCTATTATGAGGGATACTTTTGCTGGGTAGAGTAGTTTGGGTTGGAAGCCATAGGTTCTTAGACTTTGCAGTGTTTCATTCCAGGCCCTTCTACCTTTCAGGGTTTCCATTGAGAAGTCTGAACTAATTCTGATGGGTTGCCTTTGAAAGTGGTGTGCTGTTTTTCCCTAGCTGCTTTTAGGATTTTCTCTTTGGTGTCAATGTTTAGAGTCTTAATGACAATATGTCTTGGAGAGTTTCTCCTTTGGTCCAGTCTGTTTGGAGTTCTGTTGGCTTCTTGTATCTTGATGGGCCTTTCTTTTAGGAGACTGGGGAAGTTTTCTTCAATTATTTTGTTAAATAAGTTCTCCATGCCTTTGGTCTGAATTTCTTCTCCTTCTGGTATTCCAATGATCCTGATATTAGGACGTGTAAGTGTATCCCACAATTCTCTCATGTTCTGTTCACAGGAGCTTTTGAACTTACTGAAATTTTTGAACTCTCTAACTGTTTCTTCCATCTTGTCTTCCAGATCAGAGTTTCTATCCTCCACTTGGCTGACTCTATTCTTGAGAGCTTCTAGCGAGTTTTGGACTTGTTCAATTAAGTTTGCCTTGTGTACTACTTTTCTATGTATAACTTCCATCCCTCTGTCAAGCTTTTTCACATCATTTTCTGATTTTCTTGATGATTCTTGGAGTTCATCCTTGCATTTCTTTATGTCTTCATTTAGCATGGCCAGCTGATTTTTTTTTTTTTTTTTTTGTGGCTTACAACAACAGAAATTTATTATTACCTACTTCTAGGGGCCAGGATTCTAAGATAAAGACATCACCAGTGTTAGTTGAGTTAATTAAGCTATTTGCATCTGCAAAGTTCCTTAATTGCAAATAAGGTCACCTACTGAGGTATGGGGTGGATCTATCTTTTGGGGAGACACAGTTTTACCCCGTACAATAGTGCTGGGGTGACGTCTGAGACATGGCACTGCTCACCTGCTCCTAGCTCTTTCTGGCCAGCTGATTTTTAAGGTCTTCTTTTTTTTCTCTCTCCCTCAAATCTCTTAACTCTCTTTGAAATCCTTCCAATTTCTTATCTAATCCTTCCAATTTCTTATCTATTAGTTCTAGTTTAGTGATGGCAGCATCCACACGATTATCGGCCCTTTTTTGCTTTCCTGCAAGTTCTACCAGTAGGTTGGTCAGGGTTGCATTGCTCATAGCCTCAATTTGGTGTTCTGGTCCTATTGGTTCTTCTATGTTTTGGTTAGATGTATTCATTGTGGGTCTGGGTGATCTAACTGGATTTTCTTGCATTTGATTTTTCATGTTACTTCTTTTGCGCTGTGTTCTGCCCATGACAGTGTATGGGCAGGTAGGTGGACGTATCAGCCTGGGCTCAGGAACATTGGGAATCTTATGCAACCTGGGGCAGTTGCCAAGCAGCCTTGGCTTTGGCTCTCACTTGCCAAAGCCGCCTATCTACTGCCTGGCAGGGACGCCAAAGTTGCCTGAGTTCTCAAGCGGTAATGTGCCAAAGCTGCCTGCGTTCAAGCTAGGAGTGTCACTGAGGCACCAAGCACTGAAGCAGCCCGAACTCTGGCTGGGACACTGGGATCCGGAAGTAGTTTGCGCTTCCCTGCCACAGGAGAGTGGCGGCCGGCCGGCGCGGCAGACAGGTAGGGGATGGCACCTGAGCTGGCACAAGCGAGAGACACAGTCTGAGCTTGTGTGGCAGTTGCTGTGGGACTGGGCTTGCTCAGTAAGTGGGCGAGTGGAAGAAAGTGCGGAGCAGTCTAAGCTTCGGCATGCAGGGAACAATCGGCGCAGCAGCAGAGGCAGCAGCAGCGGCAGCAGCAGCGGTGCTGTGAACACGGCGGTTATTTGGGATGAGGGGTGGCTACCCGCCCGCGAGGGGATCCGCGATTCCCTGTTCCCCCGCCTCTGTGCCCTCCCAGATTTCTCTCCTCTAAAAGGCACTATGTACCCTTAATATCTTGCCTTTCTTTCCCCGGGATTTGCAGCGCAGCTAGGTGGTCGCCATCTTGGCCGGAAGTCAGAAAAGAATATTTTTAAAAAGTCAGGAAATTAATTAAAGGCAGCCTTGGACTATAGAATGAGTTCCAGGTCAGCCTAGAGTAGAGAGAGACCCTTCCTCAAAACAAACATTTTTTTAAATTTCCTTTTTTGTTGAGAATAGTAATATATGAACATGTAGTTATATGCGCATGCTCCTTTTTTGTTACCCTCTTTTGTCCCTTTTTTCCATCTACTCCCTCCCCTGTGGATCCTCCTCTTTCAGGGTAGTCTTCTTTTCTTTCCTTTTCTTGTTTTTTTTTTTTTTTTTTTTTTTTTTTCCTTTTGATTTGTCAAGGTAGAATTTCACTCTAGCCAAGGTTGACCTGGAATTCACTATGTAGTATCAGGCTGTCCTGAAACTCATAACAATCCTCCTACCTCTGCCTCCCAAGTGCTGGGATTAAAGGTGAGAGCCACCATGTCTGGTCTTTTTTTGTCTTTTATTAAATATTTTATTATTTCTTTATTGGGGGGGGGGGGAATGGCCACGCCAGGGTCTCTAGCCACTGCAAATGAAATCCAGATACTTGCACCACCTTGTGAATATGGCTTATATGGGTTCTGGGGAATTGAATCTGGGTCCTTTGGTTTTGCAGGCAAGTGCATTAACTATGAGAAAGCTATTTCTCCAGCCCATCCTTTTTTTTTTTTTTTTTTTTTTTTTTTTGTCATGTTCCTTTTGTCCTACATCCTCCTTGTCAAAATGCTGATGGGCTCAGAATCATACTGTGCTTGTCTTGTTTGTGTATCGGTAACCACGGTGGGATTATGAATGTACCAGTCAGTTCATGGCTGGAGGATCGTGCCCCCAAGTATGCCTGTGCACCTTATAGCTCTTAAGTTCTTTCATCCCCCTCTTCCACAATATTCCTTGAGCCTTGGAGGGCATGGCAGAAATCTCTTTTAGTGTTAAGCTCTTGGCAGTCTCTTATTCTCTACTTTGATGAGTTTTGATTCTCTTCAGTATCTGCAGCCATGTCAATAGAGAAGTGTCTCTGGCTAACAGTGAGAGCAACACTCATATTATTCCACCACATCCTGTGCAATGTTCCCTGAGCCCTGCTGGGTGTGAAAGCACTAGGTTTTCTCATATCATTTTGATAGGTTTTGGGTCTCCCTTGTACTTGCTGTCATCTGGGGCCTATGCCTGTGCAAGGCTGCTTGGTGCTCCTGGATCCTTGGAGACTTAGACTTCTTACTTTTTCTCATTGTAATTCTTTAAATTAATTTATTTTTATTTGAGACAGAGAGACAGAGAGAGAGAGAGATAATGGGCATGCCAGAGCCTCTAGCCACTGCAAAGGAACTCCAGACGCATGTGCCACCTATGCATCTGGCTTACATGGGACCTGGAGAATCAAATTGAACCTGGGTCCTTAGGCTTCACATGAACTGCTAAAGCTATCTCTCTGGCCCTCTCACTGTAATTTTAATTTGCATTTGTTTGGTGTCTAATGATGATGAATATCTTTTCATAGGCTAATTGTCACCTGTCCTATTAAGTGAAATGGCTCTTCATATATTTTTCTGATGTCATAATTGTTAGTGTTTGTACTCTTGAATATTGAGAGTTCTTTATTCTGGGTGCTAGTGCTTTGTTTGGTATGTGGGTTACAAATAATTTTTCCTACTAAGTTGTCTGCTTATTCTAATAAACATTATAGATCATAGTTACTATGTACTCTAGGAACTCTATCAACTCTAGGTTGAAGATTTTCTACTATGCTTTCTTTGTTATATTTAAATTTGTGTGCACGTGTGTATGTGTATGTATTTTTACTTTCCAGGTAGGGTCTCGCTCTAGTCTAGACTGACCCAGAATACACTCTGTAGTCTTAGGGTGGCCTCAAACCCACTGCAGTCCTCCTACCTCTGCCTCTTAAATGCTGGCATTATTATATTTTTTTATATCTTATAATTTTTTGTGATATTTAAATTCTTGACCCATTTTGAGTTATTTTTATTTAGATATGAGACTGATGTTGAAGTTTGTTGTTGTTGCTGTTGCCTGTGAATATTTAGCTGTATCTGTTGAAGTTTATTTTTCCTCCATTATGTTGTCTTTTGTATTCTCCCCACCCCCCCCCACCCCCCACCCCCCCCCCCCCCCCCGCAGTGGTAGGGATCAAACCCAGGATTTCATACATGCTACGCTAATGCTCTACCTCTAAGTCACTTCTCCAGTCCTTCCTCTCCATTGTTGTATTTCATTTATAAAATTGTTTTCAGCTGGGCGTGGTGGCACATGCCTTTAATCCCAGCACTTAGGAGGCAGAGGGAGGAGGATCGCTGTGAACAACAACAAACAAACAAAACAAAACAAAAAAAAAACATAAGCCAGGCGTGGTGGCACACGCCTTTAATCCCAGCACTCGGGAGGCAGAGGTCGAGGATTGCCATGAGTTCGAGGCCACCTTGAGACTCCATAGTGAACCCCAGGCCAGCCTGGGCTAGAGTGAGACCCTACCTCGAAAAAAAAAAAAAAAAAAAAAAAAAGAAAAAACCCAAAATTTGTTTTCAGCTATTTCCAAAGTTATTTTGCCTTCCTATATAAATTTTAGGATTATCGTGTGTGTGTGACTAGAAATTTGCCAAGATTTTTAAAGAAATTATATTAAACCTATACATCTATTTAGAGAGAAATGATAATATTTACTGTGTTACATCTTCTAATGCATTTTTTTTCTTTTTTCTTTTCGGCTTATCGAGGTAGGGTTTCACTCTAGCCCAGGCTGACCTGGAATTCACTATGTAGTCTCAGGGTGGCCTTGAACTCACCTATATCTGCCTACCAAGTGCTGGGATTAAAGGTGTGCACCACCACACCCAGCTTTCCTAATGCATTTTTAGCCTGCTTCTTTCACTATAATTGAGTTTTGTTTTTTTTTTTTGTTTGTTTGTTTTTTTGTTTTGTTTTTCGAGGTAGGGTTTCATTCTAGCCCAGGCTGACCTGGAATTCACTATGGAGTCTCAGGGTGGCCTCGAACTCACGGCGATCCTCCTACCTCTGCCTCCCGAGTGCTGGGATTAAAGGCGTGCGCCACCATGCCCGGCTAATTGAGTTTTTTTTAATTTTAAAATTATTTTATTTATTTGCAAGGTGAGAGAGAGGGAGATGAGAGAGAGAGAGAAAGAGAACAGGTGCACCAGGGCCTCTAGCTGCTGAAAATGAATTCCATATAGATGCATTCCCTTGTGCATCTGGCTTATGTGGGTACATGGGTACATGGGTCTTTTGGCTTTCCAGGCAAGTGCCTTAACCACTAAGTCATCTCTCCAGCCCTCAAATGAATTTTTAAATGTTTATTAAATTATTTGTAAGAGTAGCCAAGTGTGGTGGTGCACGCCTTCAATCCCAGCACTCGGGAGGCAGAGGTAGGAGGTTCACCGTGAGTTTGAGGTCACCCTGAGACTACATAGTGAATTCCAGGTCAGCCTGGGCTAGAGTGAGACCTTACCTTGAAAAACCAAAAACAAAGATAAATAAATAAAAAGTAAATTATTTGTAAGAAAGAGTAACGGGGGTCAAGGGAGAGAGAAGAAGGAGGTTGGGCACTCCAGGGCCTCTTGCCACTGCAACCAAATTCCATATGCATGTTCCACTTTGTTGCAATCTAGTTTTATGTGGTTACTGGGGAATATAACCCAGTCCATCATGCTTTGCAAGCAAGTGCATTGACTGCTGAGCCATCTCTCCAGTCTTGCATTTCTCATAAATAGCATATAATTTAGTCATGTTTTAAATCCAGTTAGTTTTAATTTTTTAATTAATAGGTAAATTTTATTGATGCAGTTATAGATGTTAGTGTTTACTCTGCCCTTTCTCATTATTGTTTTCTATTTTTATCTTTCTTGCCTTTGTGTTATATTTTTATAATTCCATTTTGTTCTATAGTGGTTTTGTTTATATGTACTTTTTTCAAAAGCATTCTAATTTTTAATTTATTTAAAACATGTTTATAAATGATCATTGAATGTTTTTTATGTTTGCTGCTTTGAAATCTTTATCTGAGGGCTAACTTATTATTGTCTTCATTTTGTGGAACATCTATCTGATTCTTAGAATGATGAACAGTTTTTGACTAAAACCTGGACATTTTGTATTTGTATTAAATTCTGAATTTCACTTAAGCATTCTATTTTAAACTAGCTTTAAATTACTGTCTACAGTTTAAAAAATTGTTTGTTTGTTTGTTTTTTTACAATGCTTTCATAAGGGAGTACCACATTGTTATTGCCAGAGAGCTAGAAATACAGGTTTTGCACTTGCCTCCACTGGCAAAACGTTTGAGGGAAAACCTTTTATTGTTTGGAAGTGGTGGGAGTTTTAACTCCATTTCCTCTGGTTCTGAGCTGGAGTGGCCTCATTTATTTGGATGATGGCGAAAGTTCTCATTCTCTACTATTTCTCCTCTCTTAACCCTGGACTGTGGGGGAAGGAGGTTGTACTACTCGTCTTATGAACATGAACGTTTCAGCTCCCTGTTGATCTTCTGTAACATCAACCCAATAAAGATGTTATGCTGCTTCATTGCAACCTTAACAGGCATAAAAATGCAGTGGACTTCACTGGTAAGATGCTGGTGCTGCCACAGTTTTTTTTTTTTTTTTTTTTTTTTTTTTGAGGTAGGGTCTCACTCTAGCTCAGGCTGACCTAGAATTTACTGTCATCTCAGGGTGGCCTCGAACTCATGGCGATCCTCCTACCTCTGCCTCCTGAGTGCTGGGATTAAAGGCGTGCGCTATCACGCCCGGCTCCAGTTTTTTTTCCAGAGTAAAGTAGTCGGGCTTACTTTTTCTCAGAAGTCTTTTAAGGCTCATCATTGTTGTGGCATATATCAGTATATTTTTATTTTCAAATTATATACCATTTATGAATCTACCATGTTTTATTTTTCTATTTAACAGTTGGGGACATTTGGTTTATTTCCACCTAAGAGAATGAGTAGTGTAGCTATGAACATTTAAGTTTTTTTTTATTTTTTTATTTTTATTTTTATTTTTATTTTTATTTTTTGGTTTTTCAAGGTAGGGTCTCACTCTAGCCCAGGCTGACCTGGAATTCACTATGGAGTCTCAGGGTGGCCTTGAACTCGCAGTGATCCTCCTTCCTCTGCCTCTCAGTGCTGGGATTAAAGGTGTGTGCCACCACGCCTGGCTTGAACATTTATGTTTCTGTGTGAATATATGTTTTAATTTCTCTTGCATATGTACCTATTGTTGAAATTGTTGAGGCAAATGGTACCACCATGTTTAAACTTTTGAGATTCTACCAAACTATTTTTCAAAGTGGGAATACCATTTTACATTCCTACAAGCAATATATGTGGCTTCCAGTTCTCCACATTCTCATTAGTATTTTGTATCATTTTCTTCCATCCTTTCAAGAGACCTTTATTTTTTTAAAAACGTTTTTTAAAAATTGTATGTATTTATTTGAGAGATGGAGAAAGAGAATGGGCATGCCAGGGCCTCTATCCACTGTAAACTAACTCCAGACGCATGTGCAGCCTTGTGCATCTGGCTTACGTGGGTACTGGGGAGCTGAACATGGGTCCTTAGGTTTCACAGGCAATCATCTTAAACACTTAGCCATCTCTCCAGCTCATGACTTTTATGTTTTGAGAGGCTTCTGCATGTTGATTAGCCTGCCCTTAAATTCTCTATCTTCCTTGCCGCACTCTCCTCAAGTAGCTGGGATTTCAGGTCTGTATCAGACTGTTTTATTTTCATTTATCTGGTAGATACGAAGAGGTATTTTGTTGTGGTTATGCTTTGTGTTTCCATAATGATGAATGATGTTTATTACATTTTTCATGTGTATCTTCTTGGGCGAACTGTCTACATTTTACCAGTTTTTAAGGATTTTTATTTTGTCTTTGGTTTGGTTCTTTCAAGGTATGGTCTCATTTTAGCCAGGATGACCTGGAACTCGCTCTGTAGCCCCAGGATGGGTTTGAACTCAAGGTGATCATCCCTCAGCCTACTCAGTGCTGGGATTAAAGGTGTATACCACCATGCCCTAGCTTCTCAAATTTTTTATTATTAAGCGCAAGAGTTTTCTCTTAATAGCAATCTTTGCTTTAGCTTCTGATTTTGTTCTTTTCCATAGATTTCAAAAAATGAGCATTTATTATAATTTCTTGGATTTCATATTTGGTCAGGAGAGTTTATATGGTAAACTCTCTACTTCCTATAGTAATCTATAGTGATTCTGCTTCCTATAGCAATCTTTTAACAGCTTTTAAGTATACCAATCCAGATCCAAATAATGTATACATTTTTCTAGAAGAAATCTTGTTTAGAAATACTTAAGTCACGTGTTAAAATTGATGTTTTTAATAGACATACATAAATCCAAGAAGTTATAATTTTAGAAATGATTACTTAAAAGAATCAAATTACCAGTAAGTTATCTCTATGAATTTTTATACATCATATATATTTGAATTCCTTTTCTATTAAATAGAAATATATTTTTTATTATAATTTTAGGATGCCTTTTTAAAAATCCTTCGAAATGAGGGCATTAAGTCCCTCTGGAGTGGCCTTCCTCCTACTCTGTAAGTTAAAATTTAATACTTTTTCCACTAAATGATGTTGTTTTTTTCCTATAATCAGTATGATTGGAAAAAGTGTTGCATTTTTAATGATCAGGACTTTTTTTTCTGAAGCATTGTTTTGTGAATCTCCCAGCTACCCATGGATGATGTTCTAGGAAGACTCAGAGAACCTAGGGAGGTTATAGTTATGGATTATGATTTATTATAGCTAACAGAACTGGTAAGTAGAACTGGTAAGAGAACTGGTAACAGAACTGGTAAGTAGAACTGGTAAGAGAAAAAGACATATCAGAAGTTAACCAATGGTAGGTTTCCAAAGTCCTCCCTCATAGCATCACACAAGATGTATTTATTCTTTCAACAGTTAGCTGCAAAGTGTGCAAAATATTTCTGCCTTGGAAACCCAGGAGGGTTTCAGAATGTACAGCTTTTATTGGTTTTGGCTATGTAGGCACATTCTTTGTGATGAACAAAACTCCAACTGAAAGGAAAGTAACTCTGTACTTTAAATCATACTGTTTGCATAATCATATTAGACAAATTGGTTTAGTGCTTCAGGAATATGTAAAGTATTATTGTCAGGAACATTCCAATGGTTAAGTTCTCATGAACTGGCCAAAGGTTAACATACAAATAGGCCCCCCTAAAGATATAGAAGATTTAAGCAACTGTTTTCTGCTGCATAAACTTAAAAACATTATTTATTTTTGACATTTTCATGAACATATTGTATTTTGATCTTATGTTCCCAGTTGCCCTCGCTTACCTCCTCCTGTCCCATTGACACCCTTCTTCTTCCTCACTAATCCCCATCTTACTTACTTACTAAATTAGGGTTGCTTACATGATCAATATTTTTTTAATGTTTAGAAATAAAGATTTTGGTATTTATTTGACTTTTTGTTTTATTAAAACATTGTGTTTTGATGTATATACATTCTACTTTCTAGATAATTATAGTTCTTCATTAATCACAATTACATAAATGAATATGACAAACCAGAAAGACCGCATATGAAATCTCAAAATATATTGGCTTTTTCCACCTCATTTTGTTTCCAAGCACATCATTTATCTTTGTGTGGGAGAAATTAGTCAGTTTGGAGGCATTTATTTTAATGGTTGATTATAAAGTTAGTGGCAGCTCCCAAAGCACCATTCAGTCCTATTCTTAGTCTTAGCATCCAACTTCACTATAGAATAAGCATATCAAACTGTGGTCTGCCAGTGTTCTGTAGACATACCATAAACATAGCGTTTTTATTGTTGGTGTTTTGTTTTTCAAGATAGAGTCTCACTCTAGCCCAGGCTGACATGGAATTCACTCTGTTTTCTCAGGGTGGCCTCAAACTCAAGGCTATCCTACTATGTCTGCCTCGCAAGTGCTAGGATTAAAGGCATGTGCCACCACACCTGGCTTTTATAGCTATTTTAAAAAACATTTTATTTTTATTTATTTATTTGATGGTGAGAAAGAGGGAGAGAATGAGAATGGGCATTCCAGGGCCTCCAGCCACTGCAAACAAACTCCATGTGCACCATGTGTATCTGGCTAACCTGGGTCCTAGGGAATCGAACATGAGTCCTTTGGCTTTGCAGGCAACCACCTTAACTGCTAAGCCATCCCTCCAGCCTCAACATAGCTATTTTTTGTTGCATTAATATTTGTGCCATGATAGTGCCAGCAACTTGTATTTGAATTTACTTAATTCCCTTGAGAGAATTTCATTTCAAAGAATATACCATTAGAATTTGGTTTTTTTTTTTTTTTTTTTACAACTTATGTAAGTTAATTGAAGTCAGTTTTTCTATTTTAATTGTTAAAACTTGAAATGTTAGGGCTGGAGAGTTGACTTAGCGTTTAAGGCACTTGCTTACAAAGCCTAAGGACCTACGTTCTATTTCCCAGTACCCACATAAGCCAGATGTACAAGGTGGTGCATGTGTCTCGAGTTCGTTTGCAGAGCCTGGAGGTCCTGGCATGTGTATTCTCTCTTTCTGCATTTCTTTTTTTTAATTTTTTTGTTTATTTTTATTTTATTTATTTGTTTGAAAGTGACAGAGAAAGAGGCAAAGAGAGAGAGAGAGAGAGAATGGGCGCACCAGGGCCTCCAGCCACTGCAAACGAACTCCAGATGCGTAAGCCTCCTTGTGCATCTGGCTAATGTGGGTCCTGGGGAATCGAGCCTTGAACTGGGGTCCTTAGGCTTCACAGGCAAGTGCTTAACCTCTAAGCCCTTTCTCCAGCCCTGCATTTCTTTCAGAAATAAATAAAATATTCACTTTTAAAGGTAACCCCATCAGAATTACTTCAGACTTCTCAATGGAAACCCTGAAAGCCAGAAGGGCTGGGAATGGAACACTATTTTTTAAAAATTGAAAAGAAACTTTCAATGTTAATTATAATTTATTTTTGGTTATAAGCAGGTGTGATATATGAGGTATAGCTAAAGTGTTTTATACATGTACATGAACTTTTTATTGCAGTGATTTTCATGGCATGGTAAATGTTAACTAGGGGCAGAGATAGGAGATAAGAAACTGACTTTTTAAAAAATATTTTCAAGCTGGATGTGGTGGTGCGCACCTTCAATCCTAGCACTTGGGAGGCAGAGGTAGGAGGATTGCCTAGAGTTCAAGGCCACCCTGAGACTACATAGTGAATTCCAGGTCAGCTTGGGCTAGAGTTAGACCCTACCTCGGAAAACCAAAAAAAGAAAAAATTTAATGTTTTCATTTGTTTATTTATTTGAGAGAGAGACAAGGAGGCAGACAGAGAGAAGGAGAAAATGGATGCACCAGGGCCTCTAGCCACTGCAAACAAACTCCAGATACATGCACCACTTTGTGCATCTGGCTTACGTGGGTACTGGGGAATTGAAGGTGAGTCCTAAGGTTTCCCAGGCAAGTACCTTACCTGCTAAGCCATCTCTCCAGCCCTGAAACAGCTTTTTAAAAATATTTATCTATTTGAGAGAGAGAGAGAGAATATGAATGACTAAATGAATATGGGCACTCCATGGCCTCTTGCCACTATCATCGAACTCCAGATACATGTGCTACAGTGTGTGTCTGGCTTGCCAGAGGTGATTGGGAATTGAACCAGGACTGTAAGGTATTCTTAGCAAGCACCTTTAACTACTGAGTCATGTCTCCAGACCCCAGAAACAGATTTTTTTTTTTAAAGTCGAGGAGATGAGGTATCCTAATTTGTCTTTTCTTATTTATGACCTGAGATTATATAGTTACTGTGATCTGAGTTTGGTTACATAGTGCTTACATAGCATGTTTGCATGCTATTTTTGTTGCTCACTAAATTAAGCCCTACTTTATTATTGTTTTTAAAATTTATTTGTTTAGAGAAAGCAAGAGAATGGGCATGCCAGGGCCTTCTGCCACTGCAAACACACTCCAGACACAGGCATCGAACTTTTTGTAATGCTAGGGAATCAAACTCAGGTCATTGAGCTTTGCAGGCTGGTGCCTTTTACAGCTGAACCATCTCTCCTGCCCAAGCACTAATTCTTAAAATAAAACATTATCTCATAAGATGTTTTTTTTTTTTTTTTGTATTTTATAACTCATCTAACATACAAGGGTTTTTTCAGCTTATAATGTTTGAATTTAGTAGTATTTTTTTATTGTTCTGAACAAACCTTTTTGTTTGTTTCTAACAGAGTCATGGCAGTTCCTGCCACAGTTGTTTATTTTACCTGCTATGAACAATTATCTGTTCTTCTGAGGTCTAAACTAGGAGAAAATGAAACCCGAATACCAATTGTTGCTGGAATTGTGGCTAGATGTAAGTAATTAACCTATATTCATTTTGACTTATTTTTAGAACATTTCTTTAAATTTGTTTAAATTCTTCACAAAGAATTTGTGTAATGTTCAGTATATTGATAGGCTATGTTTTGCATTCTAGTCTGCACTAATTTGTTTATATCCATGTTCCAAAAGCCATATGGTATGATGACATCAGAATGAGAAGGGTTAGCCCATCTTGGTGGATGGAATCTTGGGAACATTTTAGAATGATGTTAAGTTGGTTATTAATCACCTATACTTCAAAAGTGTCATCTGGATCCATACATGACTCATGCCAAAGTCTTGTCATATAAAAATATTCCTTAGGAGCTTTGGAGTTCAGCCAGGTGTGGTGGCTCATGCCTTTAATCCCAGCATTTGGGAGGCAGAGGTAGGAATATGCCACGAGTTCAAGGCCACCTTGAGACTACTGAGTGAATTCCAGGTCAGCTTGGGCTAGAGTGAGACCCTACCTTGAAAAACCAAAAAAAAGAAAAAAGGAAGAAAAAAGAAAAGAAACTTAGGGGTTCAGAGCATACACAGAAGGAAATTTGCCTCTATGCAGAAGAATATTATTTTCTGTGGAATAAGAGGGGCACTAACTGGATGAGATTATAATAGTTCTGGTTGACTGTAACATTTCTGGAACTACCCTTGAAAGAGTTGTGAGCTGAAAAATGCATGTAAATAGACACATTTATCAAGAGAAAAAATATGGGAGATCAACACAGAGAAAAATCAATTCCTACCAAATCAGAGAGCCAGAGCCCCAGAGGACCCCAACACCTCATCACTGAAGCAGACCAAAAATGAACCCAACATGGCTCAGGGAAATTTTGCAGAAGAGGGGTCAGAAAGAATGTCAGAGCCACATGTTGGGTCATGATATGCAGAGACATTTATCTTACCCATAACTGTGGGCTAACTCCACAATGCATGACCCATATACCTCAACAAGGAGGGGCCAAGGAGAGGGGGTAGGTCACGGATGAGCCTAATAATGGTACCAAACTGACTGTATTTGCTGAATATAAAACTAATTAATAAAAAAAGGGGAAAAAAAGAGAAAAAATGTGTTGTTACAATTAAATTAAACACTTAATTTTAAACTTTGTAGACATTTCAGAATAAAAGGCCAACATGTAAAAACATGAAATGACTTTTGTATGTTGGTTTGTATTGTGCGTGGCTTTATTTTTATTTTCTTCTATTTATACTAGTTGGTGCAGTAACTATGATAAGTCCATTAGAATTGATCAGAACCAAGATGCAATCTAAGAAATTTTCTTACAAAGAACTGCATCTATTTATCAGCAAGAAAGTATCTGAAGATGGTTGGATTTCCCTCTGGAAGGGATGGGCTCCTACCATTCTTAGAGATGTACCTTTCTCAGGTAGGATTGTCCTATTGGTTACATGCTCAATTTTAGGTAACTTGTCTTATGGTTATATTATTTTTACTAGGTTTAAAATTTTATGTTAAAATTAAGTTTTTTTCTATAGTGACTACAAATTCCTGATTGTTGGGATTTCAGATCTTCACAGGTCATTATTGAATGAAGTTTCTAATTCAGGCCCCATTTTCTTTTTTCCTTCTGTTTAATTTCCGTTAAGCATTCATTGGTGGATATTCATATTCAGAGAATACAAACTACCTTTAACATTATTCTAAATGTTATAATCAGGTAAGTAATCTGTGACAAATCAAATGTTACAAAATGTATTTGAACATCTTTATATTATCCAAACTACTAATTTTCAAGTATTAAAAATAAACAACCACTCCATCAAATAACTATTCTGTAAAAGACTAGTATAGATCAAATTGATGATTTTGTTTATATTGCTTCAAAACATAAAATATGTAATCAGTTTCATATGCCAGTTGTTAAGAAAAAAGTAACAGATACAAGTATGTAACAAAAACACCTTTGAACTTGCCCCTTCAATCTATGAAGTTGAATGTTGCAGGTATTTCCTTTCATGAAGTCTTATATATTTTCAGTGTTATATCCCCAGTGGTAGTCACTGTACTGGCTTGTTTTTCACCCATTAGATTATAAAATGTTTTCCTATGTATTACTAAATAATGTATTGTTTAATACATTACACAATATATTATTTAGTTTTTGAGCTTTAAAAGCTCTTTTTATATATACATACATACATACACACACACACACACACACACACATACATAATTTGTAAGCAGAGAGAGAGAGAGATAGAAGAGAGAAAAATTGAGAGAATGGGTGTGTCAAGGCTTCCAGCCACTGCAGACAAATTCCAGAGGTATGCTCCACTTTGTGCATCTGGCTTACACGGGCACTGGGGAATCGAACCTGGGTCCTTAGGCTTTGCAGGGAAGCACCTTAACTGTTAAGCCATCCCTCCAACACCCCCCTTTTTAATTTTAATTTTTCTAATCTATTTGAGAAAGAGAGAGAGAGAATGGGCACACCAGGGCCTTCAGCCTTTGCAAATGAACTTCAGACTTGTGCTCCTCCTTGTGTGCATGTGCAACATTGCACACTTGCATCACTGTGCACCTGGCTTATATAGGGCCTGGAGATTTGAACATGAGTTCTTTGTTTATGTATGAATAAGCAAGAAAAAAATACTGCTATGAAAAAATTTTAAAAATTCTAGGTATATGCATGCCAATAGCTTTCCCATTTCGAATATGCTGATTCAAATAAATACTGCACATAAATTTCTAATTTCTTGTGTAATAGTGAACTTTAAAGAAAAAAAAGTGATTAAAGGTGGGTGCTGTGGCTTATGCCTGTAATCTCAGCACTTTGTAGCCTGAAGCACAAGGATTACCATGAGTTGGAAGACCAACCTGGGTTATATAGTGAGGTCCTGTCTCAGAAAACCAAAACTGGGAGTGCCTTTGTGCATGCCTGTAAGAGCAGTCATGTGAGAGAAGAGTGGAGAATCTGTGGAGCAATTCTGGATCCAGCAAATAACACCATCTCAAGAAAACACTTGGATGAGTGGTAGAAAGGATACATTCTCCTCTGGCCTCCACATATATGCACATGGAGCACACACCACACATATAATACGATGTATACTACACACACACATCAATATACTACCATCACAATATGAGATTTTCTGCTGCTTCATATTTTTGTAAGCTTTTTCAAAATCAAACTTCTTAGATTTTGTTTATTTGATAATTTAAAGTGGTTTCTCACTTTGATTTACATTTCTCTAATTACTAATAAGGATGGCCACTAAATACTTGATTTGGGTGTAACCAAATATTCCTCTTGTAAGGATAGGTTATTGTCTCACTATCAGTTTTTGAAGAATTATAGTTGGTGAAGGGATCTGCAGTATTACCTTCACCTCATCAAATTCTCATGTATACAAATATTTGTTTCATTAATTTCTTTGTCTAATATTAAGTTTCTAATATCACTGTTCGGATTACTAGTGCTTTTCAAATGCCTTGATGCTATGCTATTTTTCTTGTCTAGGAATGAAATTATGTTAAAAATAAAACTAAGTGTTTTAGTAGAAATTGAACATCTTTTTTTTTTTTTTTGAGACAGGGTTTCACTCTAGCTTAGACTGACCTGGAATTCACTATGTAGTTTTAGGGTGGCCTTGAACTCATGGCAATCCTACCTCTGCCTCCTGAGTGCTTAATTAAAGGCGTGTGCCATCACGCCTGGTTTGAAATTGAACATTTTCTTCATAGAGTTGTATGCATTCCTTTTAGATTCATAAATATACCCCTTACTCCATTTTTTGTATAAATTATGTATTTACTTATTTTTCTGGTGCTGGGAATTAAGCTCAGTGTGTTTTATGAACTAGGCAATCAGTGAACCTCTGGTATACTCTGCCAACCCTTGATAGCTAGTTAAAAAAAATTTTTTTATTGAAAACTTACATAATTGTAGACAAAACCTCATGGTAAATCCCTCCTTCGCCCCACTTTCCCCTTTGAAACTCCACTCTCCATCATATCCCCCCCCCCCTTCAGTTAGTCTCTCTTTTATTTTGATTTCATGATCTTTTCCTTCTGTTATGATGGTCTTGTGTAGGTAGTATCAGGTACTGTTGCAGTCAGGTTCGCACTGCTGGTAGAAATCACCCAACCAAAAGCAGCTTGTGGGAAAAAGAGGTTTATTTTGGCTTACAGGCTCGAGGGGAAGCTCCATGATGGCAAGGGAAAACAATGGCATGAGCAGAGGGTGGACCTCACCCCCTGGCCCACATAAGGTAGACAACAGGAACAGAAGAGTGTGCCAAACATTGGCATAGAGAAACTGGCTATAACACTCTTAAGCCTTCCCCCAACAAGATACTGCCTCCAGGAAGCGTTAAGTTCCAATTGCAATCAGCTGGTGAACCTAGCATCCAGAACACATAAGTTTATGGGTGATACCTGACTCAAACCACCACATTCTGCCCCTGGCCCCCATAAACTGGTAGCCATACATGATGTAAAATGTAATGCATTCATCCAACTTTAAAAGTCCCCATAGTTTTTATCAATTCCAATGATGTTCATACATCCCATAATCCAAGGTCTTTTAACTGAGCCGTAATACCAAAAAATAACCTCAAAAAAACCATAATGCTACAGAATAAACATTCACACTGTGAAAGATGGCATTGGGCATAGCAAAGAAATATTCAACTAGTATAAGATTTAAACAGGGCAAACATGAAAATCTGTAGCTCCAAGTCCAAGAACTCTAGTCAATGACAAATCTCCAAGTCTGATAATTCTAACCAGCAGCAAGTCTCTGACATTCCAATTCCACCCCTCCAGCTAGGCTACTCACAGTCCTGGAAAACTTCATCTGGGGCCAGCAGCTCTTCTTGGCAGCCATGTTGTGGTCCTGGCATCTCCACTGGGTCTCCAGTGTAATACACAGTTCATCCTCATGGCCCCATGGGGTCTCCATGCAGGCATCCAGCAAACCTCTTTACACTGCCCATGGCCATTTCCAAAGCACAAGACCATGTTGCAAACTCAATGACCCTCTCTTTCTTGCATTTCTTATTCTCCACAATACCAGGTAGGATGCCAGTTTGTTAAAACCGGGGGGGGTGGGGGAGGATAAAGCAGATTTTGAAGAACAGGTTGCTCCTTGAGCACTCAGGCCCCTTCAAAAGAGTCTGCATTCTTCCTGTTGTCCCAGTCCAGGTCAGCTGGTCCAATCTCAAAGGTTGTAATCTGTCAAACAATTGCAGCTGAACGGGCAGCAGTTCTCCCAAAGATTTTTCTTTCTGTGCCATATCCCTCTGCTCACACCAGTTCATTTCTATGCAAAGCAACCTTGCACAACTTCTTAGAACATGGGTATAAAAGCCAGCTTTTCACACAACTTGCCTCTAGCCCAGTCCAAGCAAAGCTCTTTCTCACCCTCATAAGCCATAGTTCTTTCTGCATTCAGGTTTTTCAACTCTGACCTGAATAGTCCATGAAGCTGTACTTGTAGCACTGTAAGGCGTCTCTTAGGCACTCCTCCACATTCCTCTTGAAAATTAACTCCAAAAGGCCAAAGCCACACAGTCAGGATTCTAGCAGCAATCGCACTCCTTGGTACCACTTTACTGTTGCAGTCAGGTTCACATTGCTCGTAGAAATCACCCAACCAAGAGCAGCTTGTGGGAAACAGAGGTTTATTTTAGCTTACATGCTCAAGGGGAAGCTCCACGATGGCAGGGAGAAACGATGGCATGAGCAGAGGGTGGACATCACCCCCTGGCCCACATAAGGTAGACAACAGGAACAGGAGAGTGTGCCAAAACACTGGCACGGGGAAACTGGCTATTACACTCATAAGCCTGCCCCCAACAATACACTGCCACCAGGAAGTGTTAATTTCCAGTTGCCATCAGCTGGGGAACCTAGCATCCAGAACACCTAAGTTTATGGGGTACACCTTATTCAAACCACTCACAGGCCCTGTGAGGTCATGGATGTCCAGGTCATTTTGTGTCTGGGGGAGCATGTTATAAGGAGTCCTAACTTTCCTTAGGCTCTTACATTCTTTGCACCACCTTGTCCACAATGGACCCTGAGCCTTGGAAGATGTGATAGAGGTATTTCAGTGCTAAGCACTCCTCTGTCACTTCTCAGCACCATGGTGCCTTCTGAGTCATCCCAAGGTCTTAAAAAAGAAGCTTCTCTAATCAAAAATAGAGTAGCATTAATATATGGGTGTGAACATTAAGAGAAGTGCTTACTGGCCAGTTTGGTGAGCATAGTATGCACATTTAGCCAGACACCAGCAGATGTTACCCATTGGCTCATTTGGCCTGTCTGGCCAAATTTAAGGCTGGCAGAATCCACTGTTGAGTATCTCCACTGGTGATTTCTTTCTCTCCCATTGAACTGCATGCAGAATGCCTTTTTCCAGCTTTCTGTCAGCTGGTCTACATGGAGGAGGTTTTCAGCTCAGCTTCAGCAGGATTTTTCAGTGACCTTGCAGCCCAAGTTCTTACCATCTCTTTCTGGTGGAAAATCAAGAGCCTCAGCAATGGCCAGTAATGTTTTGGGGGTATCAGTGACCTCCCTGGCCAACAATTCACTGGAAGGTATCCCATCCCTGACTCTGAAAATTTTCTAGTAACAATCTATGGGTTCTGAGTGTTCCATTGCCAAAAATGTTGGTTTCCATATGACTTAGTTATATCCTCTTAGATTTTTTGTTTGTTTGTTTGTTTTTTTGGTTTTTTGAGGTAGGGTCTCACTCTGGCTCAGGTTGACCTGGAATTCACTATGTAGTCTCAGGGTGGCCTCGAACTCACGGTGATCCTCCTACCACTGCCTCCCAAGTGCTGGGATTAAAGGCATGAGCCACCATGCCCGGCTCCTCTTAGATTTTTATTAGCCCTCACTCCACCTTTCCTTTACTCAACCTCTTCCCCTGACCTCACTTAGGTCTTTTCACCCCCTTTTTTCTGTTGTTCCATTTACATATAATCAATACCATTCTATTAAGTCCCCACTCCCTCCCTTTCTATTCCCTTTTTGTCCCCTTTCTAGCTTACTGGTTTCTGCTACTGAGTTTTATTCCTAGTCACATAGAAGTCCAATCATTTGTAGCTGGGATGTACATAGAGAGAGCATGCAACATTTGGCTTTCTGGGCCTGGGTTACCTCACTTAATATAATCTTTTCCAGATCTGTCCATTTTCCTGCAAATTTCATAATTTCATTTTTCTTTACTGCTGAGTAGAACTCCATTGTGTAAATGCACATCTTCATTATCCACTCATCAGTTGAGGGACATCTAGGCTGGTTGGTTCCATTTACTAGCTATTGTGAATAGAGTGGCAATAAAAATGGTTGAGCAAATATCTCTAAGGTAGTGAGATGAGTCCTTAGGATACATGCCTAGCAGTGCTATAGCTTGTTCATATGGTAAATCTATTTTTAGCTGTCTCAGGAACCTCCACACTGATTTACACAATGGCTGGACCAAATTGCATTCCCACCAACAGTGTAGAAGGGTTCCTCTTTTTCTGCGTCCTCGCCAGCATTTATGGTCATTTGTTTTCATGATGGTAGCCAGTCTGACAGGAGTGAGATGGAATCTCAATGTAGTTTTAATCCGCATTTCCCTGATAACTAGGGATGTAGAACATGTTCTTTTAGATGTTTATATGCCATCTGTATTTCTTCTTTTGAGAACTCTCTATTTAGTTCCATAGCCCACTTTTAATTGGATTGTTTGATTTCTTATTATTTAGTATTTTGAGTTTTTTGTATATCGTATATAGTAATCCTTTGTCAGATTATAGCTGGCAAAGATTTTCTCTGATTCTATAGGCTGTCTCTTTGCTCTATTCACAGTGCTCTTTGCTGTACAAAAGCTTTCTCATTTCAGGAGATCCCAGGGGTGATCTGTGGTTTTATTTTCTGAGCAATTGGGGTTATATTCAGAAAGTCTTTGCCAATACCAATATGTTGAAGTTTTTCTCCTATTTTTGCCTCTAGCAGTTTCAGAGTTTCAGGTCTGATATTAAGGTCTTTGATCCATTTGGACTTAATTCTTGTGCATGGAGAGAGATACAGATCTATTTTCATCCTTCTGTATGTAGATACCCAGTTTTCCTACCACCATTTGCTGAAGAGGCTGTCTTTTCTCCAATGAGTTTTTTTTTCCTTTTCTCTTTCTTCCTTTCTTCCTTTCTTTCTTTCTTTCTTTCTTTCTTTCTTTTTTTTTTTTTTTCTTTGGCATTTTTGTCAAAGATAAGGTGGCTGTAGGTACCCGGACTTATATCTGGGTCCTCTATTCTGTTCCATTCAGCTACGTGTCTGTTTTTGTGCCCGTACCATGCTGTTTTTGTTACTATGGCTCTGTAGTATAGGTCAAAATCAGGTATGGTGATACCACCAGCCTTATTTTTGTTGCTCAAAATTGTTTTAGATATTTGAGGTTTTTTGTGCTTCCAAATGAATTTTAGAATTGTTTTTTTCAATTTCCATGAAGAATGCCATTGGAATTTTGATAGGGATTGCATTAAAGGTGTAGATTGCTTTTGGTAAGATTGCCATTTTCACAATATTGATTCTTCTAATCCAAGAGCAAGGGATGTCTTTGCATTTCCTAGTGTCTTCTGCAATTTCTCACTTGAGTGTTTTAAAGTTTTCATTGTAGAGATCCTTCACTTCCTTGGTTGGGTTTATTACAAGGTACTTTTGTTTGATGCAATTGTGAATGGGAGTGATTCTCTGATTTCATCCTCTTTGCGTTTGTTGTTAGCATATAGGAAGGCTACTGATTTCTGTGTGTTTATTTTGTATCCTGCTACATGGTTATAGGTGTCTATCAGCTCTAAAAGTTTGCTGGTACAGTCTTTAAGGTCCTTTATGTATAGATTCATATCATCTGTAAACAATGATAACTTGATCTCTTCCTTTCCAATTTGTATCCCTTTTATGTGTGTCTCTTGCCTTATTGCTATGGCTAAGACATCCAGTACTATATTAAATAGAAGTGTGGGGGGCTGGAGAGATGGCTTAGCGGTTAAGCGCTTGCCTGTGAAGCCTAAGGACCCCAGTTCAAGGCTCGATTCCCCAGGACCCACGTTAGCCAGATGCACAAGGGGGCACATGCATCTGGAGTTCCGTTTGCAGTGGCTGGAAGCTCTGGCACGCCCATTCCCTATCTCTCTCTATCTGCCTCTTTGTCTGTGTCTGTCGCTCTCAAATAAAAATAAATTTTAAAAAATGAAGAAAAAAATTAAAAAAAATAGAAGTGGGGACAGTGGACACGCTTGTCTTGTTCCTGATTTTAGTGAAAAAAAAACGTCGTTTTTCTCTATTCAGTATTATGTTGGCTATAGGTTTTCCAAAATAGCATTTATTATGTTGAGATGTGTTCCTTCTATTCCCAGTCTCTGTAGGACTTTTATCATGAAGGGATGTTGGATTTTGTCAAATGCTTTTTCTGCATCTAAAGAGATAGTCATGTGACTTTTGTCCCATTTATATAATGTATTACATTTATCAATTTGCGTATGTTAAATCATCCCTGCATCTCTGGGATAAAGCCTACTTGGTTGGGTTGAATGATCTTTCTGAAATATTCTTATATTCTGTTTGCCAATATTTTGTTGTGAATTTTGGCATCTATGTTCAGGAGGGAGATTGGTCTGTAATTTTCTTTTTTTTGCTCTATTTTTGTCTGGTTTTGGTATCAGGGTGATCCTGGCTTCATAGAAGGAGTTTCATAGGATTCCTTCCTTTTCTGGTTTATGGAAAAGTTTGAGATGCATTGGTGTTAGTTCTTCCATGAAGGTCTGGTAAAATTCAGCAGTGAGTCCATCAGGGCCTGGACTTTTTTAGTTGGGAGATTTTTTTATAACTGCTTGGATTTCCATAGTTGTTAATAGGTCTATTTAAGTGGTTAATGTCATCTTGATTTAATTTTAGTAGGTCATGTAAATCAAGGAAATCATCCATTTCTTTCAGATTTTAAACTTAGTGGAGTATATGTTCTTATAGTATGTTCCTATGCTTTTTTGAATTTCTCTGGTATCTGTTGAGATGGTGCCTTTTTCATCTCTAATTTTACTAATTTCTGTCTCTTCTCTCTTTCTTTGGTGAGATTTGTTAAGGGTTTATCAATCTTGTTTATCCTTTCAAAGAACCAACTCTTTGTTTCATTGATTCTTTGTATTGTGATTTGGGTTTCTATTTCATTAATTTCTGTCCTAATCTTTATTATTTCTTCCTATCTGCTGATTTTCAGTTTGCCTTGTTCTTTTTTCCAAGGCCTTAAGGTGAAGCATTAAGTTGTTTATTTGCAACCTTTCTAATTTCTTAATATAGTTATAAATTTCCCTCTTAGGACTGCCTTTATTGTGTCCCAAAGGTTTTGGTATGCTGTGTTCTCATTATCATTTGATTCTATGAATTTTAGATTTCCTTCTTGATTTCCATGTATTATTTAGTAGTGTATTATTTCATTTCCATGATTTTGTGTATGCTCTATAGGTTTTCTTGCTATTGATTTGTAGTTTGATGCCATTGTAATCAGATTGAGTGCAAGGAATTATTTCAATTTTTCTATATTTGTTAAGTTTTTCTTTGTTTCCTAATATATGGTCTTTTTTTGAGAATGTTCTATGTGCTGCTGAAAAGAATGTGTATTCTGGAGCATTTGTATGAAAGGTCTGTTTGGTCTGTGATCTCATTTAATCTAGATGCATCTCTGTTTATTTTTTGTTGAGATGACCTGTCAGTTGATGAGAGTGGGGTGTTGAAGTCACCCACTATAACTGTGTTTAGTGTTATCTGTGATCTTAGTTCTGATAATGTTTGTTTGATGAAATTGGGAGCCCTCATGTTAGGTGCGTATATGTTTAGAATTGTAGTGTCCTCCTGTTGGAGTATTCCTTTAATCAATGTAAAATGACCTTCCTTATGTTATCTAACTAATGTTGGTCAGAAGTCTACCCTGTCAGATATTAGGATAGTGACCCCTGCTCGCTTTCTAGGCCCATTTTGAAACAATGTTTTCCAACCTTTCACCCTAAGATAGTGTCCATCCTTTGTAGAAATGTGAGTTTCTTGGTGGCAACAATTTTAAGGATCTTGCTTTTTACCTAGTCTGCAAACCTATGTCTTTTCATTGGGGCATTGAGGCCATTGGTATTAAGAGTTATTATTGAAAGGTGTGTATTTATTTTTGACATTTTTCTTGTTTTGTAATTCTTGTTTTATCTTTGCTTTCTTGTATTATCTAATATTTGAGTATGGTTTGGTTTTTCAGGTTCATTATATGTGTGCTTTTCTTTCTCTTCAGCATGGAGGATCCTTTCAAGTATTTTCTGTAGAGCTGATTTTGTCTTGAAATGCTCCTTTAGCCTGCTTTTGTTGTGGAATGTCCTTATTTCTTTGCCTATTTGAATGGATAGCTTTGCAGGATAAAGTAACCTTGGTTGGCAGTTGTTATCTTTCAGAACTTGGAATACGTCTTTCTAAGCCCTTCTGGCATTTAAAGTTTGTGTTGAGTAATCTGCTGTTATCCTGATAGGTTTGCCTTTGTATGTGACTTGATTTTTTCTTTCTAACTGCTTCCAATATATTTTCTTTGGTTTGTATGTTTGGTATTTTAGTAATATGGCGAGGAGAGGTTCTTTCCAGGTTTCTTCTGGTTGGTGTTCTAAAGGATTCCTGTATCTGCATTGGCATCTCTTTCCTAATTTGGGGCAAGTTTACTTCTAAGATTTTACTGAAAACATGTACTATTCCTTTGGAGTGAAATTATTCTCCTTCTACTATACCCTGAATTCTTAGGTTTGATCTTTACATAGTGTCCTGAATATCTTGAAATTCCCATTAATACCTTCCTATCAGTTTGTTTTTCTCTATGTTGGACTGCATTATATTTGCCACCTGGTCTTCTAGTTTAGATAATCTGTTCTCCTTCATTCATTCTACTGGTGAGATTTTCTACAGAGTTTTTTGTTTGGCTGTGTTTTTCATTGCTAGTATTTCTGACTGGTTTTTCTTTATTTCTATTTCCTTATCCATGTCCTGTATTGTCCTCCTTATTTCATTATATTGGTTTCCTGTGTCTTCTCTGATTCCTTTGATTTCCTTTTTGGTTTCTTTGAACATATTTATAATCATTCTTTTGAAATCTTTCTCAGGCATTTCCTCTAAATCAGCCTCATTGGAGGTCATTTGTGATGGATTAATACTTTTTGGTAGATTTTTTTGTATTTCTTGTATTGTAACATAGAGATTTTTGCAACTTGGATTAATTTAATGCTTGGATTCTGTAATTATCTGCATTGTTATTAGATGTATCAATTAATCTGTTGTTATATATCTTTAGGGTAGGAGCTTCAGGTGCTAGCTGTGCTCTTAAGACTCTCAGAGCAACTACAAAAGTGACCATGGGTGTTGGGTTTGCCTGCTATGAGAGTATTGTAGTAGGATGGGTACAAAATACAGACAAATTCTAAAATTTAACTAAGGAATATACACATTCAATGAAAAATAGCACAGAATATATATGAATTGTCTCACACCCTAAATCCTGTCATCCTGGGAGGCTGAGATTTTTGGTGTGTAGAGGGTTCCATGGTCGGCTTATGACCCAGTGACACCCTTCCCCACCAAACAGCAGGAGAGGAGACAAAGGAACTGTAAATCAGGAAGCAACAAATGACAAGCCCAAAATATAGCTTAAGAATGCCAAATCTGACCACCCATCAGCTTTAACATATAATTTACCCTGACATGGAAGGTGACATTAGTACTTCTGATGCAAGCCTATATACCAGGCTTTTTTGTTTTTGCCAGGTACTGACCTGGTGTAATCCCAGTTACCTTTTAGGATGGCTTTGTTCTCAGCTATGCTGTGCACCCGCTTTGGTCCCTCTTTGCTGAGCTGTGGGCTCAGGTAGGCTGGCTGGGTCATGGGTCACTGCTCTGATCACCTGTGCCTGGTGCCTTGTAGGTGAGCTCCCTTCCCCAGGTCTCTGGTACTTGCTGCTGCTTGTCCTGGCAGTTGGGGGAGAGGAGGCTGTGGGTGGTGGCTGAAATTCTCCCGCTGGTCCTTGCAATTTTCTTCCTCATGAGCCTCACCGCTGGTCCCTGCCATCTTCCCTTCATGTTTCTTGAGTTTGTGAGGAGGTTGGTTTGAGTGGAAAATCCCTTCACCTGGCTTTTCGTGCCGCTCAGACCAAGTCTGGTGGCCGTGGCTGTGTGGAACTGGTGCGCCAGTGCTAAAGCCGCTTCTGCCCACTTCTCTGGTCTCTAGACACTCTGAATCTCTCCTACTTCTCTGCTGTGGTTGATAATTTATTATACACCTTCACTTTTTAGTAGAAGAGTGTATTTTGCTGGTTTTTTTTTGTTTGTTTGTTTGTTTGTTTTGCCTTTTCTCCCCTAGGCTGCTTTTGGTGTGGTTCCTGCTGCACCACCATCTTAACCAGAAGGTGTTCTTTTTTGGTTTTTCTTTTTTTTTTTTTTTTTTTTTTTGGTTTTTCGAGGTAGGGTCTCACTCTAGCCCAGGCTGACCTGGAATTCACTATGGAGTCTCAGGGTGGCCTTGAACTCACGGCAGTCCTCCTACCTCTGCCTCCCGAGTGCTAGGATTAAAGGCGTGCGCCACCACGCCCGGCCTTTTTGGTTTTTCAAGGTAGGGTTTCACTCTAGGTCAGGCTGACTTGGAATTCACTATGTAGGTTTAGGATGGCCTTGAACTCAGGGTGATCATCCTGCCTCAGCCTCCTAAGTGCTGGGATTAAGGCTTGTGCCACCAAGCTGGGACCCTTCATGGCTAGTTTTAAAGTTATATTGGGTTTCATGAAGCTTTATAGCTCATGCATTTGCCATTAATTCGTTTGCCTATCATTTATGTCTAACTACCTTTTAAAATTCATAAAATCTGATTGCTTAAGTGTCATTTGAATTTCTATGTAAAATAGTATAATTGTGACTTTTTTGTCTTTTTTTATTTTTTATTTGAGAGAGAGAAAGATAGAATGGGTGCACCAGGGACTTCAGCAGCAGTAAACAACTTCAAACACATGTACTACCTTGCGCATCTGACTTACGTGGGTCCTGGGGATCTAACCTGGATCCTTTGGCTTTGCAGGCACTTTAATTACTAAGCTGTATCTCCCGCCCCCCCCTTTTTTTTTTTTGAGGCAAGTCTAACAGACTGGTCTTTTACTTTATGTGTGAAAGAGAAAGAGAATTGGCATGCCAGGGCCTCCAGCTACTGAAGTTGAACTCCAGATGCTTGTGCCCCCTTGTGCACATGTATGACCTTGCGCACTTGTGTCACTTTATGCTTATGTGGGATCTGGAGAGTCAAACATGGGTCCTTAGACTTTGCAGGCATGCATCTTAACTGCTAAGACATCTCTCCAGCCCTCCTGTCTTTATTTTTAATCATTATGGGTTTTCTTCTCAGTACAATTTTCAATAATAATAACAGTAGCGGACCTCCCTCTTTTTCCTCATTGTAAAGAAATCACTCTGAGTTCAAGGCCAGCCTGGAGCAAATTATAAAGTGAGTTCCAAGTCAGCCTGAGCTAGAGTGAAACCCTGCCTCAAAAAAATGTTAATGATAATAATTATTATTTTTGCCATAAGTTTTTCATGCATAACTTTTATCTAGTTGAAGAAATACCCTTTTAGCTCTAGATTTCTAAGAATTTGTTTATTTTGAATGTGTCACGTTTATCAATTGCTTTTCATCACAATTTAGTTACCCTATAGTTTAATCAATGCAGCTTAAAAAGTTTTATTGGATTCACTGTCCTTTACATTTGTGAGAAACCCAACCTAGTCATAAAGGGTGATCTTTTATAAATACTTTGCTTTACTTGGCTTTGTTCTGTGTTTTTGTCTGTTTGGGTTTTTCCACCTGTGTTCATCAGTAGATTGCATTACTTTTCCTCTCTCCTAATGGTCCTTGTCAGAATTTTCAGTTATGCTCCTACTTTATTGATGTATAAGTTTCTGTTTTTATTTTCTCATAAGACTGCTAGAATGTTACTTAAAATTTCCCTCTTTTAAATCTTACCTAGTTTAAAGTATAAAGCAAGGTAAATCAATGATAGAATTTTCTGTTTAACTTTCATTTATAATGTCATAACTGTTCAACGTCCACATTTTATTTCTAAATATGTGCTCATTTCATTCTCTGTTTTTATAGCAATGTACTGGTATAACTATGAATTTTTAAAGAAGTGGTTATGTGAGAAATCTGGTTTATATGAACCGACATTTATGATCAACTTTACTTCAGGGGCATTGTCTGGTTCTGTAAGTTTATTCTTTTTTTGTTAATATTCCAGCAGACTGGTAGTTATTGTACGAGAACAAAGTATGTAGCATTTCATATATTGAAAAACGCTTTTTTAGTTGCGCTGCCTTAAAGCTTACTTAAGCATTTTATTTGTCACACTGTTTTAAGAAAATATTAATCATAAAATAATTTAAAATTAGTTGGGCATGGTGGCACACACCTTTAACCACAGCATGTGGGAAGCAGAAGTAGGAGGATTGCTGTGAATTCAAGGCCAGCCTGGGACTACAGAGTGAGTGCCAAGTGAGCCTAGGCGAGACCCTATGTCAAAAAAAAAGTTTAAAATTTATTTTGTATTTGTTTTGCTTATTATAAATGCATTATTCTGAGAAAGTTTTATGCTTGTTACATAGTTATAAGTGTGACCATGACTGTAATTAAATAACATTTTATTATTTATAGAGTACATTATACAGTACATTAACTCAGTAAGTACATGCTAATAGACATGATTAGGTGATATTTCATATACATATTATACACACATTATTGTATTATATACAAGAGGTTCCATTCTCTGCTGTCAATTTCTGTTTCTTTGGAAATTATTTAGTTTATTAAGTATTTCTTAGGAGAATTTTGAGCAAAATTGAATCATGAAAGGAAAAATCTCAAATTATCATTTCTGAGTACTAAAAAGCTCATCTTTTTGCACTCCTCCATTTAGTGGAAAGTTATGCAGATGTATGGCATCATGACCTTGGCCCTAAAACATTTTGTTAAATGTCACAAATCCAAAATGAATTTATTACAATTTGCATACAGCATTAACATTGATGTGTTGTGAGTACCTGAGTATAATAATACAAGTCTGTTCCTAGTACTTGAGAGGTGGAAGCTTATGGATTTTCTATACAAGGTCAGCCACATAATGAAACGTCTTAAAAGCAAAAAGCACACACCTTTAATGATGGGTGCAAAGCTAGTTGGCCTGGGTTCAGTTCCCCAGCCACCCAGGTAAAGCAGTATGATCATTTGTTTGCATCAGTAAGAGACCCAGGTATGCTCAACAGAGAAAGACAGACAGACAGACAGACAGACAGACAGATCATTTGTTTGCATCAGTAAGAGACCCAGGTATGCTCAACAGAGAAAGACAGACAGACAGACAGACAGACAGACAGACACACACACACACACACACACACACACACACACACACACACGAAAGCCTAGCTTAAAAGGGCAGAATGAGCCGAGCCATTGGTAGGCGGATTGCTGTGAGTTCAAGGCCAGCCTGAGACTACATGATGAATTCCAGGTCAGCCTGGACTAGAGTGAGACCATACCTCGAAAAACTAAAACCAAAAAAAAGGGGGGGGGGAGGGCAGAATGAAGTGATATAGAAAGTTGCAGAAAAAAAGTGGAACAGTGTTCTACAAGACACCTAGGCTAAGAAAGTCACTGCTATGGATGCAAAACTTAATTTTTTAAAAAATATTCTTTGCATGTATGTGTATGAATGTGCCCGGGTCTCTTACCACTATAAATGTGTGTATGTGTGTGTATGTGTGTATGTGTGTATGTGTGTGTGTGTGTGTGTGTGTGTATCTGTAAGTGGGTGGCTGGGGGGAATTGAACCTGGGCCAGCAGGTTTTGCAAGCAAATACATTTAACCTCTGAGCATTTTCCCAATCCCAATATATATATATATATGTAGAGGGAGGTTCAATATAGGATCTCCCTCTAGCCTAGACTAACCTGGAACTCACTCTGTAGTCTCAGGTTGGACTTGAACTCACAGCAATTCTCCTGCCTCTGATTTTGGAGTACTAGGATTAGAGGCGTGTGCTACCATACCTGGCCAAAATTTAAATTTTTATTCTCACCTGTAATAGTCTAGTATATCACAACCACACTGGTACAGAAAAAGAAATTAATATTGTTAGATAATGGCTTCAAGATGTACCAACTGAATGGTAATATTAGTTAGACTCTGCTTTACTATTCCTGTTTAACATAGACAACTTATTTTTTAATTATTATTTTTTAAAAATTTTATTTAGTTATTTATTTGACAGAGAGAAAGGAGGAAAGAGGGAGGGAGGGAGAGGGAGAGAGAGAGAAAGAGAAAGAGAGAGAATAGGCTCACCAGGGCCTTCAGCCATTGCAAACGAACTCCAGACACATGCGCCACCTTGTGCAGCTAGCTAACATGAGTCCTGGGGAATTGAACTTGGGTCCTTTGGCTAAACACCTTAATTACTAAATCATCCCTCCAGCCCATTTTTAAATTATTTTTAATGACCTAGAAATGTTGCTAGATTTTGACCTAAAGATTTGTCTCTGTAGCAGAAAAAAAAAAAAAAAAACACAAGTATAACAGTCACAAAACAGAACAGTCTAAACAACATAACTTAAATGGCTCAAAGGAAATATATATCACATCTGGAGATAACTGATTTTATGTTTCTTCTGATTTTTGAAACTGATTTCAAGAACTCAACACATTGTTGGAATGAAATAAAATATGATTTTGTAAAAAGCATTTTATAGACATAGTGGTCCATATGTGACCTGGAAAATAAAAAATGGAGATCAGGTTTTACTTTACATGGATATTTTATCAGATATGATAACATTCCTAAAGTAATTTGTCCTTTTTCCAAAAAAAACCAAAAACATCTAAGGCAATAAAATACTAAAGTACATGTTAAATTGAATTAATTTTGAGAAGATTTTATAGCTTGTTTTTTGAACCATTGTACCTAATTTGATATATATGTTGAAACCCATTAAGAAGTGTATCATAAATATGTATACATATGTATGCAAACATATATATGTGTTACTAAAAGTACAAAGTCCATTTTCTTTATTTACTTAATGTTTACTTTTCTAATTGTTTTTATTTATTTAATTATTTATCTAATTATTTAACTGGACAAAGTTACATGCTTATTATGTACTGGAGATTTTTTGCATGGTGGTACATGCCTATAATTCTAGACTTGGGCAGTAGATGGAAGTTCATGGTTATTCTTGGCCACACAGTGAGTTTCAGGTCAGCCTGGGCTATCCAAGATTCTTTCTTAAAAACAAAACAAGTCATTACACACATTCATGTACATACTATGCTGTGATGTAAGGGAGTAGTAATGAGACGTACAGCAGCATCATAAACTGTGAATGCTGGTTTTGGAATCAGGGATCTGATTGGAATTCTAGCTTTGCTGAGTGATCTCAGAAAAAAAAAAGGAACGTTTCTCAGACTGTTTACTTTGAGATTATATGAAGAATACATAAGAAATATCTTGTTTTCTTTAATACAAACATTCCTTTACGTATATCTGTCCTTATTTTAAACCAGTTTAAATATGATTTTATCATTATCTTTATTAAGTAATGATCAGTTAGAGGAATTGTTAAATATTTTAAGAAAAATAAAAAGATTGAAGTTAATTTTACTTTTTGGTAGTTTGCAGCAGTTGCAACATTACCATTTGATGTGGTAAAAACACAAAAACAGACACAACTTTGGACACATGAAAATCATAAAAGTAAGTTTGAAGCATTTTAAATGTGTCATTTTTAGTTCTGTGATATTGTTGGGAATATGTGAAATAAGGATTCAAGATTGTTTTTCTTACACCTTAATGTTCCTTAATGAAACGGATGTATGTGTATGTACTATTGGAATGTAATATCTACCTGGGCTAGAGAGAGACCCTACCTCAAAAAAAAAAAAAAAAAAAAAAAAGAAAACCTTAGAAAATATATACTCTAAACCCAAACAAATAAAATAAGAGCCTGTTTATGATTGCCATCACTTAAGTCTCTTACCTGCTGGGAAGGGAAAATTTCTTTCCCTAGGGCAAAAGTGAAATAGTGATGCTTTTTCCTGCAATTTGTTTTCATATCTATTTCAACATAACACTTTTTTTTTTTGGGGGTTTTTCAAGGTAGGGTCTCACTCTAGTTCAGGCTGACCTGGAATTCACTATGTAGTCTTAGTGTGGCCTTGAACTCACGGCACTCCTCCTACCTCTGCCTCCCTCCTGAGTGCTGGGATTAAAGGTGTGTGCCACCACGCCCGGCCTCAACATAACACTTTTATCTTTTTCTTTGTAAATAGTCTTAGAACTTAATCAATAAAATAAATCTATACAAAATAAAGACTAGGAAAAAAAATCACTGAAAAAATTTGTTTTGGTATTTTCTTATGAGCATATGTAAACATTTAATTCCTTTATTATTGGGTTGGTTTTTTAAAAAATATATTTTATTTATTTGAAAAAGAGACGAGGCTGAAGGGATGACTTAGCAGTTAAGTTGTTTGTCTGCAAAGCCAAAGGATCCAGATTCGATTTCCCAGGACCCACATAAGCCAAATGCATAAGGGGGCGCATGCGTCTGGAGTTCATTTGCAGTGGCTGGAGGCCCTGGCACGCCCATTCTCTCTCCCTTTCTTCCTCCCTTCCTCTTTCCCTGTCAAATAAATAATAAATAAAATATATATATTAAAAAAAGAGAGACTGAGATAAATAGATAATAGATAAAATAGATAATAGATAGATATAGATTGAGAGGAGGAGGGGATATGATGGAGAGTGGAGTTTCAAAGGGGAAAGTAGGGAGAGGGAGGGCATTACTATGGGATATTGTTTACAATCATGGAAGTTGTTAATAAAAAATAATAATATACATATATATACACATTTTTTTATTTGAGAAACAGAAAGAGGCAGATAGAGAGACAGTGGGCATACCAGGGCCTTCTGCCACTGTAAATGAACTCCAGACACATGCACCACTTTGTGCATCTGGCTTTACATGGGTACTGACTGGGGAATCGAACCCAGACCATCAGGCTTTGCAAGCAAGCACCTTTAACTGCTGAGCTATCTCTCCAGCCTTTTTGAGTTGATCTTTAGCTTCTTTTATTATGTGCGTGTGCATGCCAGTGTATGTTTGTGTGGAAGTCAAATGACAACCTCAGGTGTCATTCTCAGGATTGCTTTGGATCTTGCCTTTTTTTTGAGACCGGGTCTCTCTTTGACATGGAGTTCACCAGGTGGACTGAACTGTTGGCCAGCTAGCCCTAGGGATCTTCCTTTATTGGTCTGTGTGTGTGTGTGCGTGCGCACGTACACATACAGAAACACACATGTGTATGTAATGTATGTATGTAGGTGCACACGTGTATATAATATGTGTATATGTAGGTTCACTCAGGTTTATGTGTATGTGTTTGTGTGTGTGTGGTGTATGCCTGTGTATGTGTTCTTGCAGTGCCCCATATACTTGTCTATAGTGACAAAGTAGAATATTAGATGTCTTCCACTTGGTCTTGTTTTTGAGCTAGGGTCTCTTTCTACTGATTCTAAAGCTTATGGGACTCTCTTGTTTCTCAAGTTTCTGCTTTCTCGCAGTACTGGAGTTTACAGGAGTGTGTGGTCATACCCAGCTATTTTATATGGCCTCTGGAGATTTTTTTTTGCTTTTTGAGGTAGGGTCTCGCTCTAGCCGAGGCTGACCAGGAATTCACTTTGTAGTCTCACAGTGACCTCGAACTCACAATGATCCTTCCACCTCTATCTCCCCAGTGATGGGATTAAAGGTGTGCACCACCTCACCCAGCTTTTTTTTTTCCTTTTATTTATTTATTTTTTTCAAGCAGAGAGGGATAGAGAGAAGAGACTTAGATAGATAGGAAATGGGCACACCAGGGCCTCTAGCCACTGTAAAGGATATCCACATACATGTGCCACTTTGTGTATCTGGCTTTATGTGGATACTGGGACATCAGACCTGGGTCATTAGGGTTTTGCAGGCAAACCTATTAACCTCTGAGCATTTCTCCAGCCCCCTTTTTACTTTTTTAAAAAATATTAATTTATTTTTATTTATTTGAGACAGAAAGAGAGAGATATATATAGAGAGAATGAGAATGGATGTGCCAGGGCCCTCCAGGCACTACAAATGAACTCCAGATGCATGCACCATTTTGTGCATCTGGCTTTACATCGCTATTGAGGACTTGAACTCAAGTCCTGAGGTTTTACAGATAAGCGCCTTAACTGCTGAGCGATCTCTCCAGCCCTCTTTTTGTTTTTTTGTTGCTTGTTTTTTTTTTTTTTTTTGTGGTAGTATGATTGAATTTAGGGCCTTGTGCACGTGAGGCAGACACTTTGTCATGGAGCTATATCCCAGCCTTAGTTCTTTTTTTTTTTTTTTTTTCCTAAGTAGGGTCTCACTCTAGCTCAGGCTGACCTGGAATTCCCTCTGGAGATTTGAACTTGGGCAGTCTCAGGTCCTCATGCTTGTGCAGAAAGGGCACCTAACCACTGAACCATTTCTCCAGTCCCCGAAACATTTTCCAGACATGAGAAAAGGTATACACAGTAATACTATCAATTTTAAGAAACAACCCCATCAATTAAAAAAAAAAGTCTTCTCTAAATCCCTCCTTGATTACATTCAGATGAATACAGCTTTAATCATGGGGCCTTTATCTTTTTAAAGAAACCAGGTAGTAAATGATTGAGCCTGGGTAAGTTGCCTCACATTTGTTAGTCCATCTCTTGGGAGGCTGAGGTAGGAGGATTGTAAGTTTGAGGTCATCCTGAGCAACTTCCAATGTAGTTTGGGCTATTAGCGAGGCCATATTTCAACAAAATAAAATAAGAAAGATTGAAAATAGCTGCCCTTTAGGTATACAGATCTGTTTTGTTATAATGGAAGGATATATTCCCAAAGGAGTAAGCAACATTATGTACTAAGTATATCAGAAATTGTTAAATAGAGATTTTGATTCCATTATATTTTTCCTTTAAACATTTAGTTTCTGTGCCTTTGCATATGTCAACTTGGGCTATAATGAAGAATATTGTTGCTGAAAATGGATTTTCTGGATTATTTACAGGTAAAAATAGTTGCTTTTATTAATCATTGAACAGAATCATTCATTTTAAGTTTCTCATCTTCTGAAATTACTTGTAGGAAGAAGATTCAGGTTAACATTCCATATTTATTGTTTTCTCCTAAATATCATTGCTATAAATTTAACTTAAATATTAAATCATAGGGTAATATCAATAAGGAAACTTTCAGTATGATCTGGAATTGAAGGTAAGGAGTTTGGGAGTAAGGAATTACAGCTTTTCTTTCCTACCAGTGTAATGTTATTAGCAGGCTTTGATCCATCACTTTAATTTGGTCACCATTGATAAATCCAAGTAACATACATATTTAAAAACTAAGGAAATATTTTTTTCTATTCTCTTTTCAGGCCTAATTCCTCGTGTAGTTAAAATTGCTCCTGCTTGTGCCATTATGATTAGTACATATGAACTTGGAAAGACTTTTTTCCAGAAACAAAATGTTCAAAGGCAGTAATTATACTGATCTTTTAATTCCACATACCAACTATAACGAAGTAAAATGAAGATTTTTAGGCAAGCATTTTTTTTTCACATTTTTACATTGATTTTATGTCTTTGTTCCCTTTTACAAAGAAATAGTAATTTTTGTTCTACCTCTAAATCATAACTTTTATTTTTAAATAATTTTTATTGTGTTTGGATATATTTAAAGAATCCAGAAATGTTAGCTGTTTAGCACTCTTGTAAAGAAAATTACTCCAGGCTGCAGAGATGGCTTAGCCATTAAGGCACTTGCCTGTGAAGCCAAAGGACCTCGGTGTGATTTCTCAGGACCCACGTAAGCCAGAGGCACAAGGTGGTGCATGCATCTGGAGTTTGTTTGCAGTGGCGGGATGCCCTGGCATGCCCATTCTGTCTGTCTGCCTCTTTCCCTCTCTCAAATAAAAATAAAATATTTAATAAAAAAAGAAAAAACAATTATTACATGGTATTGAAAGCAGTCTGCTAGGAGTATAAGTTCAAATCTTTTAATCATGGACATTGACATCTTAATAGATCTTATTATCTTAATAGATAATAGAGGCAGTCATTAAATTGTTCATATTTGCTAGGTAATACCTGTTAACTGTAATTGAAATGCATTATGTCCCCATGTAACAGGCCTCATGTGCATTTTATCTACATAAACTAAAATATAATTATATGCCTGATGTGTATCTTGATATTTTTTTTTGATGACTTAGAACCCTGGATTTAATGTTTCTATAAATATAGTTTTTACTGGTAATAAATGTATACTTTATTCAAACTTGGATCTTCAGTGGAAAACCACATTGTATGTAGATGAGTGAAAATAAATAGTTGGGGTGGAGAGATGGCTTAGTGATTAAGGCTTTTGCCTGTGAAGCCTAAGGATCCAGGTTCAATTTTCCCGGTCCCGAGTAAGCCAGATGCACGAGGTGGCACATGCATCTGGATTTCATTTGCAGTGGCTAGAGGCCCTGGTGCACCCATTCTCTCTCTCTCTCTCTCTCATGAATAAATGAATAAAATAACTTTTAAAAAAGAAAAGAAATAGTTGGTTCACAGGAACGGCCTCTAGTTTTTAACTAGTATCTCAAGTGTGGTTGTCCATACAGTTCTTTGGGTCATTTCTAATTTTTTCTAACAAGACAAATCTCATTCCCTTATCTGAAATGTTTCAAAACTGACAAATTTTTGAGCTCCAGTGTGAAATGTGGTTTTGAGCCACATGTGGAAAATTCTACACCTTACTTTATGTGATAGCACCCAAAATGCAAGCACATTAAAAAATGTTACTTAAATTGTCTTCAAGGTATATGTATAAAATGTATATGAAACATAATTCATATTTAGACTTGGGTCCTTTCCCTAAAATATTTAATTATATGTGTGTGTGTGTGTGTGTGTGTGTGTTTGTAAATATTCCAGAATTTGAAAAAAATTAGAAATCAGCCAGGCATAGTGGCGCACACCTTTAATCCCAGCACTTAGGAGGCAGAGGTAGGAGGATCACTGTGAGATCGAGACCAGCCTGAGAGTACGTAGTGAATTCCAGGTCAGCCTCGGCTAGAGTGAGACCTTAACTTGGGGAAAAAAAATTAGAAATCTAAAACACTTCTGATTCCAAGCATTGTGGATAAAAGATACTTTAACATTAATAAGTCACAAAATACATATTTTTAAAATTTCATCTTTATTAATTTGAGAGAGAGGGAGAGAAAGAGGCTGAGAGATAGAGAAAGAATGGGCATACCAGTGCCTCCAGTCACTACAAATAAACTCCAGATGTATGCACCACCTTGTACATCTGGCTTTATGTGGGGCCTGGGGTATCAAACCTGGGTCCTTTGGCTTTGCAGGTAAGTGCCTTAACTGCTAAGCCATCTCTCCAGCCCTCACAAAATATTTTTAAATATCCCTTGATTTTCCACCATTTCAATTTATAGGATGTACTGCAGGACTAAACAAGAAACTGTTTCTGTCCAGAAATTGCACATGAGCAAGGTATTTATTATTTTAGGGAAGAACTAGATTTTAAAATGATATGATTGGGCTGGGGATGTAGCCCAGTGATATAGCATTTGCTAGCTCATGTGAAGCGCTGAGTTGGATCCCAACACTTAAAGCAAGCAAGGAAGGAAGCAAACAAACAAATAGATAAGATGGCAAGACAAGAAATGGTATTCTTTTTTAACATTTTTGTTCAACTTTTTTCAGGATCTGTCTCCTATAAGGAAAAAGTACTTTATTACATTCTCTTTTTGTTTCATGAAAATATGAAGAATCTTCCCTGCATTAAAAAAAAAAAAAAAGAGCAGAATGTATTTTGGTGACAAATCTTGTAGTATAGGTAGGAGAACGAACACATTTTGTATTATAGTAGGAAAGCATTCATATGTTTCATCAGAAATTAACTTCATATGCAACTTTATTTTTTATCTTGTGTTGATTTGTGTTAAAATTGTAATGTAGATCCATATAAATATTTATGACTTTCTGATATTAATATATTTATGGCTATTTAAAATTATCATTGTTCTATCTAAAAGGTTTTCACATAAAATCATTATGTATGCTATATAATATGTAAATGAAAGTTTATTCTGAACACTGTCATTTAACATTAAACTTAAATTTGCCTTGGTTTTGTTATGCTTCTTTTAAATAATCCATTAACAAGATAGGAACCTTAGTATTCTGCTGTAAAAGACCAGTCACATATTTCAACATGTTACCTGTGGACACCAGAAAGGTTTCCATCTCCTCTACTGCCTAGTATTGCACGAAAGGAAGATCCTTATCCATGAACAATAATGTTACATAAATCCGATTTCTAACATATATTATACACAGTGTATCTAGATGCAAAGGAGGGTGAGGTGAAGTTTTGTTTAAATTTAGTTGGCACTGCAAGTCTTAAATTTTGCCAGCCAGGCCAAATGAGCCAATGGATGCAACAGTGGCACTTCTGTCATGGTGGAAACCAACTGCCCTCTAATTGGACTGGAGGCCCGCTCCATGGGAGGGAATACATCCCTGATGCTGAAAACTTAAAACGGGGTAGTCATGAGCCCTAGGGGTGTAATGTCTGCTGCTGTCTGGCTAAATGTATATACTATGCTTATCAAACTTCCCAGTAAGCACTTCTCTTAATGTTCATACTCATATATTAATGCTACTCTCACTTTTGGTAGAGAACCTTCTCTTTTCAGATGGCAGTGACCTTGGGATGACTCAGAAGGCATCATGGTGCTGGAAAGAAGTAACAGGAGTGCTCAGCACTGCAATATCTCTATCACACCTTCCAAGGTTCAAGGTCTATTGTGGAAGAGGTGGCGGAAAGAATGTAAGAGCCAAAGGAAGGGTAGGACTCCTTACAACATGCTCCTCCAGACACAAAATGGCCTGGATATCCATGACCTCACAGTGCCTGACACTGCCTACACAAGACTATCATAATAGGAGGAAAAAATCATGACATAAAAATAAAAGAGAGACTGATTGAGAGGGGGAAGGGGATATGATGGAGAATGGAGTTTCAAAGGAGAAAGTGGCGGGGGGGAGGGAGAGCATTACCATGGGATATTATTTATAATCATGGAAGTTGTTAATAAAAATAAATCACAAAAAATAAAATAAGTTTAGTTGGCAGAAAAGCATTAACACTTTAACTTCATCTTTTATTGTAGTAGTACCTGGATAAACTTAATCTATGGGGCACATAAAATATTACATATTAGAGCTAGGCATGGTGGCATATGCCTTTATCTCAGCACTTGGGAGGCATATGTAGGAGGATTGCCATGAGTTCAAGGCCACCCTGAGAAGACTACATAGTTTCTTTCAGGTCAGCCTGGACCAGAGTGAGACCCTACCTCGAAAAACAAACAAACAAACAAAAAAAAAAAAATTTACCTAAGAGTTGTTTTTTTTAATTTATTTATTTGTTTTTGTTTTTTGAGGGTAGGGTTTCACTCTAGCCCAGACTGACCCAAGAATTCACTATGTAGTCTCAGGGTGGCCTCGAACTCCTAGTGATCCTTCTACCCCTGACTCTCAAGTGCTGGGATAAAGGCATGTGCCATGATCATGCCCAGCTTAGTTTTAGGTTTTTCACTGTGTAGTTTCAGGCTGGCTCTAGCTCACCATGATCCTCCTACCTCTGATTCCCTAGTGCTGTAATTAAAGTGTGTGCCATCACACCCAGCTCAAAAAGTTCTATCCTATAAAATAATGGAACCATTATTGGCAGGGATCACTATTTCCTGATCTCACATCACAGTAGACTTTTTAACTTTTTCCTCAATCTTTTGTTTTTTGTTTTTTGCAAGGTAGGGTATTACTGTAGCCTAAGCTGACCTATAATTCACTATGTAGTCTCAGGGTGGCCTCAAACTCATGGTACTCCTCCTACCCCTGCCTCCTGAATGCTGCGATAAAAGGCATGCTCCATCCTGCCTGGCTTTCTCAGTTTTTCAGTGTACTCTAAAAATTATAGTATTTGTAAACATAGCCTATACCATTGTCATTAGTAACATGATGGTTATGGTTTAAAGGTGAAAATTTCCCACTTTACCATCACTATTTCACCTGTGAAATAAATTACTCCATAGACTCATGTGTTTGAACATTGGTCCACAGCTGGTGGCCTTGTTTTGGAAGGTGGAAGAGCCTTGCTGGTAGAAGTGAGTCTAAGGTGGGCCTTGAGGCTTGATAGTCCTGTTCTATTTCCTGACTACCTATGTGATGTGACCAGCCACCTTGTGCTCTTGGTGTCACACCATCCTTGCCCTGATGAATGGTGTCCCCTGGAACTATAGACCCTTCCTCACTTTAGTTGCTTCTTGTCAGGTATTTGGTCACAGTAACAAGGACAGTGACTACTACAGTGATGCTGCTAAAGAAAATTGTTTTCGTTCTGTTCATATTAACACGGATCTTACTGACTTTATTGCTTGTATGTAACACTTTTAAGAAATTTAATATTGGAGTAATATAACCTTTAATATACACATTTGACTCTTTATTAAAAAGTAGGTATAAGTCAGAGCCAGGCTTGGTGGTATACTTTTTAAATCTCAGCACTCAGAAGAAGATTACTGTGAGTTTGAGGCCAGCCTGGGCCACAGAGTGAATACCAGGTTAGCCTCAAAAAAGAGTGAAACTGCCTCAAAAAAGCAAAAAAGGATATGTATAGCAAGAATCAGTTCAGTGAGTAAAGTTCTTCCCATGCAAACATAGAGACCTGACTTTGGATCTCCAGCACTCATTTAAAATGCCATTTGCAGGGTTGGAGAGATGGCTTAGTGATTAAGGCGTATGCCTGCGAAGCCTAAGGACCCAGGTTCGATTCTCTAGGTCCCACATAAACCAGATGCACATGGTGGCACATGTGTTTGGAGTTCATTTGCAGTGGCTAGAGGCCCCTCTCTCTGTCTCAAATAAATAAATAAAATACTATGTAAATGTTTAAAATGCCACTTGTGATATGCTCCGGTCCCAGTCCTGCAGAGCCAGACACAACCCCTACAGCTTACTGACTAACTTATTAGCCCAACCAGTGAAATCCACATACAGTGAGAGACCCTGTCACCAAAAGTAAGGTGGAGAGTAATGAAGTGCAACACCTGACATTGACCTCTGGCATCCAATTGACATCTGGCCTCCATGCGCATATTTTGTATGCATGCTTGTACAGACATCTCACATACATAGACATAAAAGAAAAAAGTAGGCATGGAGTTTGTGGTGGTTTAAATAGATGACCCCTCTAATATATTCAGTTTTTTATTGTTTGTAGTTTGCATCTGCAGCCACCTGGCTGGAGGCAGTGTCACTGGGTGGATCTTAAGGTGTGGTGGTAGATTTCAGATTTCAATCTAAAGATATGCAAAGTGTGCCTAGCTGGAGTTCCTGCAGTGTGCTGTGTGGCTATTGGCTTGTACTTCTCTCTCTGCTTGGTTCTGTGAAGGCAGGCCAGCTTCTTCTGCCATTTATGGAACTTCCCCTGGATCTGTAAGCTTCAATGAATATTCCTTCCTCCATAACTGTGCCTCGTCTGGAAGTTCATTTCAGCGAACCTGAAGCTGTCTGCTACAGAGTTAAAATTTTCCTTGTATTTTTTTTTATATAAAAAACTATTCTCTTTGCCTATTTGACTGCACGTGACTCCTTTAAATTCTTCCTTCTGTTTTTCTCAGACCTGAAGAAGGAATGTTCCCTAAATCTGAGGTTATGACTGTCTGCCAGGTAAAGTGTAGGCATGTGAGATTCTCAGTCTACTGTGGGACTTCACCCATGTAGCTTGAGCAATCTGTATACATGGGAGTGTTGGTGGGAGATCAGATTGATCATAGGAAACCTGGGAAGGATTTTTGGCTTCCCTGTAAATTGGAAATATAATTGCCCATGTGGGAGATGAGACTTATGAGGTTGAGAGAATAAGGAGAAGTAATGTGCTGCATCTGGCTTCTGTGACCTCGCTTAGTGGCTGGACAGTGGTGCTGTCATTTTAAATCAGACAGCCATTTTGAGTAAATAAAGAGCCCAGGCCTGGCTCAGATGAGGAACTACCTGACTAATGTGTTTTTTTTGTTTCTGTATCCATGCTTGCTTAGCTATAGCCGCCCCCCTTGATTCCTGGGAAGCCTCCACCCAAGAACATTCCAGAGATACCTAGCCACAGAGGCCCCGGCCTCTTGCAAAAGATAAGTTCTGCAAACAGCTCTTGCAAAAGATAGATTCTGCAAACAAGTTACTGACCTAAGATAAGTAGGCTGGAGTTCCCACACGCACCCTCTCTGAAATCCCCCCCCCCCCCCGGTGCACTTTTAAGCCTATCATTTCAAAAGTCGCAAATGTACCACTGCTTGCTTAGCCAATCATGTGCCCATCCCCTACTTCTTTGTTCAGATACCTATATAAACCTCTTCCCCCTAAAGGAAGAGGCTCTCTCCCTCACTACCGCTGTGCCAGACTGTGTGGACAGAGCCCAGGCCTAGGCTTGCAATAAAGAAACCTGCTGCTTTTACATTCGAGTGTCTCAGCTTCTGTGGCGGTTCTCTGGGTGACTCCTGGGTGACCGGGGGTCTTGGCACAACAAGGTGACCTGTTTTAAAATAAAAGTTTTGATTTATACTTAAAGCTTCAAAATGTATCATAATGGCAACATTATAACTTTGTCTTCCCCTTCCTATCAAAGTGTTTCAAAGCTGCTTATTTTTATTTATTTTTTTGTGGTGAGGATAGAACCCAGGGCCTTATGCTTGTAAGCACTCTAACACTAAGCTAAGTACCTCATGCTTTTTTTAAAAAAAATTATTTTAGAGGTAGGATCTCACTCTAGCCTAAGCCAATCTGGAATCTCAGGCTGGCCTTGAACTCAGAGTGATCCTCCTATCTCAGCCTCCTGGGTGTTGGGATTAAAGGCATGTGCCACCATGCCCACCTCATGCTTATTTTTTTTAAACAGCAAATTGAACTGATTCAATTTTTAAAAAGATTTTTATTTATTTGCAAGCAGAAAGAAAAGAGAGACAGACAGAGGGAATGGGTATGCTAGGGTCTCCAGCCACTGCAAACAAACACCAAATGTGTGTGCCACTGTGTGTATCTGGCTTTACATGGGTACTGGAGAATCAAACCTGGGTCCTTAGGCAGGCAAGTGCCCTAACCACTGAGCAAGCTCTCTAGCCTTGATTTAATTATTTTTTTGAGAGCCCTGTGATTCAAAACAGTAAGACCCTACCTGGAAACAGGAAAAAAGAATAAAAATAAAAACAGTCTTATGGTACTTCAAAGGTAAGATGGTATTACGGTCACATAAAACATCCACTGATGTAGTGGCCTCCAGGTTATTGTCTTACAAATTGTACATATAAAATCCACAGACCATAGAGGGTGAAGTTTAGGAAGATTTTATTATAGAACTTGAGAAGAAAAGAAGGCAGAGCTCCTGTACAAGAGGGATCACCAGCCATTGGAAAACTTGCCAGGTGACTCTGAGCACTTTTATGGGAATGGGATCTTTTGGAGAAAAATAAGCAAAAGCCAAATTAATCAGGTGTCTTGGGAAGGAGTAATATTATGTGAGGTTTCTAGGAAAGGAAAACTGAGACAGTTAGGGTGACTGGGCCCTGAAAGTAAACAATAGGAATGTCTTTGGGCATGCCCTTTCAGTCTCTGCTTTGCTAGAGATCAGAGAATTGGTCTCTTTTTCTCTCTTGCCTGATGTGTTTTTCTATAAAGAACCTGAGTCCTTCTCTGGAAAGGAGTTCCCCTTTCCTAAAATTAAGGTTTAAATCGGATTCTGGAATTCTGGTTGGTTAAACTCAGTCCTAAACTAGGGTCTCATCTCACTCCAGCTCAGGCTGACCTGGAGTCTCAAGTTGGCCTCAAACTCACAGCGATCCTCCTACCTGTGCCTCCCAAGGGCTGGGATGAAAGGCGTGCGCCACTACACCTGGCTCTCTTTAGCTCTCTTAATAGCTATTCACTGCCCACTGACCTAACATACATGTAACTATCGCATGAAAACTTTTGAGATGTATTAGACCATTAGCTTCCACCAACCCACAAGCTAAGAATGTCATAAGATAGAATCTAAAACCCATAGCAGAGATTTCTTCACTCTGTTATATCCCATCTACCTGCTGTTTCTATCAATGTATTTGAAAATTACCTTGTCTCACAACTTTCTTTTTATTTGTGAAACTATAAAATCTGCATGAAACTGTTACTACATTGGTGCATGGTATTTGGAGGCAACCTGAATCTATTCCCAGGACATGGTCATTCATACTTGGTTCTAGAATAAACTTTCCCTGATTCTCTTTTAAGTAAAAGGTGTGTTTTATGTTGACAAAGTGAAAACAAAAGAAAGGGAAGCTAATCACTGTGCACTGGAAAGGAGCATATGCACAGGTCCAGTGACCCCCAAATTCATCTTTGAGATACTGAGAAGAGCTTCAGGCAAAAAGAAGAAACTGCAGCAGGGAGGCAAGAGATGCGGATAACTAAGCAGTCCTAGTTGAGTTCTAATTTGGTCTCAGTTCTGATTCTATAAGGTAGTCCAAAGTAGTCCTTATTGGCCCAGGGGTTAAGCTGATTCTCATGGGATGGTTAGTCCTGCTCCAGGATTCAATGTTGTCCTCATCTGGAGTGGTCTGTCCTGCAAGGATGATTTCCAAGGTGAGTTCTGCTTTTGAACAGTGACTGGAAACCCATAGGTGCCTTTGTAAAATGCTGAGAGGAAGATGTCTCAGTTGCTCTTATTTTTTGCCATTAGCCTTGAAAGGAATAAGACAGGTTAGGTTCCACTGGTTTTTAGATAGATTAACATGCCTTTATGCCAAAAGTTAAGAAAACAGAAGAGAAGATGAAGGCAGACATGCTGGGCCTTCAGCTGGCTTTTATTACCCTAAGGATCCAAGTAGGGAGCCAGTGCTTTCAGTAAAAGCAGCCTCTAAGAACCTGTTACAGTTGCACCCTGCAGAAGTAACCACGCTGGGGAACCAGGATGCTCTCTTGAAGCAGTAAGGACTTCTTCCAGTTGCCTTGCTGGAAGAGAACTGAGACAATAATCAATCCATCCACGCTCCATAGTTCTGTGTAATTCCTCCTCTCTAACCCAGATCGTCCCTGTCCTTAAAGCTCATCAGTTCCCCAGAGGCTGCCTTTGGGTCACCAAATTCCTTTATATGTCCCTATTCCCAGCATGTGTACACTAATTAAATCTCCTTTCTTTGCCTTTCACTGCTCATCTCTAATTGGTGAATTGGGGCAAGTAGTTGAGCCTACTATGTTGGGTCTCAAAGAACTGGGGCTTTTACCCTAAAGCTTCAGTAAGCTCTTTATTAGGGAAAGACCCTTTAGAGTTTAATGAAACTTTCTTTCCTTGTTTTACTTAATTATAGATTTTAGTCATTTTAGAATGAGAATTTTGCAGAGAAGCAGTATTAGGATATGCAGATGATCTGCTGATTTTAACTAGCTGGAAAGAGCTCCCTATTTGGATTGTTTACTACACTGGATTTCTAATTTAGATTGCCAGATGGCTAAGACATGTTACTAGAATCTGAGGTCTACTGTTTGCTACTTTGTTAAAAAGAAATGGGTCTAATTACAGTTTTTGCTAGAATTAGAAAAAAATTGGATAAAAAAGGAAGCAAAACCAGGAACTATGCATATGTGGATTCACAGAATAATTCAGGAATGTGATTAGTAGGAATTCCTAAAGCCCTACAAATCTATATTTCATGAACAGTGTCATGACACTGCTTTGAAGTTTCCAGAAACTTCCTTGAAAGGGTTAACAGAAGTAATTTGTCTTATATTCAGTGAATTTCAAATTCACCCTTAGAATAATGTAGTTACACTCTTTCTTACCCCTCTTCTACAAAATTCTCTGAGCCTTGAAGGATGTGTTTTAAGTCTACTTCAGTGAAAAGCTCTCAGGAGCCTCTGGGTCTCTGCTTTGGTATGTGTTGAGTATCCTCACCATCTGTCTCCTTCATCATGGCCGGATTGTCAGGCTCACCATGGAAGCAGCACTCTTGCTTGTCTCCTCAATCCCACTGTGGTCTTTCACCTGGGACTTGGCTGAGATGCGAGGCATTGCACCCCCCCCCCATAAGTGACTGCTGCTCCCACAAAACATAACCTACAACCCTATGAGGAATACCAGAAACCCCACTGAGGAGGGCTCCCTGCAGAATAGGGGCAGAGAGGAGGGAAAAGATGGTAACAACACATGATATAGCCTTATAAAGTATGTTCTTAATTAAGAAAAAAGTTTAAAAAAAAAAAAGAGAACCCTCGCAGGTATAATAGCAAGTTTGAGGGCATCCTAAAATAAAATCAATGATTTGCCACAGATTGACAGGGTAATTAGTTAAGAATTAACCAAAACAGAGAGGCTCAACAAAGCCTGAGTGCTCTGGCCATATGCTATCCTGATTTCAAAGACTTGAAGGATCCAACAGGAGGACTTACCTTAGCTTGAAGAGTCCCAAACCTACTGTGACTGTGCCACTGCACTGGGCATAGACAGACTTAGACTCTTCTGCTCCTTTAAAGACCTCACTCTGTTGCCACCATTGACAGTACTAACCTGCAACTCCTGAGACCAGGGACATGTAGAATAAATGTTCATTGAGTTGTTACAAACAGGAGCTGAAAAAGATCAGGTCTTAGAACAAGTTTCTACAGCTACCCATGAGCAAGAGTAGCTAGCAGTTGGGTAAATATTCACTAGACTAAACTCAAATGTTTGTATGACAAAAATTGGGAGGATAATTTGAACCTGTCTTGGTATTACATAATAATGAATAGAACTAGTAGTTGGTTAGGCATCTAAGGGTAACTAGACCTCCAAAGTGAATAGCACTTTTTTTTTTCCTGGCTAAATGTGGGAAATGTCCTAGAGCTTGTGGAGGGAGGAATGTCCTCAAGCCTGTATATGGAGGAATCTGCTTCTTCCTTCACTTTTTTCCTGAAGGAGTTCTGGAGGCCAGAAATGTCAGACGAAAATGGGTCTAGTCCTTCCTTGTCTCTTCCTCTCCAGAGGAGTAACCCCTTTCATAGAAGAGAAGCTTACCCACTTCCTAGATAGGATTATTCAATTTACTACAAATCTGGAGAAGTACCTGGACACCCAGTGTGGGGGCTGGATGACCAACTCAGCCCCCACCCAGTGAATTTCCCTAAGAGACCCTGGTCAGAGTCACCAGGCAGTTTTCCGCACTCGGAAAAACTCCCACTTGGAATGTTTCTGTATTACTTTCCTTAATAGAGTCTTCTTTCCATTTCTGGGGACCCCAGTTTATCCTACCAAAACTGCCTTCTTTCCTTCTCTTAAGCTTTACAATAAAATATTTCTAAATGTCACTCTCTATAGTCTGTGGATTTCATTTGTTGAATTCATAAGACAAGAACATGGAAACCACTGACTCGGTGGAGATTTTGTGTGACTGAATGGCACCTGAACTGTTGTAAGCCAATCAAGAGCCAAGAAAGGCTCCATCATTCTCAAAGACACCCCAAATTCCTGTATCAGAATGACAGTGTAACTCAAAACAGAAAGCTTTGGGATGTAGGGCAGTCCATAGAAGTTAGTATTTCTTATGAATTTGTTGGGCTAACAAACTACACTACTTAAACAAGGTATGGTGGCTCTGGTAGTCAGAGGAGATGCAATTTAAGTTAAGGGTTTTTGTTTGTTTGTTTTAGGAATATGAAGTATATATATTTGGTTTTTCAAGGTAGGGTCTTGCTCTAGCCCAGGTTGACCTAGAATTCACTTGGTAGTCTCAGAGTGACTTTGAACTCATTGCGAAGGAATGTGAGTATATTTTTGTTGGGAGTTTTAGTTTTAAGCTATTAAGTGATTAACTTTTCTAATTTTTTTTTTTTTTTTTTGAGGTAGGGTCTCACTATAGCTCAGGCTGACCTGAAATTCACTCTGTGGTTCCAGCCTGGCCTTGAAGTCACAATAATTCTATCTTTGCCTCCTGAGTGCTGGGATTAAAGACATGTACTACTATGCCTGGGCCTTAAAAAAATTTTTTTTTGGGGGGGAGAGGAACACCAAGGCCTCTTGCCTCTGCAAATGAACTCCAGGCACATGCACCACTTTATGCATCTGGCCTTATGTGGGTATGGGATAATCAAACTGAGTCCATCAGGCTTTGAAAACACGTGCCTTAACTGCTGAGCCATCTCTCCAGCCCAAATAATAACATAATAATTATTATTGTAATAATAATTATTTTTGAGGCACGTTCTCACTCTAGCCCAGGCTGACCTGGAATTCACTCTGTAGTCCCATGTTGGCCTGGAAGTCATGGTAATTGTTATCCTCCTACTTCTACTTCCCAAGTGCTGGGATTGAAGGTATGTACCACCATACCCACTTTTCTTTTCCTCCATGCTCTAGCCTTTATAACTAATTTAAGGTATCAGAATTTTTGTTTTTTTCAACCACGAGATTAGTAAAGCTGTGATGTCAGTAAAGGATGGGAATTTTTAACTCTATTATAATTTTATGAGACCACTGTCCTTTATCTGATCAATTTTTCACTAAAATGTCATGTTGTATGTACATAACTAACTTTTAGAAATAAAGAATATTTTAAGCCAGGAGTAGTGGTCCACACCTTTAATCCCAGCACTAGGGAGGTAGAGGTAGGAGGATCTCTGCGAGTTCAAGGCCACCCTGAGACTATATAGTGAATTCCAGGTCAGCCGGGACTAAAGTGAGACCCTACCTTGAAAACAAACAAACAAAATTTCATTTAAATCCCAATAAGGATATCTCCAAATCATTTTCAGTTTAGTATTTTAGGTATACTTAATTATTGCCATTTACCATATTTGTTGAAACAAAAGTTTAGTGAATAAGTTGAATGAGTTAGCTTTTTGTCAAGGAAAAGAAGATGATTAATGTGTAGTACCAAACCTTTAATATACATGCCACAAGTACAGTACATCAAAGCAACAAAATACACACAGAAATATTGACATGTAACTCAGCATTCTTTCTGGGGGGATATGAAAATAATACAACTTAAAAGATTGAGACATACATCATTTACTCATGCAAACACAAACTACCTCTAATTTGAACTGAACTGTATACAAACCTGAATTTCACAGTAGCTGATGAATTTTATACCAAGAGCTCCAAGAAAGGAGGAAAAGCCATGATCCTCAGTGGTCATGTCTAAGTCTGCAGTACATTTACATGCATAGATGACTGTTTACATTAGACAAATCTGAAAAATTGTATGAATTATGGAATCTTGAATTTCCTTCTACTTTATAAAAATTATGGAAAAATTTAATATTTTTAATACTAAGGAATAATAACTGTCAAGTGAGAGTGGCTCACAAATGCTAAATCATTTAAACATAGCTTATAGGAAAGTACCAGTAGTGCTCAAGACCATTGTAAAATTTCCAAAATTCTCCTCACTGTTTCTTCATTTCATCCTGCCAAAGGTTCTGCTTCCTTCATTTGGTATCCCCAAGTGGATAAAATGCTGCTTTACATGCCCCACTCTTACTAAGGTACACATAATAAGAATAGGCTAAAGGTACCATTTTTCAAGATTATTTGTGTTTCTACAAGTACTAAAGCCTTACACTAAAAGGAATAAAGCTTTGTGAGCTAGCATACTTAATGTGACTTAGTTTAAGGGTTTCTAAGTCTGCTTGTTCCTGAAAGGGCTGTTCAGACTGTCTTTCATGTAAGACTGACCTTGTAACTACTGATTATTTTATATTCCAAATTATGAGAGTACAATATTATAGAGAGCCATCATACTCCTATACTTCTATTATAAGGAATCAAAGTGTGAGTTCAGCTCTTTAAAAAATTGTTTTAGGAACATTCTTATACTTCAAAGCTAATACATTTGAATGTAAGGCTATATTAAATAAATAACCCTATGAGTCCCTGGTAAGCATTAGTCTTTTCACATAAACAATGTATAAAACTTCTTTGGCACAACTAATCATGTTTTCTACATATCACTATAGAAAATATAATTCATATATTTTCATCTTCAACATGGTTTAATTTTTAGGGACAAAAAGCTACAAAAAGATTTCAAACAGAGCTTATTAAAAATTAATTTACCCATAGAAGTATAGAGATTTTTAAGACATGAATATCAATTTTAAAATGAGATTATGGCATAATGGTAAGACTAAAACATATAATTCATTGCTGTCCATAAGGGAAAAAAAAATATAGCACTGTATATCAAACACATTTATTGTTACACATGGTAGTCATTCTGATCATTATTTAGAAGTGTCTCACGTCCTTAACTGAACTTGAAACTTCCTGATATGATGGCTTCAACATTTGCTCTATAATTTGAAATGTTTTCAACTTTTCAAGCATAGCTGCTTACATTTTAAAATGGGTAACTTTTAAAGAAAATTATGGAAAAACAAAGATAAAAAATTTGTTTTTTTACATATAAAATTCTTTCCCTGTATACCTTACAAGTTAAGTCAGTATCTGCCTAAAAAGACACATTCCTAGAAACTTTATAAAATGTTAAGTTGGTACCAAATAATAAATGTTAGGGAAACTTTAGAAGCCACTGGAGCTGCAGCTGAAAGACCCCCACATCAAAATGGCATTTACACATTAAAACATAAGAAGGCTTGGTAAAATTAGTCAGTTAATCTTTTTTTTTTTTTTTATTTAAACACTGACTATGGGAGGGAAAGAATACAAGCTTAAGTCTCTAGAGTAAAGCCCTGAACTATCTCTGGCCACCAAGACATACTTAAGCAAATATATAAAAATCAGCTGAATAACATATATGTACAATTTGCAATGAGTTATTAAGACAATCTGAAAAATTTTGAAAGCCTATTTCAAACCTCTTGAATGAGAAGTGTAAAATTTTGAAAAAGAAAAATAGCAGGACCATTATGTTTATTCCTCAGATGCTTATATAGAGTGGACTGAACTCTAACCAACAGAATTCCAGACAGAATAATATAAAATTTCAAGTCTCCCCAGCAGTAAAACTTATGTAAATTTAACATCTGCAGTATAGAAACTTTTGGCTTTTGTATGGTTTTTCAGGATGGAGTTAGACCTGGGCTCGTAATCTCTGTTGTAGGACTTGCAACGTAGTCATTAGATTTTAGGCTTGTTAGAGACTTGTAACTAGCCACTGAAGTTAGCGACCCACAAAGACCAAGTAATGAGGGAGTATCTTCTTTACCTGAAAATTGAAATGAAATAACAGTAAGTAATATCCCTAAAAAATCATGCAACAAGGTACTAAAACCATTAGAAACTATTATTCTTAAGGTGGTAAAATGTATCTATAGCCTTTCAGTTTTGGCATCCTCTTCAAAACCATTACATGAGAAGCTCAGATGTAAGGACCTAAATTCTAATCTGCAGGACCCATATAAATGTTGGGCATGATAGCATGCACATGTAATCCCAGTGCTAGGGAGGCATAAACAGGAAGATTCCTATGACTTGCTGGCTAGCTACTCAAGTCAGTTATCTCTGGGTTCAGTGAGAGATTCTATCTCAAAAAATAAGGTGGAGGGCCTAGGAGACAGCTCAGTGAATAGAGGCCTTGCCACACAGTGGGTGTACTTCAGTTTGGATTCCTAGAGTCCACAAAAAAGCCAGATGCTATAGCACTAGCATCTATAATACTGGTATGCCTATGATAAAGGTGGAAACAGGAGAACTAAGCTGGAGCTTGCAGGACAGCTAGTTTGGAGAATACAGTGGTGAACAACTAGATAACTTGCCTCAAGCAAGGTGTAAGGCAAGGAAGACACCTGAAAGATATTTTTGATCCTCTACACATGCACCATGTCTCACACACACCCCCACATAGACATACACATATATAATAAGCAAATACATAAATAAGGAAATAAAAACAAATAAGTAGATGACAGGCTAGATGATTGATAAATAGGTGATAGAGATGACAGATAAGGTGGAGAGCAATAGAGGAAGATACCCAATGTCAATCTTTGGCCTCCACATGCACATGTGTACATATACACACACCATGTACACTTGAAAAACAAAAGGCACATAACAAGAGTATTTGTCCTCTTAAAACCTCTAGGTATACTGGCTGGAGAGATGGCTTGGCCATTAAGACACTTGCATGCAAAACCTAATAACCTTGGCTCTATTCCCCAGTACCCATGTAAAGTCAGATGCAAAAGTGGCGGATGCATCTGGAGTTCATTTGCAGCAGCTGGAAGCCCTTGTGTTCCCATTGTCTCTCTCTTCTCTCCATCTCTCTCTGCTAGCAAGAAAATAAATACTTAAAAAAAAAAACACTTCTTGGCATAGATGCTTGTTTTAGAGCAAAAATTGAAAGTTATACCTTTATTGGGAGAACAAGAATGTTCAGTCAACTCAACTTAATAACAGTGACAGTGCCTAGGCCAGAGAAATATTGGAAAATCATTCCTAAGGTTTAAGAATGCATTAGAAACAGGCTAGTCCTGATAAGAGGACCTGATAAGGATAAGAGGGCTGCTCCCAAAAATAAGAATTTTTTTTTTTTTAAATTTTTCGAGTAGGGTCTCGCTCTAGCCTAGGCTGACCTGGAATTCACTATGTAGTCTCAGTGTGGCCTCAAACCCACAATGATCCTCCTACTTTTGCCTCCCAAGTGCTGGGATTAAAGGAGTACACCACCACACTCAGAAGGAATTCTTGATTATAACAGATTTTATTTACCTACTAAACATTTAATCAGTATCTCCTAAGTTTCTGGAGTTGTCTGAAATGCTGGATTTCCTTAGAACCATGAAGGAGGAATGTTAGATGGCTGAGATAAGGTAAGTTCTTTCTAGAGCTGAGTCAATCTCAACACACGCTGTACAAATTACTAGCACAAAGTGAGTGGCTTGGTATCAGGCTAAGGTATTTGAAAATGAGCAGATTTTCAGAGCACATGGAAAACTTAGATTTACTCTTAGAGAAATTAAAGCTAAACTAGAATCCAGTGTTTGAGTATTGTGTATTATTTCAAATGCACTTATCCAAGTACTCTGGTGGCTTTTTTTTTCTATTAGATTATAAACTATTTGAGAAAGAACAGGAAATTTGTGCCTAATTCATATTAAATACCCATTAAGTAACTGTATAATGAATGAACTATGACTAGTATTAGAGTATAAGACAGCACCTATGTCATTTATAATTGGGTGCTTGCCTATCTTCTCTGAGCCTTTCTTTCCTTTGTAAAATGGGAACAGGTAACAAAAGATGACTGGCTATGCTAACTTTCTACTTTTGCTGGCCAGTGTAGAAAAAATATATGTAAGTGTTAGGAAAATATGTAGATTAGTTGTTGCTATATTCATATTTAAAATTTTATAAAATAGTAGGATAAAAAGGCATACAGATGCTCTAAGTACTTTTTTTTTTCTCCCCATGGAGCTAAGAATTAAACCCAGGGCCTAAGACATGCTAGACAAAGCTCTGTCACTGAGCCACATCTCCCCACTTCTAAGTACAATTTTTATGTTTAAGCATAGAAAGACATTTCAAGGAAAACTTTGCTGTCATGTCAAATGTTCAAGGGAGACAGCTACTTTATATAGCCTTTCTAAGTTTATACATCATTACTGACTGAATCTTTTAGAGATTGGTTGATGAGTATACATGGAAGTATTTCCTCTGCTATGGTAAAAACATATAACTTCTAATTTACTATTTTAACCATACCATTCAGTGGCATTCATTACACTTAACTATTATACAATGATCACTACTATTTCCAAAATTTTTAATTACCTCCATTTTTTTTCATCAAAATGTTATTTTGTTTCTATAGGGCCTTAAAACCACTTTTGTATGTTTGAATTTTTCAGATAATGTTATGCAATCATTGACTTTCTGTGACAGACTTGAGGAGTAGGAGGAGCAATTTTAAATTAAGATCTATGTTCCCCTTTCATAGTTTTTATACTTAATACAGAAGACACATCACCTGTCAACTAATAATGAAATCTGTTCATTACTGAGCCAGTTTTCAGTTTAATGTTCCTGCTAAATAACCAAAAGTAACCCACTCATTCGATCTACCTCAAAATAGAAATTCCTGACTGAATTCAATGTGAAAGATGCCTACTTGAAGTACATATGAGAAAAGGATCAGTCATGTTTTCTCTTTGAAGCACTCGGGTATGGACAAAGTCTTATGGGTCTGCCCCTTCAAGGAAGTGCAGAAGCTTCAATTTGTTGAGATGTTAAAAACAAAAAGAAACTGCATAGGGGGAGTGTTGAAATCAGAGTACTAATGAATGTCTTTCAATATTTAATATAATTTTGTTTAGCAAATAGAAGACAACTGTGGTATTTTGAACAGATGGCCCCCAATATATTCAGGGTTTTATTAGTTTGTAGTTTGGATCTGCAGCCACCTGGCTGGAGGCATCTTAAGGTGTGGTGGTGGGTTTAAGATTTCAATCTAAAGATATGCAAAGTGTGCATAAACTGGAATTCCTGAAGTGTGCTGTGCTGTGTGGCTTTTGACTTTTAGGCTTCTGCTTCTTTCTCTGTGTTTGGTCCTGTGAAGAAACCATTCTCTTACCTTCACTCATTAAATTTAGTGTGTCTTGTTTTCCATCTCCTTCTTGTGAGTGGCTTGGATCCAAGGATGTCTGAGAAAAGCTAACTTCTGCTGATAATTGGTCAAGGCTTTGATAACTTTTCCTGTAAAATAAGAATTAAAAACTACTGGATTTTTTTTCTCACAAAAGAGAATTTTTGTGATATTCCTCAAAGGTTTTGGTTTACTTTATGAATAATTTTCTCCTAACATTTTCTTTAAATGTTATCATTATCAGACTTCAGTATGATCTGCATTATACTTTTTTCCCTACCTGTTTTGGGGGTAGGTTGTTTTATTCATTGAATCACAGAAAAAAAAAAAAAACTCTCAACTTAAAACTATCACATCAATTTTTATTACTCCAAACAATAAAAAACGGGAATTTCTGATTTGTTATAATTTTCAAAAAAGCAGAAAACCTAAAGATTAGTTTTCAAAAAAGCAGAAAACTACAAATGAAACAAAATTGGCATAGTTTAATAACAACAACCTCTTGTCTAGGGGCTGGAGAGATGGCTCCACAGTTAAAGGTGCTTGCTTGCAAAGCCTGATGGCCTGGATTCAATTTCAGGGTACCCATGTGAAGCCTGATGCACAAAGTGGTACATGAATTTACAGTCGTAGAAAACCTTGGCCCACCCGTACTCACTTTTTCTCTGCCTCTTTCTTGTCTATCTCTCTCAAATAAATGATAATGTTTAAAAAAATAACCACATGCCTCAAGTACTTCAGAATTCTTCAGTGCCTTGATATGATACTGCATAACAAAAAATTTTTATGCATTCCTATATAATTTAGAAAGTCAAAAATGTGGACCAGGGCCTGGGGAGTTAAAGGTGCTTGCTAGCAAAGCCTGCCAGCCTTGGTTCAATTCCCCAGCCACTTACATAAAGCCAGACAAGTATTTGATACCATAGCACCTCTACACACACACACACACACACACACACACACACACACACACACTCACACTTAGAAATAAATAATTTTAAAAATGTTGATTAATATACTGTTGTATAAATATTCATCAGAATGATTAACCTCTGTATCTATTTGCTGATTAAAGAAATTTTTATATTATGTTAATTAAAAGTAGTTATATTAGAAGATAAATTCAGTTATAAATGAAAAGTTAGTGAAATCTTACTACTAACCATTTTTTATCCCCCCTTTCTTCAATTTTATTTATTTATTTATTTGTTTGAGAGAGGAAAAGAGTCAGAGTGAGAGAGAAATAGAGAATGGGTATGCCAGAGCTTCCAGCCACTGCAAACAAACTCCAGACGCATGTGCCCCCTTGTGCATCTGGCGTGGGTCCTGAGGAATCGAATGAAGGTCCTTTGGCTTTGCAGGCAAGTGCCTTAACAGCTAAGCCATCTCTCCAGCCCCTATTAACCATTTTTTACATTGGTTCTGAGGATAAAGGCATAAAGGCATATGCAGGTTTAGTGTCATTCACAGTTAATGTAAAAGAATATAATTCATTATTTCTTACAAAACAATTCAAATGACTGATTTCACAGATACTTCTATATACATGAGTAGAGATGGTAACAGATTTATCAAAGATATACCCATTAAAAATGGCTATCACTTTTGGTTAGAGAAGCTTCTCCAGATGGCAGTGACCACTGGGATGACTCAAAAGGCACCATAGTGCTGAGGAGAAGTGACAGTGGAGTGTTCAGCATAGAGCCATCTCTATCATAACTTCCAAGTTCAGGGTCCATTGTCGAAGAGGTGGCAGAAAGAAGAGCCAAAGGAAGGGTAGCACTGTTATAATGTAATCTTCCAGACACAAAATGGCCTGGATATCCTGGATATCCATGACCTCACAGTACCTGGTACTACCTATACAAGACCCTCATAATAGGAGGAAAAGATGAAGACATCAACATAAAACACTAACTGAAAGTAGGAAATATGATACAGGGTAGATATATGAAGGGGATAATTGGGGGGGATTATCATGATTTACTATCTATAATTATCAACGTTGTCAATAAAAAAGTTAAAAAATGGCTTGAATAGTTATGTACAGATACTACCTATGTTAGAACTCTATCCAACATGAAAAGGAAATGGAAAAATATTCCTTCACTAAAAGTAGATTGTAATTAACAATAACAAGAAAACAAAACAAAAAAGATTTGATAAATTTACTAAAAAAGTAATTACTTTAAATTGCTTTTGCATTTATTCATCAATCTTATTAAAATAAAAATTTAAAAGAAATCATAGGGAGGTGATATATAAAATAGGTATCAGTTATTTTCTTTAAGAAATGAAGAATAAGGTGGTAGAATAACTTTACTAACTTATAATACAAGTAGGATTATCAGGGTACATCATGAGGACTTTTCAAATGTTGAGTAATCAAAGTCTTTAACTACAATTGTTAAGCAACACACTTTTGATAGCATATAGTTCCTTTATAAGCCACAATAAGGCCTTTCGAAGTGACTTTTTGGAGAAAAAAAAAGATAAATAAAATAAGGTCTCTGAAGCAGAACAGGCAGAAAAGAGCTGAATGCAAACAAAGGTCAAGGTGGTTCTCTTCCTTCTAGAAGATACTTCGGGTCTGGGCGACAGTTATCAGACTGAGCACATCAGATCCTTGAGGAGGTGAAACAGCAATTTCCTTAGAAAAAGGAGTATGTTCAAGGACAAGGGAACAGTTAACCTTCCTATAAAGCTCTCTGTCACCTGGAAGTCATGATATGACTGCATGAAGGACCTGGGATTGAACGCTCCCTTCTGGCACAGTACTCAGGAACCAGAATGCCCCGGTTTGAATCCCAGTGCTGCCACCCACCAGCTGTGGGACCATGGGCAAGTCCTTCAATTTCTGTTCCCCCCAGTTTCTTCTCAGAAGTGTTTTTTTACATCGGTATATATAAAGAATGTATTAATTTTTATTAAAATACCAAGCAAAAATATAAACTATTTCATATATATTTATTTATGTTGCTTAATAAAAAATAAGTATGTTGCAAGAAACAAAAAAAAGATAACATCCAATAATTTATAAAGCACATGTCACATGCTAAAACAGTATGTATTTATATGTTACATATACATAATACATATATACATATCTGTGTAATATGTACACATATATAAACTTATTGAATCCTTATAACTACCCTAAAAGTTGGAATTATACTACCTTTAATTTGTAGAAAAAAAAACCAAGGCATACAAAAATTAGATTTAAACATGGTTAGGTTAGCCCTCATCTACTACATTATTTTTGTTCCAGTATGTAAAACAAATATTTACCTTCCTATTTTGTTAGAAACTCTTTCAAAGAACACCCTTATTTGCTGGGATAAGACCAGTACAAACTATATTTAAATATATCACTGGAATTTCCACTTGATTTTCATTAAACTTTTGTATATTTAGCTATATAGGAAAGTAAGAACATAGGAATCTAATGAGACACTGTAAGCATTTCTTTACAAATTATTTTCCCGTGCCCAATAGGTAGAAGTTATGTTTTTTAAATTAGTGTCTCAAGGGGAGTTACTGACACTCATTTTTAAAATTTATTTATTTATTTATGTTTTGTTTTTCAAGGTAGGGTCTCATTCTAGCCCAGGCTGACCTGGAATTCACTATGTAGTCTCAGGGTGGCCTCAAACCCTATGTCTATCCTCCTACCTCTACTTCCCAAGTGCCAGGATTAAAGAGGTGCACCACTACACCTGGCTCCATTTTGTCATCATCAGAAATGTGTTCTTTCACTATCTGCCTCTTTTTCTCTCTCTCAAATAAGATAAATAGTAAAAATATATTCTGGGATTTCTGGGTAAGATGGCAGCATAGGAGCCATGCCAAACCATCCTAGGGAGGGATTTAAGCAAAACCACAGCAAAATACACTCTTCTTCTGAAAAGTGAAGAAGTATAGGTTATTCTTAGACACAGTGGAGAAGCCACAGAGACCAAGATCCATCAGAAAAGAAGCAAAATGGTCAGAATCCCACAGAGGCGCTTGCAGCCTGCTGATCCACGTGGTCTCCACACCCACACAGCAGCGCCCCGCCAGTTGCGCCAAGCTGCGGCAGCAGAGACCAAACAAGGGGATTTTCCAATCTCATCAGCCTTCTTGCAAAGTTAAGAAATCTGAAGATCAACTAAGGAGCTACTGAAAGGGATACAGGTGGAACTGTGTGAGTGTGAGCAACTCCAGAAGTCTGAGGCTTCCCATTCCTCAACCATCAGAACTGAGAACCTCTGGCATTCAGCCCCCAGTGGTAGCACTGATCAGAGCACAGCTGATCAGAGCTCCAGTTCCACAGCACAACATGGAGGGATCAAAGGTGGGCATTCAGCATTAGTGAGATTGGAAGCCATCCCAAAAGGTAATGAGCCTTACAAAAAAAAACAAAAACAAACAAACAACAACAAAAAAAAAATAGGTATATTGGGCTGCACTGGAAGAGCTAATCTCTCTTTCCATGTCAGGGCAGGTTATGGGTTATATATTCTTGGTTGGCTTTACCATTTTCAAAGTTGTATTTGGGGGCTGAATATTGTTGCCTTTGATGCTGTCATATTTATAGCACCTTTGTCTTTTGCTTCTGTCATTTGGGGGCAGGGTCAGATCCAGATCCAGGCTGACCTGGAACCCAATTTAGAACAGAATTCTTAACCTCCCAGCTAATAAGGATAAGGGTGTAGAACACACCCTTAAGGATTTTGACTTTATAAGACTATCTGTTTGTTTTAATCCCCATAATTGCATATTCTGTGCTGGTTCTTATTGAATGAGTATATTGCTCAGTTGAAGTTTAGAATTTGCTAGTAAATTGTTCCACCCAGTCCACTAGAATACTTGATTAGCAAGCAAGCTCAACACCTAGGATTACTTCTGCGGCTGGATTGGGGTACAAGAGCTACACCTGGCACCTTAAACTCATATCCTGAAAGTATATAAAGGTAGATTGCCACATCTAAGAGCACTGCACATAAGTAGAAAGCCCAAGCATCAAATCAATTCACGATGCACAAGTCACTCCATTATAATACAAGAAACACAAAGAATCAAGGCAATACAGTCCCACCAAAAACTATAAATCTATCAGAAATGATCACCAATGAGACTGTTTTAGATGAAATGCATGACAAAGATTTCAAAAGAATAATTGTATCTATACTAAAAGAAATTAAAGAAGGAAACAAACCCCTGAAAGAGAACATAGGAAGCCAGCTTAATGAAATAAAAAGGTCATTACAAGACATGAGTAAGGAAATAGAAATACTGAAGAAAAACCAGGCTGAAATCCTATCTCTGAAAAACATACTCAATGAAATAAAAAACTCTGTGGAAAGTCTCACCAGTAGAAAGGATAGAGAGAAAAGAATATCTAAACTCGAGGACCGGGTGGCAGACCTAATACAGTCTAACAAAGACAAAGACAAGCTAATAGCAAGGTATGAATGGGAATTTCAAGATATCCATGACAGCATGAAAAGATCAAACATAAGATTTCAGGGTATAATAGAAGGAGAAGAATTTCAATCCAGAGGCTTAGTAGGTGTTTCAACAAAATCATAGAAGAAAAATTTCCCCAAATTGGGAAAGAAATATCAATGCAGATACAAGAAGCTTTTAGAACACCAAACAGAAAAACCTGGAAAGAACCTCTCCTCACCATGTTATAATCAAACCACTAAACATGCAAACCAAAGAAAATATATTGAAAGCAGTTAGAAAAAGCAAGTCACCTACAAAGGCAAGCCCATTAGGATAACTGCAGATTACTCAACACAAACTTTAAAAGCCAGAAGGGCTTGGAATGATATATTCCAAGCTCTGAAAGACAACAATTGTCAACCACGATTACTTTATCCTGCAAAGCTATCTATCCAAATTGATGGAGAAATAAGGACATTCCACAACAAGAACAGGCTAAAGGAATTTATGACAACTAAACCAGCTCTACAGAAAATACTTGAAGGAATTCTTAAAGGTGAAGAGAAAGAAAAACACACATAGGAGGAAATGGAAAAAAATAACCCACACTCAAATAACAGTTAAAACAAGTAAGTAAAGGGGAAACAGGAAACACTACAAAATAAGAAAAATGGTGAGAATAAACACATACCTTTCAATAATAACTCTTAATATCAATGGACTCAATGCACCAAACAAAAGACATAGGCTTGCAGACTAGATTAAAAGGCAGGCTCCTACTATTTGTTGCCTCCTGGAAACTTGTCTCAATAAAAGACAGACATTGTCTTAGGGTAAAAGGATGGAAAATGGTATTTCAAGCAAATGAGCCTAGGAAACAAGCAGGGGTTGCTATCGTAATATCTGACAGGAAGTCTTCAAATCAACATTACTGAGGAAAGATAAAGAAGGTCATTTTATACTGATTAAAGGAACAATCTAACAGGAGGACATTACAATCCTACACATATATGCATCCAACATGTGGGCTCCCAGTTTCATCAAACAAACACTATTAGACTTAAGTTCACAGACCACATCAAACACCACTGTAGTGGCTGACTTCAATACCCCACTCTCATCAATTGAGAAGTCATGCCAGCAAAAAATAAACAGAGAGACATCTGAATTAAATGATGTCACGGAACAAATGGATCTAACAGATATCTACAGAACATTCCATCCAAATGCTGCAGAATATACATTTTTCTCAGCAGCACATGGAACATTCTCCAAAATAGACCACAATATTAGGACACAAAGCAAATCTCCACAAATACAGGAAAACGGAAATAATCCCTTGTACTCTATCTGACCACAATGGTATTAAACTGAAAATCAACAAGAAAAGCTACAGAGCATACAGAAATTCATGGAGACTAAACAGTACACTATTGAATGATCAATGGGTCATTGAAGAAATCAAAAAGGAAATCAATAAATTCATAGAATCAAATAATGATGATAATAAAAATACCAAATCTTTTGGAACACAATTATGGCAGTCCTACGAGGGAAATTTGTAGCTTTAAGTGCCTATATTAGGAGATTAGAGAGTTCACAAATAAACAATTTAATGTTTCACCTTAAGGCCTTGGCAAAAGAACAATAAGACAAACCAAAAATCAGTAGGTGGGAAGAAATAATAAAAATTAGGGCAGAAATTAATGAAATAGAAACCAAAAAAAAAAAAAATCCAAAGAATCAATGAAACAAAGAGTTGGTTCTTTGAAAGGATAAACAAGATTGATAAACTCTTAGCAAATCTGACCAGAAGAAAGAGAGAAGAGACCAAAATTAGCAAAATTAGAGATGAAAAACGCACCACTACAACAGATACCAAAGAAATTCAGAAAATTATAAGGGCATACTTTAAGATTATATATGCCTCTAAGTATGAAAATCTGAAAGAAATGGATGATTTCCTTGATTCATATGACCTGCCAAAATTAAATTAAGGTGAGATAAACCATTTAAATAGACCTATAACAAGCATAGAGATCCAAGCAGTTATAAAAAGTCTCCCAACTAGTAAAGTCTCCCAACTAGAAAAGTCTCCCTACTAAAAAGTCCAGGCCTAGATGGATTCACTGGTGAATTTTGCCAGTGAATCCATGTAGGCCTGGACTTTTTTTTTTCCAGACCTTCATGGAAGAACTAATTCCCAAACTTTTACATAAAATAGAAAAGGAATGAATTCTACCAAACTCCTTCTATGAAGCCAGCATCACCCTCATAACCAAAACCAGACAAAGACAGAACAAAGAAAGAAAATTACAGACCAATCTCCCTCATGAACATAGATTCAAAAAATTCTGAATGAAATATTGGCAAACAGAATACAAGAATATATCAAAAAGATTATTCACCCCGACCAAGTTGGCTTTATCTCAGGGATGCAGGAATGGTTCAACATACACAAATCAATAAATGTAATACATCATACAAATGGTCTGAAGGACAAAAATTATATGATCATCTCAATAGATGCAGAAAAGGCATTCGACAAAATCCAACATCCTTTCATGGTAAAAGAATTAAAATGGAGAAAATCTTGAATCTTTTCCACTAAATTCAGGAACAAAACAAGGGCGTCCACTGTTTCGCCCCTTTGATTTAATATAGCACTGGAAGCCTTTAATATAGCAATAAGGCAAGAGACACTCATAAAAGGGATACAAACTAGAAAGGAAGAGATCAAATTAGTAGTTGCAAATGATATGATTCTATACATAAAAGACCCTAAAGACTCTACCACCAAACTGTTAGAGCTGATAAACACTTTTAGCAATGTAGCAGGATATAAAATAAATACAGAGAAATCTGTAGCTTTCCTATGTACAAACAACAACAAACATGCAGAGGATGAAATCAGGGAATGTCTTCCATTCACAATTGCCTCAAAAAAAAATAATAATAAAGTACTTTGGAATAAACTTAATGAAGGAAGTAAAGGATCTTTACAATGAGAACTTTAAAACACTCAAGATAGAAACTGCAGAAGATACCAGGAAATGGAAAGACATCCCATGTTCTTGGAATGGAAGAATAAATATTGTGAAAATGTCAATCTTACCAAAAGCAATCTACACATTTAATGAAATCTGCATTAAAATTCCAATGGCTCTGGGCATGGTGGCACACACCTTTAATCCCAGCACTAGGGAGGCAGAACTCATCACCATGAGTTCGAGGCCACCCTGAGACTACATAGTGAATTACAGGTCAGCCTGCACTAGGGTGAAACCATACCTCAAAAAAACAAAACACAAACAAACAAAATCCAATGTCATTCTTCAGAGAAATAGAAAAAAAATTCTAAAATTCATTTGGAAGCACAAAAAACCTCGACTAGCCAAAACAATTTTGAGCAACAAAAATAAGGCTGCTGGTATCACCATGCCTGATTTTAAGCTATATTACAAAGCCATAGTAACAAAAACAGCATGGTATTGGCACAAAGACAGACATATAGATCAATGGAACAGAATAGAGGACCTAGATGTCAATCCAGGTAGCTACAGCTATCTGATTTTTGACAAAAATGCCAAAAATATTCACTGGAGAGAAGACAGACTCTTCAACAAGTGATGCTGGGAAAACTGGATATCTATAAGTAGAAGGATGCAAAAAGACCTTTGTCTTTCTTCATGCACAAGAATCAAATCCAAGTGGATCAGGGACCTTAATATCAGACCTGAAATTCTGAAATTGCTAGAGGAAAAGGTAGTGGGATCCCTTCAACATATTGGCAAAGGTAATAACTTTTTGAATATAACCCTAATTGCTCAGACAATAAAACTCTAATCACCCACTGGGATCTCATGAAATTACAAAGCTTTTGTACAGCAAAGGATACTGTGAATAGAGCAAAGAGACAACCTACCGAATTGGAGAAAATGTTTGCCAGCTACACATCTGACAGAGGATTAATATCCATAATATACAAAGAACTCAAAAAACAGAACAATAAGAAATCAAACAACCAAATTAAAATTGGGCTATGGAACTAAATAGAGAGTTCTCACCAGAAGAAATACAGGTGGCATGCAGACATTTAAAAAAGTGTTCTATATCCTTAGCCATCAGGTAAATATAAATTAAAACTATGAGATTCCATCTCTCTCCTGTCAGAATGGCTATCATCAAGAAAACAAATGAGAATAAATGTTGGCGAGGATACAGTAAAAGAGGAACCCTTCTACATTGTTGGTGGGAATAAATTCTGGTAAAGCCATTGTTGAAATCAGTGTGGAGGTTCTTGAGACAGCTAAAAATAGATTTACCATATGATCCAGCTATAGCACTCCTAGGCATATATCCCAATGACTCTTCTCATTACCCTAGAGATACTTGCACAACCATGTTTATTGCTGCTCTATTCAGAATAGCTAGGAAATGGAACCATCCTAAATGTCCATCCACAGATTAATGGATAATAATGATGTGGTTCATTTATACAATGGAATTCTATTCAGCAATAAAGAAAAATGAAATTATGAAATTTTCAGGGAAATGGATGGATATGGAAAGGATTATACTAAGTGAGGTAACCCAGGTCCAGAAAGCCAAATGCTGCATGTTCTCTCTCATATGTGGATCCTAGCTACAAATGTATAGACTTGTCTGTGAGCTGGAACCAAAAGTCAGTTACAGAAGCCCATAAGCTAGAAAAAGGCTATAAGGGAGGGAGGATAGGGAAGGTCTTAAGGAGATCGTATTGTATGTATATATGTAAGTACAAGAACAGATTACATGGAAGGGAAAGGCCTAAGCGAGGTCAGGGGAAGAGGTTGTATAAAAGAAGGGTGGGGGTGGGAAGGGAGAGTCAATCAAAATTCAAGATATTCTGAATAAGACATGAAAATCTACTTTCTTGGAAACTGGCACATCCAGAAGTCATAGATTGTTACTTGAAAAGTTTCAGTGCCAGGGATGGGATACCTTCCAGTGAGTTGTTGGCCATGGAGGTCCTTGTTGCCTCCAAAACATTACATGCTATTGCCAAGACCCTTGGTTTCCCATGAGAAAGAGATGGCAGGACCCCATTATTGAAGCCTTCACATGCTGAGTGGCAGAGTCACTGAGAAATCAAGCTGGTGTTGAGCAGAAAACCCTCTCCCTGTAGCCCAGCCAACTGAAAGCTGGAAGAAGCTGCATACAGTGGAGCTTATGGGAGACAGAAGTCATCAATGGTGAAAACAGTGGACACTGCAAGCCTGAAGTTTGGCCATACAGGCCAAATGACTGAACGAGTACACTAGTGTCATGTCTGCTCTGGGGGAAACCAACTGCTCTTTTTTAAAAAACAATTTAATATTTTATTTTTATTTATTTATTTGACAGAGAAAGAGGGGGAGAGAGAGAGAGAAAGAAAGAGAGAATGGGTGTGGCCAGGCTTCTAGCCACTGCAAACAAACTCCAGACACATGCGCCCTTTGTGCATCTGGCTAACGTGGGTCCTGGGGAATCAAACCTGGGTCCTTTGGCTTTGCAGGCAAATACCTTAACTGCTAAGCATCCCTCCAGCTCACCAAGTGCTCTTTAATTGGACTGAAGGCCCACTCTGTGGGAGGAAATGCATGCCTGATACTGAAAATCTAATCAAAAGCCTACGGTAGGGGAGGTCATGAGCCTTAGGGTATAAAGCCTGCTCTTGTCTGGATAAATGCATGTATTATCCTCACCAAATTGCCCTGAAAGCCTGCTCTTGTCTGGATAAATGCATGTATTATCCTCACCAAATTGCCCTGAAAGCACTACACTTAATCTTCATAGTCATATATTAATGCTAACTCTCACTTCTGGTTAGAGAAGCTTCTCTTTTCAGATGGCGATGACCACTGGGATGACCCAAAAGGCAACATAGTGCTGAGAAGGGACGGACGAGTGTCCAGCACTGAAACATCTCACATCCTGCAAGGCTCAGGGTCCACTGCGGAAGAGGTGACGGAAAGAATGTAAGAGCTAAAGGAAGGGTTCCACTCCTTACATACAACTGTCCGGACTGAACTTGTCCTCGATACCCAAGACCTTGTAGTGCCTAGCAATACCTACACAAGACCCTCACAATAGGAGAAAAAGAAAAAGAAAAATTAAAAGAGACTAATGGAGAGAGGGAGGGGATATGACGGAGTTATGAAGGGGAAAGTGGGGGAGGGAAATACCATAATTTATTGTCTGTAAGTATAGAAGTTGTCTATAATTAATATATAATATTATCATATACATACAGTATGTATATGAATATTTTAAAAAATTAATGGAGCTGGAGAGGTTGCTTAGCAATTGCCTTAGCGCTTGCCTGCAAAACTTAAGGGACCAAGTTCAGTTCTTCAGTACCCATGTAAGCGAGATGCACAAGGTGGCACATGTGTCTGGACTTCATTTGCAGTTGCTAGAGGCCCTGGTGCACCCATTTTCTCTCTATCTGCCTCTTTTTTTCTTTCTCAAATAAAATAAATAAGAAAATATTCTTTAAAAAGAGATGTACTGGGCTGGAGAGATGGCTTAGCGGCTAAGCACTTGCCTGTGAAGCCTAAGGACCCTGGTTCGAGGCTCGATTCTCCAGGACCCACGTTAGCCAGATGCACAAGGGGGCGCACGAGTTTGGAGTTTGTTTGCAGTGGCTGGAAGCCCTGGCGCGCCCATTCTCTCTCTCTGTCTCTCTCTCTGCCTCTTCCTCTCTCTGTCTGTCACTCTCAAATAAATAAATAAAAACAAAAAAAATTTTAAAAAAAGAGATGTACTAGTATTTTTTTAAAAAATATTTTATTTATTTATTTGAGAGAAAGAGAGAGGTACAGATGAGAGAGAGAATGAGACTGGTGCACCAGGGCCTCTAGTGTAAATGAACTCCAGAAGCATGTGTCACCTTATGCATTTGGCTTAGGTGGGAACTGGGGAATGGAACCTTAGTCCTTAGGCCTCACAGGCAAGCATGTTAAGTGCTAAACCATCTCTCTATCCATGTGCTAATATTTTTAAAATTTTAAATTATATGCAGAAATAATGAGAGTGAGGGAGCTACTTCAGTTGGTAAAGTACTTGCCTGCAAACCTGAGGACCTAAGTTTGATCCCCATAATCAATGTAAATGATGTGCATGGTGGCACGTATTTAAAATCCCAGTCTAGCCTACTTGGTGAGTTCTAGGCCAATGAGAGACCCTATTTCAGAAAAGGTGGACAACACTCCTAAGGCACAGATCAGAGACTGTCCTCTGGCCTCCAATACATGCGCACACACATGTGGTTGCATGCATGTGTATCTGTATACACATGAATATGTGTATATACATTTAAAAAATAAAAATAAACAATTACATAGGGAAATATTTTAGAAACAACAAAGTACTCATAAGCAAAAGACATGCATTCATTGACTAACATCAGAACCCAGTTTAATATTACACATTTACAATATTCTGCAGGACTGCCACCTGGAGGGAGAAAAAATAAAGAGCTGCTAAGAATTCCAAAGCCAACTGAACTTTTGGCATGATGACTGCACTTTAGAATTTCACACTGGTGAACCCAAACTGATTTTGAAACTTCTACTCTAATCTGTCACAGTTAGTGTACAATTCTTGACAACAAAATGCAACGAATGTAGAAATATAATTTTCTAAAAGTTATACAATAATAAAAATTTCAATCCTACATTAAACACTTAAATGAATCTGATCTTGGAATAAGACTGGGTCAGCCAATAAGATAACAGTACTAAATAACAGAAAATCTAACAGGATTTTCCCACAGGCTCAGGTGACCTAGACTTGATGCAATAAAAGGTATGTTAAAACAAAATTTACTAGAAACAAAAAAGTAAACAATTATTCTACGTTGTGTTAAGAAAGAACTTTTTAAAAGATATGTCTTTATTTATTTGCTAGGAAGAGAAAGAAAGACAGAGAAAGAGAACGGACATGCCAGGGCCTCTTGTCACTAAAAACAAACTCCACATGCATGTACCACTTTGTGCATGTGGCTTTATGTTGGTACTGAATAATGAAATCCAGGCCACCAGGTTTTGCAAGAAAGTGCAAAAAAAAAAAAAAAAAAAAAGTGTTGAATCCTCTCTCCAGCCCAAGGGAGTATTTCTTACATACTAACTATTGATATTTTTACTATAAAAGTACAATGATTTTTTTAAAAATTTTATCATGATATTGCCATGTTTGACATAAAGGAAAAGACACAAAATGTGGCATGCTTATCTTGCTAGGTCTAATTAATGAAGAAATAAATTTGAGACCATATTTTAAAAGTTTTATAAATAATACAGAAAGTAGAAACAAATTTCTGATCTATTGTGAAAGGAATCCTTCCATGTGTAGGTGAAAATATAACCAAATTATTCAATAGCTCAATTTAAAAAATATAAGCAAGGGGGCTGGAGAGATGGCTTAGCCATTGAAGCGCATGCCTGTGAAGCCTAAGAATCCAAGTTCGATTCTCCAGGTCCCATGTAAGCCAGATGCACATGGTGGCACGTCTGGAGTTTGTTTGCAGTGGCTGGAGGCCCTGGCATGCCCATTCTCTCTTTCCTCCCTCCCCTCTCTCTCTCTGTCTCTAATAAATAAATTTAAAAATTTAAGCAAGATCAACACATTCATTAAACCAGTACTACACACTTATTAAGTTAAATAAACAGAATGCCATTAGTCTCAGGCTACACCATTACTATTGAGTTTCTGATAACAAACTGTAACCTAAACAAACAAATGTAATTCAGAACTATGATTTATTGTCTCCAAAAATATAGATGTCTCATCACATTATCACCAGATAAAACATATGCTTCATTATAGCCAATCAGATGATTTCTCTACTTTGTTTCCTGTTTGTTCTATAAAAGTATGCTGCTTTTACTGCTGGTGTGGAGTTCTCTGAACTCTTTCTGGTTCTGAGTACTGCCTCATTCATGAGTTATTCTTTGCTTAAATAGGTGCTGTTAGTCTTTTTTTTTTTTTTCTTGCTTCTAACATTTTCTTTATTCTTAAAAATGTCTTAAGGACGAGGGAGATGGCTCAGTCAGTAAAGTGCTTGCTGTGCAAGCTTATGGACCTGAGTTTGGATCCCCAGGATCCATGTAAAACGAGTTGCAGTAGTACATGGCTATAATACCAGAACTCTGATAATGTGAGGAGAAGAAGCAGACACGAGAATACCTGAGAACTCACAAGCCAGCTAGCCTGGCATCCACAGCTAGGGACCTAGCCTCAAATATGGTAAAAAGCAAGGACCAACACCCAAGGTTGTCCTCTGACCTCTATACACATGCCGTGACAACACATGTGCATACACATACATATGTTATACCACACACAGACTTTTTTAAAAGATGCCTTAGGCTAGATTGTAAAGTAACCTCATGAAGCTTATAGAAAAATAGCTTCAGGATCTCATATCCTTTGAAGGAAAAAACTGTAGTGAATATAGGGGCAGTTTGTCCAAATTATCAAGGGGGCTAAAATTCTTTATTATAAGAGTTTTAGACCTTTTATATAATTTGTAAGTCCTCAAAAAATGTCTGATGAATAGTCTGGTTAGTTTCACACATGATTTATAGAAAGACCTCTAATATGAAACTCTAAAATAGTGGGATTATATACTCAAAACTATTGAAGATTAGCTGTTTTTTTTTTTTTTTTTTTTTTTTGGTTTTTCAAGATAGGGTCTCACTCTAGCTCAGGCTGACCAGGGATTCACTCTGTAGTCTCAGGGTGGCCTCAAACTCATGGTGATCCTCCTACCTCTGCCTCCCAAGTGCTGGATTAAAGGTGTGTGCCACCACACCTGGCTTCATTTTAGTTTTATGTAACATTAAGAAAGCATATCTTGGAATGTTAGGTGGGTATACATTCTGTTTTGCATGGGAGATGGAGGGTTAGAGAAAAAAAAACTATATAGCTTACAAATTTTCAATGAGAAGCTATTAGTGCCATACAATGCACAGCCATATTTGACATATTTGACATTATGTTAGACATGCATTATCCCCAGTATTGTATGTGTAGAAAGAAAAGGTTAAGGAAAGGAACTAGTTGCTTAGTGTTACACAGCAAGTAAGAAGCAAAGATTAATGATAATCACTGACTCTCTATTCCAGGCCCAGTGACCTCTGTACCACAACTCCAGCTGCACACTTGCTGATAACTGATACCACTTTAGAAACAGAGCCAGCTAAAAGCCATGTGAACATATGAAAAATCATATTAAAGGATAATGCTAGAAAGGAAGTGATATCTCTCCTTAACCTGCTGAAGTAACTAATTCAAGAAGTACAAAATCTAGATCCATGATGAGGAAATAGGCTCTGCCTTCTTTTCTGTGATTGCAACTACTTTTGCTGCTGCTATATACTACTTTGAAAAAAAAAAAGCTATGTTGCACAAGCAACCATAATGTACAAATAAATAATCTACCTCCAATTCTCCTCAATAGATAATTTTGTGGGATCTTCTAGCTAAAATTTTTACCTCCTACTATCTGACATGGTAATGTGGATATTGCATTTTAAAGTAGTCTTTTAAGGCTAGAGAGACGGCTTAGTGGCTAAGTGTTTGCCTGTGAAGCCTAAGGACCCCAGTTCGAGGCTCGATTCCCCAGGACCCACGTTAGCCAGATACACAAGGGGGCACACGCATCTAGAGTTCGTTTGCAGTGGCTGGAGGCCCTGGCGCACCCATTCTCTTTCTCTATCTGCCTCTTTCTCTCTGTGTCTGATGCTCTCAAATGAATAAATGAAAATAAACATAAAAGTAGTCTTTTAACTTAGCAGAGTTAATAATGTTATATTTTAGAAGTTAAAAATCAAAAGCATCTTATGTGCTATATATAAAACAAATATATTTTCTACCATAAATTACAAATAAATTATTTTTATATTAACTGAATAAGCTATCAAAAGATAAAATCATATACAGCATAAGGTATACTTTAGTTACTGAAATCTGATGAATATATAAAAGAACTACATCCTAATCTATGAACTATCTGGTCAACATCTTGACTTATCCTAAAATGAAAAGAATTCTCAATTCTTCCACAAATAATCTACTCATCTCTAATAATCAAGACACTAAGAAAAAGCACTAACATTTCTAGCAATTCTTTTAAAAACAAAATGTCAAATTTATTTTGAATTCTAGATGGCAACAAAAATTCACAGAATAAAAAAGGTGGAGAGACAGGTCTGTGCTGAAAATGTCTGTTGGAGTAACTGAGTAAAGGAGCACGTCTAGATCCACACTCCTCACACAAACCTAGCAGGAAGCCCTAGAAGCCTGGGTATAAGTGTGTGGCTCTACCAGTCACATCTGTATTCAAGGACTCTAAAATAGAAAGAGAAGGAGTAAAGGAGAGAGAGGAAAAAAGGAAGAAGAAGGGCCGGGTGTGGTGACGCATGCCTTTAACCCCAGCACTTGGGAGGCAGAGGTAGGAGGATTGCCATGGGTTTGGAAACACCCTGAGACTACACAGTGAATTCCAGGTCAGCCTGGGCTTGATTGAGACCCTACCTCGGAAAAACCAACCAAAAAAAAAAAAGAAAGAAAGAAAGAAAGAAGGAAGAAGGAAGAAGAAAGAAGGAAGAAGGGAAGGAGAAAGAAAAAAGGAAAAGAGAAAAGGGAGAAAAGGAATGGGGCATAAGAAAAAAGACCACAATAGGAGAAAAGAATACTTTTTTTTCCTTTTTTTTCTTTATTAGTTACTTTTGTATTCAGCAAATACAGTCAGTTTGGTACCATTATTAGGCTCATCCGTGACCTAACCCCTCCCCTTGGCCCCTCCTTGTTGAGGTATATGGGTCATGCATTGTGGAGTTAGCCCACAGTTATGGGTAAGATAAATGTCTCTGCATATCATGACCCAACATGTGGCTCTGACATTCTTTCCGCCCCCTCTTCCACAAAATTTCCCTGAGCCATGTTGGGTTCATTTTTGGTCTGCTTCAGTGATGAGGTGTTGGGGGACTCTGAGGCTCTGGCTCTCTGATTTGGTAGGAGTTGATTTTTCTCTCTGTTGATCTCCTTCCCCCTTCTGCTGGTATCCGGTTCATCAGGCAAACGGCACCCTTGCTTGTTTCGCCAATTTTTCTTAGTTTCAGCCAGGGCCCTTTTGAGGTATGATGGGGTGGCTCTCTCCTTAGAATCTATAATTATCTGAAAAAGAGAAGCAGATTCTCCAACGGAGAGTAAGTTAGCACCAGGACAAATGAGATAACCCTTACTTTTTTTAATAGAGAATTTAATAGGTGTAGGCCCTCTTGTAGCCCATGATTGATGGTAGCTTGATATTGGCTAGTGGGCTTATGTTTGGATATGATTCTGACTTGTTTCCCAGCTCCAGCTATGGGTCCCATACCAGTGAGGGGATCAGTTAGCCAAATTGAGAGCAGTTGGTTCCCCACCATGGCTGTGTGCCACTATTGCACTTATGTGGGCAACACAGCAAGTTATTTGCTGCTAAGTAGGTTAGACCATGAGTTGCTTGGACAGAGTGTTTTTATGTTTTCGTTGTATGGATCATTCACTTCCTTGGTTAACGTTATTCCAAGGTATTTTGTTGTTGTTGTTGTTGTTGCTATTGAAAATTGGACTATGTCCCTTATTTCTTTCTCTGTATCTTTGTCATTTGCATAAAGGAAGGCTACTGATTTTTGTGCATTGATTTTGTATCCTGCTACTTTGCTATAGGAGTTAATCACCTTCAGGAGTTTTGGGATGGAGTCTCGCGGGTCTCTTACATATATAATCATGTCATCGGCAAATAAAGCCAACTTAACTTCTTCCTTTCCAAATTGTATCCCTTTTATTTAAAAACCTTCTCCTGTCTTATTGCTTGAGCTAGGACTTCCAGTACTATACTGAAAAGCAGAGGTGAGAGTGGACAACCCTGTCTTGTTCCTGATCTTAATGGGAAGTCCTCCAGTCTCTCTCCATTAAGTATTATTTGGGCCTTCGGAGCTTCGTATATTGCCTTTATTAGGTTAAGATATGAACCAACCATGCCAATTCTCTCCAATGTTTTGAACACGAAGTGATGTTGAATCTTGTCAAAGGCCTTTTCTGCATCTATCGAAATGATCATGTGGTTTTTATGTTTAACCTTGTGTGGTGGTTTGAATAGAATAGATGGCCCCCAATATATTCAGTTGTTTATTTGTTTCTAGTTTGCATCTCTAGCCATCTGGCTGGAGGCAATGCCATTGTGTGGATCTTAAGGTGTGGTGGTGGGTTTGAGATTTCAATCTAAAGATATGCAAAGTGTGCCTAGCTGGAGTTCCTGAAGTGTGCTCTGGCTTTTGACCTTTAGGCTTGTACTGCTCTCTCTCTGCTTGGGCCTGTGAAAGCAGGCCAGCTTCTTCTGCCATTATGGAACTTCCCCTGGATCTGTAAGCTTCAATAAACCCCTTCCTCCATAACTGTGCCTGGTCTGGAATTTCATCTCAGTGAACCTGAAGCTGACTAGTACAGATCTTGGTACCAGGAGTGGGGTGTGATGTACCTGGCCATGTGCATGTTGATCTTTTGGAACCTTTGTTTTGGAGGAATAGGCATGGATTTGGTGCTTGCAACCGAAGATGTCTTCTGGAGTGGTAAGCCAAGTTTTATGGACTATTCTGATGAGAGTCTGAGAATGCTAAGTGTAGACAGCATTGAACTTCGAGGCTTGGCTTATGAGCTTTCTAAGGGGAAGGAAAGACTGCAGAGGACTTTGTTGGAACTGGGCTACTGGCATAAGGGCTGGCTGCGTCCTGCTGCCCAGGCCCAGAGTGTTTGATCAAGGTTAAATTTGTAATGGACTGATGTGCTTGGCTAGAGATATTGGACTGAGAGATTTAAGATTTTAAGCTGGAAAACCTCAAGCAAGTTAAAATTACAGGCACTGAGACTGGTTTTAAGTTACTGAACCTGCTATTGTCAAACACATTAGCAATCTTAAGGAAGATGTTCCAACTGCTATGTTATTGCATCGAGAAGTGTCTGTGCCGGTTCTTGGGTCTTGCCTGGTCCTTGAGACTTGGGGTACCTCCCTTTGAGGAGGGGTCCCAACACCATAAGTTTTAGTACAATGTATTCTCATTGTCATCAATTCCAGAAATTTTGCAATTTCATTTTTTATTTCATCCACTATCCATTTATTGTTTAAAAGTGTGCTGTTCAGTTTCGAGGTGCCATTGGGATTCTTGGTGGGTCTTTTGTTGTTGATTTCTTGCAATATAGAATTGTGATCTGATATCATGCAGGGAATTATGTCAATCTCACTAAATATGTGGAGGCAGTCTTTGTGACCCAGTATATGGTCTATTTTAGAGAATGTTCCATGGGGTCCTGAGAAAAATGTGAAGTCTGTGGATTTGGGATGGAAAGTTCTGTTGATGTCCGTTAGGTCTAAGTGATCTATGGTATTGTTGAGCTCTCTTACTTCCCTGTTGAGTTTCTGTTTGGATGATCTGTCTATTACTGATAATGGTGTATTGAAGTCCCCAGCTATAATGGTGTTGGTGGTTATTTCTGTTTTATTGTCAAGTAGGTTTTGTTTTATGAACTGTGGTGCCCCTGTGTTTGGTGCATACAGATTTATGATTGTAATATCCTCTTGATGGATAGTTCCGTTGATAAGTAGGAAGTAGCCTTCTCTCTCTTTTTTGACTATTTTTGGTTTGAAGTTTCTTTTATCTGATATTAATATAGCAACGCCTGCTTGTTTCTTACTCCCATTTGCTTAGAATATTGTTTTCCACCCTTTCACCCTGAGGAGGTGTCTGTCTTTAGTGTTGAGGTGGGTTTCTTGAAGGCAACAACAGATTGAGGGGTCAAATTTTTTGATCCATCCTGTTAACTTGTGTCTCTTTATGGGTGAATTCAGGCCATTAATATTTAGGGTAATGACTGTGAGATTTGATTTGATACCTGCCATATTGTGATGGTATATGTGGGTTGGTGTTTTCATGGACTTAGAAGTTTTTTGTGCCTACTCTGAGTTTGGTTGGTGTGATCTGTTTCTTGTAGGCATTTGAGTTTGATTATTTTTTTCTTCTCTGTGGAGAATTTCCTGAAAGACTCTATGTAGGTTTGGTTTTGTGTTCATATAATTGTAGAGCTGAGTTTTGTCGTGGAATGTTTTTCTTCCACCATCTATTATGAGGGATACTTTTGCTGGGTAGAGTAGTTTGGGTTGGAAGCCATAGGTTCTTAGACTTTGCAGTGTTTCATTCCAGGCCCTTCTAGCTTTCAGGGTTTCCATTGAGAAGTCTGAAGTAATTCTGATGGGGTTACGTTTGAAAGTGGTGTGCTGTTTTTCCCTAGCTGCTTTTAGGATTTTCTCTTTGGTGTCAATGTTTAGAGTCTTAATGACAATATGTCTTGGAGAGTTTCTCCTTTGGTCCAGTCTGTTTGGCATTCTGTTGGCTTCTTGTATCTTGATGGGCCTTTCTTTTAAGAGACAGGGAAGTTTTCTTCAATTATTTTGTTAAATAAGTTCTCCATGCCTTTGGTCTGAATTTCTTCTCCTTCTGGTATTCCAATGATCCTGATATTAGGACGTGTAAGTGTATCCCACAATTCCCTCATGTTCTGTTCACAGGAACTTTTGAACTTACTGAAAATTTTGAACTCTCGAACTGTTTCTTCCATCTGTCTTCCAGATCCGAGTTTCTATCCTCCACTTGGCTGACTCTGTTCTTGAGAGCTTCTAGAGAGTTTTGGACTTGTTCAATGAAGTTTGCATTTCATACTACTTTTCTATGTATAATTTCCATTCCTCTGTCAAGCTCCCTTTTCACATCATTTTCTGATTTTCTTGATGATTCTTGGAATTCATTCTTGCATTTCTTTATGTCTTCATTTAGCATGGCCAGCTGATTTTTAAGGTCTTCCTTTTTTTCACTCTCCCTCAAATCTCTTAACTCTCTTTGAACTCCTTCCAATTTCTTATCTATTAGCTCTAGTTTAGTTATGGCAGCATCCACACGATTATCGGTCTTTTGTTGCTTTCCTGAAAGTTCTACCAGTAGGTTGGTCAGGGTTGCATTGTTCATAGCTTCAGTTTGTTGTTCTGGTCCTATTGGCTCTTTTATGTTTTGGTTAGATGTATTCTTCGTAGGACTGGGTGATCTAACTGGATTTCTTGCATTTGATTTTTCATGCTATTTCTTTTGCGCTGTGGTCTGCCCATGACAGTGTATGGGCACGTAGGTGGACGTATCAGCCTGGGCTCAAGCACAATGGGAATCTGTGGCAGCCTGGGGCAGTTGCCCAGCAGCCTGGGCTTTGGCTCTCCCTTGCCAAAGCCGCCTGTCTACTATATCCATTCAGCCGCCAAAGTTGCCTGAATTCTCAAGCAGTAAAGTGACAAAACTGCCTGCTTTCGAGCTAGGAGTGACACTGAGGCACCAAGCACTGCAGCAGCCCGAACTCTGGCTGGGAACACTGGGACCCGGAAGCAGTGTGTGCTCCCCCACCACAGGACAATGGCGGACAGCCGGCGGGGCCGACTGGGATGGGATGGCACCTGAGCTGGCACAAGCGAGAGACACAGTCTGAGCTTGTGTTGCAGTTGCTGTGGGACTGGGCACACTCAGTAAGTGGGGGAGTGGACAATGTGCAGAGCAGTCTAAGCTTCCGCACGCAGGGAACAATCGGCGCGTGGCCGCAGCAGTCGTGGCCCCGGTGCAGCAGTGGCGGCAGCTGCGGTGCTGTGGACAGGGCGGTTATTTGGGGTGAGGGGTGGGCTACCCGCCTATGAGGGGATCCGCGATTCCCTGTTTCCTCTGCCTCTGTACCCTCCCAGATTTCTCTCCCCTTAAAGCCACAATGAACCCTAATATCTTGCCTTTCTTTCCCTGGGATTTGCAGCGCAGCTACGCAGTTGCCACCTTGGCCGGAAGTAAGAAAAGAATATTTTTAAAAAGTCAGGAAATTAATTAATGGCAGAAATATATAGTGAATACAATTGATTAAGATGGACAGGAGCTAAAAGCCCAGTGATTCCAATATAACTTTTGTTTTTTGAAAAGGAAGATTATCTAAGACTTTGCAACTCATTCAAAACCTAAGATACTATAACTAAATGACATTCTTGAACATTTGGGCCTAGAAATATAAAATACTGTGGCCCATTGGTGAAGCAGTTTTTTCTTTAGTTATCTTCTAAAAATTAGATTTAATGAAATAAACAAAACTCTTTGAGGCCTACTGAAAAATGTATATCATAAGGTACTGAGCATATTGTTATAAATTAATATATAGGAGATGGAATTTTGTGTTTTCTGAAAAATTGGAAAAACCTAGGCAAGTAAAATACAAAGCTAAAATTCAAAAAAGATAACTCATACGGTCATAGATATAACTGAAGGACTGGCTAAAATTAAACTGAAGGACATCAAGAGTTGTGGCTATGAGTCCCAGCACTCAGCAGGCTGAGGTAGTAGAATGGCTCTGAGTTCAAAGCCAGCCTGACCTATAGGATAAGTTCCAGGTTAGCCTGGGTTAGAGTAAGATCCTGCTTCAAAAATAAGTAAATAAATTAGCTGAAGGAAAAAACCTTACTGCATAAGAAATTCTCATATATTTTACTTCCCCAGGGTGCCTTGGCTTCAAAATGTTCAGACATTACTTCTTAAAGTAACCTCATCAAAGTTGTCCTAAGCAACTGAGATGCCCAGGTTGATAGTCACATGTTTCAGTATAACTAAATTTGGAATTAGTTGGAAAAAAAGTATTACACTTACTCATACCACTGTTTATTGTGTTTTCGGTAAAGCAACGTATCCAAGGCAACAGCATTGACATCCAGAGCTCCTGGGGAAGGCCACTGGTTGGTGAGGTGGGCAGTTAACTCTTGTCTTGATCTTAAATCATTATTCTTTAGAACAGTCCTGTGAATATTAAGATGGTGAGTGCTTATGTCTTCACTGTTCTATAATGGTGGAAGAAACTAATGATACCAGGCTAGTCCCCTCCCCCAAATTCATCAGCTAAAAATGGGATGATGTCAGCAGACTGAATAGTACTGCAACACTAGTTGGGACCATGACTAGTTTGTCTCCTGAAATATCTGCTTTTCAGTCTTTCTCTACTGCCTAAGATAAATCATTGTTACTAATTCAAGCATTCTCTTTTCCATGGAGATTATCTGTAAAGAACTAAAGGACCCAGTAGCATTTTATATCTAAGCTAAAGAATAGTGTTTCTATCATAATGAGGCAGACTATCAGATTTATTAGTTATAATCCAAGATTCCATGTATATGATCTTTTGGCTTATAAACTCATATACAACCTATATAAGTAACTTAAGTAAACAAAAAGCAAATAAATGAATAAATGACCCTTATATAAAAAAAGAGAGTATAGCAAAATACAAAATAAAAAATTTATGATTCCTTAATTTTTTCCCCTTCAATGTAGCTTCTCACTCTATAGCTCAGGCTGACCTGGAACTCATTCTGTAGTCTCAGGCTGGCTTCAAACTCACAATGATCCTCCTCCCTCCGAGTGCTGAGATTAAAGGTATGCATCACCATGCCAGACTCCCATAAGTTTTTGTTTTCAGTTTGTATCTTTATTTAAGACAGAAAGAGGGAGAGAAAGAGACAGAGAGAGAGAGAGAGAGCAAGCGAGAGTGCGCCAGCCAGACAGACAGAATGGGCATGTCAGGGTCTCCAGCCACTGCAAACAAACTCCAGACCCATGTGCATCTGGTTTACATAAGACCTGGGGAGTTGAATCTGGGTCCATAAGCTTCTCAGGCAAGTGCCTTAACTGCTAACCCATCTCTCCAGCCCTCCCATAAGCTTTTAACAGAAATGACTATTACCAAATCAACACTTGAATTAATGATAAAGGAAAATTTAAAACCAAATGTCTTACTATACCTTTAAAAATCCTTTAAAATGTCTTGGCAATATGCATTTTCAAATAGAAACCTATAAGCCTTGTGTCCCACAGCTCTGAGATATCATCTCAGAAGCAGGGAAAAGTACAGATGCTTACCAGTAACCTCCACACTCAACACCCTTGTGGATGCAGGATAGGGGTCTCTGAGGGGCTGGCAGAACAACCCTGAACTCAAGAAAACCAAATGGTATATCCCTTTAAACTGCCAACAATGATTCCATAGGACAACTGTGTCTTCCTGTCTCAAATAGACCACAAGGTATTTCTGATCTTACACAGATTCTGTGTGTATATATGTTCCACTATGTCAGCAAGGAAGCATCATCTAATATAAACACTAGAGTCTGTCTTAGTTTAATACTAAAGTCAACAGAGAAAATGGAGAATTATCCTAAGAAGACACACTTTTTTCTTTTGATAGGTAACACAATTCATTTCACTGGAAAAGTAGTAAAAAATCTTTATAAAGACTTTCATGGTCTTTTAAATTTTTTAACAAAAAAAAAACTTTAAAGAAATTTTAAGGTAGAAAAAGCAGAAATAGGGGTTAGGGAGATGACTCAGTAGTTAAAGATGCAAAGCCTGCCAACCTGGGTTCAATTCCCATCATCCACATACAGCTGGATACAAAGTGACACATACATTTGTGAAACCAGCCCACAATGGAAGGCAGAGCCAAGAGAATCGAAAGCTTTGGGGCCAGCTGGTCTGACATGCCTTTGCAGGCTGGCATTTCATTTATAACAGAAGAGACCCTTTCTCAAAGACAGTAGAGCATAGAGACCTCAAAGTTGTCCTGTGACCTCCACACACACCATGCATATGTGCCCCCACACACAAAAAGAAAAAAGAAAAAAGGAAAAGCAGAAATTAAGATTTTTATTTTCACTAATCTACCATAAGACACAGCCATTATTTTACATTCTCTTAGCAGATTTATTTCTCGGGTATTCACTCCCTCATGATTCCTAGCCAAAATTAAAGGAAAATTCAACTTCAATGCCATAAATGACCCACAGAAAATACATTAGGATGTGAGAAAAGTAAACATGTATCTGTGAAGAAATGGTATTGGTAGAACTTGGTTAATGATAAGTAACTAAACTCCCACTTTATATATTTTTTCTGTACTGTGAAGTTTGATACCTCATAAGATACAAAAAGAATGAAAGTTTCACAAAGGTTACAACATAATAGTTGTCCATAGAAAACTGCATAATACCAATTAAGGTATTGTCTTTAGACCTCTATCTTTAGAAACTGAAATGCTAATGCCTGGTCCTCTGAAACAGAAGATGAGATTTCACTGTATGGAACAAGTATAGTTTTTGTCCTTGTAACATCTATTTTTCATGTTTTGTAGGAATGTGGACATCTCCATATCCTGGCGCTTGCTCTGCTATTACGAAGTGGGATGATTTCGAGAGAATCCCTGTTTAAGCCCCCCCTTTTCCCATTATGGTATACTTCCATACTGACAAATGAATTACGCTAAGCTTAAAGTTCCATCCAGGATTGAAATATGGCAAACATTTATTTAGAATGATAAACAAAGGAATTTATTCTTGCTGTGGGACCCTGAGTAGGGCCAGCAAAGAAACCTTCCTGCAGACTCTACTTTCAGAGCTATCTCTTTTCAGATCTATTTTTGTACTCTTTGTGCTTATTCTGTTAAGTTGCTGATAGCTTTTCAAGAAGACTGTGCTCAATAATTACTGTGGTTGCATGCAAACCAAACAAACTCATCTCTTACTTTAGAAAAGTAAAATATATCAAGTTAATAGCAAAAACTATTCAAAGTGATTTAATTAAGGTTGATTGTTTTGCTTTTGAGTTAGGGTCTCATCCTAGCCAAGGCTGACCTAAAATCCAGTATGTAGTCTCAGGGTGGCCTCAAACTCACACCAATCCTCCTACCTCAGTCTCACAAGTGCTATGATTAAAGGAGTACACCACCATGCCCAGCTTTCATTTTTTTAAAGACAATATTTTTCTTATTTGATACAGCTTAAAAATAAGTCTACCTTGGGCTGGAGAGATATTTCAGTGGTTAGTTTGACTCCCTAGTACCCACATAATGCCAGATGCACAAAGCGGTCCATGCATTTGGAGTTTACTTGCAGTGGCATGAGGCCCAGGCATGCCCATTTTCTCCCCACCCCTTCTCCTCTCTTTCTCTCCTTGCAAATAAATAAAAATAAAAATGAGGATATCTTAAATTATTAAACAATGGCTTCCTGATGAGGTTAAATAGGTAGCAGAGGGAAATATGTAATACTTAATATTTTACATTAAAATTCTAACCAGTGCTAAAGTTAGTCAGCTAATATAAATGTGAAATTATTCTCTATGTGATAGACTCTGCTTGTCACTTTTCTATGATATAAATCAATTTATTACTTCTCTTTCATTAAGGTAAGATTCTAAAGAAAGGTCCACTAAAGGAAAATTATTTGACTAAATTGCCATATATTTAATCACAGTTAATTTTTAAAACTTTCTTGTGGTATATACCTCTAAGAGTTCATTGCTTTTTTGATTCTCATAGGAATTATTAAGGAATTTCATCCCTCAATATAATGTAATTTAATCTTGAGGAGTATGATGATTCTAAATAAGGCATGATCTGACACACTTGATACTAATGTAGGGATTCTGAGAAGCAAAGTGAAAGGCAACTCTGTAGGGGAAAGTATTTTAAATTTTAAATTAGTTAAAACATGTAAAGGCTATTAGATTATTTTATTATTTTTAATACTTATGACCAAGTTAAAAGATTTAACCTAATATTTCATTTTATTTTATTTATTTTTATGAGAGAGAGAATTGCTGCCCCAGGGCCTCCAGTCACTGTGACCAATCTCTGGACGCATGCACCACCTTGAGCACATGTGTGACCTTGTACCATATGTCGTCACCTTGTGTGTCTGGCTTATGTGGAATCTGGGGAGTTGAACATGAGTCCTTAGGCTTCACAGGCAAGCACCTTAACTGCCAAGCCATCTCTTCATCCCCTAATATTTTAATTTAACAGAATTCCTCACAGCATTTTCATGTCCGAAAACAATATATTCACAATGAATACTAGGCCAATATTAGTGCAGGATACATTTAAATACACAATAACAATCTAAATTATCTGTGACTGTTATATTTTTTTAAAGATTTATTTCTTTGAGAAAGGAGAGGGAGGACAGAATGGCCATTCCAGGGCCTCCAGCCACTACAAAGAACTCCAGACACATGTGCCACCTTGTGTACCTGGTTTATGTGGGTACTGGGAATTGAACCTGGATCCTTAGGCTTCTCAGGCAAATGCCCTAACCACTAAGAAATCTCTCTAGCCTGATATATATTTTTTCATAAGGAACATTCTCACAGAAGAGGAAGTAATTACATTCTGACATCGCTAATAATTATTTAAAGATCCTTGTCAAATTCTTGCCTTGCTTTTTGTAAAGTTTTTTTACTCAGCAGGTAAAAAAAAAATCTCAATTGAACGTAAAGCTTAATAGTGAAAAACTGAAAGCATTTCTCCTAAGATTTATAACAAGACAAGGATGATCACTCTTGCCACTTTTACTCAATGAAGTGTTTGAAGTTAGCTAGAACAATAAGACAGGAGAAAGACAAAAATGGATAAAAATCAGAAAGGAATAAATTAAATTATTTCCATTCACAGACAATATTATCATATACTAAAACAAAACCCTACAAATTATACCAGAAATATATTAGAGTTAATATACACTTTCAGTAAAATGGCAGGACATAAAATCAATATATACAAACCAGCAGCTTTCATATGTACTAATAATAAACTTGCTTAGAAAGAAATCATGAAAATATTTCATTCAAATAATTCCATTTTTTAAGTACCCAGGGCTGAACTTAACCAATGAAGTGAAAGACCTCTGCCATGAAGACTTTAAGACACTGAAAAAGAAATCATATAAGACACTAGATGGTGGAAAAACACTGCATGCTCCTGAACTGACAGAACTGGTATGGTGAAAATGGCTATACTACCAAAAATAAACTATAGATTCAATGCATTCCCTATCAAAATTCTAAGGACATTCTTCAGAGCTATTAAAAAAAAAGTCCATCCAAGTGTGGTGGCTCATGTCTTTAATCCCAGCACTTGGGAGGCAGAGGGAGTAGGATCTCCATGAGTTCGAGGCCAACTTGAGACTACATAGTGAATTCTAGGTCAGACTGCGATAGAGTGAAATCCTACCTCAAAAAACCAAAATAAAAAAAGTTGAAAACTTCATAAGGAAACACAAAAGAACCCAAACAGTAGCCAAAGCAATTCTAAGGAGAAAGAATACTGCTGGAGGAATCCTAATATTGACCTTAAATTACACTATAGAGCTACAGTGACAAAGACAGCATTGTATGTCAATAAGCAGAAATATGGACCAATGGAACATAACAGAGTACCCATAAATAAATGCACAAAAGTATAGCCACCTAACTTTTTGTAAGTCAAAAAACATACACTGGAATAAAGACGGAATATTTAACAAATGGTACCAGCAAAACTAGATATCTAATTGAAGAATGAAATTTTGATCCATATCTCTCACCCTATAGAAAATCAATTCAAAATGCATCAATTACCTTAATTTAAAATCAGAACCAATGAAACTGTTGAGGAATAATAAGGGATACATTTTTATTTTTTCTAATATTTTTATTATTTATTTGAAAGAGAGAGAAGGAGAGAGAGAGAGAAAAGCAGAAAGTGAGAGAGAATGAGCGAGCCATGGCCTCTGGCCACCGCAAATTAACTCCAGATGCATGCACCACCTTGTGTGTCTGGCTTACATGGTTCCTGGGGAGTTAAACCTGGATCCTTTGGCTTTGCAGGCAAGTGCCTTCACCTCTAAGACATCTCTCCAGCCCATGGGATACATTTTAAATTATAGGAATAGGCAAGAACTTTCTGGATACGATTCCAGTAGCAAAGGAAATAGCCCAAAGAATTAACAAATGGGACCACATGATATCCAGAAGTTCATACACAACACAGGAAACTATCAGCAGACCAAACAGTATTCAGAATGGGCAAAAAAAATTTCCAGCTAGCTTTCAGACAGTTGACTAATATCTAGAACTGACAATTGAAAATATTGTGGCTGGGGATATGGCACAGTGAATAAAGTGCTTGCTGTGTATAATTGAGTTTGGATCCCTAGACCCCACATCAAAAGCTGCATGTTGTGGTGTGAGCACCTGTAATCCCATCATGTCTACACTAAGAAGAGTGATTCAGACAGGCAAACACAGTTGAAAACAATGAGAGACCCTGCCTCAAATGAGGTGGAAGGTGAAGACTGACAACCAAAGTTATCCTCTTATCTCCACATGCACACTTCTGCATGCACAAGTCTACACACACACACACACACACACACACACACACACACACACACACACAAGTGCATACGCGCAGGAGAGAAATGCAAAACCTAAACACCAAAATAATCCACTAATCCATAAATACGCTACTGAAATGAGTAGACAGTTCTCAAAAGAAGAAACACAAATGGCGTATAAGTATTTTTAAAAAATGCTTTGGGGCTGGAGGGATGGCTCAGCGGTTAAGGCATTTGTCTGCACAGCCAAAGGACCCACATTCCATTCCCTAGGACCCATATAAGCCAGATGCACAAGGGGGAGCAAGCATCAGGAGTTCATTTGCAGTGGCTGGAAACCCTGGTGTGCCCATTCTCTTTCTTTCCCTTTTTCTGTCAAATAAATAAATAAATAATACTTTTAAAAATTGCTCATCATTCTTAGACATTACAGAAATGCATATTAAAATTACTTTAAGATATAGTCTCATCTCAGTCAGAATGGCTATCATTAAGAAAACCAATAGGGCTGGTCATGGTGGTACACACCTTTAATCCCAATACTAGGGAAGCAGAAGTAGGAGGATCATTGGATCACTGTGAATTCGAGGCCAGCCTGAGACTACAGACTACATAGTGAATTCCAGATCAGTGTGGGCAGGAGCGAGATCCTACCTTGAACAAAACAAACAACCAACAATCCTTATTCACTCCAAGTGCGACTGTTAATTAGTACTGTCATTATGAAAATCAGTATGCTGGTTTTTCAAAAAATTAAAAATAGAATTGCCACGTGACAGAGCTATACCACTCACTCCTAGGCTCAAAAGACTCAATATCCTACATCATTGACAATAGTAAGGAAATGTGAACCAACCTAGATTTCTATCAACAGATAACAAAAATGTGGTTTATCTATACACTATAATTTTACTCAGCTCTAAGAAAAACAAAGTTATGAAATTTTCAGAAAAATGGATGAATCTGTAAAGCATTATATTAAGTGAGGTGTCCAAGACTCAGAAAGATAAAATTCATGATCTCTATAATTTTTTATCTATATTTGTATGTATACATATGGGTGTGAGTGCAGGTATAAACTATGAAACTAGAAGACCATGAGATGGGAAAAAAGATGTTGAGAAAGGTGAGGAATGGTAATAGTAGACATGTGACATGAAAGTGGAAAGGTGGCAGAAGAAGACAAGAACAGGCATGAAAATGGAGAAGTGGGGAAGATAATGTTTGAAAGCACTTGTTTGAAACCTAGTACTTTGTATGCTAAATAAAAATTATAAAATAAAGTTTGAATTTTTATATGTAACTAGGTAGAACTATGTGTAAGTATTGCCAGTTGGCTACTGTTTTTAAAGAAAAAAATTGGTTGTTTCCTGTCTCCTTAAAATAGCATCCCGCAACCATGCTGTCCAGTAAGCAATTTGTTAAAATTCGATTTCAGAATTAGTCATACGAACACAAGGGTCCAAGAACAGTATATTTAGCCTTCTCTTTTAATAATGTGGAATATTTTATAGGAATTAAAGTTTCCTTAATAGATACACATCTCTGATTAAAAGAAATCCAGTCTCAATGACAGATTCAATGTTCTTAGAATGTCAACTTCCTTTTTATAATACTTAACCTTTGCATTACATTAATCCTCACATGATGTTTTACACATATTTGTGCTCTTCTCTTTATCAGGAATACTTCCTTTCTTCTTCTCCCCTGGTTACCTGGAGAATCCCTGAACACCCCTGGTTCCAATATCAAATTCCCACTGATGCTTTCTTGGGACCACTGCTCTTGTAATACCTCTGTAAAGTATATATTCTCTCACTACACATGTATGTGTATATGCTCAAATGCATCTTTGTATTTTTCAGATGTCAGTTGCTCAGTAGGCTTTGATATCCTTAAGTCCATTGTTCACCATTAAAATCTCCGTATCTAACACATTAAATGGCAATCTGATATGATACTGGTACCATCACAGGACTCTTTAGCATGGTAGGTATTTTTCTTTAATTTTAAAAAAACTCTTTTATTTGTTGTGGGGGGGGAGGTGGAGAAACAGGCAGACAGAGAGAGAGAGAGAGAATAGAAAAGCCAGGGCCTTCAGCTACTGCAAACAAACTCTAGACACATGCCCCACATTGTGCATCTGGCTTATGTGGGTCCTGGGGAATCAAACCTGGGTCCCTTGCCTTGCAGGCAAGTGCCTTAAGCACTAAGCCATCTCTCCAGTCCTGGAAAATCTTTTTTTAAAAAATATTTTATTTATTTATTTGAGAGAGAGAGAGGAAGAGGCAGAGAGAAAGACAGAATGGGCACGCCAGGGCCTCCAGCCACTGCAAATGAACTCCAGATGCATGTGCCCCCTTGTGCATCTAGCTTACATGGGTCCTGGGGAATTGAATGGGGTTCCTTAAGTTTCACAGGCAAAGCCTTAACTGCTAAGCCATTTCCCCAGCCCATGGCAGGTCTTTTTTTATCTGGCCATCTCCCAAGATGTGCACGTACTTGCCCTCTGTTTGAGTGCTGAGAAGCCATCATGCAGTTTCCTACACTTATTATATCATCAATGTTTCTGTGTGTTGGTGTGTTTCCTTTGCCTTCAATACTCACCCTTTCCCACATGGCATATCGAATATGTATATTACTGCAAGGAAGTAAATGATGAGCTACATTACCTCCTTATGTAAATTTCCCCTCCTTTATTTCACAATGATATTTTTTGTGTCCCACTCTGTATCATATGAACGTCTATCATAACATCTAATGTTGCTATTGTTCTTATTGTTTCTACATCTGTGTCTTGTGTAAGCACTTGGGTGACAAAAACCAGAACAAATATATTCTGTATTATCAAAAATGGACTTGGTGGTCAGTATAATACATATTGAATTTAGAAATAGACAATTGTTTTAATCATTTTTCAAAATAAGCTATGATCATACTAAACTTCTAGTCTAGTAGTTTGCAACCCTGACAATGTAGGAGAACTAGGCAAACATTTAAAAAATAGTTATTCAAGTCTCAAATAGATCAATAGAATAAGATTCGATGATTATAGGACCCAGGAAATTATACTTTCTTAATGCCAAGCGCATTTAATATAAGCATATAATTTTCCCTCTCAGTTTTGCATGATGCATGTGTGTATATACATGCACATAATTTGTATATGCATAAGGAGGCTAGAGAACAACCTTGAGTGCTATCCTCAGGAATATCATCCACCTCTTTTGAGACGCATCATTGGAACTTACCCATTTAGCTAAGTAAGCTAACTAGCAAGCTTCACAGCTCCTCCTGCCTTCACCTCCCCAGCACTGGGATTACAAATGTGTACCACCACATCTGATATTTTATACAGGTACCAGGTATCATGCACTTTATCCACAGAGCTATCTTCTCAGCCCATTTTTTTTTTCTTTGTGAAATAACAAAAGTACCTATCTCCCAGGCATGTCTTTCTCATCTCTTTTTCCTTTATTTAGTTCTTATATGCAGTTTATTCTCAACAATTCCCTCCATCTTGTTCTCTAAGTTTTCAATTACCCTGTAAATGCAGAGTACTTTGGCTTCAAAATTAATAACCAACACTCTTCTGAACCCAAATTATTGTATTATTTCAAAAAAATAGATGCCCAGAATTCCTTCCTTTGAAAAAACAGATATAATCAAGTAAATATTTATAAGCTCTTTTAAAAAGACACACAAATCTGTTTACTCAGGACTGGTAACAATGCGTTGTTCATTTGCTTGATTCTTTTTTGTTTTCATTAGACTTTTTGAGACAGGTCTCATGTAGCCCTCACCACATAGCCAATGATGACCCTAATTGAATTTCTGAACCATACAAATCAAGGAAGCATAGATTTCTGTCTAACAGAAATCTAAGAAGAGCCATGTTGTAATTTAGAGTGTTCCAATAGTTACATGAGAAAACAGGTGGAAGTAATATCAAAAAAAATTTCTGGAGTTGACAGATGTGTCAGTGGTTAAAGAAGTCTGCTTTCAAAGCCTTGGTGGCCTGGGTTCAATTCCCTAGGACCCATATAAACCCAGATGCACAAAGTGGTACATGCCATTTGCAGTGGCAGGAGGCCTTGTCACATCCATACTCATTCTGTCTGCCTCTCTCTCAAATAACTAATAAATGAAATATTTTAAAATAATAATTTCTGCACGTAGTCAATGTAAAGTTACTTATAATAATAACTACAAATAGTAAGTTACATGTCATGGAGATTTAATTCATTTTTTTGTGTTACTTAAGGACTCTACATACTTCCTTATCTTTTGTCTGGTTATACTATCGACCACTGAAAGACACAGTGAAGTCTTTAACTACTATTGTAGAACCTTCTATTTTCTGTTTAATGTTGTTCATTTTTGCTTCATATAATTTGATGGCCTATCATTAAATATAAATAACAATTGGGCTGGAGAGATGGCTTAGCGGATAAGGCACTTACTAGCAAAGCCAAAGGACCTAGGTTCAATTCTCCAGTACCCACGTAAAGCCAGCTGCACAAGGTAGCACAGACATCTGGAGGCTAGAGGCCCTGGTACACTCGTTCTCTCTATTTGCCCCTCTCCCTAATAAATAAATAAAATATTAAAAAATTATTTGTTACACTTTTACCTTCTTGATGTATGACTTTTACTAATATCTAATGTCTCTCTTTGTCTAATTATTTTAAAATTTAAAGACTATGTTTTCTGACATTTGTACAATTAAACTTGGTGTTGTTGAGACAAAACACTACCAGAAGTATCTATGAAAAGGGTATTTTTTTTTCCAGCTCACAGTTTAAATGGGAAGCCTCACGATGGCAGAGAAAGCATGGCAGGAGCAGATAGCTGGGCATGACATCTCCACATTGGAAAGGAGAAAGTAGAGAGTAAAATGAATTCAGCAAGTGGGACTAGGTTATGACACTCCCAAGGCCTACTCCCCGAGACACACCTCCTCCAGCAAGGCTTGACCTCCAAAAGGCTCCACCAGCTGAGAATTTAATATGAGGCCTAATCACAAACACATGAGGCAATGGGGAACAATTGACATTCAAGCCACTATGTTTTTCCCCTGACCACCATAGTTATAGCCATCTCATGATGCACAATGCATTCAGTCCAACTTTAAAAGCTATCATAATTTTTACCAATCCCAAGTCTCTTCCAAAGTCTCATCTGAGACCCAAGACACACTCTTAACTGTGAGCCCTGTAAAACTAAAACCTAACTTATATATTTCCAACATATAATGGCAAAGAGCAAACTTTCCCAATCCAAAATGGAGGAGTGAGGGCATAGCAAGAAAAAATGGGACCAACCTACAATTGAAAACCAACATGGAAAATATAAAACCCTGTAGCTCTGTATCTGGCACTTGGAATTTGTGATGAAACCACCTGAGCTTCAAAAGGCTTGGGCAACTCCACCCTTCCAGGCATGCTGCTTGTACCCAGGCAGAATCTATGCAAAGCCAGCAGCTTTGTCAGCCATTCCATAATTCCTAGTATATCTACTGCAACCTATGGTTCATCTTCACAGATTCAGTGAATTGCCTCACAGGGCCACCTTGCAGGGACTTCAACCCTGCCTCACACTGTCCAGCCTCAGTGGATCCCCAGAACAATCATGTATTTAATGACCCTTTATTTTCTGTATTTTCAGACTTCCAGAACCAGTACCAGGTGGACAACACTGCCAAATGTTATATTTCTAGGAATGATGAAACTCAAGCATGAGGAGCAGGAAACTCTTTAGCATTCTTTATTCAGGACCCCTCCTTTCAGAAGGAGTAGCACTTTTTCTGTGGTCCCAGTGCAGAGCAGCTGGCCTTTCCTTAATGGTGGTGATCTCTTAAACAATTGCAGCTGAAATAGCTGCAATGTCTAGGCCATGGACATGAAAACCATTTATATTTCCTCCTGTGTCAAACTTTACATCTTTCACATTTTTCTGCACTGTATTTTCCTCCACCAAAACCCCCACTCCACTGTTTTTAAATTTAACTTTGCTCAAGTTCTTAGGACAAGGATGAAACACAACCAACAAGTATCTTTGTTAGAATATCACACCTACTGCCTCTAGCCAAGTTCTCAATAAAGTCCTTTCCACTCTGAAACCACGTAAGCCAAGCCTCCACAGTCCACACTTCTATTTCATCTTAGTCTTTAAAACTCTCACCAGAATTAAGCTCTGTTTATAGTAATGTAAAGATTCTCTAGTCCATAGTTCCAAAAACTTCAAATGTTGCTCTTTTAAACCAGTTGCAAACATCTAAGAACCACATTATCAGGTTTATCACAGCACCAGCCCAAATTTTAGCATCAATTTTCTCCACTAGTGACCTTCTCATTGCTGGGAGAAAACAGCTGACCAGAATTTACAGATGGAAAGGGGTTACTTTGGCTTACTGAGTTCTGAGGGGAAGTTTTATCATGGAACAGAAAGCATGGCTGGGCATCACATCTTGTCACAACAGTGGAAATAAAGAGAGTGAGCTGAGTTATGACTGTTCTATAAAGCCTCAAGGCCCACTAACACACCTCTTCAAGCAAAGCTCCACCAGCTAGGGATTAACTATAAGGCTTAATCAAAAACACATGAAGTGATGGGGAACATTTTACATTCAAACCCCCACATACCTGTTCTAGTCTATATGGGTCTATATGAAAGTTTCTAATGAATTTAAACTTCTAAAATAATCATTGAGCACTGATTATAGAAGTAAAGATCTTGTTCTAAGAAAGACACACTGAAGGAGTTTAAGGTGAAAAGAGGCATGATATATCCAACATCTCAAGTGGTTAAAAGTATGTATGCATATATGTGGGGAGAATTACAAAGCAAAATAAAAAAAATTTAAATTTTTTGTTTATTTAATTAATTAATTAATTTGACAGCAACAGAGAGAGAGAGAGAGAAAGAGAGAGAGAGAGAGAATAGGCATGACAGGGCCTCTAGCCACTGCAAATGAACTCCAGACAAGTGCGCCCCCTTGTGCATCTGGCTAACATGGGTCCTGGGGAAAATCAAGCCTTGAACCAGGGTCCTTAGGCTTCACAGGCAAGCGCTTAACCGCTAAGTCATCTCCTTAGCCCAATAAACAAAATTTAAAAGCTAGTGAATCATGAAAGGAAATATGGAAATTCTATGTACTATTATAAGTTTTCTGGAAGTCTGAAAATATTTCAAAATGAATCATTTAAAAAGTCACCCCATAAAAATAAACACTAATGTATGGAGGTTTTCAGTATAAAAATAAATTAATAAAAGGACATGTGACAAAATAGTGTGACTAATATAAGTGCTTTGAACTGTGGAAAGTTAGGGAGCTTCTTGTACCAGAATGCATCTCAATGTATGCAGCTTCTATTATCCAAAAATATCTCGATACAAAAAAGCAGAGTTCATTACATTGCTCAATGTGATGTTATGGCACAGCCTTGCAACAGTTTTTATTCATAATATCTGCACTAACACTGATATAATACAGCTTTTTTTGCAATTGATCAGTTTATCAATAGTTTAGGATGTGGCTTAGTGGCAGAATATTCTTAGTATATGCAAAGCTCTGGGTCTGATGCCTAACACTGCAAAACCAAAACAAAAATGAGGACTTAAAAAAATTAAACATATATGTTTAGAAGGATATTTATTGAGTAACAGAGCTGAAGGAAATTTTTATTTTTTTCTTGTAATTTTTCATGTTCCTACAATAAACATAGATTAATTTTGTAATAAAGACAAAATATTTTTTAAAAATTGGTTTTTCAAGGTAGGGTCTCACTCTATCCTAGGCTGTCATGGAATTCACAATGTAGGCTCAAGGTGGCTTTGAGCTCATTGTCTTCCTACCTCTACCTCCCTAGTGCCGAGATTAAAGGCATGCACCACTATGCCTGGCCAAAATTAAAATTTTAAAGTGTAAGAAAATTTAATAGCATTTGAATACTGTAGAAAAGCATATTTTGCCTTGATGGTTATACACTGTCAACATTTTTATGAAAGGATCTCACTTACAGCTGATCTTGAAGCTCCACAATGATATATTCTAACTGTTCTTTCTCCAGTTTGTGGGCCACTTCAGAATCTTCCATCCTTTGAAGAAGCATTTTATTCTGAGAGACAGATTCAGATAGTTGGTTCTCTCGAAGTCGTAAGAGTTCTTCAAGGTAACCCTGGAAATACAATATCATGAAGATAACAGCTACTGCAAAACTTTTAGGAGATGTATTAAAAACAAATGTTGGGCTGGAGGGACGGCTTAGCAATTAAGGTGTTTACCTGCAAAGCCAAAGGACCCAGGTTTGATTCCCCAGGACCCACATAAGCCAGATGCATAAGGAGGCACAAGCATCTGGACTTTGTTTGCAGTGGCTGGAGGCCCTGGTGCGCCCATTCCCTCTCTCTCCCTCTTTCTCTGTCAAATAAATAAGTAAATAAAAATAAATGCTGAAGAGCTTAAGTAGAATGAAACAATTTCAAAGTATTACTGATAAATTAGTAAAGAGTAGTTTTAATTGAATATATAAATTTACTTTCCATTCTTTTGTTTTAATGACAACTATGTTAAGATGTAGTTAACATATAATGTACCTCATTATAGAAAGTGAGTAATTCAATGGTTCTCATTTATTTTTGGACTCAGCATGTACACCAGAGGTGAACACCTGTATCCAGATCATCTTATTCATTCATCAACAACTTTCCATGAGTTTCTTCCTTTTCATCCAAGGAAGGAACCACTTTATTCTTTACTTGGCCACTCTCAGTGGTTATTCTTTAATGTTCTTCATTCTTTAAGACATTTTGTTTATTATTTTTAGATAAGAATCTAGGTATATAGCTCAGGCTGGCTTTGAACTCTGTCCTCCTATCTCTGTCTCCCTATTCCAGAGTACTGGGTTTATAGGCGTGTCATACCACTACTGGTTAAAGATAATTTTGAGGTGTTTCTTCATGTGTATGTGTATGAGTGCACATATATGTGGGCAGGAACACGTGTGTGTGTGTGTGTGTGTGTTTCTGTGTAGTTGCAAATGTGTGAAGGTGGAGGCGAGAGAACAACATCAGGGCTGGCTACTTTTTTTGAGATAGGGCATCTCAGTAGCCTGGAGCTTCCCAATTACGTTATACTTGTTGTCCAGCAAGCCCCAGGAATCCACATGACTCCACCTCTCCAGCAGTGGAATTATAGGCCTACATCACTGTGCCTGGCTTTTTAATGTGGATCATGGGGATCAAATTCAGTTCATGTTTGCAAGCCAAACACCTCAGCAACTGAGTTATCTCTCTAGCCAGCAAAGCTGTTTCTTTAAGCTTGAGATATTTCAAATTAAGACAAATTTGAATTATAAAGTAAGACAAAATTTGGTTAAAGCACTGTTAATTTCTATTAAAAATATCTTTATTTACTTATATATTAATTTATTTATAAAAGAGTAAGAATGAGAATGGTCATCCCAGGGGCTCCTGCTACTGTAAACAAACCCCAAATATACACACTTCTTTGTACATCTGGCTTTATGTGGGTACCTGGTTTGGCAGGCTTTGCAAGTAACACCTTTAACTGCTGAGATATTTCCCCAGCCTAAAAACATGATTGATTTCTAAACTATGCAACTGTAGTAAATGCATAGTTTTTCAATGCCCAGACTCAATTTGGAAAGGTTCCTCTATATAATTACTTTCAAAACATGAAGATATTAACATTTTAGTCTTAAAATATCAGAAAGAAGCAGTATACTATTTTTATTGCACAGGGCTTAGGGACTACCTTGTGTCATATTTCAGATTTTACCACTTGTTAGCTAAAGGTAATTATGCAAGTTACTTAACCTCTGTGCTAGTTTCACCTTCTATCCCAGTACAACGTATCCTATTTATATCATTGATTATCTGCTTCATCTCTTTTAGCTTTATAACACCTGTTTATAATGGCAAGTATTATTCTGCCCTTATGACAGTTTTTCACGCTTTCCTTGATAATTCTCATACGTTAATTTTGTTCAAATTAGAATCTCAACACCTAAATTTATTTATTTATTTGTTTAGTTTTTTCGAGGTAGGGTCTTACTCTAGCCCAGGCTGACCTGGAATTCACTATGGAGTCTCAAGGTGGCCTCGAACTCGTGGTGATCCTCCTACCTGTGCCTCCCGAGTGCTGGGATTAAAGGAGTGTGCCACCACGCCTGGCAAAAGTAAACTTTTTACAAATGGAACCTTTCTGTATATAAACATTGAATATTTTCAAACATCAGCAATTGAAGAATACCTGGTATCTTGATTAATTACTACCACTTTATGAGCCAGTACAATGCCATTCTTTATAATTTTGTGCCTTTTTTGCAGGAATAGCATTATTTTGAGATATTTTTATCATCTTTTCTTCCTGGTTTCTATTACAAATGTATGTTTTCTTAACAATTGATTGTTCAGTTTCCCTAAGTTTTGTCTGTATGCTTTTCAAACTTGCTTATTCTCCTACATTGATGAGTTTAGCAAGCCCTTTTTCTCTGTATATTATTGCATTGTGTGAATATTACAGTTTAATCTCTCTCCAAACTGGACTATTTTGTTTATAATTGATAAAAGCAATAATGCTTTAACTCAGTATCATGTCTTCTGGTATACACATGCAAGAGTTCCTAGGAGATGTATGCACAGGCCACACCTATCTTCACATAACCAGACAGTGCCTAATTGCTCTTTAGTTTATATGTTTTATACTAATGATATTCCTACCTTATATTATATTCACATGACTTTATATCAATATCAGTATTGTACTGCATTCATTTGATTTACAGAATATATTTTTATTTTTTAAATATTTATTTATTTGAAAGAGATAGCAGATAGAGAGAATGGGCACAACAGGGACTCTAGCCACTGCAAACAAACTCCTGATGTATGTGCTACCTTGTGTATCCAGCTTTATGTAGGTACTGGGGAAATGAACCTGGATCCTTTGGCTTTGCTGGCAAGCACCTTGACTGCCAAGCCATCTCTCCAACCCTTTTAAAAAAGTTTTTTTAAAATTTTAAACATTTTTATTTATTATATTTGAAAGAGAGAGCAAGAAATAAAGGGAGAGAGAATGAAAATGGACATGCCAGACAAATGCACCATTTTGTGCATCTGGCTTCACATGGGTCCTGGGTAATTAAACCTATACTGACAGACTTTGCAAAGAAGCGCCATTTACTGCCTGCTGAGCCAGCTCCCCAGCCCATGATTTACAGAATATTTCTTGTTTTTCCAGTCTCATTAATAGTCACTATAAAATTGAGATGACTGCGTTAAAATATTTGGTAGCATCTACCTCTAAAACCATGAGTCTGAAGATATTTTTAGTGGTCAAGGTAGATTTTAAATTGCTCATGCAGTTTTTTGAACATTTAAAAAATATTTTTATTCTCAAGGAGAAAAAATGTGAATGGGTATGTCAGAACCTACAGCTGATACAAAGAAACCCCAGACACATGTGTCACTTTATGCATCTGGCTTTACATGGGTAATGGGGAATCGAACTCCAGCTTTGCAGGCAAGCGCCTTGACTACTAAGCCATCTTTCTACCCCTTTATTCAGGTTTTTAAAAGGTTGCCAGTGCATCAATTTTGATAAGTAATATTTTTAAAAATTCTTCCCATCAGTTTTCTAAGGCATTGATATAAAATTTTTAAGACTATTCTCTAATGAATATTTGTAGGGTTTCTGCTGCCTTTATATAGTTACTCCATTCATTCTCTTTTCATATTTTAAAATACCAATTGACATCTTACTTCTAAGGTCTTATTTTTTATATTACTTATAGCAAATAATCAGCTTTTGGCCTTATTAATTTCTATTTCTCTTTTTTTCTACAAGTACTGTTATGTTGCAATTTATAATTGTTAATTTGCATTGTTTTCACTCTCATTCATTTCTATTTCCTTATTTCTTTTTGCCGTGTAATTTGAAGTTCTGTTTAGTTCCAGTAAGTGGCATGTGTGTGGTAAACACTTTGTCTGTCTTCATTGTATTGTGATCACAATTATATAAATTCTTTGGTATTTGAGATATTTGTACATATGTATGTTACATAAAAATTGCACAGCTATTCCATCTGTGCTTGAAAAGAAAGCCCATTATTATCATTATTAATTATTTTGTGGTAGAAGGAACTGAATCTAGAGCCTCATGAATGCTAGGCAAGAACTCTATTTCTGAGCCCAATAACATGTATTCATTCTAACATTTTAATATATTTTAGAACAAGTTTTGTTTTGTTCAATGTCAATTCAGCATTGATAAGACATTTTGAGGGAATTGTTTCTTTTTTACATGTGTACGTGTGGTGTGCACACATATGTTTATATATGTATGGGTACATGAATGTGCTGTGGATGTGCATATACATGTGTATGCAAGCATGTGGAGGTCAGAGGTAGACATTAGAGGTCTTCCTCCGTTACTCTCCATTTTAGTCTTTGAGTCAGGGTCTTGCTAAACCTAGAGCTCACTTGTTCAGCTACAATAGCTACCCAGTGAGCCCCAGGAATTCCCTGCCTCAGCCTTCCCAACTCTGGGATTATAGCCATATACCACCATGCCTTTGATTTTTATGTGAATGCTGCAGATACAAACGTGGGTCCTCATGCTGCCATGACAAACACTTTACCCAAGGAATTATTTTTCCAGGCTAAATTGTTTCTTTTTAAGAGATAAATTTCACTAGCAATAGTGGCATAATCATGCTTCTAATCCCAGCACTTAAGAGGGCCAGGAAAGGAGAAACACAAATTTGAAGCCAGCCTAAATTACATAGTGAATTCAGGCCAGTCTAGATTACAACTGAGATTTTATCTAAAAAAAAAAAAAAAAAGGCAATTGCCTAGTTATGATAATACTTTTCCCCCTGAATATCTATGTGTAATGATATAGAATTCTTTTGGCTAACAAATGTCTAATATAATTATGTGGTAGTTTTAACTTTCTCATGTATCATTAAATTTTGTGCTTTCTAAAAAAAACAGTATAGCTAAATTTTATAATATAAAAAATAAATTTGTAACTGGCAATTATACCAGTATTATTTACTTTTATAGTAATATTGAATCTTGGTTATATTTGGATCTACTTTATTTTTTGTTCTATTTTTACTGTTCCTGTTTGTTTCCCTTCATTGCATTAATCAAATTTGCTCTATTTTCTTTTCCATTATTAGTTTGGAAGGGCAAGATTCTACATTTGTTCTTTTAAGTACAACTCCTAAACAGTAACTTGGCAAATGGGCATGTATGTTACAAAATGTCTACATGACAGTCAAACCTCCAAAGGTTTTAGCTTCAGCCATCTTTTCACTCTTAGTGTTTAGTTATGCTTTTCTTTCTAACTCCCAATGTGCAAAAGCAGCAGCTTTTGCGGGATCTCAAAAGGTGATTATTTTCAGAAACTTTTAAGTCAATTATTAACCACTGTTGTCTTTAAAAGTAGTCATATTCATGCAAATTAGGATGGATTGGCTGGAAGTTGGAAGAGAGTCAGTCCCCAGACAGTCAGCGCGTCTAGTGCCAGAAGGTGCTACATGGGCGACTGGGGGAAAATGACCAATATCTGTCCAAGCGATGCATGGTCTAACCTACTTAGCAGCAAATAACTTGTTGTGATGCTCACACAAGTGCAGTGGTGGCACACAGCCATGGTGGGGAACCAACTGCTCTCAATTCAGCTAACTGATCCCCTCACTGGTATGGGACCCATAGCTGGAGCTGGAAAACAAGTCAGAACCATATCCAAACACAAGCCCAATCTCCAATATCAAGCTACCATCAATTGTGGGCTACAAGAGGGCCTACACCTATTAAAATCTCTATAAAAAAAAAGTAAGGGTTATCTCATTTGTCCTGGTGCTAACTTACTCTCCATTGGAGAATCTGCTTCTCTTTTTCAGATAGATGTAGATCCTAAGGAGAGAGCCACCCCCATCGTACCTCAAAAGGGCCCCGGCTGAAACTAAGAAAAATTGGAGAAACAAGCAAGGGTGCCGTTTGCCTGATGAACCGGATACCAGCAGAAGGGGGAAGGAGATCAACAGAGAGAAAAATCAACTCCTACCAAATCAGAGAGCCAGAGCCTCAGAGTCCCCCAACACCTCATCACTGAAGCAGACCAAAAATGAACCCAACATGGCTCAGGGAAATTTTGCGGAAGAGGGGGTGGAAAGAATGTCAGAGCCACATGTTGGGTCATGATATGCAGAGACATTTATCTTACCCATAACTGTGGGCTAACTCCACAATGCATGACCCATATACCTCAACATGACCCTTGGAGGGGCCAAGGGGAGGGGTTAGGTCACGGATGAGCCTAATAATGGTACCAAACTGACTGTATTTGCTGAATACAAAACTAACTAATAAAGAAAAAAATAAAAGAAAACAATAAAAGTAGTCATATTAACATAATCAAGTGATGAAATTACAAAGATTTTGTACTGCAAAGGACACTGTGAATAAAGCAAAGAGGCAACCTACAGAATGGGAAAAAATCTTCGCCAGCTATATATCTGATAGAGGATTAATATCTAGGATATACAAAGAACTCAAAAAGTTAAATAATAAGAAACCAAACAAGCCAATTAAAAAATGGCTACGGAGCTAAATAGAGAGTTCTCAAAAGAAGAAATACGGATGGCAAATAAGCATCTAAAAAATGTTCTACGTCACTAGTCATCAGGGAAATGCAGATTAAAACTACATTGAGATTCCATCTCACTCCTGTCAGATTGGCTACCATCATGAAAACAAATGATCATAAATGCTGGTGGGGATGTGTAAAAAGAGGAACTCTTCTACACTGTTGGTGGGAATGCAATCTGGTCCAGCCATTGTGGAAATCAGTGTGGAGGTTCCTAAAACAGCTAAAGATTGATCTACCATATGACCCAGCTATAGCACTCCTAGGCACATATCCTAAGGACTCATCTTATTTCCTTAGAAGTACATGCTCAACCATGTTTACTGCTGCTCAATTCACAATAGCTGGGAAATGGAACCAGCCTAGATGTCCCTCAACTGATGAGTAGATAATGAAGATATGGCACATTTATACAATGGACTTCTACTCAGAGGTAAAGAAAAATGAAGTTATGAAATTTGCAGAAAAATGGATGGATCTGGAAAGGATTATACTAAGTGAGGTAACCCAGGCCCAAAAAGCCAAGCACTGCATGTTCTCTCTCATATGTGGATCCTAGCTACAGATGATTGGACGTCTGTGTGAGAAGCAAAAAACTCAGTAGCAGAGGCCAGTAAGCTAAAAAAGAGATACAAAGGGAACTGAAGGGAAGGGAGGAGGGTATTTAATAGGTTGGTATTGTATATATGTAAGTAGAAGAATAGATTAATGGGGGTGAAGAGGCCCAAAGTGAGGTCAGGGGAGGAGATTGAGGAAAGGAAAGGTGGAGGGAGGGCTAATCAAAATCTAAGAGGATATAAATAAATCATATGGAATCCTCCAGTTTTGGACAATGGAACACTCAGGAGCCATAGATCGTTGCCAGAAAATTTTCAGTGCCAGGGATGGGATACCTTCCAGTGAGTTCTTGGCCAGGGAGGTCCCTGATGCCCCCAAAACATTATAGGCCATTGCCGAAGCCTTTGGTTTCCCACCAGGCACAGATGGTAAGACCCTATTGCTGAAGACTCCATATACTTGGGCTGCAAGGCCACTGAGAAATCCTGCTGGAACGGAGCTGATAACCTCCTCCATGTAGACCAGCTGACCGAAAGCTGGAAGAAGCCATTCTACATGCAGTTCAATGGGAGAAAGACATACCACCAGTGAAGATACTCAACAGTGGACACTGCAAGCCTTATAATTGGCCAGCCAGGCCAAATGAGCCAACGGCTGCAATAGTGGCACGTCTATCATGGTGGAAATCAAGTGCCCTTCAATTGGACTGGAGGCCCACTCCATGGGAGGGAATACATCCCTGATACTGAAAACTTAAACCAGGGGTAGTCATGAGCCCTAGGGGTGTAACATCTGCTGATGTCTGGATAAGTGTATATACTATGCTTATCAAACTGCCCAGTAAGCACTTCTCTTAATATTCATACCCTTATATTAATGCTACTCTCACTTTGGGTGGAGAATCTTCTCTTTTCAGATGGCAGTGACCTTGGGATGACTCAAAAGGTATCATGGTGTTGGAAAGAAGTGACTAGAGTACCAAGTAACATCTCGATCACACTTTCCAAGGCTCAGGGTCTAATGTGGAAGAGGTGGATGAAAGAATGTAAGAGCCAAAGGAAGGGTAGGACTCCTTACAACGTGCTCCCTCCAGACATAAAATGACCTCACAGTGCCTGACACTACCTACACAAGACCATCATAAGAGGAGGGAAAGATTATGACATCAACGTGAAAGAGAGACTGATTGAGATGGGGAGGGGATATGATGGAGAATGGAATTTCAAGGGGGAGGGGGAGGCAGAGAGGGAATATTTTCTATAACCATGTAAAATGTTTAAAAAATTTGAGAAAAAATAAAAAAATTTATAAACACACACACACACACACAACATAATTAAGTGAATTGAGTAAAAACAAGCTACTAGAAACCTTTTATAATTACTTTGCTGTTACCTATGTACTTCTATTTCATTTATGTGGCAAAAAACTATAAAACAGTGTTTTACTGTGCATCTCTTCCTAATTCTACAGGAAGTAATGTCATATTGGTAGCTTTAAGCTGACTATATGGTAGTGTTTACCCTAAAGTGTTGGCACAATAAATCAGTATTTCTCTCTCCATCTCCTTTCTGCAAAAGCTAGCTGTTAACAATGTCGAGCACACACTGTAATTCTATATTCATCATTATTTTTGTTGTTTTGTGTAGACAAAGTTTATTTACCAATATGTCTACTCTACCATTTTGCACCTTAGGTGTGCTTCTTTTATACTATCTATCTTGAATGGTAGCAGGCCTTATTTGCTGTTCTCCCACTAGTATTAAAATACAGCTACCTAAGGTTAAAAAATTATGCAGTCATCCCCACACTTGGGTCTTGCAGTGGTATTAGTTCCTATTCTGTTTTTGGATTTTCGAGGTAGGGTCTCACTGTGGCCGAGGCTGACCTGGAATTAACTATGTAGTCTCAGGGTGGCCTTGAACTCACAGCGATCCTCCTACCTCTGCCTCCTGAGTGCTGAGATTAAAGGCGTGCACCACCATGCCTGGCCTTAATTCCTATTCTTATTCCTCTTATTTTCAGCTCTTTACATGTTTTTATGAAAGTGCTGCATGAATCTTAAAAAAATTGCATTTTACTTGCCATTAAAAAAATTTTACAACAAAAGACTGTTGAGTTATCCTTACTGGCACCAGAGGTGTCCTTAAACAGGATTTGAAACATCTGTTCATATAGATATGCAACATTTTGTAGCTATCATAATTAGTATGTTTAGATTTTTGAACAGAAGCTTTTTATATATAGGAAATCATTTATATTTGTAAACTTATTTTGAAGCCTTTATCCCAAGTATATTTGTATTGTTGTAATATTTCTGTTAATTTCCCTGAGATTTCCATGCATCTCTCATCAATTATAATGCTTAATTTTGAAAAAGGAGGTTGGGGTAAAATAAGATGGCAAAAAAGGAAAAGTTACAAATTCAATGGAACTGAATATTTCTCTTATACACTCTGCTTTCCCTAGGTTGCTAAAATAATATAATTTTACAAAAGAGGCACCTATGTGCTTAGGCAAACATTACTTTAAATAAACAAATAATGCCTTATAAAATTACTCACAAGAACTAAATTTTCACATATATAAATTAAAAATATAGATGATATCTGGGTGTGGTAGTGCATGCCTTTTATCCCAGTACTTGGAGGCACAGACAGGAGAAAATCTGTGAGTTCAAGACCACCCTGAGACTACATAGTGAATTCCAAGTCAGCCTGGGCTAGAGAGAGACTCTACCCAGAAAACCAAAACAAAACAAACTTTGCCTGATGTTTTTGTTATAGCTATTAATACACATTAATTGTATAAATTGATGTATTTCACTGAGAAACTCCTATAGCATGCTTTGATCAGGACTTAGGTGGAGGAAGTAGGTCACTATGTAGATGCATATTCCTGGAGGCTGTATCTTGTCCTTGAGCCCTTTTACTTTCCTGGTTGCCTAATCAGCCTCATTTACCACATTCTCATGCAATAATGTTCCATGTCACCACACTTCTAAAAGTAATGGATCCAGCTAACAATGTTCTGACTGAAGCCTACTAAACTGTGAACCAAAAGAAGCCTTCTTCTTTAAATTATTCTCTAGATCAAGTATTTTGTCACAGTTAGTTATAAAAAGCTAGATAACACAACTTTTGTGTGACCTTCTTATTAAGCAGTATCTACCCTTAGGTGTTGACTTATTGTGCAGTGTTGAGTTCAATTCCAACTAGAATTTACAGTGTTGTTTCCCTGTGGCTTCTTTGCTATTTAAGTGGGTTGTGACACATGTAACTATTTTGGAGTCTAAGAGACCTGCTTTTTCTGGAGGCCTGGGAAGAGTGGTCTTCCTCTGGTGGGTCAGAAGGTATACACAGAAAAAAACGAACTGTACTCTGTGATTACTCCTCAGCCATGTACAGTCTGAACATGATATATGGGGACAATTTGTGATGCCTGTTGTAGGTGCAGTGTCTACAACATTTGTGTTATTTCTCTCTCTCTCTCTCTCTCTCTCTCTCTCTCCTGTTGCTATAAGAATGGGCATCCAGGAATTCCAGAAATGGGTCTTGAGTTTCCTCAGCCATGTCCACTTAGGGCTAGAATATAGAAGCTGTGGACTTCTATATTCTATATTCTCTAAGTTTCTATCAAGATTCAAATTGCACTGAGTTTTGGATACACTAATATATGATTTCCTTTAGCTAGTCTGCAATAAAATATCCAGAAAATATGCTCAAAACATAGAAAATGGAAAACAACAACAAAAACAATTAATATAAGCAAACAAGATAAAAATACAAAGTAAAAACAAAGTAAGCCAACAACAAACACAATCTCCCAATCAACAGAAATGATGGGGGCAAGTTGTACCAGATAAATTAAAAAGCTATATGATGATGATAAAATAAAATTTGAAAAGAACACAAAAAGAAGAAAAAAGAACAAAAATTTAAATATTAAAAAAGAAAGGAAAATGAAAAGCATGAGAAAGGCAAGAAGTGAAATTTTTTGAGGAGAATGTATGTAGTATGTGTGGTGTTAGTGTGACTGTATGCATGCATGAGGAAGCTAGAGGAAGATGTCAGGTACCCTTTTCTATTTTCTTCTGCTTTATTTCCCTGAAACTGGTATCCCCTAACATTTAGGTATACTGGTTGACCAGAGATCCCTCGTAATCTTCCTGTCTTGGTCCGCCTCAATGCATTATAGTTATGTGTAGATAAGCCCAGCTTTTACGTAATGGCTACGAATGGAACCACTGAGCCATCTTCCTAGTCCTAGAAAGTGAATTTTTTTTAAATGAAAAGTTAAAGGGAGCCAAGTATTAAAAAAAGAGAGAAGGGGCTGGAGAGATGGCTTAGCAGTGAAGCTCTTGCCTGTGAAGCCTAAGTTACCCAGTTTGAGGCTCGATTCCCCAGGACCCACGTTAGCCAGATGCTAAGGGGCGCATGCATCTGGAGTTCATTTGCAGTAGCTAAAGGCCCTTCTCTCTCTCTCTGCCTCTTTCTCTGTCTGTTGCTCTCAAATAAATAAATAAAAATGAATAAAATATTTTAAAAAAGAGAGACGATAACTCAGGCTCAGAAAGTCAAATACCACACATTCCCTCTCATATTTAGATACTATCTTCAAATGTTTAGATTTGTATGTGAGTTGGAGTACAGATTGGTAGTAGAGGCCATGTAGCAGACAGCTTCAGGTTCACTGAGATGAACTTCCAGGCTAGGCACAGTTATGGAGGAAGGGATATTTATGGAAGACTACAGATCCAGGGGAAGTTCCATAATGGCAGAAGAAGCTGGCCTGCCTTCACAGGTCCAAGCATAGAGAGAGAAGTACAAGACTAAAAGTCAAAAGCCACAGCACACTTCAGGAACTCCAGCTAGGCACACTTTGCATACCTTTAGATTGAAATGTGAAACCCACCACCACACCTTAAGATCCACCCAGTGACACTGCCTCCAGCTGGGTGGCTGCAGATGCAAACTACAAACAAATAAACAACTGAATATATTGGGGGCCATCTATTCAAACCACCACAGGCCAGGATACTACAAAGGGACTATGAGGGAGGGAAGAGAGGGGAGGACTTAAGGAGAAGGTGTAGTAGATACAAAAGCAAGGGTATAGAATACTGGGGGTGAAATGGTATAAGTAAGATCAGGGAGAAGATGGAAAAGAGGAGAGGATGGGAGAAGGGTCAATCAAAATTTAAGATGTTACAGACAGGCGTGGTGGTGCATGCCTTTAATCCCAGCACCCAGGAGGCAGAGATAGGAGGATCACTGAGAGTTCGAGGCCACCCTGAGACTACATAATGAATTCCAGGTCAGCCTGAGCCAGAGTGAGACCCTACCTTGAAAAAAAAAATTAAGATGTCACAAATACACCATATGGAAACCTATTTCTTTGCTAGCTAATAATATAGGATAAAAAAGGAGAGTTTGGGCAGATGTATTCTGTGGAGGAGAGTATGTTGCACCTAGAAGCCACAGATTGTTATTAGAAAACTTTCAGTGCTAGGGTTGGGATACTTTCCAGCGAGTTGTTGGCCAGGGAGGCTCCTGATGCTCCCAAAACACTGCAGGTTATATCCAAGGCTCTTGGTTGCCCACCAAACTAGATATTAAGACCCTATTGTGGAAAACTCCACACGCTTGGGCACAGGTCACTGAGAAATCAAGTTGGAGCTGAGCTGGATCCTTCTTCCCTGCTGATTAGCTGTCATAAAGTTGGAAAAACCTATGTAGGCTATTGGGGAAAAAAAGTCATCGCTGGTCTTTACCAGAAGCGGTTGTGTAAACTTTAAGTCCTGTTCCATGGGAAGCAATTCCTGCTTAGTACTGAAAACATAATAAATAGCCTATGGCTGGGGAGGTCATAAAACCTAGGGGGAACTGCTACTGTAATTTGGTTAATTGGATATATTATGTCCACCAAACTGATCTCTAAAAACTTATGTTTATGCCCATATATAAATATTACTCTCACTTTTGGTTAGAGAAGCTTCCCTCTTCAGATGGTGGTAATCATTGGGTAGACTCAAAACTCACCAAAGTGCTGAGAAGTGACAATGGAGTGTTCAGCACTAACTGAGACATCTCTATCACACCCTCCAAGGCTCAAGGACCACTGAGGAAGAAGTGGCAGAAAGAATGTAAGAGCTAAAGGAAGGGGTGGAGTGCTTTGCTATGCTATTTTCTAGATACAAATTAGCTTTGATATTCATGATCTCACAGTGGCTGATGCTCCCTGCACAAGAATCTGTATAACAGGAGGGAAAAACCTGAGAACATAAAAAATAGAAGAGAGACTAGTTAGAAGGAGGAAGGGATTCAGTGGAGGGGTACTTAGGAGGGAGAAAAGGAGGGGTTATAGGATGGGGATTTTGACCATGATATATTGTCTGTATTTATGGAACTTGTCAATAAAGGTAAAAAAGTATAACAGGGACTATTTGGAAAAAGAAGGGGGTTCGGTGAATGAGGATGGGTTGGGGAAAAAGAAGGTAACACAGAGGGAATACAGTCAAAATGCATTATGTACATGAATGAAACTTATAAATGGAAAAGGTTTTCTTTTTGGTTGAAAGAAAGAGAAGACAAGAAAGGAGGAAACATACACACACCAAATATAAATAAATAAAATGCTTACATTAAAATTAATGTTTTCTCTAGTAAGGTAATCAATGGTGTGGATAAGAGTAGATGTTCACAATCTCTGCAGAGCTTCTTTCCATTTCATTTTAGAAAACTGCCTCTTGAAGAAAGCAAAAGCTGAGGCCTTTTCAGTCCTTTCTGTTCCTGGGTAGGTTATTATACCCATTAGGAATCCCTCTCAGCTACCTTGCTCTTGAGTATGAGCTAGGGCAGAACACAGAGCTGATCCATTAGACTTATTTCCAAGACACTGCCTCCCCACACTCCCAGGGCGGGAGATCACAGCTGCTGCAGTGTAGCAGAGCCTCTGCACTATTTGTGATGCCCACTCAGAGGGTAGTGAGAAGTTATGGGCTTTGAAACTGTCAGCAGCAGGTCTGGAGAGAGCAATGGAGCACCTAAACTCAACCGCCTTGGATGCTGGTATTTCAAGATGGTTGCTGGAAGAATTGGCTGGCAGTCTTAAAGGGGAAATATCTACAGTTCCCTTACATGTCACAGACTGGTTTCCCTTTGAATAGACTTTTCAGTGGGTTTGTTCCACAGCCTCTCCTGGAGAACCAAACTAGGTCTCAAAGCAGGTACTGGAGGAGTCAGTGTAGGCATGTTTGCTGCCAGTTCCTGGAGACAGGGAAATGCAGGGGATGTTGATACTCAGAGTAGCATATGAAGACAAGACCTTCTCAAGATAGTTCTCTGAATATGTGCTGGAACATACAGAGAAATTCTCCAGCTTCACTATGTGTAGATTTGACTTCTGCACAGGTCTGAGTCCTTGTCAACTGTTTTCACTAGGTCTCTCACCTCTCTGTGCAGGTGAGCTCTCACTCTGTGTTCCACTAGCAAAATCTCTGGGTTTCTCCAAGTCTGTGTGCATGCTACTGAACTTCAGTGCTTTCCCATTGTCAGTTCCCTCTAAGAGTAGGTGCTCCCAAAGTTATTTTCATTGCTATTGTTGTCATTGTTGCTTGTGGTGATATAAATCTAACCCAGTGTATTGGCCAAAGCAACTGCTCTACCCTCCAAGCTATATCCACAGCCAGAGACTTGCTATGTAACCTAGGCTGGCCTCCAACTTGTCATCTGTCTATCTTCTCCAGAGTTCTGGGATTACAGACACTGCCATGCCTTACTTCTGTAGTATTTTGATTCTTTCTGTTAGACAGTGGGTGAGTGCTGAGTACCTCCCATCTGCCATCTTTGTAGCTCATTGTAGCTCTACATTTTTAATTAAGAGGCTAATTCAGAAACAGGGAAGTACTAATGGATATACAATATTTTTTTTATCAGCTAAAAGATGTTTGGACAGTGACTTTACAAAGGCAAGAAGTAGAGTCAAATGAAATAAATTCTAACAACTGGTAAATACCTTCTGTTCAAGGGTACGTTGATACTTCTGTTTCACTCTCTTACACTTGGTGAACCAGCTGTTCTCATCCATGAGGAAAGGTGGCCCCATGTTCTCTGGAGTGCTGCTCTCACTGTCACTGCTTCCCCAAGTCCTCAGCTCCTCCTCGTCACTGCTGATACTGTCAGAACTGGGGAGATCAAAGGTAAAAGTGAAATAATATGCTCAAACTTAAGTCCTAAAATTAGCACTCCTGTATCTGTAAACTATTGGTGAGAAAACTTAAAACATTTGACAGTAAAAATATAATTATAGGCATAGTATAAGGACTTGAGTTTCCTGAAATAAAACAAAAAAGGAATGCTGAAAAAACAAGCCTAGATATTCTATGGTTAACATGAGACTTAAAGAGATCTAAGGAATTAACATGAGACTAGGAGAACATCCATAGGAGAAAGAAAAGATTTCCAGGGAAGAAAATGGAAAACTCCAGATGTCCTGGTAAGAGTAGTACATGCTAATGGTTGTGGATGCAATACAGGACAGTGTTCAAGGGTCAGCTCAGCTTTGCCAAAGAGAATATAACAGCTTTAGAAGAAGCAGTCACTCCTTAGCATTTCTTATTATCAGAAGGAGAATACCCATCACAATCCATAATTAAATCCCTATGACATTTATATAGAATAAAGTGAAAAAAATGAGAGAAGAAAGCAAGTAGAAAGGAAAGTGAACAAAAATGATTATCTGATTGAGGGCTTGAAATAGTAACAATGACTTCTACTTTGTGAATTTTAAATAATCATTGACAGACCTACAGTGGACACAGTAATATGCTAACATGCCAAAAAATGAAATGACTGGAGTTTAAGCAGTATAAGATCCTCACTATCTGGATGGACAGTATAGATATTTACTTTATATATCACATTTTAAATCTTCCTATTAAAACTAATGGTATAACAGCAAAAGTAATATGGATTAAATAACTCCTAAACTAGAAGAGGAATAAAATGTAGCAAAGAGGAGAAATCAGCCCTCCCCCCACAGAAGGTAAGAATAGCGAAAGAAATGCAAAAAAGGCAGAACGTAGAATAAACATCCAAAAATGCAGCAGTAGATATCAGTGCAAATATATCAATAAATATCTCAAGCACTTCAGTTAACTGGCAAAGCTTATCAATAATTAAAAATTTGAGGTCACTCAGACTACTGCCTTCCCCTGCTATCTTAGACATGCTATGCTTTCTCTGCCATGAAGAAGCTTTTCATGGAATCTGTTCACCTGAAATAAACCCTTTCCTCCCACAAGATGCTTCTGGTCAGGTGTTTCATCCCAGCAATAAGGAGGTAACTGCAACTTCAAGTATTTACTATTCACTACACTTTAAAGAAACTGAAATTAGAATTTATTAGCTACCATTAATAGATTTAGAGCTTGGTACAGTGGCACATGCCTGTAACCCCAGCACTATGAGGTGAAGGCAGGAGGATCAGGAGTTTGAGGTAAGCTTGGGCTACATCAAACCCTATCTTGAAAATCCAAAAAACAAACATGAACATAATGATAATGATGATGATAATAGAATTGGAGCCAGAGCTGATGGTGTGGTCCTATAAATTCCAGCTACAGGAAAGATTAATGAATGAGGCTTTCAAATTCAAAGTCCACCTGAGTTAAGGGTCAGCCTGGACAACTTAGAAACTGCCACTTTTGTTAGAAAGCTAGGCACTGAGACTAAAGACATTAAAGACATAGCAATAAAGGGTTGAAGAGATAGTTTAGCAATTAAGGTGTTTGCCTGCAAAGCCTAAGGACCCAGGTTCGATTCCCCACGATCCACATAAGCCAGCTGCACGAGGTGGCGCATGCATCTGAAGTTCACCTGTAGTGGCTAGAGGATCTGAGGATTCTGCCCATTCTCTATCTGCCTCTTTCTTTCTCTCAAATAAATAAATAAAAATTTTTAAAAAAGAAGTTCTTCCAAAGGTGAACTTGAAGAGGCAGAGAACTGTGATCTTCATCCAAGGGACAGGTGACACTAAAATAGCTACAGAAAATAAAGTGCCTTTCCTGTCTTGGATTAAGACCAGAAAGAAATCATTGACACCAATGGAGCTGGAGATGCAGTTTTTGGAGGGTTTCTGTCTCAACTGGTCTCTGGCAAGCCTCTGACTGAATGCATCCATGCCAGCCATTATGCAGCAAGCATCATAATTAGGTGAACTGACTGTACCTTCCCTAAGAAGCCAGACTTCCACTGATGGAAGAGCAGAGAGTTCTGCCCAAGAGCGCAGACATTGCACTACTTGCTTCCTAAGAGTTTCCACAATAATGTTGAGACTTAGCTGTCATCTTTTCCTACTATAATCACATCCATTTTTAATTTAGAGGGTATAGTAATGCTGGTAGAATCTTTAGTCTCTCCACAATCTGAAAAAAAAAAAGGTTTATTACCATAGTTTGCTAGTGCCTCTTAAATGTCAAAACAGGAATATAACATTTTAATAGAAAATATTATTTCGTTTTCAATTATTTTGTAAATTCATCTGTATTTAATAAATCAATCAGGTTTTTACAATTATACTTTAAGTGCAGATACAGTTTAACATAATATACTTTAAAATATTTTATTTTTATTTATTTATTTGAGAGAGAAAGAGGCAGACAGGAGAGAGAGAGAAAGAAAATGGGCACATGAGGGCATCCAGCCACTGCAAACGAACTCCAGACACATGCACCAACTAGTGCATCTGGCTTTTGTGGATCCTGGGAAATCGAACCTGGGTCCTTTGGCTTTGCAGGCAAGCAGAAACCACTAAGCCATATCTCCAGCCCTAAAATAATACACTTTTTAAGGAGGTTAAACCTAACACATCAATCTTTAGCTATTTATATAAACATTTCATTTGGGAGTGTGTATGCATACACACATACAAATAGCTCATATATATCAACTGGTCAGATAAGGCACAGAAACATTTTTCGTGCCAAATTATTCCAAATAACCTCTTCAATATGCACTCAAACATTTGCTGAACTTTGGATAATGGAATAATTTGCCAAATTGTGTGGTATGTAACAATATTCAAATTATAACTTTATGCTTACTTATAGTACTATGTAATTTGATACAAATAAAAACTTGTCAAATAGAGTTGTTTTTTTTTTTTGTCGTCTTTGGGCTGTGCTCAATACAAGAAAAGAAAAAATTCAAATTTAATATCATTTTAAAGGCATACTTAAGCATAAAGGCACAGAAAGGGTGAAAGTTCTATGTACTTATGTTCCATAAATCCCTTGCATGTTTTTCTTACATGCTATTGCATTTAAGATGGGGGGGGCAACTGCTGATATATTACAATTACTGTCAAACTATTTTCTTACATATTAATGTCTTTGGACTGAAATACAATATAGTTTTTAAAAAAGGTAAGAAAACCACTAGCCACTAGAAAATTTTACTGATAATTTTTGACTTTACTGATATCAAACAAAACATTAGGCATAAACTTTGAGGAATAAAAGTATGATTACATATTTATGATTTGACATACTTAATAAAATATATCAAACAAATTAAGAATTCTAACTGTTGAGTACATCTGATAAATTAGCTTCAAAAATAGAAAGAAAAAATAAAAGTATAAAAGAAAAAACTGACAAACATCATGGTGAAAAAATTTAATGCATCAGTTTTGTAATTTAAAAGATCAAGCATATATAAGTGAAAAAGGATAAGAATAATAAGAATATTACCATTGATAAGATTAATCTAGTAAGTACAGTAAAGAATCCCAGTAAAACGGACTAGAATCTACACTTGATCACAAATTTCATTCAATAACCATGACAGTAACAAAAAGCTTTGAAAATATCTGAAAAAATTACACTTCAAACTACCCTAGATAAAATGTAAACAATATAAATATATCCATGAACATCTCCATGGAGTTATAAACTATAATAATGTATTATAAACTATAATGATCAAAAATTTATTAGACTTTCACGTGATAAAGTAGGGCTTCAGGAAATATTTATGCCCTATATATTGATAACACAAAATCATTTATTTATTAGAGAAGAGCGAGAGAGGGGGAATATGAATGTATGTGTAAGGGCAAACCAGGACCTCCCTTCACTACAGATGAACTCCAGAAACATGTACCACTTTGGGCATCTGGCTTTATGTGGGTATTAGGGAACTGAACCCTGGCAGTCAGGCTTTGCAAGCAAGTGCCTTTAACTACTGAGCCACCTCTCTAGTCCTCATTCTACTTTTTTTTGATGCATGTATAGTATGGGTGCTGTAATCTATCTGTGGTGTGTATGAGAGTGGCATATGCACATATGTGCAAATATACACATCCTATTCACACATGGAAGGTAGCAAGAGGAGAATGCTATGCATAATCACTAAATCCAGTAGTCTTTCCATCTTACATAACTTTGGCAATGAGATACTATGCTGACTTTTATAAGAGCAGTTTTTGTTTTTTTTTGAGGGGGGAGGCAGGGATTCAATCTTAAATAGTTCAAGATAAAATGAAGGAAAAATATGGAAGACATATTTGTAATAAAAGAAAAGGGAACAGAGAAATAACTAGAAATAAGTAAGGTATAAAAAAATGTGATTATATGCTGTTGTGACATTTTGGTATTAGTTGTGAACTGAACTTGTGAGTGGCTTATAAGGCTCTGTACTTGGGAGGCAGGAGGGCTTCACACACTCACACATGCACGCATGCACAAACATTTAATTCCCATAGTCCTTGTTATTTCCTAAACAACTAGAACAATAAGGTTAAAGGATTTGGCCTTTTGTCCTTGGCTCCTGAATCAGCTTTGGAACAGCTTCAGAGCAGTTAAGATGAAAGGCAGTCTTCTTATAATATTGGAGTATCTGAAGGCTCAGAAAGCAAAATCCATTCATATTCTCTCTTCTTTCCCTCCCTCTCTTCTCTTTCACCATTGCCTCTCTCCCTTCACTTATACAAACTAGAATTTCTTGTCCTCAAGGTAGGTCATGGGAACTAGAGTTATATCTTATCTTACTCTTGCCTTTTGTCTTTTAACAGGCCATAAAGCAATTCTAAGTCCTACCTTGTCTATACTATCTGATAGTCTGTGAGATACTGCAACAAATTAAACTGTAATAAAGGTGAGGTTAGGGTAACCCCAACTTGAGTCTATTCGTTAGGAGGCATATAGACCCTGACTTGCAACCGGTGATTGAAGTGAAGGCAGTCTTGCATCACTGCCACTATCTCAAGGTAGACAGCATAAGAAATAGGTTGAATTAGAAGATATCCTGCAGCTGGCTCCCACTGCAGATCTCGTCTGCTGGTGGGGAGAAGTCCCCACATATTTCAGATCATAAGAAATGACCTATGTGGTAAGAGAAACCAAGACTGAGCTCTCACTAGTCTTTGGCTAAAAGAAGGGTTACATACATCAAATTATCCCTAAATTAATAAAGCTTATCCCATTTAAACTATGATGACTTCACTTTCCATTGGGGAATCTGTTCTTTTTCAGAAGGTAGCAAGACCCAAGGAGATAAACTCCCCCTTGCACTTCAGCCAAGCCACAGCTGAATCCACAGAGGAATTGGGGATATGAGCAAGAGTGCTGCTTCCATGGTGAACCTGATGATCTGTGCCAGGGTTAAGGAAACAGACCCTGAGAACACTCAACACCTACCAAAGCAGAAATCCAGAGACTCTTAAGAGGCCATCACTGAAGTAGACTTAAAACTCACCCACCACAACTCAAGGAATTTTGCAGAAGAGGGGGCGGAAAGATTCTAAAAGCCACAGGTTGAGACATCATGCCCAGAGGCATTCTCTGCCCCCCAAAACTGACTGCTGCTCCCATAACATATAACCCACAACCTATGGGGAATACCTGCAACCCCACTGAGGAGGGTCCCCAGTAGAATGGGGGCAGGGACAAGGGAAAAGAGGGTATCAATACTTGATGTATCCATACAAATGCTAACAATTAATTAATTAAAAAGAGAAACCATGCTTGATTTTCTAGTATGTCCTCAGAGCTGTGATAGCTGACAAGATCTAGAAAAGGGGTAATTAATGAGACTGATCAATTGCTGCAGCAGATACTAATGAAGAGAGTGGATGGGGTGTGGTGTATAAGTCAAAGGACTAGCCTTAAACCAAAAATGATGAGTTTGCCCTCCCAAAGGGAGGGGTGACGTACTTAGGATTCTAAGTAGAGGAAGGACAATTCAGGGCACACTTAATCATACACACTCTCAGAAATGTTGAATATAGAAATTTGTCTCTTTAGGAAATAATCATACTTAAAGATAGTTTTAAGAATGATTATTATATCATTATGTTTAAAAATGAAAACTGAAGCCATGTTTGGTGGCATAGGCCTGTAATCTCACTACTTAGGAGACTGAAGCAGAAGGATTTTGAGGCCAGCCTGGGCTGCACATCAAGTTCTCAGCTACCCTGGATAAAGTAAGGAGACTGTCTTGGATTTTAAATTAGTTACTTTTCTTGTTGTGATGACAAAAAACATGATGAAAAGAGCTTCAGGAAGGAAACCGTTTATTTTGGCTTGCAATTTCAGGGGTCCAGTCCATTATGGTAGCACCAGGAGGTCAGCTGGTCATATTGTATCCATAGTTAGTAAGCAGACAGCAAACATAAAGTACAGCCAGGCTATCAAACCTCAAGGTCCACCTCCAGTGATCCATTTCCTCCACTAAGGCTCTACCTCTACAGCTTTCCCTAACCTACCCTCTAAAGATTCTACAACCTTCCCAAACAGTGCCACTGGGTGGGACCAAGTATTAAAAACACATGAGCCTATGGGGAACATGCTACATTCAAACCCTGATAATATCACAAAAGACTAATAATGATAACCTATTAGAAATTTAAGGCTTAGAATGCATTTTAAAATGCTGTGTGGCTCAAGCTGGTTCTGAACTTACGATCATCTTGCTTCAATGTGCCATATGCTGGAATTATAGGCATATACCATCATGCTCCTTGAGATAAAAATATTTAAAATGGGCTGGAGAGATGGCTTAGCAGTTAAGGTGCTTGCCTACGAAGCCTAAGGACCCAAGTTCAACTCCCCAGTACCCACCTAAGCCAGATGTACAAGGTGGCACATGCATCTGGAGTTTGTTCGCAGTGGCCAGAGGACCTGGTGCGCCCATTCTCTCTGTCTCTATCTGCCTCTTTCACTGACTCTCTCTCTCTTAAATAAATAAATAAATAAATAAAATGTCTAAATTTATATCAAGCAGTTAATTGGAAACAACTATTTCTCACTGGTATAGAACAAAAAACACTGGTGATTTTTTGGTGTGTGTGTATGATGTATATGAGTTTGAGTGCAGGCACACAAGTGCTATGGGGCACATGTGTTGCTCAGACGACAACTTTCAGGTGTCTGTCTTCATCTTCTACCTTGCTTGAGACAAGGTATCTAACCCTACGGACGCTCCTATAAGTAACCTTAATATACTCAGAGGTTCACCCAGCTAGAGTTGGGCAGAATCATCTCTAATCTGTCATTGGTGCCCACCTGAGGTAAAGTGTTTTTTCACATCTCCTCAGGAAGTCACAGAGCACTATTGACAAGTTGTTAACTTCTATGTAGTTCAGTTTCCTCATTGTAAAATAGAGGCAGTATAGGACAGCACTTAGAATGATGACTGCTACATATAAGCATTTAGTAAGTATTATAATGATTATTTTTAACTACTAATCTTCACAAAATGTTCTATAATCAAAAATATCCCAAAAAGTATAATTTTAGGCCTGCTCAAAACATCTCATTGCTGAACTTATTTTGGAGGTGTACATAGTGGAACCATCACCTTTTCTAGGGGATGCAGTGGCTCAAGTAGCTCAAGCTATCCATCTTAGTGTTATAATACCATCCATTCACTATTTAAACATCTTCAAGTTTCTAGCTCTCAAATATTAGTGGCTTCTTTTATTAGATGGTTGTTTTCTTGACAGGAACTATGCTCTTTCAAAAAAAGTTCCTATATTTTTGAGATCTGTGTATCCCTGTCATATAGGAAATTGTCTTTCCTATATTAGCCACTCAAAATTGGTTTTTATTTATTTGCGAGCAACAGAGAGAGAGAGAGAGAGAGAGAGAGAGAGGGAGAGAGAGAGAGTGAATAGGCGGATCATGGCTTCCAGCCACTGCAAAGGAACTCCAGATGCATGCGTCACCTTGTGCATCTGGCTTACATGGGTACTAGGGAATCGAACCTTAAACCGGGGTCCTTAGACTTCACAGGCAAGCACTTAACCACTAAGCCTTCTCTCCAGCCCTACATTAGCAGCATCTTGAACACATGTGTACCCAATGCTACATGTATCATATTTTACTTTTATATGCACACACAGAGTACTTTATAGCTTCAGCAAGAAGTATGTATAGATAATAATGCTATTCATGAGATCAATTTTTGGAAATAAAACATGGAAGCAGCTACAGATGTCATTTAATTTAAAATACATATGAAGTTCCAGAAGATCCAGAGTTCTCACAAAATACATAAAATGAATTAGTAGAATTTTTATAAACATACCCTTTTTAAAAGTCAATAAGTATATCATTGAATTTGCATATAATAAGCAAAAATATTTAACAGAAACAAAGCAAAGTTTATTTCTAGAAGGCCAGAAATTAATCTTTATAATGGATGTGAAATAGAAAAGAATCTAATGAAATAGTTTTGAAATCTCAAGAAGTTATTTCAAATGTATTATTGTTTCTATTGTTTCATAATAACTATAACAATATAACTACATGTTTTGTACTATAAACTACTTAATATGATTGCAGTTATTTAAAAATTGTGAATTTACATAAATATAAGCATTGTAATTGGAGTTGTAGTCACTAATAATTTCTGATATGATACTGAAACAAATATTGTACACAAATTTTAAATTACACAAAAAATGTCAAAAACATTCAATTATAATTAAGACTGTAGTAAATATTTCAAAATGCCAAGTACCTCTGTTCAAACTTCAAATATGGTGTATAGTCAATCACTGCAGGGAAGATTCCATCCAATCCTTCTCCCTTTAGACAAAAGCTATGAAAGTAAACAACAAGTAGTCCATATTAGTATATAAACATTAAACTAAAGTATTATAAGCAACCTCTTGCTAGAGACATTTCTTTCTTCCAACTACAAGGGATGATTTCTTTTGTATACAATTTAATTGTTACTTGTTACAAGTAAGTACCTCAAAAATATTCTGTTTTTAATACCAATGATAAAGCATTGTACAAATTAGTACACTATTTACTACACAATGTTTCATGAGCAAAAGTAAAATGTACTGAGAAATCAATTCAAGTCTCCTTTTCTTACTTGAAAATATCTTAGTTTGCACTGCACATTCAAGATGTTGCTAGAGAATTTTCAAATAGGGATTTTTTTTCATATTTAGATGCAAATTCTGTGATGATGCCATATATCACCTAAAAGGTCATATTGAATAGGTTAAGACTGGGATCTTAGACTTCCAAATGATACTAAACACCCATTACTCTCCAGATGATCCTTTTCTTGTGAGATTATGTGACCAAGGAAAAGATTCAGTGACATGTCAAAAGTTATACTGCCAGTCTTACAATGCTAATAAAACAAATCTAGGACAAATAGGTGACTATTTCAGGTAGAAAATATGACCTGTGAACTCTTACCTTTTGGTTTTCTTTGTAAGTTAGTCTAAAATACTTATTTCAATATTTAATATTGATATATGCATATACTATTCTAGATTCAAACAAATACAAAATTAAAGTAGCATCACTTAACATGAGCTATCCTTTATTTGCAGAAACATTACTATATACTTTAAGATACTCACTTTCACTTGAAAACTGTGTCAATTAGTTATACTAAACCAATATTTTAATAATCTTTTGTTATATATTAAGTTAACATCCTTATACAGATCAAAAAGACAACCTTCTGCTCAGGGACAGGGAGTCATTCTCTTCAGCGGTATAGTCACTGCCAAACTACTCATGCTACAGTAAATAAACCACAACCAAGAATCATGCAAACAACCCTAACTAAACTCAGTGAGTCACACATAAAAAGACACGAAAATAGGAGGAGGACTACTTAGAAAGAAAAGGTTTAGCAAGGGAGGGGACAAGACAAAATAATGGGGGCTGAATATTATCAAAATGTATTACATACATGCATGAAATTATAAAAAAATTAAATTACAAAAACAGTCATACTATATATACCATGTTCATTGTAAAAAAATAAAACAATTAGCTCAATAGTAGTTTCTCAAATCATAAACAGGAGAAATCCAGACTTACAGAATGATAAACTTACAGAATGATAAAAATTTTGAAAAAAAGTGATTTACCAGAAAAAGATAACCTCAGTAAAAATTGCAGAATTATTTTAAAATCTAAAACCTCAAGATCATCTAAGTCTCACTTTGTTAATGTGCTTGAGTTTTCAAATATTATATATGTTAATAAAAATACTTCCTATATTATTGCCTTTGAATTTACTTACAGGCAAACCTTTTGTTATAACAAAATTTGTGATCAGTTACATAAATGCAAAATGATGTGTCCATAAATCTAGAAAGAAACTTCCAATAACCATTTTAGTTTTTGTCATTCTGAAACCAATTATTTTTGTTGATAATAAAAGTACATATTGATACAGGATTTTGGGATTGAAGATGGGTCCCCCAAGTTTATGAACCCTGATTTTGGGTTCTATACTATCTTTAACAATATAATAAATAATAATAATAAAGATGGATTTGAGAAGGATAAATGATGAACTGTTAAGTTTATTTAGAGAGAAACTACACATTGTGGGGTTTATTTAAGGGAAATTGGGATGCATGAAGAAGGCTACAGCAGAGTCATAAGCACATGGGAAGTAGGAAACATGCACTCATATGGAAAACATGGCAAAGTCCATGAGATTCATTCAAGAGAAATGGTTGGGGCAGAGCCATAAATACATGGAAGATAGAATCTAGGTCTTTATATATGGAGATTTAGAAGGAAAACCACTCTGAGTTTCCCAATGGAAGAAAGTTAAGAGTGCAAATGGCAGAGGAGAGAGAAAAGCAGAGACCAAGAAATTTAGATGAGAAATGAGTCACAAAGAGAGTCATATGTCTGACAGATTTCTGTCAGAGTACTTGATGACCCACCAAAGGCTAGTGATAAGACCCTACTGCTGAAGACACCTTATGTGATTGACATGTAAATTAGAATGGCATGGCTGGAAGTTGGAAGAGAGTCAGTCCCAGACAGTCAGCGCGTCTAGTGCCAGAAGGTGCTATATGGGTGACTGGGGGAAAATGACCAATATCTGTCCAAGCAACGCATGGTCTAACCTACTTAGCAGCAAATAACTTGTTGTGATGCCCACACAAGTGCAGTGGTGGCACACAGCCATGGTGGGAAACCAACTGCTCTCAATTCAGCTAACTGATCCCCTCACTGGTATGGGACCCATAGCTGGAGCTGGGAAACAAGTCAGAACTGTATCCAAACATAAGCCCACTCTCCAATATCAAGCTACCATCAATTGTGGGCTACAAGAGGGCCTACACCTATTAAATTCTCTATAAAAAAAAAGGGTTATCTCATTTGTCCTGATGCTAACTTACTCTCCGTTGGAGAATCTGCTTTTCTTTTTCAGATAGACGTAGATCCTAAGGAGAGAGCCACCCCATCGTACCTCAAAAGGGCCCCGGCTGAAACTAAGAAAAATTGGAGAAACAAGCAAGGGGGAAGGCTGTTTTCCTGATGAACCGGATACCAGCACAAGGGGGAAGGAGAACAGCACAGAGAAAAATCAACTCCTACCAAATCAGAGAGCCAGAGCCTCAGAGTCCCCCAACACCTCATCACTGAAGCAGACCAAAAATGAACCCAACATGGCTCAGGGAAATTTTGTGGAAGAGGGGGCGGAAAGAATGTCAGAGCCACATGTTGGGTCATGATATGCAGAGACATTTATCTTACCCATAACTGTGGGCTAACTCCACAATGCATGACTCGTATACCTCAACAAGGAGGGGCCAAGGGGAGGGGGTAGGTCACGGATGAGCCTAATAATGGTACCAAACTGACTGTATTTGCTGAATACAAAACTAACTAATAAAAAAAAGAAAAAAAAAGAGAGTCATATGTATAGTTACCCTGAGTTTAGAGTAATTACACAGGCAGCAGGCCCAGAGTTTAGAGAAAGCATCCAACTGGTAGACTGAGTGTAAGGGAAATATACATGTGGTAGATTCAGAGACCAGAGGAAAATCATACGTGTAACTGAAGTGAGATGTTACCCCCAGAGTATGAAGCAGAGGCCCACAGAAAAACCACCCAGACCAAGAAGCAGTATTCTGCCCCCTCCCTTTCTGCAGCGAGGCTGGGTGAGAGGGAAAGCCACTCATGTGTATCCAAGCAGAGATGAGAGGGAATCCACAGAGAAAAAAAGAGTAACTGGGACAGCCTTTATAATTGGCTGAAATGTATTTTTTCCTCAGATTCAGTTATATAAGGGGTCGACACTTATATGGTTTACAGATTTGAGGGGCAGACATCTGAGAGCAGTCCTTTTGGGAGTATGCTAGACTGTGGGCAGCAGGGGGTGCTGTAGCTGAGTCTACATCAGACACAAGTTCCATTCCTACCAAGAGTTCCATTCATGCCAGGGTAAGGTAGCATCAATTCTCTCTGGGCCTGTTTCTAACTGAAACTGCCTAAAAGAATCTAGCATTCTTACTTTTCTCCTTCAATACTTGTAATATCATTTGAAATTTTAGAAAGCTAATCTGAAATATAAGATATCCAAAATATTCTGCCAGAAGCTTTGCTATCTAGACACATGAGAAAAATGACAACTTTTTTTTTTTTTTTACCTTGAATTTGTTTGGAGTCTATTTCTTTTCACTTTAAAGCAGTAGCCAAAAAATAAAGAGACTCAGAAACCTTCCTTCAGTGCTAGCAGGATAGTGCTTGCAGAATGCACTCTAATCTTTACAGTTAACTCAAGTTACAGAGCAGGCCTGTCCATTTATGCTTGAGAACATCTCTTTTTTTGAGACCATTTTAAAATTAATTGATTTGAAATAGAACAATATAAATCAAAATTCAACTGTGTGCTTTACTTAAAGACCTGAAAAGAGAAACATCCTAAGTAGAAACTATTGTGAGGCAGAATAATTTACATGCTGAATCTTGCGTTAAATGTGGAGCACCTGAAGTCAATAGCGTTGAGTCCAAGCAGCATGCCAGCAAGCATATTTGCTTCTTCACCCAGGACAATTGCTCCATCTTCATAAAATCTCCTAAAAAAGATGAGACTGGATATATAAATATTGAAAACACCACAATTTTGATCTTGAGAAATCAGAGCCCCCCAAATACAGAAATAGCTCAATATTATTTAACTGTCACTTCAAATTTGATCAATGAAGTCTTGAAGACATTTAGACAAAAACCAAGACAAACAAAAACCAACACTATCATTATAAAACTTACTCACCTTAAATGTTCTCAAAATTCTGAAAAATAATTTCGAAAGTGATTCCTCAATGGGACTTGGATGCCCAGAAATTTCTCTAACAGTGAAAAATACTAATGTAATGTGAAAGGTAGAAAATTCAGGATCAATTCTATTGGTCTGTTTCCAAAACTACTTACAATATTTTTTTTTGTATAATTCCAAGGCTTACTGACTAATGACTTGGAAGATGTGGTTATTAGTATTATATGTTAACCATAATATTATAATAGTAATAGTGCAAGTGGCCACTAAAGTGCATAATAAATATATATACACACATACATACATACACTCAGAGATGGGGAGAGGCTCAAGGATTAATGCACTTGCCATGCAGGTGTAAGGACCTGTAAGGTGTAAGTTCAGATCTCCAGAACACACTAAAAGCACGACACAGTAGTGCAAGCATCTGCATAATTCATCACTGTAAATAGTGACATGGGACTCAGAGACAGGATACTCCCCAGAAGCTCACAGTCCAGCCATCCTAGCAAGCAAGGTAGAGAATAAGAGACCCTTCCTCAAACAAGATTCAAGGCAGGAGTGCCACCACCTGAGGTTAAATCTCTTTGCCAAAAATAAGAGTATAAATGTGTGTTTGCTAATTTCTATAGAACATTGCTTTTGTTAACATGTAAATGCCCTCCATAGCCTTAGGGAATTAAAATTATTTTATTTATTTATTTATTTGAGAAAGAGGGAGAGAGAGAGAGAGAATGGGCACACCACATTCTCTAGCTACTGCAAGTGAACTTCAGACACATGTGCCACCTTGTGCATCTGGCTTACGTGGGTACTAGGGAAATGAACCTGGGTCCTGAGGCTTTGCAGACAAGCTCCTTAACTGCTAAGTCATCTCTCCAGCCCACCTTGGGGATTTTTACTTAAGATTGAGCTTGCAACTTGAGTCTGCAGTAGGCAGAGCCCTGCTGGGGAGGTGTCACCCGGAAGTGGATTTGGTAGTCCATCACTACCAAGCATGTGGGGAGAAGCAGTTTGAGTTCTGGCTGTTCATGTTTGCTGGCTATTTGGTGGTATCTTTCTGCTATGAATATGTGGAAGTAAGCCAGCTTTTTCTGCCTTTGATGGTGATTTCCCCTGGATTCTGTAAGCCTGAAATAAACCTTTTCCCTCCATGAGTTGCTTCTAGTCAGGTGTTTGACCATCAGTGAGATGTAACTGCAACAATAATTTCAAAATTATTTTGAAGAAAATAATAGGATATATTTCTACAAAGAATCTAGCATTGTTGAATTTTCTTCTTCCTATTCTACCTCTTTTTTTGTGATAGAATCTTGCTATGCTGCCCAGGCTGGCCTTGAACTTATGATCTTTTTGCCTCAGTCACTTGCATTGCTATGATTATAGGCACATACTACTGTGCCCAGCAAAGTTTTCTTCTTTTAAAACAGTACTACTAGGCTGGGAAGATGGCTCAGTGGATAAAGCATTTGCTGTACAAGACTGAGTACCCAAATTTGGAACCCCAGCACTCATGTCAACAAATGCCTGTGGCAGGTATTTGTAATCCATGGCTAAGGTGAGAAGGAAGGCAGACAGGAGAATTTTCCAGGAGCCCAGGCCCTAGCTAGTCTGGCAAAAAGTTATGGTGAACAATGTGAAATTTTGTCACAGAAGGTGGAAAGGTGAGAACCAGAACCAGAAAGTTTTCATATGTGGCTGGAGAGATGATTCAGTTATTAGGGTGCTTGCCTGCAAAGGCTAACAACCTGGGTTCGATTCCCTATTATCAACATAAAGCCAGATGCACAGTGGCACATGCATCTGGAATTTGTTTGCAGTAGCTGGAGGCTGTGATTTCCCCATTCTCTTTCTCTGTTTCTGTCTCTCTCTTCTACCTCTCTCTACATGCAAATGAATAAATACAAAATATTTAAAAAACTGTCATGTGATTTCCATACTCATTCAGGGGCATACACCAAAAAAAGTGTCATGTAAAAACTGGTATATTTTACTACAGAGATTGTTACACTGCTCTAGCTATTTATATAACATGCAGGCAATGAATAGCACTTTATGACTCAATACTACTCTACTGACTAAAAACACCTGGCATTAACTATCTTGCTCTTTTAATGAGTTTTAATGAGTTCATAAAGACTATATTTTAATATGTTCATGATACTAGGATAGTAGTTAGTAGTAATACTGTAATATTAGTAGAAAGATGGGCTACTAAGTTGGCTGTTTATAAATGTAAACATAAACTTACACTGTCAATTCTGAACAGCTGTTCAAAGTTTGCCAAATTACTTTTACAAACATATCATTTGGCATTTAGAATAACAAAAATTGAACAAACACATGATCCATTTTGCTAGCAAGAAAATTACTAGCAAGAAAAGGTTAAAACAACTTGTTCAAGCTCATATAAATGAATTGTTCAAGGAGGCAACTCTATTCGTAATACTTTATAATTTTTATATTACTTATAAAACCAAAGTATTTAAATAAAACTTAGCCTATGTCATGGTTTATAAGGAATTTTAAATGAATAAAAATATGAGGAGGAACATAAGACAGAACTACTCACTCTCTAACAGATGCATGCTTAGAAAAATGTAAAAGGGAAACTAGTCTGGAATAAATGTTTTCTTGAGCATACTAGAAATTGCTTTTACAGAGTTATACAAAAGGATAAAACTTAAAACTTGCAGCCTAACAAAGATTAGTAAAAATAAGTGGGAGGATTTTGTACAAATCCAATAGAGAGAGTCAGAAAGATATTTCAGCAAAGAGGATTTCTCTCATTCAGATGTTACCAGCCAACATCACTCAGATTCATCAGAATAATCTCAGATGTAGCACTCCATATAACTTAGGACAAGAGTGTATCAGGATGATCTGTGAAGATTTCCACGTACTACAGTGTTTCAGATCTGTAGAGTAGCTGAGGTCCAAAATCATACAAATGTATTCTTTCATCCTTACCACAACCTAATTAGAAGATAGCTCTTGTTACATGTTTTCTGTTTCTATTTTATTGTATTTATTTTAGTTTATTTTTTATGAGGTAAGCTTTGCTCTAGCCCAGGCTGACCTAGAATTCACTGTGTAGGCTCAGGCTCGCCTCAAATTCATGGCGATTTTCCTACCTCTGCCTCCTGAGTGCTGGGAGGTGTGCATCACCATGCCCAGGATTATCTTTGTTTTCTTTAAGATTCCTTATAACTTGTAAAATCCTCTAGAACAGAATATGATTTAATTCTTAACTTCTTTTGGCAAGAAGTAAAAAGAAGTTTTTTGCTTGGTAAGTCTCAGTCACCAAAAAGCCATACTTTGGGTTCTCCAAGGAATAACCTTACCTTTGACACTGTTCTTTTTTTTTTTTTTTTTTTTTTTCTTCATTTCAGACTTTATTTCAAATGATCAACAGTTCACAGAGAAGTGACAATTCAGTACCGTGAGCAGGACAGTACTTTAAAAGTGATGTATTCACACTCATACATCCCTGACCATCACCAAACATGTTAGTCTATGTAGTCAAAGTCTTCGGGAATTCCAAAATTTTTATCAATTTTATTTTCTTCAAACCCAAATTTTCTTTTGGCCCAGGATCTTATTGCAAATATATTATCAGTCATCGGTTCGCAGCTTCCTTGGCTACTTTACTTGCTTCACGGATCTCCTCCACGACCTGTGGGTCACATTCTTTGTATTTTCCTACTTCGGCCTTAAGCTGTTCCCTTTGTTCCCGGAATGAAGAAAGTTCTTTCACTAGCAAGGCTCGTTCCTCTGTCTCTTGCCAGCCAATTTTAGCTTTCTCGATGCTCTTCTGTAAGTTTGTATGCTTTTGGCTTCCTTCAGACAACTGAGACTCCAGAACCTCCAACTTGCATTTCCTTGCGTGAAGAGCCTTACTTGGAAAGGCCCAGTAATAATTAGACGTTCCGATCCTCTCACAGTCAACCATGCCGTCATCAACTAAACTTTGGACGACTACCTTCACTGACATGGCGGCATGGTGGGGACCCGGCCTTCAGCCGCGGGCTGCCTGCGCACCGAGACGGGCAGCTTTTTGACACTGTTCTTAAGTGTTTAATTTTCAACAGCAGAGTTTATCCAGGCTCTTTTGTTCTAAGGAGGCTGAGGGGTTTCATTGGTGCTGCCAGCATCTCCATTTCCAGATGTTTTCTACTTCTTGTTTGTTTCCTCTGCAACATTTTTCTGTTGAAGGCTATATGTTTTTTTTTTTTTTTTTCATGGCCCAGCCCAGTCATCCTCCTCTTTGGGAATGGATTCTGGATGGACTGTTTCTGCAGATTAGGGTTCTGTCTGGAACCCATTCATCCTAATTTGTATTATAACTGCTATAATGTAAAAAGGATTTAACACATATTCTATGGAAACTTTTACATACTTTGTTTCATAAGTAAAAGAAGCCCATCAAAGTATGGCATCCTCTCACCCTCCTGGAAGTCAGGCTGCAGGTCCAGCTTGGGTGCCGCTGTAAATGATTCAGAACATGCTCCTTTCTTCACCTCCTCTTACTACTGCCCTATACTACCAACTTCAGCCCAATAGTTCTACACAATCAAATTCAATGAAAATTCTTTTTTTGGAAAACAATTCTGATTTTAATATTGAGAATCAATTCCTTTATTTCTTTTATAAGGAGGTCTATTTTTTATCATTCATCATGAACCATTCTACCATATTTGGCTTGAAATTATACTCTATGAGTCAGGTGAGACTATTCTTGCCTGTATCCTGATGCTAACATTATATTAAGGACTACTGAAGAATCCAAAACAAAAAATTAACTTACTGTAGAGATTTTTTTTAAAAGAAGTCTTTTTTAATGTATCTCTTATAGGAGCTTTTCACTTAATCCATTAGTAAATGTGTCAAGTTTTAAGGATAAGTGAAATTAGTAGGCTCAAACTATGACATATATTTCCATTCAAATAAAACCATAATTCAAGCATTACACCACACTACACTGGTTTTGTATAATGGAGCTGTGAGGAGGAGAGGAAAAATAAAAGGGATAGCTATGAAGACTGTCCATGACAAGCTGAATATTTCATCACTGGTCTGGCTAAAAAACCACTGCAAAAGATATACTTACAGGTTTGAGATAATATACTTATAATAGTGAATTAAATTAATCTGAACAGATACTTTGGTCATTTAACTGAAGATAAAGTCATTGATGTATATTTAAAGAGAGATTAGTTAGAAAAATTAATGTATCTTGGTAGTATGATGAACTTATTACTCACTTTTACAAAAAAATCTATTATCATTTTCCAAAACTTCAAAAGCTCATAAAACTTCAACTTTTTTATGTTTGTAATATTTTAAAAGTTTGCTTATATAATTAAGGTCATACAATCAATAAGTGAAGAGTAAAGTATGTTTGGCATCTAATAATAGTAAGGTATACACTAAGGAATTTTTTTCTCATTTAAAAATATTTTCTGTTCTAGAGAAAACATTTTATGAGAACATTTTAACTAAAAAATTCATTGAACTCCAATGATAAAATTTTAAAGTACCAAGATAAAAATATATAAAATTTCCTTCTAAATAGTTAAATAGTAAAGGATGTTATTAAATACAGTTCTATTAACTTAAATCTAAAGAAAAAACACAAGCAATTATTATCGTTTTTATTTTTATTTGTTTTTTCAAGGTAGCGTCTCACTTGAGCCCAGGCTGACCTGAAATTCACTATGTAGTCTCAGGCTGGCCTTGAACTCACAGCAATCCCCTACCTCTGCCTCCACAGTGCTGGGATTAAAGGTGTGTGCACTATGCCTGGCATAAGCAATTTTGTGATATCACTGTGTTCTAGAAGAAATGTACATTTTTTTATTAAGTACACTCTTCTTTATGTTACTATGTGTATGTATGTCTATACATGTATATATGGGTATAAAGTGTGTATGTGTATGTTTAGAAGCATTCATATGCTACAGAATATATGTGCAGGTCCAAGGACAACTTCAGATGTTTGTACTCTCCTTTTACCTTGCTTGGAACAGGGTCTCTTTTAGCGTTGATGTGTGTATGTGTGTGTGTGTATACATATATATATATATGTGCATATATATGTACACACACACACATATATACATACACATACACATATTTGTCACTGTGAGTGGTGGTTTGAATATAAAATGACTCTCATAGCCTTAAATGTTTATGATTAAGCCTTATACTTGATCTCCGGCCTGTGAAGCCTTTTAGGAGGTAGAAGCTTGCTAGAGAAGATGTGTCACTGGGAATGGGTCTTGGGATATCATAAAATATCTTGGAGACAAGGGCAACAGGATTTGTTAATGGAATTATGAAAAGGAGTAAGGGACAAAGCAAAAGCAAGTACAAATTTTACTTAACTTTTTTTGTGTATGTAGTGAACAAATGTGTATGTTCTTACACATGTGGTTGCTTGCGTGGGGATGCATATGCATAGGTAGGTGTGTGTGTGTGCGTGCATGTGTGTGTGTGTGTGTGTGTGTGTGTGTGTAAGCCAGAGGACAATCTTGGGCATTATTCTCAGGAATGTCCATCTTTTTATGAGATAAGGGTTTCTCAATAGTCTTGAGCTCACTAATTGGGCTAAACTGGCTAGTCAATGAGCCCCAGGGATCTTTCTGTATTTGCCTCCCCAGTGCTGGGATTACAGGTTTGTGTTTGAGTATGGGGAATTGAACTCAGGTTCTCATGCTTGTAAAACAAGCACTTTACTGACTGAGTCATCTCACCAGCTTCTCAAATATGAATTTTAGACTTCAAGTTATTCAACTATGTATAGAGAGTGAAATAATTTGTTAGGAGGGAATGAATGGTAGGGTAAAATGTATTTGAACTATCTGGCTAGAGATTTCAATGTAGTATGATGATCATAAGGGTATATCTAAAGCCAGGGGAAGGAATAAAATTCCAGAAAGAAAAAATTAAGAGGAAATAAGTACAGAAAGATCAGGCAATGCAAGACTGAGCTCAGAGAATACTGACAGATAAAGACAGGAAAACACTCCTGAAGATGAGCAATTATACAGGATTTAGCCTTTCTACATTGTATATATATCTCAAGGTTGTATTTATTATATGTATGATAAACATTTTACTCTCTGATTTAAATAAATAAAATAAAATGTTAAAAAAGAAATGCTGGAACAAGAGTATATCCTGGTATATAAAGTATATAGATACAACACATACTAAGAGTCATCTGATCGGTATTACAGGGATTTCTATGTTAAACAGTTCAAGGAACTGGTAGACTAATGTTTTTTGTTGACCCAGCGCCTTTTATGGTTGCTTATAGGAACATGAGTGAGGGGTTGTTTACAGAAGCATTGGCACCTTCCAATGGCTATACAACTGAAGAAAATCCTTTCTCTATTGAAGCAAGTATTAACTGCATATAGATCTTCTGGGGAGACTGTTTTACAAAGTGGCTGCACCAATTTACTTTCCCAGAGGCAATATATTACGGATCTAATTTGTCCAAATTCTCAGTAACATTGTTATAATGCAATCTTTTGAGACTACCCTTCTTATATGATATGAAAGAGTATCATACAATGTATTATGGATCCATTTTTGTTTCAAATTCTCAGTAATTTTTTTTTTTTTTTTTGGTTTTTTGAGGTAGGGTCTCCCTCTAGCCCAGGCTGACCTGGAATTCACTATGGAGTCTCAGGGTGGCCTCGAACTCACAGTGATCCTCCTACCTCTGCCTCCCGAGTGCTGGGATTAAAGGCGTGTGCCACCACGCCCAGCTTATTAATATTTTTATAGGGCAATCTTTTGAGAATGTCTTACATGATACAAAAGAGTATCATCTTGTGACTTTGATTTACATTTCTTTTTTTAAAGATTTATTTTATTTATTTATTTATTTATTTATTAGACAGAGAGAGAACGGGTGCCCCAGGGTCTCTAGCCACTGCAAATGAACTCCAGATGCATGCACCACCTTGTGCATCCAGCTTACGTGGGACCTGGAGAATGCAACCTGGATCCTTACACTTTGCAGTCAAGCACCTTAACTACTAAGCCATCTCTCCAGCCCTGATTTGTATTTCTTTATGGCTAGTGATATTGGGCTTTGTACTAGTTACTTTTCTTATTGCAACCAAATATCTGACAAGAAGCGATTTAAGAGAAGAGGTATTTATTTTGGCTTACAGCTTGAAGATACAGTCCATCATGGCAGGGAGACATGGCAGAGCTCAGGCAGTGGAGTGCCTCATGTGTTTGCAGACAAGGAAACACTGAGAGAACTGCTAGGACTTAGCTGGCTTTCTCTTTTCCCTCTTTATTCAGTCTGTGACACAGAAGGTTCTTTTCTCCTCAGTTAAACTTCTCTGGAAATCTCCTCAAAGACACACCTGCAGGTGATTCTAAATTCTATCAAGTTGACAATGAAGGTTAATTACTGTAGGCTTCACTGTAGCATTTATTAGCCATTTGTATCTCTCCTTTGGAGCAAAGTTTATTCATTTCCTTCTGTTGCAGTTACCTTTGTGTTGTTGGACACACATCCAACCACGACATCTTATAGGAGGTAAGAGTTTATTTCAGGTTTACAGAATCCAGGGGAAACACCACCAATGGCAGCAGCTAGCTCACTTCCATAGATGCACAGCAGAGAAACACCACCAAACAGCCAGCAAACATAAACACCCAGAGCTCCAACTGCTCTGAACACACCACTGGGCTGGACTACAAGATCCACCCCAGTGACACACCTCTTCCGTAGCAAGGGCTCTGTCCACTGGAGACTCAAGTTGCAAGTTCAATCTTAAAAAAAAAAATTCTTGGGCAGTTAAGCTAAATTCTTAGCAGTTAAGCACTTGCCTGTGAAGCCTAAGGACCTGGGTTCAAGGCTCTATTCCCCAGGACCCACATTAGCCAGATGCACAAGGGGGCGCACGTGTCTGGAGTTCGTTTGCAGTGGCTGGAGGCCCTGGCGTGCCCAATTCCCTCTATCTGACTCTTTCTTTCTCACTGTCAAATAAATAAATGAAAATAAACAAAAAAAAATTTTTTTAAAGCTGAGTTTTGTCATGGAATGTTTTTCTTTCACCATCTATTATAAGGGATACTTTTGCTGGGTAGAGTAGTTTGGGTTGGAAGCCATAGGTTCTTAGACTTTGCAGTATTTCATTCCAGGCCCTTCTACCTTTCAGGGTTTCCACTGAGAAGTCTGAAGTAATTCTGATGGGTTGCCTTTGAAAGTGGTGTGCTGTTTTTCCCTAGCTGCTTTTAGGATTTTCTCTTTGGTGTCAATGTTTAGAGTCTTAATGACAATATGTCTTGGAGAGTTTCTCCTTTGGTCCAGTCTGTTTGGAGTTCTGTTGGCTTCTTGTATCTTGATGGGCCTTTCTTTTAGGAGACTGGGGAAGTTTTCTTCAATTATTTTGTTAACTAAGTTCTCCATGCCTTTGGTCTGAATTTCTTCTCCTTCTGGTATTCCAATGATCCTGATATTAGGACGTGTAAGTGTATCCCACAATTCCCTCATGTTCTGTTCACAGGAGCTTTTGAACTTACTGAAATTTTTGAACTCTCTAACTGTTTCTTCCATCTTGTCTTCCAGATCAGAGTTTCTATCCTCCACTTGGCTGACTCTATTCTTGAGAGCTTCTAGCGAGTTTTGGACTTGTTCAATTAAGTTTGCCTTGTCTATTACTTTTCTATGTATAATTTCCATCCCTCTGTCAAGCTCCTTTTTCACATCATTTTCTGATTTTCTTGATGATTCTTGGAATTCATCCTTGCATTTCTGTATGTCTTCATTTAGCATGGCCAGCTGATTTTTAAGGTCTTCTTTTTTTTTCACTCTCCCTCAAATCTCTTAACTCTCTTTGAACTCCTTCCAATTTCTTATCTATTAGTTCTAGTTTAGTGATGGCAGCATCCACACGATTATCGGTCCTTTGTTGCTTTCCTGCAAGTTCTACCAGTAGGTTGGTCAGGGTTGCATTGCTCATAGCTTCAATTTGGTGTTCTGATCCTAATGGTTCTTCTATGTTTTGGTTAGATGTATTCATTGTAGGACTGGGTGATCTGCCAGAAGGTGCTACATGGGCAACTGGGGGAAAATGACCAATATCTGTCGAAGCAACTCATGGTCTAACCTACTTAGCAGCAAATAACTTGTTGTGATGCCCACACAAGTGCAATAGTGGCACACAGCCATGGTGGGGAACCAACTGCTCTTAATTTGGCTAAATGATCTCCTCAGTGGTACGGGACCCATAGCTGGAGCTGGGAAACAAGTCAGAACCATATCCAAATGTAAGCCCACTAGCCAATATCAAGCTACCATCAATTGTGGGCTACAAGAGGGCCTACACCTATTAAATTCTCTATAAAAAAAACTAAGGGTTATCTCATTTGTCCTGGTGCTAACTTACTCTCCATTGGAGAATCTGTTTATCTTTTTCAGATAGATATAGATCCTAAGGAGAGAGGCACCCCATCATACCTCAAAAGGGCCCTGGCTGAAACTGAGAAAAATTGGCGAAACAAGCAAGGGGGCTGTTTTCCTGATGAACTGGATACCAGCACAAGGGGGAAGGACATCAACACAGAGAAAAATCAGCTCCTGCCAAATCAGAGAGCCAGACCCTCAGAGGCCCCCAACACCTCATCACTGAAGCAGACCAAAAATGAACCCAACATGGCTCAGGGAAATTTTGCAGAAGAGGGGGCAGAAAGAATGTCAGAGCCACATGTTAGGTCATGATATGCAGAGACATTTATTTTATCCATAACTGTGGGCTAACTCCACAATGCATGACTCGTATACCTCAACAAGAGGGGCCAAGGGGAGGGGGCAGGTCACAGATGAGCCTAATAATGGTACCAAACTGACCGTACTTGCTGAATACAAAACTAACTAATAAAGAAAAAAAGAAAAAAATCTATATATTTAAAATAAAAGTATGGTGCATGTGGATAGGAGGGGAAACCAGAATGAAATAATTTTTAATAAAAAGTATTTAAGATTAAAAAATTTTTTTTTAAATTCTTGAAGCCAGGTGTGGTGATGCATGCCGTTAATCCCAGCACTTGGGAGGCAGAGGTAGGAGGATCACAGCGAGTTCAAGGCCACCTTGAGACTACATAGTGAATTCCAGGTCAACATGAGCTAAAGTGAGATCCTGGCTCAAAACAACAAAAAAATAAAATAAAATAAAATAAAATAAGTAAAATAAATAAAATAAGATAAAATAAAATAAATAAATGAGATAAAAATAAAATTCTTGATTCTATGGGGCCATACATTCAAACAGCCACATATTTTCTCCTTCCTACTTCTTTCCCTCCCTCCTTCCTTCCCCCTCCTTCTCTCCTTTTTCCTCCCTTCCTCACTTCACTCATTTCTTTCTCTTCCTCTGCTCTTTTCTCCCCTTCCTATCTAGCTTCCTTTCTTCCCCTTTCCTTTCCTTTTTCCTTTCCTTTTTTTTCACTTTTTCCCCTTCCTTTCCCTTTCCTTCCCTTTTCCTTCCCTTCTCTCCCTTTTTCTTTCCCTTCCCTTCCCTCTTCCCTTCCCTCTTCCCTTCCCTCTTTCCTTTCCTTTCCTTTCCCTTTCCCTTTCTTGCTTTCCTGGAATGTCCTTCAATCAGCCCGTTTTCCCAGTTCAACTGGAGTTTAGTAGGATAGAGACTGGGTTTCTTTCTTGCCAAGTGGCTTATATGGGAAAGGAGACTGTTTTCAGGATCCTTATTTGGGCCAAGAATGCATTTTTTACAAATCAGCCCATAAAAGACCCAGATCTAACACAGCCCTATATTTACAGCCAAATTGGTCATTGTCTTTACTCATTTTTTAAATTGACTATCCCTAGATAAGATTTTTACTACATACATGACTGGAAAATTTTTTCTTGTTCTGTGGTCATCCACTTACTTACTTTTTTTTTTTCTTTTTTCAAGGTAGGGTCTCACTCTAGCCCAGACTGACCTGTAACTCTATGTAATCTCAGGGTGGCCTTGAACTCATGGCAATCCACCTACCTCTGCCTCCCAAATGCTGAGATTAAAGGCGCGCGCCACAACACCCAGCTCCACTTACTTTCTTTATGGTATCCACGCTAAAACACCAAGTTTTAAATTCTGACATCCAACTTAATCTATTTTTTTGGCTTTTAATACATATATAATGACAAAGATACTACTGTCAATACAAAAATTTTATTGTACCTGTCTTCTTCTAGCAGTTTTATATTTAAGCCTCATCCATTTGGAGGTTTGCATTGGCTATGTATAGGTCAACTAAAAACCAACTTCTTTTTCATAAACATTTTATTTTTAAAAAATATTTTTACTTATTTGCAAGCACAGATATAGAGAGGAGGGGGAAGAGACAGAGAGAGAGAAAATGGGCATGCCAGGTCCTCCAGTTGTTGCAAACAAATTCCAAATGCATATGCCATTGTGCATATGGCTTTACATGGGTACAGGGGAATCACACGGGTGCTTAGGCTTTGCAGTCAAGGGCCTTAACTGCTGAGCCATCTCTCCAGCAACCCCCTAAAAAACTTTTGATAGTGTTTATCATTTTTTCTTATTTATTTATTTAATATTTATTATTTTAACATGAAATAATAATTTATTTAATATTAACAGAGAGAGGGACAGAGAGAGTGAGAATGGGTACACCAGGGCCTCTAGCCACTGCAAATGAACTACAGACGTATGCATCACCATGTGCATCTGGCTTAAGTGGGACCGGGGGAATTGAACCTGGGTCCTTAAAGCCCCTTGGCCACTACGTCATCTCTCCAGCCCTAGTGTTTATTATTTTAATCTTAGTAAGTGCTGTAGCTCTTCTTTATCCATGAAGGATATATTCTGAGACACTTACCAAATGCCTGAAACTGAATAATACCAAAGTCTATACAAACAGTCCTCAATTTATGATGGTGTAATTATCAATTTTTTTGATCTAAGGGTAACTGAGAAAACAATATATATTCAGTAGAAACTTATACTTCGGATTTGGAAATTTTACCCTTTCCAGGGTAGAAATATAGCAAACAATACTTTGTCCTTCTGGGAAGGCCATAATTGAGCTCTCATCAGCTATACAATCACATGGCTACTATATATAAAATAGACCTTGCTTAAAATGGTTTTGCTCAATCACAGGATTATGTGAGAATTTGAAGAATATTAAGGTAGAATAGACTAAGCTCTAATGCTTGGTAGGATATGTGAGCCAAATGCATTTTTGACTTATAATGTTTTTAATTTGTGATAGGATTATTCAGATATAACTCCACTTGTAGGTCAAAGAACAACTAGGTATGCTATATGTATGGCATTCTTTTTCCTCTACATACATGCTTATGATAAATTTTAACCTACAAATTAGCACAGTAAGATATTAAAAATAATATACAATTATTAACAATAAACTACAACAAAAGTTATTTAAAGTGCATGAATTTTTCATGTAATATTTTCAGATGATGAGTAATTAACTGGGACCATGGAAAGCACATCCTTAGATCTAAGATTATTTTAACATGAAATACTTAGCATATTAAGATTCTGCAACATTCTCTTGGTTATTAAAAAATTTGTGATATTACTATTTTGCATGCTGTTATAGAACTGAGAATTCCAATTATCATTTAATATTAGCTCAATAATTTACAAAGTCTTATACTTTCTTCCCATATATACTAAAATATGATGAAGATTAATTTTTTAATAACACAACTTCTATCAGTATTATTTAAATACTGTAGTGTAATTTCTATGCATTGGTTTCTATGAAGCTTATCTTAACTTTGTATCTTCTACATGCTAAATTTGTCCATGTTTGTTTCTTCGGTATTTTTCCAAAATGTTTTCAATCTTGTTTCTAATATCACATTTGTAAATTTTAGTTTGGTGTTTCTGATTATTTTTTAGTCTGAGTAGATAGAAATTAAAACTCTGAGCAAACTAATTTAGCCTTTACTTTATTTCTCATTTGTAGTTTTTCCTAGTACCCAGCAACCTAGCAAAGCAATTCTTTAGTTTTTTTCTTTTTTTTTAGTTTAGATTCTAATCTTGACTCTCCCTGTTCCTCAGTTCTGATTTTTTTCCCAATAACACCCAAATCCCTGAACCACAGAATTACTCAAAGCAGCTCCTGCTTTTCCTTTTCTGTTTTTCTCCAAGATACCTTCACCCTCAATAAAAAAGATCACACAAATTTCTTTAATACTTGGGAGCCAGTCATTATCTCCAAGGAAACTTACTGTATTTCAGTTCCCACCCTTTCTCCACCCACATTTATCCTTGGAGTTTCACAGAATAGTGTCTGAAAAGTTGCCTGCCTTAGCTCCTCCTGCTGTACTGAGGAAAACACTGTCACTATTTTAAAGGATATCATTTTTCTTTGTGAAGTCAGAATAAGAAGAAATTCCTTGGATTAGGTACTCTCTAGATTCCTAAAGGATTGGAAATAATTTCTTCTTCTATATGCATTTACCTCAGATAATAATCCAGATAAAAGGTAAAGTACAACTTTTCCTTTCAATATGTTGCTTATATTTTATAAACCTAAACTTCCACATGTATTTGTTTGGTCAAAAGTTTAAATTCACATTTATTAGTAATTAAAAAGTTTATTTGATTTTATTTCAGTAAAGACAATGACAAACATTGACAAAAAAATGCTTGTTTCTATTTTAGTTTTTTCTTGTAGTTACTATATAACATCTTCTCTAAGAAGAATATGAAAGAAGTATCTCTTCTTCTCATCTTGTGGTTTATAAAGTCATGCTATTCACATTTAAGCACTTTTATTAGAATATGTGTGTGTATATGTACAAACATATTCTGCTTGACTAGAATATGTGTATATAGCATAAGAATATTTTTACTTCATAGACTTTGTTTAAAGCTGAATCATTTCCTTTCTATCAAAGAACATGGATAATACCTAAGGACAAGGCAAAAAGGACATTTCCTTTTAAATATCTGAACTACTTGTTCTAAAAGTAATCTATTCAAAAATTATTTCTACCACACCTAATCATTTAAGCTAAGAAACAGAATTAACACTTAAGAAAGACTATTGTTTTAGTTTCTATTTAGAAAAGATGAGATATCATAGTTCATATGAGATTATTAATGTGTAAGCTTGGTTTTAATTTCATTAATTCAGAATTTTTAGGTCTAGTCTAATAAATTTTGACAATGTGCTCTGGTTTTAATTTCCAGTCTTGGTATCTTTAGTGTTTTGCTTTCATAATTAAACATTTTTTACTAGTAATGATACATATTTCATTTTTTAAAATTCATTTCAAACATGTGTTTATCAGTCATCTCATTATCCACCTTAAAAATATCACAAGAATATCAAGTTTCTTTAAAAGAACTCAATAAATATGTATCAGATTTCCCTGATGAAAATGCTCTGTATATATAAATCTTTCCAGCTGGACAAATTTATTGTCATTATATCTTTTTGTATTTCCCAAATTAAAAGTTTACTATTTTATTACCCATAAAGATAATGGCATATAAATAAAACACTATCTCTATAAGACAGTAACTAAAAGAATGTTACAATAAATTCTCAGGTCTTCTCACAATCCAGAACATTAAACATTGTATGAAGACATAGAATTCAAGATCCATATATTAAAGTTCCCAATAATAAAAATAGAAGAAGTAGGATTCCAGATGTATACAAGTGTTTTGTGGCTAATTTTTTAAATTAAAACTGTCATATTCCTGTTATTATTTTTTTGAGAAATACAATTAATAAAAAATACAAAAGTATTTTAATTTAGAAGTATCCACATCCGTGCTATCTAACATTATTATCAGTGAGAAAGAAAATAATCTATATTTGAGCTATTAGCCACATGCTATGGAGTACTTGAAATGTGATACAGCAATTAAATAACTAAATTTGGAGTTTTATGTAATCCTAAAGAATTTTGGCTTTATAAGCCGGGCGTGGTGGCGCACGCCTTTAATCCCAGCACTCGGGAGGCAGAGGTAGGAGGATCACCGTGAGTTCGAGGCCACCCTGAGACTACATAGTTAATTCCAGGTCAGCCTGGGCTAGGGTGAGACCCTACCTCGAAAAACCAAAAAAAAAAAAAAAAAAAAAAAAGAATTTTGGCTTTATAGTGGCTTACGGCACTATATATTATATGCCTAAAGATATGAAATAATTAACTGGTTTTCATCTATAAATACTTCTTTTTTGATAGATTATTTATTAATTTGAGAGAGAGAGAGAAAATGGGCACACTAGGCCCCTAGTCACTGCGAACAAACACCAGATCCCAGGGCCACCTTGTACATCTGGATTACATTTGTATTGGGGAATTGAACCTGGGTCCTTAGACTTCACAGGCAAATGCTTTAACTGCTAAGCCAACTCTCCAGCCCCTAAAAATACTTCTTTTGCATGTGAATGTGTATATATGTTTTTATGTATGTGGGTGCATGTGTATGCAGGTATGTGTGCATGCATTTGTGCATGTGTGGGGGCTAGAGGTTGACATCACATGTCTTTACTAATCACTCTCTACCTTCTTTTATGAGACAGGGTCTCTCACTGAACCCTGAGCTCAGATTTTACTAGAATGGCTAGCCAACACACCCTTGTAATCCTCCTGTGTCTGCCTCCCAGCAATGAGATTACAAGCATACACATCCATGCCTGGATTTTAAATGGGATCTAAACTCAGGTTCTCATGCTTGCAAAGTTTATCCACTGAGTAATCTCCTCGGCTCCTACAAATACTTTAGATATAAAGAAAGTGGTTTTTTTCAAAAGCAATAAATATAGACCAGAGCTAAATAGGAATGACTATTGACCAAATCTGAACTTTCGTTACCATTATAAGCATTAAATAAGGTCTTGGCTTTCACAGGGAAATTCTATATAACTCAAGAAAAGCAATGTTGACATAGACTGCCCCAAAAAGACAATCACTAGTTAGATACGGGATTTAAAGAAATGAATGATGCATTTATATTTTTCTCAAGATACAACAAAAAACACACTATAGTATGAAAAGAGTAAAGATGTCATAGTGACTTCATAGACAGAAATCATTCAGAAAAGGATGTTCCATGCATGTGTACATTGTACATAAATCAACAAGGCAGATATATGTTTAGCTGACAAATTATATTCCCAGGAAGACAGTAGATTTATCTGAGCAGTAAGAACAGATGACCTAATAAAAATTGAGAACTTCAGACTAAATGGCCCCACTTTGTTGTTATTTTTAAGTTTCAAATAAATATTAGAACATTAAAGGACTTTTTAACCTGGTTGTTTTGAAGTCTCTTAAAGCTGTAGAGATGTATTCAGATAAATGTTTTTCCATGAGTGCCACTCTGATCCAGGCTCTACCCTAAAAGGTAAAAGAAATAATCAGGTAAGAAAAACATATTTTGCCCAGCATACTGTCAAAATGTAAGCATTTTAGCACACAAGGAACAACTCATTCAAAATTCAAACAATGGGGCTGGAGAGATGGCTTAGTGGTTAAGGTGTTTGCCTGCAAAGCCAAAGTACCTCAGTTCAATTCCCCAGGACCAAGGTAAGTCAGATGCACAAGGTGGCACATGCATCTGAGTTTGTGTGCAGTGGCTGGAGGCCCTGGCACACCCATTCCTTCTCTCTCTTTCTCTCTTACTCTCTCAAATAAATAAACAAATAACTTTAAAAAATATGAACTATGAAAATATCTACATTGATAAAATAGGTAAATTCACAGAGAATGTTTTGCTTTTTTTTTTCGTTTAGCAAACCAAGTCTGTCCCCTGATGAGACAAAACATTAATGATTTACTTGGATTAGACACTTATTTTGAATGATATGATATAATTCTACTTAAATACCCAAAGGCAACATGCTAAGCAAGCACCTTATAACACATAAGAAACAGAGTTCTCCTTCATTAACTCTAGCATTACTGTTTTAGGAAAATTTCCTCTTATCCTTCCAGAAGGAGGCTTTCATATTACTGGCAACAAATTACATTACATAAATAATCATGTATACCAACCATAAGTTATTAAATTTTAAGCTCTCTCCACCTGAGAATTGTAAAATTTATCACCAAATATTTAGACTATAAAATATCCAGGGACTGGGGAAATAATTCAGTGATATAATACTTGCCTGTCATACTCCAGGCCTCATTTAATTTGTAGTACTACACACACAATAATAGAAAACCCTCAATGAATTGGCACATTTTGGCAAACAATCATAGAAACAATGCTTATTAGTATATAATTTTACTAAACATAACAACATTTTTCAGTAGTTGATATTCGTCCTTTTTTAATGCTCCCCAAATTTTAATTAATTTTTATTTGCATATTATATATAAATGGTGTGTATGTGTGGTATATGCACACTTGTGTGCAGCTGCATGCACCCCAGGTATTGTATGTCCTCTAACAGCTCTTGAGACAGGGTTTTTTCCTCAACCCAGAGCTGCTATCTGTCAGTGAACCCCAGAAATTCTCTAGTCTCTGCAGCCTGTTGCCTGGGGTTACAAATGTGTGTGGCCATGCCCAGATTTTTACATGAGTTTTGAGAAGTCAAACATGGCAGTCTCTAGCTCCAGAGGCCCTCATGCTTAAGCTTCAAGTGCTCTTACCTGCTGAGCCATAATCTTCCTTACCCAGTATTTCTTCTCACCTCATTATTTATGATGAATGAATATAATAAATCATAACAGTAGGAATAATTTTAAATTTTAATTCAAGGATAGATGTATATACTCTAGTTAATTACAATAATAATAATAATAATAATGTAATGTAATTAATTACATTAACTAGAGTATATACATCAATTGGTCTAGCATGTTAATAAGAAAATGTATATAAACACAGGCAACTTTAAAGTAGGAAAGCTAAAGCTAGCTAAAATAAGAACTGCTCTAAAAAATAAAAAGATATATAAGAATAACTCAAGAACAGTATTTGAGACTAAGAAAAAATTTTAAAGGTACAGAAAGGATTTCTTGAACTTGAAATAGTTGGAATATTAAGAAATATAATGAAATATGCACAAAGTCAGTAATAGTAACTAAAAACTCACCTAGAGTTTTTTTTTAGTTGTCATAAATATGCTTACAGATAATTAGCTCAAGAGAGGATGCAGAAGATTCAGATGAATTCATCAAAGTGAAGTAAATTATCAACTGAGATTAAGCCATTACTAAGAGGGCTGGAATACAGTCTGGAACCTAAATAAGGTTATGCCTAGAAACCTTATGTCCCAATTACCTTTGATAATAAAGAAAAAAAAGCATTGCAATATGCCTTATAATAATTTAAAAAAATATTTTATTTTTATTTATTTATTTGAGAAATAAATTAATTCATCACCTGGTGCATCTGGCTTATATGGGTCCTTTGGCTTTGCAGGTAAGCACCTTAACCAACAAGCCATCTCTCCAGCCCACAATATATCTTAGATGGAAAGACTTTAGACATGATTTAAAATTCAAATATTCTAACATATTGTTAGGATATGTTTAGATGTTAGGAAATAGGCTCAGCTTGAGCCCAACCAAAGAAAGGAAATAATCTACATTCCTTTTAATCTAGAGATTATATATTCCCCATGGTGACATAGTTCTATAATATAAGTGTCAGTGGCACAGCAGGGTCAGAACACACATAATCAAATCAATCAGTTCAACTAATGGAACGAGGCTATCTGTATAGCTCAGTAGCAAAGTGCTTACTCAGTTCAATCCCTAGTATCCCCTACCCACACACATTAAGGATACTTCTGTACTAAACTGGTTATTGTTCCACAGTGTATTTATATTTTTCATTGTTTAAACTATCTTTTGCACAACTAAAGTGTAATCAGATTGTCCCTTTGTGTACTACCAAAAACTAAAGCTGTTTATCAGCTTTATGTTTATCAGGTAAGTGCAGTGCTTTGATTCTGGTGATTCTTTTTCTTTGTGTCGAGGCAGAATGACAATATGACATATGCTAGTAGTCAATCAAGAGAGCAGCTTCTTAAGGCTCAATAAACCTACAACTCAGACATTTTCTGAATCCTTCAATCCTGACACTTGGTAGGAGTCATCTACTGAGTAGGTTGAGCACTTTACTCTTCTAACTATGATGAATAAAGACAAATCTTTGATGCCAACTTCTCACAGCATGACCAATCATAGATCTCTCTCCAATAAATGGAATCTGTGGAAGAAATTTGAACAAAATGAAGACATAAAAACAAGGCTTAGGCCAGGCATAGTGGCGCACACCTTTAATCCTAGCACTCAGGAGGCAGATGTAGGAGGATTACTGTGAGTTCAAGGCCACCCTGAGACTACATAGTTAATTCCAGGTCAGACTAGACCAGAGTGGGACCCTGCCTCGAAAACTCAAAAACAAAACAAAACAAAAAATCAACCAACCAACTAAACAAACAAACAAACAAAAAGAACAACAAAAACCATGGCTCAAAACATGGATTTTCTGTGTTATTTTGAATCTTAACACCAGTTCTTTACAAAATAAATACAAGTCTCTGCTGAGTGACTTCCTGTACTGGATCTGGTCCCAAGAGCCTAATTAAGAGTTGGGAAGCAAGGGCTTAGGATTCTTTGGTCCACCCAAACTTCAGTCAAAATGCTACATTTCTAAAGATTGTTGACTTCTCAATGAGGACATGCAAGTTCTATAAATATATTCCATTCTCTATTGAAGGGCTTAGAATGTACTTGTCATGTTCACATCACCTGTTTAAATTTAAAAATGAGAAAGTTTATATACTATAAATTTTTACTTGCATAGATTTGACTCATCCAAACTATAACTAATCTTTTAACTTTAATCTAAAGTAATCAAAATATTATTTCTAAATCATATGAAAACATGAAAGTAAAACTTATAAACTTAACCCAGATACAATTACAATTGGAAAATTCTGAAATAATGATCTTAATTGTGAATTTATGTACAAACTGTAAATCTTTGTTTTCCACAACCCAATAAAAACATGAAGAAAATTTGTGAATTAACACTAATATAGCTTACCTCAGCAGCTCAGGCTTTTATAATCTTAAAAATTACTGAGGACTCTAAAAGATATTTTATGTGGGCTATATCTACTACTATTTACTACATTATAATGTAAACCTAGAAAATTTTAGAATATGAGGTAATTCAAAAATAATTGCCAAAATAAAAGACATAAAAAATAGCCCATTTCATGTTAGTATAAATAACATTGTCATGAAATTATTATTTTTCTGTATAAAGTATTAATGAGAAAAGGTTCTGCTATATTTTGTCTTCAAGTTAGTTACCAGTTATTTTGTTGAAGTGCATGAAGATACTCTTGCTTCACACAGATAATAGGAAAAGGAAATCTTCCCTTTTGTGTTTTCCTCTCTCTCTTTTTAGAGACAGAGTCTCACCCTGTATTCCAGGTTAACATGCAATTCACTACATAGTCTGCCCTCAAACTGACAAGCTAATGCCCAAGTTATGGGATTACAGGCATGCAAAAATGTGCATGGCTGGGCTAGAGAGATTGCTCAGTGATTAAGGCACTTGCTTGCAAAGCCTAACCATCCAGGTTCAATTCCTTAGTACCCACATAAAGCCAGATGCACAAAGTGGTACATGCATCTAGAGACTGTTTGCAGTGGCTTAAGGTCCTGACATGACCATTCTACACCTCCCTTCTCTCTACTTGCAAATAAATAAACAAAATATTTTTTAATTATGCATGGCTTCAGGGACTCTTTATTTTATTTATTAGAGAGACAGAGAGAGCAAGAGAGAGAGCGCACATCAGGGTCTCTAGCCACTGCAAATAAACTCCAGATGCATGTGTCACCTTGTGCATCTGGTTTACATGGGTCCTGGGGAATCGAACCTAGGTCCATTGACTTTGCAGGCAAGTGCCTTAACTGCTAAGCCATCTCACCAGCCCTTCAGGGACTCTTTTAATGATTAAAACATTTGTGGATATTCTCTTTATGCTAAGACAAAACTTAGCAAATGATAATATTTAAAAGTTAGTTGCTACATCAATATTTAAAAAATGAATTTCTAATACTGTATCATCTTAAAATCATATTAAATCCATGGGTTTATCTTGTAGTTATATTTTTTGATTTTTTAAATTATTTATTTATTTGAGAGAGTAAGAGAGGGAAAGAATCAGAGAGAGAGAGAGAGAGAGAGAGAGAATGGGAATTCCCGGGCCTCCAGCCACTGCAAACAAACTCCAGATGCATGTGCCTCCTTGTGAGTCTGGCTTAGGTGGGTCCTAGGGAATTGAACCGAGGTACTTTGGCTTTGCAGGCCTTACCTGCATCTCTCTAGCCCTATCTTGTAGTTTTAATTAGTCATTCACTTATGCATTATTTTGTAATTCCATGTATTATTTGAAGCCGGGCGTGGTGGCACACGCCTTTAATCCCAGCACTCGGGAGGCAGAGGTAGGAGGATCGCCGTGAGATCGAGGCCACCCTGAGACTCCATTGTGAATTCCAGGTCAGCCTGGGCTAGAGTGAGACCCTACCTCGAAAAACCAAAAAAAAAAAAAAAAAAACCAAAACACCATGTATTATTTGGAAACCATGTGTTTAGGCAGGTCAAGTATTGTTGCAGTCACGTTTGCACTGCTGGCAGAAATTACCCGACCAAGAGCAGCTTGTGGGAAAAAAAGGTTTATTTTGGCTTATAGACTTGAGGGGAAGCTCTAGGATGGCAGGGAAAAACAATGGCATCAGCAGGACAGTGTGTCAAAACTGGCAGGGGAAACTGGCTATAATACCCATAAACTCACCCAGAACAACACACTGCCTCCAGGAGGAGTTAATTCCCAAATCTCCAAAGTTGGGAACCTAGCATTCAGAACACCTCAGTTTAAGGGGGATGTTGCAGGCAGGTTTGCATTGCTGGCAGAAATCACCCCCAAGAGCAGTTTTTGAGAAAAAAGGGTTTATTCTGGCTTACAGACTCAAGGGGAAGCTCCATGATGATAGAGGAAACGATGGCATGAACAGAAGGTGGACATCACCCCCTAGCCAACATAAGATGGACAACAGCAACAGAAGAGTGTGCCAAACACTAGCAAGGGGAAACTGGCTATAATACCCATAAGTCCGCCCCCAACAAAACACTGCCTCCAGGAGGCATTAATTCCCAAATCTCCATCAGCTGGGAACCTAGCATTCAGAATACCTAAGTTTATGGGGGACACCTGAATTTAACCAACACAAGAATTAACAATGCTATTATACAATTAAATAATACATGTCCTAATATAAACATCAGTGTTATTAGAAAAAGACTTAAAGTACCTAGTTCAGTTAACAATTCAATCACACAAGTGCCTTTCTAGAGGCAACCACAACATTTCAATAAGCTACAGAAATAATTCATGTATTTTCCCATATTTTTGTATTTTTTGTGATAAGATCTTGCTATATAACCTGGGCTGCCCTGGAATTTACTATGTAGCCCAGTCCTCTTGACTCATCCAGCCTAGATTACAGTCATCTGACAATCACCATGTCCAGTCATATTTCCCACTTTCTTCTGAATATATAAAGAGATACCTTGGGGCTGGAGAGATGGCTTAGCGGTTAAGCACTTGCCTGTGAAGCCTAAGGACCTCAGTTCGAGGCTCAATTCCCCAGGACCCACATTAGCCAGATGCACAAGGGGGCGCACGCATCTGGAGTTCCGTTTGTAGTGGCTGGAAGCCCTGGAGCGCCCATTCCCTCTCTCTCTCTCTCTCTCTCTCTCTATCTGCCTCTTGCTCTGTGTCTGTCGCTCTTAAATAAATAAATAAATAAAATGAAGAAAAACATTGATTTAAAAAAATAAAGAGATACCTATTCAAAAGCTGAATTAAATAAAATTAGCATTTACTGTGCTATCATGGACATTTTTTTTTTTTTTTTTTTTGGTTTTCCGAGGTAGGGTCTCACTCTAGCCCAGGCTGTCCTGGAATTCACTATGGAGTCTCAGAGTGGCCTCGAACTCACGGCGATCCTCCCACCTCTGCCTCCCGAGTGCTGGGATTAAAGGCGTGCGCCACCACGCCCGGCTTCATGGACATTTTGAGCTAGGCAAGCTGCTTTATACTTGCTTTCTATATGATGGGAAAGTGCTCAATTACTACTCGTATTAGTTGATGCCATTGCCTTAATCTGTGCACAGGCACCAGCCATTCTACTCCCTCTTGCTGTGCTTGTGCAGTGTGAATGCTGACATAGGGAAATAGAAAAGCAAGTAACAAGATGGCATTATAAATAAATAGTTTAGAGATAATGGACCTCAAAAAAGGCTAAAGGCCCCAAAGATTCCTCAGGACACTGTTGAAGAGGCACTGTTTTAGATTAATCTAGAAATCAGAATAGGATATATTCTGTCACACTTTCTCAAAGGAAATTTGCATAGAGTACATAAGTATCTTCTTCTATTCAAGAAGCAACAGTGAAGAAGCAATAGCATTCTAAAATAACTATATGTGATGCAAAACAAAATGAATCATGCCTCTGGAAGAGGAGAAAACATTTTTTTTCCAGTACATAGTTAAAATATTTTCTGTATAGGTAAAACAAGCTTATAATTAATTATAGACAGTGCATATTATATATGTCTTACCTTAGCTCTAGAGGAACTGACATTTTCCATATTTTCAATGCTGCAGATACAATTTTGTGAGACTTTCCGGCAAGCCACTCTGATATAGTCCCAGAAGCTACGAGGACTTTCATAACCAAACCAGGTTACTTGACCTTCAGGAGATAAATTGCGATACAAAATAAAAGAAAACTAGTCCAGAAAATTTTCAAACTGTAAGAACAATAAAAATCTAAAAAAGAAAAGGTAGTGAATATAGTGTGCCATTATGGAAAGAGTACTGATCTTCAAAGAATTGTAAGTCTAGTTCCTTTTCTACCTTGAGTAGAATGGAAGTGGATAACCTACCAGCAGAAATCCTAAAAACAACCACTGTCCAATATTCAGCACATTGAAAAAGTCTCCTCTTCTCCAATTTTTTTTTTTTTTTTTTTTTAGTGAAATAAAAAAGAACTGGGGGCTGGAGAGATGGCTTTGTGGTTAAGGCACTTGCCTGCAAGGCCTAAGGACCCATGTTCGACTCTCCAGATTCCACATAAGCCAGATGCACAAAGGTGAAGCAAGTGCAAGATTGTACATCCCATTAGGTGGCACAAGCATCTGGAGTCCAACTTCATTTGCTGAGGCCCTGGCATGCCAATTCTCTCTCTCTCAAATAAATAAATAAAAGAACTGGACACTCAAAATATCTTACTATCTATGGTAATATTTTAGATAAGTCATAAGATATTGTCCTTGTGTTTTCTGTTAACTGGTTAAGCATTCATTTAAAGGTTGAAGTTTAAAACTTTTTCTACTTTGAAAAATAGCAAAAAAAAAAAAAAAGGTAATTCTTTTCTTCCCCTTTATATGGATACTTCAAATATGAGCTGTGATCTATCCTGTAAGAACATAAAATCAATCAGCATATTTCCTGAAGAGTCATGATCCCCTATCCAACCATTCTTATCTATAGAACTCCCTTGTAACAGTTGCACTTTCTGTCATCTAGTTGCCCAGTGTGATTAGTTTTATCTAGGGGAGCTAGATAATCTTAATGTAGAAACATTTGCTTTTATATTTTAAATATGAACTACTTACTTATCTCAAAATTTCCCTTACCCAATAATAACTTCTCTCCAGAGACATAAAAATGTGTTTTGTCAGCAACTTCCCTTTAAAGAACAATGTTGAAGATGATATTTGATTAGTTCCCAACCATGGCAGCAAAACCTGACAATTTTTTTAAAAAAAATACTCATTTTTGATTTCTCTGCAGATAAAATAATCAAAATCCTTAGGGAAGGAAGAAGGAATAGTATTTTTCAAAAAATTCCTCTGGGGTTTCTAATAATGTAATTGTGATCAATCAACCAGTTTCCTCCTTGTTTCTGACCATGTGTTCTCCACAGTTGGTCCCACTATAGGCACAACTAGTTATACTAATTTTTTTTTTAAGGAATTCCTTTTTTTTCTTAAGTTACAGAGGTTTTTTTTTAATTAATTAATTAATTAATTTATTTATTTATTTATTTGAGAGCGACAGACAAAGAAAGAGGGGGAGAGACAGAGAGAGAGAGAATGGGCGCACCAGGGCTTCCAGCCATTGCAAACGAACTCCAGACGCGTGCACCCCCTTGTGCATCTGGCTAACGTGGGTCCTGGGGAATTGAGCCTCAAACAGAGGTCCTTAGGCTTCACAGGCAAGCACTTAACTGCTAAGCCATCTCTCCAGCCCTAGTTATACTAATTTTTTATGTGCTTCTGGCCAGAAATCCAGGATCCCAGAATATTAGGCACTCTGTCTCTAAGCTACATCCCCATACCAACTCATTCTTATAATTATTTCTTTATCTAATTGTCTCATATATAAGTGATATGATCACTAAAACACTAAGTCTTTAGTTCAATCTTCAGCATTTAATACCATATTAGGTTAGACTCACCACAGGGATTCAATAAATACTTGTTGGACAAATGAGATAGTAAATCAGCACAAAATTGCTGGTATTAACTGCGTTAAATTACAAACACCAAATATTTTAGACAAATACATTAAGTCATGCTTAAATGTAAATAAAAACGCAAAAGCACTTAATTGCATATTTTAAAATAGCTATATAGTTTAATGTCTCTTTAAAAATCATAGATTACTACCTACAAATAGAAGTCTATATGAATATTTATAACCTCCCTTCATCACTTTACTTTGCTTCTAATATTCTTTGACTTTAAAAAACTTCTGGTCAGGGCTGGAGATATGGTTTAGGGGTTATGGGACTTGCCTTCAGAGCCTAAGGACCTGTGTTTGACTCTTCAGATCCAAAGTAAGCCAGATGCACAAGGTGATGCAAGTGTGCAAGGTCGCATATGCGCACAAAGTGGCACACACATCTGGAGTTTGATTACAGTGGCTAGGTGTCCTGGTGTGCCAATTCTCATTCTCTCTCTCCCTCCCTCTCTTGCTCTAGCTCTCTCACATTAAAAAATAGGCCAGTCTGTTGGGCTTACCTTAAAAACAACCAAAAAAAAAAAAACCCCTCCTGGTCAACTACCTCTAAATAGTTTAACTTCAGGGCAGTTTTCATGTCATCAACTTTCCAGATGGCTAGTAGATTAATAACATGGGATTGTGAGACAGGTAAATCTGAATTCCATCACTTCCTAGCTATGTGATATGAAGCAAATTACTTTAAGTTAATTCTAATTATCTGAACAACTTCTGTAAACTGAGAGTAATGCAAATCATATTAACAGCACTTTCATGAATATTAGATGAGCTCATATACATGCACCAAGTAGCAAAGAAACTACTTCTGATTAAGTAGTAGGTATTAATTATTGCTAATATTACTGTTGTCACACATAGTTAAAGGGACCACGTTTTATAAGCACCACAAAGGAGGAATAAGATGCAAAATTGAGTTTTCATTTTAATTCCTCATCAATCTTTTCCCATATCAACATTTCTTTTGTTTTTATTTTTGGTTTTTCGAGGTAGGGTCTCGCTCTGGCCCAGGCTGACCTGGAATTAACTATGTAGTCTCAGAGTGGCCTTGAACTCACAGCGCTCCTCCTACCTCTGCCTCCTGAGTGCTGGGATTAAAGGCATGTGTCACCATGCCTGGCTAACATTTCTTTTTTAAAGAACATATTTTTACTTACTTAAAAGAGAGATAGAAAGGGAGAGTGAAAATGGGCACGCTAGGATCTCTTGCACTGCAATCAAATTCCAGACAGATGTGCAACTTTGTGCATCTGGCTTTACATGGACACTGAGGAATCAAATCCAGGCTATCATGCTTTGCAAGAAAGTACGTTAATCTCTAAATCACCTCTCAAGTCCTCCATGTCAACATTTCTAACTTACTTTCTCAAAATGCTTCTACAGTAAATTAATTTTATCTTTTATTGTTAGAGATCATTCTATGATTTCAAAAATAAGATATATAGCTGCCTGACTTCTTTCAAAACAAAATGACTAGTACACAGGGTCAATTAGTTTATCACAAAAATCTTCTGTTGACCTTAATCTCTCTAAAAAGGCAGTATGGGATGGGGCTGGAGAGATGGCTTAGTGGTTAAGGCACTTGCCTGCGAAGCCTAAGGACCTATGTTCGACTCTCCAGATCCCATGTAGGACAGACGCACAAAGGTGAGGCAAGCACAAGGTCACACATGCTCACTAGGTGGTGCAAGTGTCTGGAGTTTGATTGTAGTGGCTAAGGCCCTGGCGTTCCAATTCTCTCTCTCTCTCTCTCTAAAATAATAATGATAAAAAAGACTAGGGGAAACAGAAGCCAGAGGAAGGCAAGAAAAGGGCAATATTTTAATTTGCCACCACATGTGAAGGGAATTGAGATGGGTACCCAAGGAAAAAAATAGAATGCAGGTTGTCATCACCAAGTGCAATTTCCTTTGTTAGGGAACATACAAGAATCTAGCACTTTTGAGTAGGGTATAATTTGCTTTTCATAAATTTCTTTTCTCTTACATTTCACATGGCTAAGGAAAATAATTTGTAATTTTCAAAAAAGAGCTACTGTTGGGCTGGAGAGATGGCTTAGTAGTTAAGACATTTGCCTACAAACCAAAGGATCCTGGTTCGATTCTCCAGGATCCACGTAAGCCAGATGCACAAGGGAGCACATGCATGTGGAGTTCGTTTACAGTGGTTGGAGGCTTTGGTGTGCCCCATTCTCTCTCTCTCTCTCTCTCTCTCTCTCTCTCCCTCTTTCTCTTTCAAATAAATATATATTTTTTTAAAGAGCTACTGTCTGTTTTTTAAGCCTCATTTGGGAAGAAAGGAAACAAAGATTTAGAAAAAACAGAAACCTATGTCTGGGTTGTACAGAAAAGTGCACACTAAGCCCCTGGGACTACTTCTATATATATGCCATAGTAGTTATAAAGATTTCTACCCAAAAGATAATGGCAAGATTGTTCATGCTAAAAAGTGAGAAACTAATTCACAGGATGGTATATAACTATGACTTGCAAGACCTTAAATAAACCAGTAGTATCTTCACTGTATATATATATTTTGTAAATTCAACAAGTTGGATCTGAGTACCTCCCTTCCTAGTCTACGTGCATGCAACCATTGCCAGAGTGAAATTCTTAATTTAAGAGACTGAAATGATCACATTCAGAAGCATCTGCTTTAAAAGAAGGTAGAGTCACATGATGAGAGCCCTCAAATAAGCTTTTATGTAAACTACGAATATATTCTCAAATTTTATTCAAATTATTTCTGTACATATAAGAAGTTAAATTTAGGTATGAAAGGTGTGTTCAAATGTTTATTTCAGAGTTCACTAAAATATTAACTTTTTCTTACACATAGATTGACTGCTAATATTCAATAGGAGATAAAGAAACAAGGCCACAAGCGAAACTTGCTTAAGAATAAACATGGGCCAGGTGTGGTGGCCCATACCTTTAATCCCAGCACTTTGGAGACAGAGGCAGGAGGATTGTTATGAGTTCAAGGCTACCCTGAGACTATATATTGAATTCCAGGTCAGCCTAGGCTAGAGTAAAACCCTACCCCAAAAATAAAACAAATAAATAAATAAACAATAAATAAATAAACATGACAGTGATAACCAATCCTAAAATATTTCATGTTCTCCACAAAACAAATCAAACAGCAAAAATCCAACTCCAAACCTGACTAATTTGTATGTTGGAAAAAAGTTATTTTAGTGAAGATATACACTGGCACTAACAAAATTATCCTTTTTAGCACTCTTAATGAGTATGTGTATAATATGCTTTCGATTTTAAGTATTCTTAGAAGCTGGCATTGCTTCTCAATGGCAAAGTTAAGCAAGCTTTTGAAATCATTTCCCATCCTATAACCCAACTCTAATTCTTGTTAAGTACAGAAATGAGTGGCAAAAAGCTTTACAACTAAAAGACTACTACCTATAACTACACTGCTTTTTCATATCTGAAAGTGGCTCATGAGCTCTACTATCCAATTTGTCTAAAATTACTCTTGTACATTTGTGTATGTGAGAGGTCTATATGGTGTATACACACGTGCAGATGCATGGTCCCTGTGCACATGCATATAGAGTTTACTGAACCTGGAGCTGCCATTTTTTTCCAGTCTGACTGGCTTCCTAGTAAATCCCAATGAGTGGGTGCTAAGGACTAAACTCAGGTCTTCATGTCTGTGCAGCAAGCACTCCTTACCCACTGAGACATTTCCCCACTCTTTTTGAATAATCTTTTGGTGAGATAAAGGCTCTCACCCTAAAACGTGTCTGTATTTTGTTTATGTCTTATTTTGTGATAAGGATAAAATGTAAGAACAAGAGCTAAACTTTCTGAACTAGTTCTCTGTTAAGCAGTGGTTAATGACTAGTAAGTCATCATTTAATATGGAATATAAAATATCCTTCTCCAGCTTTTGCCACAGTGTTCAGATATGTAAGCAGTAAATGAAAACTTGTCTCATAACTGATGTTCTATTAATATTACAATATACTACCTACCTGACAATATCAAAGATTATTTATTATCTTGAAGCTGCTATTCATCTCAACAAGCAATGAAGGATTAAAATAATCCCACAGAAGTTTAATACACTACATGGTATCACTGTAAAACATTGCAGATACTTAAAGGGAATTGGTTACTTAAGATTTTTATCACTATATTAACATTTAGACATTAAATTTTCACTTGAAATTGTTTAAAACTTTTTAAAATTTATTTGAGTGACAGAGTTAGCGGAAGAGGCAGATGGAGAGAATGGATGTTCCAGGACCTCTAAAGTCACTGCAAATGAATTCCAGATGCATGTGCCAACTTGTATGTACATCTAGCTTGATGTGGGAACTGAGGAATCAAACCTGGGTCCTTTGGCTTTGCAGGCAAGTGCATTAACCAATAAGCCATCTCTCCAGCCTACACTTTAAATTTTTTAATAGCCAACTTCTTACTGTGAATACCACTAAACATTTTTCAATTGATTCAAAAATTCAAAAGAAAATATTTTATTTTTTTGTAACAAGTTCAGAATATTTTCCCTTTAAACCAAATAGTGTTGTTGGTTGAGGTTTTTATTTAAACCACCCAGTTCTGAATATTACATTTTGATTAATTTTCCAAACACATTCTTAAAATAATATTCTAATAGTAATAAAATTGAACACTTTAGACTATAATATGAAGCACTCAGGAGGCAGAGGTAGGAGGATCGCTATGAGTTCAAGGCCACCATGGGATTACATAGTGAATTCCAGGTCAGCCTGGGCTACAGTGAGACCCTACCTTGAAAAAAAAAGATTAGTTAATTTGATCTTCTAAAATTAAAACTGAAATAACTAGGTTTATAAGAAATCTGAATTAAGAACTGATTATAATATGAATTTCTATTCCTATAAATTATTATCTTTCTAAATAGAATACATAGTTAGGTAACTCTAACATGAGTACTTGTGGAAATTTAGATTGTTTTCTGTTTCCTTTTCCTTCCCTTTTCCTCTAATCTTTGAAAAATAAGTATTTTCTAATTAAATATATGAAGGCTATATCATTTTATAGAAGTCCAACAATATTTTACATATAGCAGAAAATTAATAAAAATACTATGAATAAGTAAATAAGAGCATTCATTCTACCTGGAAGAAAAGACCTAAAAATATAATTCTACCAGTGTTTGAGATGATGAATTAATTATTGCTGATTGTACCTATTTATATTTTATTGAGTGACTAGAAACTTCATACTGCTTCTCTGAGCTTACCATATGCATGTACCTAAACAACACTTATAAAAATGAGAAATAATAAGCCTTATGTTTTTAAAAGTCGTAATAAATATAACAATATGCATAAGTAATAAGACCATAATAAAAGAAAGGGAACTTAATAGAAATATGTAGGGTCATGTGGAAAAGGAAGAACAGATTTTTGTATTGTGTAGGTTTAAAATGAAATTTTAATTTTAGAGATCTGTGTATGAACACCTGTGCCTTCTGGATTTAAAAAAAATAGGGGGTGAAGTCTTGCAAAACCTATGCAATATACTTAAATGATACAGCCCTCCCCAGTAAGTCAATTTCATGCTCCCACACAGCTCAGTGGTGGGAGACATCACCAGTACAGAGTACCCTGAAGAGGTATTTGGAGATGAGCTAGCCATCTGCAACTTTAGGAAATCTCTTTTAAAAACTAAACAGCACACAGATATTTAAGAAACCTACCATTAAGTTTATAGATTCAAACTGAATACTCCAAATAAGAAAGATACATGTTATTGCAGCAATAAATACTATATTTGTCTAATAAATAAAATGAATTCAACAAGGATGAATGTGGGCTAAACTCCTGTATAAGTAAGGTTGGCTGGTTGTGGCCTGATTCACTGAAGCAGCAAGGGTACTACAAGTCTGCAGCAAGACGGTATAGCTCATTCCATTAACTTTGACCTCTATCTATTTTTTCTCAGTGTAATGAAATGATGACAAAAAAGCCTAAGCCAAGCAACAGCCTGAATGAATTTTCTCACTTTTCACTTTGGTTTTAATAAAATTTGTTTCATATAATTTTTTAAATTTTTATAATTGTCTTATAATAGTCACATTTGAACTATCTGGCTAAGAAATGTCTAACTTAAATACTTTTATTTTTATAGTTGGATTTTCTGCAAGTTATAAACAAATACATTTTGAAAAAGCAGCTTTATTGGCCTCAACATGTATTTTTCTGGAATAAGAACAGCATTTTCATATCAAGCAAAATATTCATCAGTCTACCAATGTTGACTAAAATCCTATTCTATGGAAAATGTTGTTTTATTTGCTAAGCTTCCAACTTTTTAAGAATTGCCATTTGGGGGCTGGAGAGATGGCTTTAGCAGTTAAGGCATTTGCCTGCAAAGCCAAAGGACCTTGGTTTGATTCCCCCAGGACCCATGTAAGCCAGATGCACAAGGGGGCTCATGCATCTGGAGTTTTTTTGCAGTGGCTGGAGGTCCTGGCATGCTCATTCTCTCCCTCTCTTCCTCTCTCCCTCTTTCTCTCTCTCTTTCTCTCAGCATCTTTCTCTCTACTTACAGAAAGAAAGAAAGAAAGAAAGAAAAAAGAAAGAGAGAGAGAGAGAGAGAGAGAGAAAGAAAGAAAGAAAGAAAGAAAGAAAGAAAGAAAGAAAGAAGGAAAGAAAGAAAGGAAGGAAGGAAGGAAGGAAGGAAGGAAGGAAGGAAGGAAGGAAGGAAGGAAGGAAGGCAGGCCATTTGTAACAGCACTATGAATTTTTTCTATCTGTTTTGAAGTTTGCTAGTGTAACCACATGGGAAAAAGTCCCAAAGTCAAAGTTCTGATATCCTATTCCCAACAAATGACTTTTTTTTTCACTTATAGGAAATTATTGAAATTGCCAATAGGACATGATCATACACCTTTCCAAATATTTACATCCTTTATAAAATAAAATAACACAGTAATGTTGAATGAAAATTGAAAGGAAGGGGCTGGGGAGATGGTCACACACATCTCATATAAAAAGCCTTACAAGGCCACACAGAGCTATGGGAAGTGGAGATAAGAAAATTGCTGGTCAACCAGTCTGACTACAAAACAGCAGCTCCAGGTTCAGTATGAGTGACTAAAGCAAACATCCAAAGATGTCCTCTGGCCTCCACACACAAGCACATGGAGTTCACACATCTATACACGTGTGCATTCACTACATGCATATCAAACCACACATACTATACGTATATATGCCAGAAGAAAGAAAAGAAAGTTGAAAGGAAGATTTACAATGTTGTGCCATATCTATACTACCTCAGTTTGCACCATTTTAACAAATATTAAATTTGGAAACATTCAAAATTATTTAAATTATAGTTGAAGATATTAGAAGATGTTTTGCTATAATTATGACAAACTAAAATAATTATGTCTCAACATTGAAATGAATATCTTCCCTTGCAAATAATAAGAAATCAATTATTTGTTTGCACATATACATGGTATTTATATGTAATATTAGAACAGTGAAACCTGAAATGAGATAGCAAGAATAAATATGGTCATGAAAATATACCTATCATTAATAAGGTTAAGAGAGATTAAAAACAAACAAATACACAAATCATATGCACGTGTATGCATATGATGATAGATATATGATAGATATATTGTTGGTTGCAGTTATATCTGGTATTTCTGGAACTTTCTATTAATACTACCACATTATATTTGAAGTTTCATTACTTGTATGATAGATAAAAGGCCAAAAACTAAAATTAAAAAGATAGCCAGCTCCAAAGACAAAGTTACACATATAGAAAAAAGGTAAGAAACAATTGCACAGCCTTTTATTCCTTTTTCCCCTTGCTTTTCTTTCTTCTATTTTTACCAGGTATGGGAATAAAGTCAAGTGGTCCATATGGTAGTAATGGAATAAAATATTAAAGTGAAGTCTTTTCCAAAGATATCAGAAAAGCAAGAAACAATAGGAGGTATGAACTTAAGAGTAAACAATGCATAGGAATATAATTTGGATTGAAAATGACACATGAAAAGTACATAAATTTGAGTGAAACTTAAAATTTTTCTAGTTACTAGCCTTTTTCAACTATAGTTACCTTGGTGATTAAGGTTTTCCAATTTTACATTTATATAGTTATACATCTGAACCTTGTATTCATCAAGAAATATTAATTAGAGGCTAATTTTACTCTGTAAAGTATGAGACATCAAATCAAATTTACAATAAATCTCAGAAAAAAAAATTAACATAGAACATATAACTGAATGCTTCAAACATATTTGAGTATTCTGGCTTTCCTAAGATATAAGAGCTGCTGAAAGTTCATAACTTAAAAGGGTGTTCTCGGCATGGCCTTGACCATTGTCTAAACACCAAATTCTGGCAATCTTACAGCCATTTTCTTATCTCTGGTATCATGTTTTGGCCTGAACATTTGGATTTTTATTGGATGACTTCTGCTCATGTTACTACAGAAACAATCCAGCTCTCATTCTGTGTGCATACTAAAACTTAAAAATTGGAAAGCCTTCAAAAATGGACAAAGAAAACTCAAAAGCCAAAAGGACAAGTTTATCTCTACCTATTGTTTTTAACAGTGTTTATCCTGCACTTCAAAAGAGGGCCTCATGGGGAGTGACTATTTACCATCTAAATCAGGAAGAGCTTTGAGGTTGGGGCCAGAGTTCCTGAGCACTGCTTAGGTGGAACAGCTCAACTGGATTACAGATGAATACCAGTTACAAGAGTTCTAACTCTTTTAAAGCTGAATCCAAATGATATTTGGCAGGGGGGTGGGGGGAGTAAGAGAAATTATTTATTGTTCTTGAACCAAACATCCATTTTTTCAACAAACTTTCACTGAGTGCCTACTGTCTCAGAAACTGTACTAGAGATTTGGAATATGTCAACAAAAGAGACAAAAATAATTAGCTCTGGTGAGGCATACAAAAAGGATAATAAATAATTATAATGAGTATCATCGGGAATAAAGACTTTGTAAAAGGTAATGCAGAGATAAAGTTGCCAGAACTTTTAGAGGGCATGAGAGAAGGGGCGGTTACTTATGATTTTAAATACCGTAGAAGAGCTAGGCCTCAATAAGTAATTTTCAAACAGATAAAAGAATTAATAATTCAGATACCAGGAAAGGTGTGTCCTCTACACAGGGAACAGGCATGCAATGATACACCCTGGTGGATTCTATCAGTCAAGAAGATAAACAGACTGATAAGGGTAGTGTGTGGCGATTTACTGAAAAAGAAAAGATTAGCTAAATACAAGTAAGTGTAACTGGAAAAAATGTTCAGGAAAATGCAAAATCTAATTTGAAAAGTGAATCAGAAAATCCAGTGGTTTTAAGAATAATGAGCAGATTGAGGGAGGAATGGGAGCAAGGCAATTCTTCCACTCAGGGAGTACCTAAAGAAGGAAACCAAGAGATGTCACACTGCCTGCTTTAGCAGAACTGGAAATCCTGATCCAGTCTCATCTCTCAGTGACATCACTCCCTACCCAGGTGTGCTGGCCTCTTCCTGAGCCTCTCTCATACATACATACATACATATATATACATACATACATACATATATATATGTATGTATGTACGTACGTACTGAGGGAGGTGTGTGAGGCAAGTTCCTCTACTTCCCCTTCTTCTTGACTGCTCCTCTCTCCTTACCTGAACCTCTGGGTCCCAGTACCAGTAATTCCTTATCTCCCCTCACCCATTCTGCTGCCAGAATGGGGGACAGATGTATTTTTTCTCCACTCTCTTACTACCTTTTACATTTTGTCCTTTTTAAAGTTTCCCTGAAAAATTCCTTTTACATTTCCCTCCATGCCCAAGCTTCTGCCTGGGCTCCTGGACTACATGGATGTATCCAGTCTCCTCCCTTGATTCATGAACTCCCCTGAACTCCCCTGAATAAATGTAATGATTTGTATTCTGTCCTTCTCAGTCTATTTATTTCAATTCTTCATGGAAAACCTACAGTTTGGAGTTCATAAACTTTTTCTGGACTCTAAAATCCCTGTTAAAAGATTAACAGGAAGCCAGGCATGGTGGTGCATGCCTTTAATCCCAGCACTCAGGAGGCAGAGGTAGGAGGATCGCTGTGAGTTCCAGGCCACCCTGAGACTCCATAGTGAATTCCAGGTCAGCCTCGGCTAGAGTGAGACCCTACCTCGAAAAACCAAAAAAAAAAAAAAAAAAAAAAAAAGATTAACAGGAAATGACATATCCCGTTATAACTGATAATGTTTTTCTTTAATATGTGGCATGTTCATATTCATTTGTAATTCTTTATAATTATTTAGAAGCCTTTCATTTTAATGACTTTGTACATAATCTTTATAATATTAGATCCCATGTCACCTAGTTGAACTTTCCATGGTAGTTTCTACCAACTTCACTGTTAAGTTTCTGATTTTTCTTTATCTAAGTTACTAACTCATAAGTGAAAGAAGATAAAGATAACATTTTAAATAACTAAACTTTTGAAGCACTATTAAACCTCCTGCCTTTCTGTCTTCCCCAAACCAAGCAGAACAGATTACTTTCTCACTCCTTTCACTACATCAGAATCAGAAATACTTTTAAACTTTCTAACCTAAGCCCTGCTTGGATGAGGTTCTGAGTAAGACAATGAATGGAATACAAAGAATAGAGGGGTTGGGGAGATGGTTTGCTGCATATACCTGATGACTTTACATGAGTTCTCATCCCCCAAACCTATGTAAATTTGGAGGCAAGTAGCACATGTGTCTGTAATCCCAACACACCTAGGCTTATGGCAATAGAAAGCAGAGTGAGGAGCATCCTGAAGCTCATGGGCAATGACATTCTCAGCGGCAAAACAAGAGACCCTGTCCCAAATAAGGTGAAAAGAAGGAGAGAAACAACACCACAAGGTTACCCTCTGACCTCCACATGTGCACTGTGGCAGGTACATTCTCAAACATAATATAACACACCACACCACACACGAAGAGAGGGAGAGAAGGGGAAATAGACTACATTCAGGTATACAAGATACAAGATGGAGGAGGATTAGAAAATAAAAGTACCTATAAACTATCAAAATCAAGGCACCTACTTACTCCAGAAAAATAACAAGAGAATGCAGGTTATGACGCATTTCCAAAGTAAAGGAAAACAGTAACAATAAGGCAAGAAAAACATGGAAAGGTGACATTACAGGAATGTTCCTTGGGGCTTATTTTACTGTGCACTGTGACAAAATATACAGCTTCCCAAAGTAACAGAGGATGAAACAGTTGGAATGTTATAAGTTAAAATGAAAAACTGAGGCCCTCTCTACTTATATTATAAAGTTAATTTTTAAAAATTTCTTTGTTGTTGTCCACTTCTATGAATCTTGAGAAATGCAGAGGGTAATATGTAACTATGACCAAAAGATTCATACCATTTCCACAATCCATTAAAACTCATGATGAGCTGGGCGTGGTGGCACACGCCTTTAATCCCAGCATTTGGGAAGCAGAAATAGGGGGTTCACAGTGAGTTCGAGGCCATCCTGAGATTACATAGTTAATTCCAGGTCAGCCTGGGCTAGAATAGACCCTACCTTGAAAAACAAACAAACAAACAAAAAACTCCTCATGATGCTGTGCAGTCAACTCACCAATTTGTAACCCCTAGTATCCTTTAATCCATTCTCCAACACCACAATGTGACCTTTTGAAAAATGTCATATAACTGGAATCACATAGTATCTAATCTTTTGAAGTTTTCTTTCATATACTTATCATAATATATCTGACATAAACCCATGTTGCTGTGAGTATAAATATTTTCCCTTCTTACTACAGAGTTTTTACACTGTACACAGCAGTTTATCCATTCATGACATAAAGGGCATCTGGATTGTTTCCAGATTTTGACAATGATAAATAGAGCTTCTGTAAATAGATTTGCATAAACATAAGTTTTCATTTCTCGTTAGTAAAGGACTGGGATTTCTGAGAAATAAGAGTATGTTTATACTTTTAAAGAAATTCAAGCTTTCCCAAAGAGGCTATAGTATTTTATGCTCCCACCAGCAAGCAATGCATGAAAGTTCCAACTTCTCTTTATACACCCCAGAGTACCAGACTAGGGTGCAGAGAAAACTTCCTGGAGTTTTATTATGTAGCAAGCAGACATGACGGTGGAGCTTAGAAAACAGCCCTACAGATAGCCCAAGTTCTGTTTCCTGTTTGTACAGTTTGGCAGTGTAATGTAAAAACCCTAACACAGCTTTTAGTGTAAAACCTCAATTTTAAAAATCACCAAAGTCTCAAACAATAAATAGTCATGAGATCAACCATGAACCTAGAGTAATCTCAAAAAGGAATTAGGTATAGAAAAATACAGCATATATTTTTTATTATTATTAATTAGTTTTGTACTCAGCGAATACAGTCAATTTAGCACCATTGTTAGGCTCATCCATGTCCTACCCCCTCCTCCTGGCACCTCCTTATTGAGGTAACTGGGTCATGCATTCTGGAGTTAGCCCGAAGTTATGGGTGGGATAACTGTCTCTGCGCATCATGACCCATGTGGCTCTGACATTCTTTCCGCCCCCTCTTCCGCAAAATTTCCCTGAGACATGCTGGGTTCATTTTAGGTCTGTTTCAGTGATGAGGTGTTGGGGGCCTCTGGATCTCTGGATATCTGATTTCATAGGAGTTGATTTTTCTCCATGTTGATCTCCTTCACCCTTCTGCTGACACCTGGCACACCAAGAAAACAGTACCCTTGCTTGTTTCGCCAATTGTTTTTGGTTTCATCCGGGGCCCTTTTGAGGTACGATGGGGTGGCTCTCTCCTTAGGATCTACATCTATCTGAAAAGGAGAAGCAGATTCTCCAACAGAGAGTAAGTTAGCGCCAGACAAATGACATAAGCCTTACTTTTTTTTATAGAGAATTTAATAGGTGTAGGCCCTCTTGTAGCCCATGATTGGTGGTAGCTTGTTAATGGAGAGCGGACTTATGTTTGGATGTGATTCTGACTTGTTTCCCAGATCCAGATATGGGTCCCACACCACTGAGGGGATCAGTTAGCCGAATCAAGAGCAGTTGGGTTCCCACCATGGCAGTGCACCACTATTCCACTTGTGTGAGCATCACGACAGGTTATTTGCTGCTAAGTAGTTTAGACCATGAGTTGCTTGAACAGATATTGGTCATTTTCCCCCAGTCGCCCATGCAGCACCTTCTGGCACTAGAAACACTGACTGTCTGGGGACTGACTCTCTTCCATCTTCCAGCCATGCCATTCCATTTTATGTGTCAAGCACATAAGGTGTCTTCAGCAGCAAGGACTTACCACTAAACTTTGGTAGGTCATCAAGTACTCTGACAGAAATCTGTCTTTCTTTTAGGAAACCTTGTAGGTCTCTCTGATAAAAAGCTCATTGTGGATTATAGCCACATGCTGGTACTGTGAGTTACAGGTCAGTGCACACTAGGAAAAGGAAGAAAAAGATAACTAATATAAAAGAGTTAGAGAAGAGAGAGAGAGAGAGAGAGAGAGAGAGAGAGAGAGAAGCTATAGAAGATTAAGGTCAGTGTTCATCATACCCTCTCCAGTGTCTTGTGGCTCAGGTGTTCCCTCTAAGGGCCGGGTGAAGGTTCAGCCATTTGGTCTGCCTTTTAGGGTGTAGAATTTTATAGTACCAATGCCATTTGGGTCTAGATTTGTGTTTCCCATGCCCACCGTTCCCCTCACCTCCCTCCCCATCCATCCTATTGTCTAGTCCACAAGATGCTTGCTGGGTATGTAAGGCATCTTGGGTACATTCAGGTTAGGTACTGTAGATGAGTGAGACTACGTGGTGATTTTTTTTTCTGTGATTGGGTAAGTTCACTGTGAATGATCTTTTCCAGGTTCAATCATTTTTCCTCAAATTTCATTGTGTCATTTTTTCTTACTGCTGTATAGAATTCCATTGTGTAGATATACCACATCTTATTTATCCATTCTTCTAGTGATGGACATCTGGGTTGATTCCAGCTCTTAGCTATTACAAACTGAGCAGCTACAAACATGGTTGAGTAAATCTCTCTGGCCTGTGGTTTAAAGGTTTTAGGGTAGATGCTCAGTAAGGGAATAACTGGGTCTATTGGTATCTCTATAGTCAGCTTTTTAAGGAGTCTCCATATTGCTTTCCAAAGTGGTTGTACCATCTTACATTCCCACCAACAGTGGATGAGTGTTCCTAGTTCTCAACATCCTCACCAGCATTTATTTTCATTTGATTTTTGATGTTTGGTATCCTTGTTGGGGTAAGGTGGAATCTCATAGTTGTTTTAATTTATATTGCCCTGATGATCAGGGATGATGAACATTTTGTGATGTGTGTGTTTGCCATATGTATCTCTTCCTCTGTGGTTTGCCCCACTTTGTGAGTGGGGTGTTTGACTTTTTACTGTTCAGATTTTTGAGTCCTTTGTAGATTCTAGAGATAAGGCCTCTGTCAGTTGGATAACCAGCAAATATTTTCTCCCATTCTGTGGATAATCTACTGGCTTGCTTATTGTGTGCTTGTCTGTAAAGAATCTCTTCACTTTCATGTGATCCCATTTGGTTGAGTGACTGTTTAAGATTGTGAGCTACTGGGGTTTTGTTCAGGAAGTCTTTTTCCATTCTATATCATGGAAAGTACTTCCTATATTTTCTTCCAGTAGTATTCGAGTTTCTGGTATTATACTGAGGTCTTTGATCCATGTGGACTTAAGTGTAGTGCATGGGGAAATGTGTGGATCAAGTTTCAATTTCCTGCATATGGTTATCCAGTTTGTCCAGCACCATTTGTTGAAGATGCTGTCTTTTTCCAGCCTATATTGTTAGGGTCTTTGTCAAATATCAAGTAGTTATAGTTGCTTGACCCAAAGTCCGGGTAACCAAGTCTATTCCATTGGTCTATACCCCTGTTTTTATGCAAGTACCATGCTGTTTTTATTACTATGGCTTTGTAATATAGCTTTAGATCAGGTATGGTGATGCCTCCAAAGGTATTTATTTTGCTGAGGATATGTTTGGATATGTGAGGCCTTCTGCCTTTCCATATGAAATTTGAGATCCTTTTTTCTATCTCTGTGAAGAACACCATTGGGATTTTAATTGGAATTGTATTAAATCTGTATATTGCCTTTGGTAGGATTTCCATCTTTGCAATGTTAATTCTGCCTATCCAGGAGCATGGGAGATCTTTCCGTTTTCTCAAGTCCTCCTCAGTTTCTTTTTTGAGTGTTTTTATGTTTTCGTTGTATAGATCTTTCACTTCCTTGGTTAATGTTATTCCGAGATATTTTATTTTTTTGTTGTTGCTATGGAAAATGGGACCATGTCCCTTATTTCTTTCTCTGTATCTTTGTCTTTTGCATATAGAAAGGCTACTGATTTCTGTGCATTGATTTTGTATCCTGCTACTTTGCTACAGGAGTTAATCACCTTCAGGAGTTTTGGGATGGAGTCTCTCGGGTATCTCTCATATACAATCATGTCATCAGCGAATAGAGCTAATTTAATTTCTTCCTTTCCAAGTTGTATCCTTTTATTTCCTTCTCCTGTCTTATTGCTTGAGCTAGGACTTCCAGTACTATATTGAAGAGCAGAGGGGAGAGTGGAGAACCCTGTCTTCTTCCTGATCCTAATGGGAATTCCTCCAGTCTCTCTCCATTAAGTATTATTTGGGCCTTCGGAGCTTTGTATATTTCCTTTATTAGATTAAGATATGAACCAACCATGCCAATTCTCTCCAATGTTTTGATCATGAAGTGATGTTGTATCTTGTCAAAGGCCTTTTCTGTATCTATCAAAATGATCATGTGTTTTTTGTGTTATCCTTGTTTATGTGGTGTATTACATTGACAGATTTCTGTATGTTGAACCATTCCTGTGTTCCTTAGATGAGTCCCACTTGGTCAAGGTGGATAATGCTTTTGATGTGTTGTTGGATTCGGTTTGCGAGGATTTTGTTCAGGATCTTTGCATCAAAGTTCCTCAGGAAAATATGGTGGTAGTTTTCTTTTCATGTGGCATCTCTGCCTGGTTTTGGAATTAGGGTGATAGTAGCTTCATAAAAGGAGTTGGGTAGCTTTCCCTGTTCTCCAATTATGTGGCACAGTTTGAGGAAGAATGGTTTGAGTTCTTCCATGAAGGCTTGATAAAATTCAGGTGAGAAGCCATCTGGTCCCGGACTCTTCTTTTTAGGGAGGGTTTCTTTTTATTACTTTTTCAATCTCAATGAGTGTGATAGGTTTGTTTAGGAGATTAATCTGCTCTGAGTTTAGCATTGATAGATGGTAAGCATCCAGGAATTTATCCATCTCCTCCACATTATCCAGTTTCGTGGAGTAGAGATTTTTGAAATAAGTCCTGATGATTCTCCCAATTTCACTATGTCTGTTGTGATCTCTCCTTTTTCATTTTGAATTTTGTTAATTTGAAGCATCTCTGTTTTTTGTTTGATCAAATTGGCCAGGGGTTTGTCAATCTTGTTTATTCTTTCAAAGAGCCAGCTCTTTGTTTTGTCAATTGTCTTAACTGTTTTCTTAGTCTCCAATTCATTAATTTCTGCTCTGATTTTAAATATTTCTTTCCTTCTGGAGCTCTTTGAGTTCGATTTTTCTTGCTTTCCAGTGCCTTTAGGTGGATGGTTAGGTCACTGATTTGGGATCTCTCTGTCTTTTTGATGAAGGCATTGAGTGATAGGAATTTTCCCCTGAGGACCGCCTTCATTGTGTCCCATAAGTTTTGATACAATGTGTTCTCATCGTCACTCATTTCTAGAAATTTTGCAATTTCATTTTTTATTTCATCCTCTATCCATTTAATGTTTAAAACTGTGCTGTTCATTTTCCAGGTGCCATTGGGATTCTTGGTGGGTCTTTTCTTGTTGATTTCTAGCAATATAGCGTTGTGATCTGACATCATGCAGGGAATTATGTCAGTCTTCCTAAATATGTGGATGCAGTCTTTGTGACCCATTATATGGTCTATTTTAGAGAATGTTCCATGGGCTGCTGAGAACAATGTGTAGTCTGTGGATTTGGGATGGAAAGTTCTGTACATGTCCATTAGGTCTAAGTGATGTATGGTTTTGCTGAGCTCTCTTACTTCCCTGTTGAGTTTCTGTTTTGAAGATCTGTCTATTACTGATAATGGTGTATTGAAGTTCCCAGCTATAATGGTGTTGGTGCTTATTTCTATTCTATTGTCAAGTAGGTTTTGGTTTATGAATTGTGGTGCCCCTGTGTTTGGTGCATACAGATTTATGATTATAATATCCTCTTGATGGATCATTCCCTTGATAAGTAGGAAGTGGCCTTCTTTGTCTTTTTTGATTATTTTTGGTTTGAAGTCTATTTTATCCAATATTAATATAGTTACGCCTGCTTGTTTATTATTCCCATTTGCTTGGAATATTGTTTTCCACCCTTTCACGCTGAGGAGGTGTCTGTCTTTAGTGGTGAGGTGGGTTTCTTGAAGACAACAGATTGAGAGGTCTAATTTTTTGATCCAACCTGTTAGTCTGTGTCTCTTGATGGGTGAATTAAGGCCATTAATATTTAGGGTGATGACTGTGAGGTTTGATTTGATCCCTGCCATACTGTGGTGGTATATGTAGTTTGGTGTTTTCATGGACTTTGAAGTTTTTTGTGCCTACTCTGAGTTTGGTTATTGTGATCTGCTTCTTGTAGGTATTTGAGGTTGACTATTTGTTTCTTCTGTGTGAAAAATTTCCTGAAATACTCTCTGTATATTTGGTTTTGTGTTCATATAATTGCAGAGCTGAGTTTTGTCATGGGAAGTTCTTCTTTCACCATCTATTATGTGGGATACTTTTGCTGGGTAGAGTAGTTTGGGTTGGAAGCTATAGGTTCTTAGACTTTGCAGTATTTCATTCCAGGCCCTTCTAGCTTTCAGGGTTTCCATTGAGAAGTTTGAAGTAATTCTGATGGGGTTACCTTTAAAAGTGGTGTGCTGTTTTTCCTTAGCCGCTTTTAGGATTTTCTCTTTGGTGTCAATGTTTAGAGTCTTAATGACAATATGTCTTGGAGAGTTTCTCCTTTGATCCAGTCTGTTTGGAGTTCTGTTAGCTTCTTATATCTTGATGGGCCTTTCTTTGAGGAGACTGGGGACGTTTTCTTCAATTATTTTGTTAAATAAGTTCTCCATGCCTTTGGTCTGAATTTCTTCTCCTTCTGGTATTCCAATGATCCTGATATTAGGACGTTTAAGTGTATCCCACAATTCCCTCATGTTCTGCTCACAGAATCTTTTGAAGTTACTGAAGTTTTTGGACTCTCGACCTGTTTTTTCCATCTTGTCTTCCAGATCAGAGTTTCTAATCTCCATATGGCTGACTCTATTCTTGAGAACTTCTAGAGAGTTTTGGACTTGTTCAACTAGGTTTGCATTTTCTATTACTTTTCTATTTATAGTTTCCTTCCCTCTGTCAAGCTCCCTCTTCACATCATTTTCTGTTTTTCTTGATGCTTCTTGGAATTCATCCTTGCATTTCTTTATGTCTTTATTTATCATTGCCAGCTGATATTTGAGGTCCTTTTTTTTTTCACTCCCCCTCATATCTCTTAACTGTCTTTGAACTCCTTCCATTTTCTTATCTATTAGGTCTAGTCTAGTGATGGTAGCATCCACATGATTATTGGTCCTTTATTGCTTTTCTGCAAGTTCTACCAGTAGTTTGTTCAGGGTAGCATTGCTCATAGCTTCATTTTGGTGTTCTTATCCTAATGACTCTTCTATGTTTTGATTAGAGATGTTCATTGTAGGACTGGGTGATCTATCTGGATTTTCTTGCATTTGACTTTTCATGTTATTTCTTTTGCACTGTGGTCTGCCCATTGCAGTGCAGGGGCATGTAGTTGGGTGGATCAGTCTGGACTCAAGCACAATGGGAAGCTGTAGCAGCCTGAGGGAGTTGCCAAGCAGCCTGGGCTTTGGTTCTCACTTGCCAAAGCCGCCTGAGTTCCTTCCTGGCAGGGGCACCAAAGTTGCCTGAGCTCTCACATGGTAATGCGCCAAAGCTGCCTGCGCTCGCACTAGGAGGGACACTGAGGCACCAAGTACTGAAGCAGCCCAAACTCTGGCGTGGCAGAACACTGGGACCCGGAAGCGGCCTGAGCTCACCTGGAACAGGATAATGGCTGTTGGCCGGTGGGCTGGCACCTGAGGTAGCTCAGGACAGACAGAGACAGCCTGAGCTTGCATGGGCAGTTGCAATGGGCCTGGGCTCACGCGTGAATTTGTGGTAGCTGGAGCAGCAAGTGAGCAGATGGGTGGAGCAGACTAAGCTTGCCCCAGTAGGGATCTGCCACGGTGCATGTTTGGTGGTCAAATTGATCAAAGGAGCCTGAGCTCCAATGGGCCAGCAGCCGTAACCTGGCCAAGGTCACTCATGGGCAGGGGTAGCAGGGCAATTGCCCCTGTGCAGTGAGGCAAGTGGAACTATGTTGGCCTGGGACTCTTTTCCTACAGTAAGTGCAGGAATTTCTTGAATCTGGGACTTGGGTACAGTGGCTGCTTGGGGGGAGGGGTGTGCTACCTGCACATGACGGAATCAGTGATTCCCTGTTTTTTCCTCTCTGTACCCTCCCACTGGCAATCTATTGGAGATTCCTCTCCTCTAAAAGACCCAGTGAACCCTCAATGTCTTGCCTTTCTTTCCCAGGGATGTGCAGCACCGTTAGGCGGTTGCCATCTTGGCTGGAAGCCCTCTCAAATTACAGCATATCTTGATAGCTATGTCTCCTGACAGTCTGAATATCCTTTGTAGCTAAAATGTCCCTAAAACTGCATTTGGTTTTTGTCCCCGTATCAAAAATGTGACCCAAGGAAGGGTTTGCACCAGTGAAAGTCCTCAGCTTCATTATTGTATCACTTCCATTGAGGTCTTGACCCTTTCCTTGGGACTTCTTCTAGTAGATCATGGGAAGAAACGCCCTAAAAGGGAGATTCAGTCACCCATGATTTAGGAAGGGAAAATGGTTCTTACTCCATTAATATGCCACTCACTGCATTAATATTCATGAAAATTTCTTTAAATTCTACAATAAAGGCTGGGGAGATGACTCAGTGGAGAAAGCACTTGCCACAAAGTGTCAGTGCCTGACTATTCTACAGAACCTACTTTAAACTTTAGAATCACTTTGTCTATGAAAAAAATCATCTGAAACTGAGCGCACTGAATTTACAGAGCAAATGACATGTTATCTAGATTTCTGATATAGAGTAAAGGTCAATATACTAGGATTGAGAAAGTCTTTTGTAAATTTATGTTGATGGACTCTAAGAAAGTTCTCTTTTTAAGAATTATTTTGTGAAAAGTATTTTTAAAACATGAGTTAATGCTGAATTTTGTCAAATGTGTTTTACTGATGTGATTTTATTTTTTAATTTTTTTCTTTTTTTCTTTATTAGTTAGTTTTGTATTCAGCAAATACAGTCAGTTTGGTATATTTTTAATTATTTTAATAAAATACATTAATACATTGAAAATAAATTTTTAACACTGGAGTATGCTTTAATTCTAGTATTTGTTCAAATTTTATTGAATATTATAGTGTAGAAGACAAGGAAAGATAGTGGCATGTAGTTTCCTTTTCTTACAATATTTTGTCGGCTTTTGTACTCTTCTAATGCTGCCTCATAAAATGAGTTGGAAAATGTTCTTTTTCACATTTTCAAGAAGGTATTCAATACAATTATCATTTTTTCTTCCTTTGGTGGTTTGCTACAACTAATAGTAAAAACAATGGGTGTGGAATTTTCTTTGTTAGAACACGTTAAGACATTTATTTACCTTCAAAAATAGAATAGTGCTATCCTACTTTTTTGTGTTATGCCTTTTAAGAAATTGACAAAATTATTCCAGATTGTCAAATTTATGGCCAGAATTATCCAAACTACTCAAATACTACATTTTTAAATTTTTTCTTTATTTAGCATACAGGTTAGCAGGTTTCACTGTGGTGTTTGCATGCATATATCATTATACTTTCTTATTTATCATTACCTCTACTGTTGTCCCTCACACTTCCTCTTACTGATCCACTTTCTAGAATTAGAGCAACCTTATCACTGTGACTCCCTGGTCAGGAAGTCAAACCAAACAACAGTGAGTTCCAGGTTGAGGAGAGATTATTTTAGAGAAATAAAATGGAAGAGCAATAGAGGATGACACTTGGCATCCCCTTCTAGCCTATGCCCACATGCACACAGGGTGAGCACATATACCACACATGTACATCTTTGCCAGCATTTCTTGATCCAATGACAGGTACATTTATCTTATTCAACAAAGTATGCCCAGCAATGAAAACAGTGTGCAGCATATAGCAGGTACTCAATAAACAGCTGAACAAATGAATGCCCTTGAGTAAGAAACTTAGTGATAAATGAGATTGCAAGGCAGTGATAGACCATAATACAACTGACAAATTCAAAAACTAGTCTTCTCTTCATATGTGACATCAATTATTTAGGCTTTTGTACCAAAATAACTTACTAAAATCAACTCTGTTTTGTGAAATGAGACTGCTATTAAGAATCTCTTTAATTTGCTATTTTTTGTCTTCCTTTTCTCTTTGCTTTCTTTTTCTCTTTCTCTTTTGTCTTATGTTCACAAATCAACCTTGGACTTCTCCCTTTTCCAAACATGTTCTTTCTTTTCAGGATCTCTGGGTAATGACCATATCCATGGAAATACTTTATTCTCACACAACATGAAAATTCTTACCTAACTCCAGTCCTCAGCTTTCTCTTGCTTACAGCCAACAACTTCTATATTTCTTAATTTTACCCCATTTTATACCTTTACTGACTGATCTCTTTTTCTTCTTAGGATGTAAGACTTTTATTAACCTTTTATTTCTTTGTAAAATGTATTTAAAATATTCTAAGTTGAAAATTATATATACTTCTACATACCTATATATAATCACTATGTTCTAAAATCTGTATATATTATAGAATGATTAAGGATAATGAGAAAAAGACCTGAAAGGGTGTCATGATAGTAATCATGTCATGTTTATTAAGCTCATATTTGAAAAGCTTAGCAGAAAAAGGACAAAGCACAATGAGTTGGTTGGCCTCAAAACATAAGAATTTTCTAACTAGCTAAACTGTCCAAATGCTTTAAGTTCCCAGATATCAACAATTAGGAGAGACTGGCAGGCCAGTGAGCTCCACAGATCTTCCTGTCTCTACTTCTCAGTGCTGTAATTATAGGCCTGCACCACCACACCCAGAACTTACATGGGTTCTGGGTATAAAATTCAGGTTTCCATGCTTATGAAGCAAGTACTTTATTTTCCTACTGAGCAATCTCCCCAGCCCAAGTTACATATCATTTCATGATTAGCATCAATCCCAAAACTACAGTAGCCAACTTTTCAAAAGCATGTTTATTTTTTTATTTTTTTGGTTTTTTGATTTTTTGGGGTAGGGTCTCACTCTGGTCCAGGCTGACCTGGAATTAACTATGTAGTCTCAGGGTGGCCTCGAACTCATGGTGATTCTCCTACCTCTGCCTCCCTAGTGCTGGGATTAAAGGCGTGCGCCACCACGCCCGGCTTCAAAAGCATGTTTAGAAATACTGATCTTACATAACAGATGTTACTATACCAGTGGGTTTTTTTTTGTTGTTGTTGTTGTTTGTTTTCAAGGTAGGGTCTCACTCTAGTCCAGGCTAACCTGGAATTCACTATGTAGTCTCAGGGGGGCCTTGAACTCATGGTGATCCTCTTACCACTGCCTCCCAAGTGCTGGGATTAAAGACGTGTGCTACCATGCCTGGCCCAGTGTTTTGTTGTTGTTGTTTCTATGGTATCAGGGACTGAGCCTATGATCTTGCATATGTCACTGAGCAATTTCCTTAATCCCATGGTAGTTTTCTTTGTAGCATAGTTACAACAGTAGAATTTTTATCCACAAATCAATTAGATTTTATATTTTTATCACAGTATTTCTAGGAAGTAACATTAATAGATTTGATAGACTGGAAGTAATTTTGATAGTTCACAGTCTATATTTTGAAGTGCATAATTCAGAAGATGGCAATTGGTTGTAGAAGAGGAGTTCCACTTACACATGGCAGAATCTGCCCAATAACTTAATCTGGGAATCTCAACAACAGACTTATACTTTTCTACTGACAGTTTTTTAAAATTATGTTTTGTGAGATAATCATATGTTAAATGGTAAACCACATCATGGGAACTTTCATAGATAATGCTTATGAACATTAAGGTAATTACAATATACTATATTATATGTGCTTTTGGGGCCAGTGTTACTTATAAATTTTTATATAAAAATTTTAAAATGTGATTACACAGTATAACTCTAACACTATTTCAAAATATATCCATGTTACTCACTTTTATACAAATATATTTTCTTTAAAATATTATATTAATAGCAAAAAATTAAGGGCAGTAAGAATGAAAAATAATTACCCTTTTAATATGTAATAAAACAAGTCTAATAGAAAAAGCTTCAGTGATTTTATGGACTCTATTTTAGCAGCAGAAGTTTAAATGGATTCAGAGATTTTTTTCCTGCCTATATAAATTGAACCATTTGTTCAAATGAGTTAAAACTTAGCATAATTTGGATACTCTCAGAATCAAAAAGTACAGAATGGAATTACTCTTCAAATTACATCTGAAAAATGCTTGTAAATTACCAAAGCATAGTACTACTACAAACTTTAAATTTATAATTAAGATTATAAAGAAAGGAAAATCTTAAGTAAAGAATGTCATAATTAAGTTTCATTTAAAACTAGGTAACAGAATTAATGTGATTATATGTTATTACTTTATCAAGACTCATACTATATAATTATTGATTTTTGTGAACTATATTTTGAGATACTTTGACTTTAAAAAATACTGAATTTAAGCTGGGTGTGGAGGTGCACGCCTTAAATCCCACCACTCGGAAGACAGAAGTAGAAAGGTCATTCTGAGTTTGAGGCCAAACTGAGGAGACTACATAGTGAATTCCAGGTCAGCCTGAGCTAGAGTGAGACTTTACCTCAAAACAACCCCACACCCTCCCGCTCAAGGCTCAATTCAGGGCTAGAGAGATAACTTGGTGAGTCAAATGCTTAGTTTGCCCTGGATCATCCATTCTCTTCCTCTGTTTCTCTCTCTCCTATATCTCTCTCTGTCTCTGCTTGCAAATAAATAAATTACAAAAAAGAGGCAGATAACATTTCTGCGGATAGCACCCAAGGTTGTCCTCTGGCCTCCTCACACATGTGCACATATGGGTGCACACACACCCATGAATCCACACATACAAACATGCATATGCACATGGATTCTGAATTCAGAGACAACATATTTCCTATATTCCCTTTAAGTTTTAAGAGATTCATATTCATGATGTAAATATACTTACTGATTAAAGAAAACAAAGCCAAATATTTCCTACATTATTTTAATGTACTTACTGCTATTTTTTTTAAAGATTCCTAATTTAAGGTAATATATAGTAAGCCAAAAATACTTAATTCTTAGAATATTTATTCCTTGAATAAAGTGAATAAGTAAGCTTTGAGATGGTCTACTATTTAAGTATTATTGGAAAGTGACTTTGTTCCTATATGTAGCAATGGACATACACAACATTCTACAAATTCTAGAAATAAGTACATTCTAGCAATAAGTCTAAATCTGAGAATTCTAGAAGTAAGTGTAAATCTGAGAATACAGATTCTTTCTATGGACACAGGCCAAAAGATCATGCACTGTGAAATCAGTTTTATGTTTCTCAAAGTGCAGAATAGCTACTAAGTCAATCAAAACCACACTATATCATTTCTAAAATTTCAAGCTTATCAGAAGAAAAGCATTAGGAAAAAAAAAAAAAACCAAAAAAACAGTTCTGTTACCTTTTAGTCGGTGACTTAGAATTTGTTCCAAAACTGCTGCAAAATTGTTAAATTCAGGAGAAGAATCATCAATTGTTTCAAAACAAGACCGGTCAATCAGGGTCTTCACAGAAAACCTGTAACATAAAGATTATTATTGCTTTTAGATAGAGTTAATTCATTCACTTCAGTATGGAAAAATAGGAGGAACCTAGGGCCTAAGAATTTTAAGTAGAATTAAATAGGATTTGTGCATTCATGAATGGTAAATCCGAAGATTTTAGGAATAGTTATAAATAGAAAAACCTGTACACCTATAAAGAATGCTTCACTTTCTCTACAAATCAAAATGCTCTTTCTATTTTATACATTGTATGTGAGGGCACAGGAAGGCTCTGGGGATTGAACCCAGGGCCTCTCACATAGTAGGCAAGTGCTTTAACATTGAGCTACATCACACCCCAAACGTCAATGAACTTTCTTAATTTCAGTTTAAATGATATTTTTTTGATGAATTATCCTCCTTAATATTCCTACAATAAATGAATATTTTTGTTTCCCTAAAGAGACAAATACAATTTAACTTACTTCTGTCATTTGTGTTACCTATCCCAAACTTATTATAATATAAATTTATAAATTCCTCCAGGGCAGACACATCTTCTGAGTGTTGAACTCTTCCTTATTCCCTATGGGCAATTCCTTCAGCACTGTACTTACAACACACTTCTTAATATATTCATAAACTCCATTTTCAAAGACTGGAAAAGAAATGTTTAAATGTAGATTCCAGGGCAAAATAAACACAAATCAGGGCAAAATAAACACAATTTTTACCATGTATAGACTCATATAATAACCATCAAAATCAGGATACAAAAGAGATCTGTCACCTCAAACAATTCCTTTTATGGTCTTATCATTTAAAGGACAATGCATGAGTATCCAAGACAAATAGTGGAAAATGAAATTAAGTAGTAATAATAAGAGGTATTAAACAACTAGAAATGAAAACTTTGAAAAATAAAACAAAATCTCTTTCTTAGGCTGTTGGCTTAATGGTCATTCTATTCAACCCAAACAGAAAATCCACAAGTATAAAGGAAAATAAAGAGATTTTATATGGCTTACATCTATTAATTACTATATAAAAATTAAACATAAAAATTTTAAATTAAAAGCCTAAGGACCCAGGTTCAATTCCCCAGTAAGCCAGATGTACAAGGTAGCATATGTGTCTAGAGTTCATCTGCAGGGGCTGGAGGCCCTGCAGTGCCCATTATCTGTCTGCCTGTTTCTCTTTCTCTCCCTCCGTCAAATATAAATGAATTAGTAAATAAAATATTAAAATATAATTTTATTAAAAATGACTGGGTAAACTGAAGCCATGCAAAATGATCTTAGTAACTGATAAAAAATTTATAATTGTGACATCTACAAATCTCAAAATATTTAAAAACTCTAATATGTAGTTAATTACAATGTAGAAAGTGAAGAAAGTAAAACATATTAGTCTAGAATATCATAACTTAAGATATTAGAAACACTGGAGGCACCTGTTATTCCAGCATTTGAGATTATGGGCCAGTTGTGAATTCCTGGCCACCATAGGTTACAGAGTGAGTTGTAGGTCACTCTGTGCTAGAATGAGACTCTGGGCTAGAATGAGACTCCAACTTAAAATATTGAGGATTAAAGTACTTTATTTCTTCATCAAACAATTATAAAGAGTAGACTGGAGCTTGTCTTAATTCTTTTCTTTGTGTAACATGATTAGACATGAGCATGCCTTGGCCAACTGTCCTACTCCATTTTCAGTGTGGATCAACTCTTCATATTTTAAAAACTGATCAATCTGTTTATCTTCAATATTAGAGTACAAATGCCTCATCAGCATGCTACTACTCTGTCTGGCTGCCAGCCTTTTGTCTCTCTCTCTTGAGCAATAATGGGAAGGGTTTTATTTTCCCCATGGGGAAGGGAAATCCATGGCTTGTTGCTTTTATTAATAATGAAAATGATGGAAAGCAGGCCATTGGCATCTTTAATGTGAATCACACCAAGTGAACCAAGACAGTTTTCTCAGTGATCACTGTAATTCTTCATATGTTAGCACCTCCATTCATCATAAAAAAGTTACCAGTATCAAACTTGATGAAATCTCTCCAGTATACAAATCAATCCAAATGGTGACAGCTTCCTACATTTTCTCCCTTACACTTTCAATGTTGTGAAACATCTCTGAAAGGTCTTTTATTGTGAAATACTTTGTCATTTACTTTAGGATCTCTTTCTCTTTCCTATTACAACCATTTTCCTCTGCGAAATTCATCCAGATGTTTACCTTGATCATCTTGAACAGCAGTAATGCCTTTTCTTTCTTTCCCATTCTTTTCCTTTCCCTTTCCTTTTTTGGGGGCAGTGTCTCACCATGTATACTAGGGCCAAAGCTAATGTACAATCCCCCCTCTTGCTTCAGCTTCCTAAGTACTGGGATTGCAGGCATGTGCCACCACACCAAGCTCAAACAGCACTATCAGTTTTCTCATGGTGATTTATTTCTTCTAGAATTTAAATCATGTTTGACTTAAATTTTACTTTGAGCATAATCTTATTTCTTTGCTATACTTTTATCTTGAAAACTGGCCATCACTCATCTATTTATCCATTTGATATGGGCTTATCAATATTAGGAAAGGAAGGTTTTACTCCCTGTACATAACTATGCCACAAAGGCATAATGATCAGTCCTTTATAGACTTTGAAAGAAGTGAAATGGCTAGCTGTCAATCATGATGTGCTTCTGTTGTTTATGCAGTCATCTGTGGATTGAGGAACTACCAACAAAAATGTATTCTATACATTTGCTCAGTTAATATATGTTGATAAATTAGAACTATGTTAACTAATTTTATTTAACTCAATTGTGGTAAATAAAATATAACCTTGCAAAAGATTATCTACTTGTTAATTATAAATAAACTAAATCTACCATATATTATATATTTTATGAAAATCATATTTTATAAAATGAAAATTTCATTTTCTTAATGTTTATTATTATTATCATCAAGATGTTTCCTATGGGTACAACATGTGTTGGTACCCTTTATTCCCTCAACCCTGCCCCCATTCTGTCGGGGACGCTCCTCAGTGGACTAGCAGGTATTACCCATGGTGTTGCAGTTTATGTGTTGTGGGAGTAGGAGTCAGTTATTTTGGAGGGAAGGGAATGCCTTTGGGCATGATGTCTCAACCTGTTTCTATTACAATCTTTCCATGCCCCTTCTGCAAAATTTCCTCAGCTGTGGTGGATGAGTTTTAAGTCTACTTCAGCAATGAGCTCTTAGGAGGCCTAGATCTCTGTTTGGTAGGTGTTGAGTATCGTCAGGGTCTGTCTCCTACATCCTGGCACTGATTATCAGGAACAGCATGGAAGCAGCACTCTTGCTCATCTCCCCAGTTCCTCTGTGGATTCAGCTATGGCTTGGCTGAAGTGTGAGAGGTACTTCTTTATTTCCTCTGGTCTTGCTACCTTCAGAAAAAGAAGAGATTCTCAAATGGAGAGTGAAGTCTGCATAGTTTAAATGGGATAAGCAGTATTAATTTAGGGAGAATTTGATGTATGTAACCCCTCTTTTAGGCAAAGACTTGTGACAGCTTAACATTGGAGAACATAATCTTTTTAGCTTCATGAGATCCCACTGGTTGAGTGATTGTCTAATTTCCTGGGCTACTGGAGTCTTGTTCAGGAAGTATTCCTCCACTCCCATAGCATGGACAGTGCTTCCTATTTTTTTTTTTTCCAGTAGGAGAACAGTTTCAGGTCTTATATTGAGGTCTTTAATCCATTTGGACTTGATTTTTGCGTATAGCGAGGTGAGTGGGACTAGTTTCACTTTTCTACATATGGTCATCTAATTTGTCTAGCACCATTTGTTGAAGATGTTTTTTCTCCAATCTACATTATTGGCACCTTTGTCAAAGATCGAGCAGCTGTAGTTACTTGACCTAAGGTCTGGGCCTTCCATTCTGTTCCATTGGTCTATGTTTCTGTTCTTATTCCAGTACCATACTGTTTTTGTTTCTATGGCTTTGTAATGTAGCTTTAGATCAGGTATAATGATGCCTCCAGAGGTGGTCTTTTATTGCTGAGGATATGTTTGGATATCTGAGGCCTGTTGTCATTCCATATGAATTTTGAGAACATCTTTTCAATCTCTGTGAAGAATGATGCTGGCATTTTATTAGTATTGCATTAAATCTGTATATTGCTTTTTTGACAGGATTGAAAAATTATTATTTGACATTACTCTTGAATTTAATGATAAATTAACATACATATACTAATCCAAAATATTTTCATTAAGAACCAAGAATAGTTTCCAGTATTTTTACCAAGAACACTATTATTACTGAAAGACAAATGAAAATGTAACAAATTGTGGAAAGGGAGTGGAAAGAACATTAAGAGCCACAAGGTGGGAAAGTGTAGTGTGAGGTATTGTCCTCCTGACATGAACAGACTGGTAGCCGTGATTACCTATGTCCCCAATGATGACTGCCCTCAGTGGAATGAGGGTGGGAAGAGAGGACAAAAATAGGATAACCTGATGGATATGCCTAATTTGCAATATGTTCATAAAGGTCCCAATAAAAATTTTTTTAAAAGATGTAGTCTCATTAGGATTTACCCAAAAAATCAAAAACTGCCAGTCAGAGCTGCTTCTGCCCACCAAAAGTAGAGTCTCATTCTAGGCCAGCTTGACCAGGAATTCACAGCTATCCTCCTACCTCTGCCTCCCAAGTGCTGGGATTAAAGGTGTGAACCACCATGCCCAGGTTCAGAGCTTCTAATTAGCATAATTAGTATTAGACCACCAGTCAAAACCTTATGTGAGTAACAATTATTTTTGTGATTTTTTAATATGAGTCTCCTGTCACCCAGACTGATCTCACACTTGCTATGTAAGAGAGGATGACTTTGAACCGATCTTCCTTTTACCTCCCAGGTGCTAGGATTATATGTCTGCCACCAGTTCTCGCCTAGAATACCTTTTGAAAGCTTTGTTTACCCTATCCGTTCTAGTAAGAGGGACTGTGTTGGCATTAGGCTGGAATGCATAGGTCCATGTTACAAATATCACACAACCAAGCTCACAAAGAAAGATAAAATACCCATATAAAAAATAAATGTGATCTCTTATGTTCAAGGGGCATAATGCCTAATTCTCATGGACATAATACCCACAAGGAAAAACTAAAAAGGGTGGTAAAAGAGACACACACAATCCTGTGCCCTGGAGACAATGGAAGCTTCAGACCAGGTGGCATTCAGATCAGACAAGGGACACTAATGAATATCAATGTGAGGGGGCCATCAAGGCTATAGACCAACATGGGCCAAGACAATGAGCAGGACACACTACTGAGGATAGTGCAGTGTTTGCTCTGGTAAAGGGATATAATCTGCTCTGAAAAGGTAACTACAAAAACCTCAAAATAAAGATAACTTACAACAGCTTTTAACTCCTCATAGTTCACCTGTGTCCCCACTGTGACACTAATGAGACAAAGTCTGCTTTGTTCTCACACTGACTAGGGCAGCATGCTCCAGATACATCCCCAAGTAAACAGCATGCAAATACAAACTCACCAAGTAGAAGCCAACATCAAACCTCCTATACTAACCTACACTAACAGCATAGTTTAACCTTTGTAACTCACTCACAAAATATGCACACTGTATACTATTCTGGAAGTACTATGTGCTGTATTAGAGTCCTCTTCTTGAGGTAGTTCAGAGTCTTAAAACAGAAAATTTATGTATCTGTCTACACTACCATGGGTGAATAGTTATTAAAGCTGACAATCAAACCTTTATCTCCTGCTTCTCAGACTACTTTTTTCCTTCAGATAGTAACAAACTTGATAGTAACAAACCAGAAAAATAGAGATGAAGCTATGAAAAGATATTTAACCCAACAAAGAATCCATGAAACAAGAGGAAATCTCTGTCATTACTCTTAACAGTTTGAACTTGACTAAAGACAAAAACCCTTGCTTGTCTTACCAAAGACATGCACTTTACAAACTACCCAAGAAGTTAGCACTGAGGAGCCTGAGGCAGTGGACTGAGATCCAGGCCAGCCTGGTATAGACAGTGAGACCCTGTCTCAGAGGACAGAATGAGAGCTAGCACACATAAAAATAGTAGTGGGTTGCTCCCAGCACTCAGGAAACAGAGATAGGAGCATCACCATCGAGTTTGAGACCACCCTGAGACTACACAGTGAATTCCACATCAGTCTGAACTAGAGTGACACCCTACCTCAAAAAAAAACCATAATTATAAGCCAGGCGTGGTGGCGCACACCTTTAATCCCAGCACTCGGGAGGCAGAGGTAGGAGGATCGCCGAGAGTTCGAGGCCACCCTGAGACTACATAGTGAATTCCAGGTCAGCCTGAGCCAGAGTGAGACCCTACCTCAAAAAACCAAAAAAAAAAAAAAAAAAAACCAAAAAAAAAAAACACCATAATTATAATAGTGGGAACATAAAATTAGCATTAAATTATTCTTCAACATAGTTCTTCCAAAATGCCATAAGGAAGGAAGCTTGGTGAACTGTCTAGACAGGAATCCTCGCTGGCCAGAGTACTTAGGTCTGCTTCATAGCTGCAGGGATGTTGGCAGATGCCTGTCTGAGGTAGGGCAAAGAGCCTTGAGGGACTTTGGCTGGCTTTTTGTGCTGTGCATTGATGTCTCCCAGCACCTGCTGCCAATGACTCAGCTTTGTCAAGTGCCTCTGGACCAGAGCATCTTACCACTACAATTCATTCCTTAGTTCTGATACACCCTCTTTGATAACTTGCTCAGGTTTCTGAACAGATAACTGCAATCTTTTTTGTAGGAAAAAGCACTCTGTCTTGAAACATCCAGAAACTTCTGAATACACTGATCAACACCAGGTCGAATTTCTTCCTGATCAGTGCCATTCACATAATCCTGACTCACAAGGGAAGCAAAGCAAGCCTCAAAGGACGACTCTAACTCATCCACAAACATACTGTTCGATGATCTGGAAGCTCCAGGTGCTGCGTGAAGGAGTGAGGCCTGGCCCGGGAGACCTGGTGGGGGCGGTAAGGGTCTGGGGCTGCTCAGTAAATGTGCCGCTCAGGGGAGCTGCCATATCTCTGTTTATTGCCTTTGGTAGAATTGCCATTTTCACAATATTAATTCTACCTAACCAGGAACATGGGAGGACTTTCCATTTTCTCAAGTCCTCCTCAATGTCTTTCTTGAATGTTTTTATGTTTTTATTATATAGGTCTTTCGCATCCTTGGTCAGTGTTATTCCAAGGTATTTAAATATTTTTGTTGCTATTGAAAATGGGACAGCCTCACTGATTTCTTTCTCTGCGTATTTGTCCTTTGCATATAGAAAGCCTACTGAATTGTATGCATTGATTTTGTATCCCAACACTTTACTGAAGGAATTAATCACCTTTAGAAGTTTTGAGAGGGAGACTTTTGGGTCACTTATATACAGGATCATATTATCTGTAAACAGGACTAACTTGACTTCTTCCTTTCCAATTTGAATCCTTTTTCTTTCTCTTGTCTTATTGCTTGGGCTAGTACTTCTAGTACTATGTAGAAAAACAGTGGTGGGAGTGGGCACCTCTGTCTTATTACCAATCTCAATGAGAACTCCTTGAGTCTTTCCCCATTATTTGGGCTTTGGGTGTATTACATATAGCCTTTATTGTGTTGAGATATGAACCCTCCATGCCCATTCATTCCAGTGTTTTGATCATGAAGTGGCATTGTATTTTGTGAAAATCTGTGTCTACATCAATTGAGATGATCATGTGGTTCTTAGGTTAATTTTATGTGGTGTATTACATTGACCAATGCCTGTATTTTGAACCATCCCTGCATCCTGGAATGAAGCCTACCTTATCAAGGTGGATAATGCTTTTGATGTGTTGTTAAATTTGATGTGCAAGGATTTTGTTTAGGATCTTTGCATCTAAGTTCATCAAGGATATAGTTTTCTTCTCTTGTTGCATCTGTCTTGTTTTTGTATTAGGGAGATGCTAGCTTCATAAAAGGAGTTGGGGAGGGTTCCTTGGTCTCTGATTATGTGAAACAGTTTGAGAAAAATTGGTTTCTGTTCTTCAATGAAGGTTTGATAGAATTTGGCTGAGAGGCCATCTGGTCCTGGACTTTCATTTTTGGGGAGGTTTTTGATTAACTTTTGAATCTCCATGGATGTGATTGATAGGTTTATTTAGGAGATTAATCTCCTCTGAGTTTAGTTTTGATAGGTGGTTTGAGGGTAAGAATTTATCCATATCTTCAATATTATCCAATTTGTGAAGTAAGAGGTTTTAGAACTATGCCCTGATGATTCTTCCAATTTCATCGATGTGTGTTGTGACCTATCCTTTTTTCATTTCTGATTTTGTTAATTTGAGACTTCTCTCTTTTTTTTTCTTGATCAAATTGGCCAGGGGTTTATCAATCTTGTCTGTTTTTTCAAAGAACCAGCTTTTTTGCTTCATCGGTTTTTAAAATTGTTTTCTTAGTTTTAATTTCTCCTCTGATCTTGACTATTTCTTTCCATCTGGAGCTCTTAGAGTAAGATTCTTGTTTTTCCAATGACTTTATGTGGACAGTTAGGTTATTAATTTTGGATCTGTCTTTATTATAAAGGCATTTAGTACTATGAATTTTCCACTTAGACTGCCTTCATTGTGTCACATAAGTTTTGGTAAGTTGTGCTTTCATTATCATTTAATTCTAGGAATTTTACAATTTCTTTTTTGATTTCTTCCACAGCCCATTCATTGTTTAAACGTGTGTTGCTTAGTCTCTAGTAACTGGTGGAGTTCATTAAGAGTCTGTTGTTGATTTCTAGCTTTAAAGAATTAAGATCTGGTATGATATAAGTAGTTATTTCAATTTTCCTAAATTCATGGAGGCACACTTCATGGTCTAATAGATGGTCTATTTTGGAGAAGGTTCTATGGGCTATTGAGAAGAATGTGCATTCTGTAGAGTTTGGGTGGAAAGTTCTGCAGGCATCTGTTAGTTCTAGTTGATCTATGGTGTTGTTGAACTCTATTATTTCCCTACTGATTTTCGGCTTTGATGATCTATTCATGACAGTGGAGTATTGAGGTCTCCGACTATGATGGTATTGGTGTTTCTGCTTTGTTGTGAAGTAGGTTTTGTCTTATAAACTGTGGTGCACCTGTGTTTGGAACATATATACTCATGACTGTGATGTGTTCATGTTGGATAATTCCCTTGATGAGTAAGAAGTAGCCTTTGCCCATTTTGATTATTTTTGAAGTCTATTTTATAAGATATTAATATAGCAACACCTGCTTGTTTTTTTTTTTTTTTCCATTTGCTTGGAATATCATTTTCCAACCTTTCACCCTGGGGAGGTGTCTATCTTTAGTGGTGAGGTGGGTTTCTTGAAGATTGCAGACAGAAGGGTCCAGTTTTTTTATCCATCCTGATAATTTGTGGTTTTTGATGGGTGAGTTAAGACCATTGATATTGTTAAGAGTTTTAACTATGATGTGTCTTGAATGTTTCTTCTTTGGTCCTGTCTGTTTGGTGTTCTGAGGGCTTCTTACACCTGCATGGGCCTCTCTTTTGAGAGATTCAGGAAATTTTCTTCAGTGGTTATGTTGAATATGTCCTCTACGCCTCTGGCCTGGATTTCCTCTCCTTCTAATATACCCACGATCTGGATGTTTGGTCATTTTAAGGTATCCCACAGATCCCTCATATTCTGTTCCCTTGATTTTTTTTACCTTAGCAAAGTTTTTGGCCTACCAATGAATTTCTTCTGTCTTGTCTTCCAGGTCAGAGGTTCTGTCTTCCACAAGAGTAACTCTGTTAATGAGGGGGTAGAGAGGATTTTATAAGCTCTATTTAATTTTTGTTTTCTGTTGTGTTATTTTGCATCATGTCCATCTCTTTTTTGAGGTATGATTTCAGTTCATGTTCTGATTTTCTTGATGCTTCCTGGAATTCATTCTTACATTTGATCAAGTCTTCATTAAGCTTAATAAATCAGTTATTGAGATCTTCCATTTCTTGACTCACCTTCAATTCATTCATATCTCTTTTGAGGGTTCTAATGTTTTCTTCAATCAAGTGAAGCATACTGTCAAAAGTTAAACACTCTAAAAGACAATTTTGTTCAATTTCATTGATACGACTTTTTTTTTGATGGTTTTTCTCCCAGTTCCACAATTCTTTTGATCAGGGTCACATTTGTTGTGTTTTCATTTTGGGATTGAATTTCTGTTGATTTCTCTATGACTTCACTGGAGGTTTCTATTGTGGGTCTAGGCACCCTTGGTGGAGATCTCTCAGTTTTCAGACTTTTGCTGGCTTTTTGCATTGTGGTCTACCCATCTTAGGGAGACACATTATTCTACTGAGGAGGAAGCAAGTTTTTATTCTTGTAGGATCTTCAGAGAGTGTTCTGTTTTAAATGTGAATCAGATTGGTGTACTGGTGTACGATGGAGTTACAACATAGATGTGCAGATTGTGGAGATTGCAGGTACATCAAAGGTATCTGGGGAACTGGGAGTTCTAGCCTACTCACTCGACTTCCATGTACTCCTCAGCACACAGGAATCACAGGTTGGGGAAACAGGCACCAGGAGGCTGGAGAGTCCAAGGCAAGAGGACTGTCTCTACAGTGGACCATACACCCTCTGACTCAGAGAAAAATGGATATTGATACCCAGGGACCAGTCAGGATACCAGAGCAAAACACCTGCTTTCCACAGCCCCCACACAGGGACCCAAACCAGAGGCAGAGGGACCTGGACCTGGACCAGGGAGGAGCCAGGGAATAGGGATCTGGCCTACTCACTCAAGACAGCCCAGGGTATCTGGGAATTAGGAATCCATGGGCACTTTGATCAGGAAGGTGGAGCAAGGGACCTGCTTCTGCAATAAGCTTGTAGCCCCAAGGCAGCTGCAGGGGGACCTACTGGGACCAGGAAACTGGGAGGAGCCTGGGAACAGATCTGGATTACTCACTCTGTGTCAGTTACACCCTCCATGTAGGGTATCTGGGAATTGAGGAGCCAGGGGCACTTTGATCAGGAAGGCAGAGCAAGGGGCCTGCTTCTGCAGCAAGGTCATAGGATCCAAGCAGCCCCAACCCAGCTGCAAGGGAACCTAACAGGACCAGGAAACTTGGAGGAGTAGGGAAACAGGGATCTGGTCTACTCACTTTGTGCTGCACACCTTCCATGCAAGGTATCCGGAAATTGGGGACCCAGGGGCACTTAGATCAGGAAGGTGGAGCAAGGGGCCTGCTTCCCCAACAAGCTTGTAGAGTCCAAGCAGCCCCAACTAAAACAAAAATTTCTAATAGTATTGTTTATATGCTTATAAATACCTTTTTAAAATTCATTCTTTCCTTTTTTAATAATTTTTTAATATTTTTGTTCATTTATTTATTTATTTGAGAGCGAGAGCGAGAGAGAGAATGGGCACGCCAGGGCCTCCAGCCACTGCAAACGAACTCCAGATGCGTGTGCCCCCTTCTGCATCTGGCTAACGTGGGGCCTGGGGAATTGAGCCTCAAACCAGGGTCCTTAGGCTTCACAGGCAAGTGCTTAACTGCTAAGCCATCTCTCCAGCCCATTCTTTCCTTTTTATTATCTTGTTTTATTATTGAGAATTATGCCATATGAACATACAGCATGTACATACCTTTAAAGTTTGTTTAATAAACAAATAATTAGATCTTATTTTTCAATATTAAACTATTCTAATATTGGTTCTAGAAAACCCTACTGTACATTTATTAAAGAACGGGAATTGTTCTGGGCATAGTGGCACAAGCCTTTAACCTCAGCACTTGGAAGACTGTGGTAGGATGATCACCTTGAGCTCATGGCCAGCCTGAGACTATACAGCAATTTCCAGGCCAGCCTGGGGCTAGAGAGAGATTCTATATCAAGAAAATAAAACAAAACAAAAAAAATAAATAAATAAAATAAAAGGAAAAGGGAACAAGGCAAATCATGTCATGGAAAATACTTTTGACCTTTCTGACCTCTAAAAATGACATGGACAAGGGACACACTTTGAGAACCAATGCCCTGAAATTCCTTTGCATGCACTGAAATGACTTTTTTCCTAAGAACTTGCAATAGTACTAATTGTATACCATAATTGCAGAGTTAAGAAAGCTGTCACTCAAATAATTTCCTGTTTTCCTTTTGTTCAGGTAAGTAATTTTTACTGAGAAACCCTGAGACACATTCAAACTCAACTACATAGTAGCTTCTACAATAGAAATTGGAGCGCAGAGAAGAATTTTATTATATAATACCAGAGGGGGTGAAAAACAGCTAGGAAGCAACTTTGATGAAGGTGGTCACTTGAACCTAAAGAATATTAGTGAGATAAATATTAGCTGCAATGCATGAATGCATGAATACATGAATACAAATAAGAAGAATATAAAGAGAAACCAGAAAGGATTTGAAAAGTTTTGTTTAATAAATCCATTTGATTTATATGAAAATTGATGCCAATAATCAGCCAACTTTATTTTAAATTTTTTTATTTATTTAAGAGACAGAAAGAGGCAGAGACAGAGAATGGGCACACCAGGGCCTTCGGCTACTGCAAAGGAATGTGTGTGCCACCTTGTGCACCTTGCTTAAGTGGGAATTGAACCTGGGTCTTTAGGCTTTGCAGGTGAGCACCTTAACCAGTAAGCCATTTCCCCAGCCCCAACAAACTTTTTTTTTTTTTTTTTTTTTTTGAGGTAGGGTCTTGCTCTATGCCAGGCTGACCTGGGATTCACTATGAAGTCTCAGGGTGGCCTCCAACTCAGAGCACTCCTCCTACCTCTGCCTCATGAGTGCTGGGATTAAAGGCACACAATACCATGCCCAGCCCCAGCAAACTTTTTTCAAAAATTGTTTTTAATTTATTTTTTTTACTGACAACTTCCATAATTGTTGCCAATAACCCATGGAAATTCCTTCCCCCACTTTCCCCTTTGAAACTCCACTCTCCATCATATCCCCTCCCCCTCTTAATCAGTCTCTCTTTTATGATCTTTTCGTCCTACTTTTTTATTTTTTTAATATTTTATTTTCATTTATTTGACAGAGAAAGAGGGATAGAGAGAGAGAGAGAGAGATTGGGCATACCAGGGCCTCCAGCCATTGCGAATGAACTCCAGATGTGTGCGCCCCCTTGTGCATCTGACTAATGTGGGTCCTGGGGAATTGAACCTGAGTCCTTTGGCTTTGCAGGCAAATGCCTTAACTGCCAAGCCATCCATCCAGCTCTTTTCCTCCTATTTTGATGGTGTTGTGTAGGTAATGTCAGGCACTATGAGGTCATTGATATTCAGGCCATTTTGTGTTTGGAGGAGCACATTGTAAGGAGTCCTATCAAACTTTTAATAGGAGAAAATAACTGAAATGTTCACCAGCAGCGGAGTAGGATTAAGTTTTTCTAAAACAGAAAGCACAAACTGAGGCTGGGAAAATAGCTCAATCAGTAAAGTCCTTGCTGTGCAACTGTGAGGACCTGAGTTCAATAACTAGCACCCACATAAAACCTGGCTGGGTGGCTTATGCCTGCAATCCAAGTACTAGGCAGTGGAGTAAGGCAGATCCTTAAGGCTTACTAGCCAGATAGTCTAACCTAACTGGTGAGCTAATGAACGACACTGTCTTAAATGGATAGCATACCTAAGGATGACACCCAAGGTTTTCGTCTGGGTGCCAAGAATCATACACACATGCATGTGCATGCCATATATGTGTGGGTGCAAATACATATAAACATGCATACACAGATGTGCACACACCACACACATGCCCAAAAAACAAAAACCAAAGCCATGTGATCCTCCTCCTCTATCTTTGACTTCACTAGAAGAAAATTTATAAATGTTTCTCTCTAATTCTTGTTAGGTGGAACGGAATAAAACTGACTCTATCAGCACATTCTTAAGGTAAGAAAATCCTACTACTTTAGAAAATTATATCATCCAGGATAGTAATGCACATCTATGCAATAAGCTGGAAATGTTTTAAAATAAAATAACACAGAACACATATCACAATAAACGAGTATATGATTCAGTTTCCATCTTTAACAATTAAATTAGCTTTTATTAACTATTGCTTTCCAGGAATTACAGAAAATTACCTACTTCATAAAAGCTAGTGTAAAGAAAGAGCCATGGTTGCTAGTATACATATTTTTATGGATCAAGAAAAAGACATATACAGATCAAGCCAGTCAACAAAGCACACAAATTTTATTCTCATGTTACCTACACAGTACATTCCTAGACAAGATCTGTAAGATTAAAAACCCAATATAATGAATTGCAAAACACAGAATTAATTTTAAGTTGACACCCATTTAAAAACTAAAAATCAAAAGGATAAATACCCAACACATACCATAAAACACAACTTATGCTGTTTCCAAACATAGATATTTAAGTATGAAAAACCTTTTACATATATATATATGTTTACTGACAACTTCTATACCTACAGAGAAAGCATTTTAAATGATTTTATTATGTGAAGATTACTAAAGAAAAAAAATACAATGTTCCTCAGCTTGGCTTCATCATGTATACCCTACACTCCTGCAAATACTAGCCAGAACTTCAGAAGGAAAATCAGTTCCACAGAGTTCATTTTAAATTTCCAGCTTGTGAAATTTTCCCACGCTATACTTCTCTAATATCATGTAGATAGCTTTGTTACATCACACTAATGAGAATCTTTCCTCTGAAACACAATAACTAGCTAAATTTTATCAAAATCAAAAATGTAAAAGAATATCAAAAGTATCATACAGATAATCTATTCCTTATAATTAATATTAGAAATTATTATCAATATCAAAAGTATCATACAGATATGCTATTCCTTATAATTAATATTAGTCATTAATTATTATCAATATTAGTAATAAACTTCCTGAAAAGGACTGATCTTTAAATAAATAAGTGACAATTCATGACTACCTGAAATACTAAATCAAGTCTAAGTAACAGGTTGGACCTAAAAAATAAAAATTTACGAACTGATTTCACTTCCAAATTACAGTTTTTGACATGTCTGACTTAAAAGATGCTCCTTCCGACCTTTAATATCTAAAGAAAATTTCTGTTAACTTAGAAATAAGAAAGAATGAATACGATTGAAAACTTTAAAACTAAGAAACATGAACTACCTTTATCCCTTTGGCAATACATCAAGAGAAATTAGTTCCAAAACAATATTTATAGGATCTAATTAATAACATAATTAATTCCTTCCACATAACTGTAGATTTATAATATAGATTTGTAATATGATTGCAACTAATTTAAAAGAAAAGATCAGAATAAACATTACTTTGTCAAATTTCTATACATTTTAGTATAAAGAAATTAAGAAGTGGCAAATAACCTTTAATAAAATAAGGCCTTGCAATAGTAATCTACATATATATTGATATATATCACAGATATCTGGAAAAATTTGAATAAATCCAATGATAATTAAAGTAACAAATGCATCTAGAATCCTCATTACAAAACTAAAAAGTCTCAGAAGACTGAAGCCACTAATAAAAGTTATATTTTATTTTACTTATTATTTGTGTGAGAGAAAGAAACAGATAGAGAGAGAAAGAGAGTGCACCACTAGCCTCTGAAAATGAACTCCAGATGTATGTGTCACCTTGTGCATCAGGCTTTACATGGGTATTGTAACTAGGAATTAACCTAGATTTCCCAAGTTGATAGCTTTGCAGGCAAGCACCTTAACTGCTCAGCCATCTCTCCAGCCCAAAAGTGATATTTTTTTAAGTTTAATTTGTTTATTTGAGAAAGTGAGAGAGAGAAAGAGAGAGAGAGAGAATGGCATGCCAGGGCTTCCAGCCACTGCAAACGAACTCCAGATGCATGTACTCTTGTGCATCTGGCTTACGTGGGTCCTGGGGAATTGAACTAAGGTCCTCTGGCTTTGCAGGCACATGCCTTAACCACTAAGCTATCTCTCCAGCCCCAAAAGTGATATTTTTAAGTACACAACTTCTGCGATAATTTTTACTACTGTTTTATACCAAATTTATAGGAACCCTTATAATATGTCTTTGTTGTTAGATTTCTTAAAATACATTGCTATAGTAGCCAGGCGTGGTGGCGCACGCCTTTAATCCCAGCACTCGGGAGGCAGAGGTAGGAGGATCGCCATGAGTTTGAGGCCATCCTGAGACTCCATAGTGAATTCCAGGGCAGCCTGGGCTACAGTGAGACCCTACCTCGAAAAGACCAAAAAACAAAACAAAACAAAATACATTGCTATAGTCAATAATCAACAAGATGGCTGCAAAAAGAAATGTTACAAATTACAGCAAATATAAAACAGTGAGTATCTGTGATACACACAACACTCAGAGACCACATTAGCTTATTCGAATTTTACTCTAGAAACTCAATTTTATTTTTTCCAATTTTTTAAATTGAGTAATATTTTCATGTAATAATACAAGTTATGTTTCCCAATCATCATACATATTTTCCTTTATTTTTCCCATTAACTTTTTTATTAGATATGGACATATTTAGTATGTAAACAACACATGTTGGTACCATCCTTTCCCTCCTCCCTGTCCCTTTTCTGAAGAGACCTTCCTTGTTAGAGATATAGGTCAACCACATGTGGATTGTGGGTCAAGCATTATGGGGGCAGCAGCCAATTATGGGGGAGATGCAATGTCTCTGTGCAAAATGTCCCAACTTGTGGCTCTAACAATCTTCCTGACCCCTCTTCCACAAAATTCCCTGAGCCATGCTGGGAGCGTTTTGAGTCTACTTCAGTGATGGGCACTTAGGAACCTCTGGATCTCTGGTTTGGTAGGTGGTGAGTGTTCTCAGTGTCTATATCCTTCACCCCTGTGCTGATATCAGATTCGCTAAGAAAGTAGCACTCTTGCTCATTTTCCCAACTCCTCTGTGGTTTCAGCTGAGGCCGGGGTGGAGCACACTGGGTCATTTATCTCCTCAGTACCAGCTCCTGTCTGAAAAAGGGAAGCAGATTCTCCAATAGATAGTGAAGTCATCACTGGTTAAATGAGATAACCATTATTAATTTAGAAAGAATTTAAAGGGTGTACATCCTTTTATAGCGGAAGACTAGTAGCTTGGGAATGGAAAACAGAATCATTATCTAGGTAAGATTTTGACTTGTTTCCCAGTTGCAGAAATGATTTCCATTCCACTGAGCAGATCTGCTAGCCAATCCAAGAGCAGTTGGTTACCCACCATGGCTGTGTGCCACTACTGAACTGGTATGAGCATCATGTCAGGTTGTTTGCTTCTGAGTCACTTAGACTTTGAGTTGCTCAGGCAGATATTGGCCACTTTCCCGTGATAGCTCACGTACTGCCTTCTAGTACTAGATGGACTAATTGTCTGGGGACTGGCTCTCTTCCGGATTCCAACCAGGTCTCTCCACAGTCCATGCCGACAGTGTATGGTATCTGTAGCAGAAGAGTCTTACCATTAACCTCTGGTGGGTAATCAAGTACTCTGACAGAAGTCTTATTTATTTTGGGAGATCTAGTAGGTCTCTTTGATCAACAGCTCATTGTGGATATAAACCACATCCTGGTACAGGGAATTATAGGCCAGCACCAAGGGAAAAGAAAAAAGAAAAATAGGATTAATTAAGGTTAGTTCATCTCACCCTCTCCAGGGCCCTTCGATTCAGGTGCTCCCCCAAAGGATCTCTCGAGGGTCTAACTTCCAGGACATAAGATTCTAAGGTATCAGTACACTTGGGTACAATTTTGTGACCCCTTCCACCATTCCCCTTCCCCAAGTCCTACAAATTCCTATTGTCTAAGCCTCAAGATGATATTCAGGTATGTCAGCAACTTGGGCTGATCCAGGTTAGGAACTACAGATGAGTGATACCATGCAACAGTTGTCTTTCTGTGATTGTATGAGTTCACTTAGAATCATCTGCTCCAAGTTTGACCATTTTTCTATAAATTTAATTGTGCCACTTTTTTTTCTTACTGCTGAGTAGAATTCCATCGTGTAGATATACCACATCTTTGTTATCCACTCATTCAATGATTGGCACCTAGGTTGATTCCAGTTTTTAGCTATTATGAATTGAGCAAATATAAACATGGGTGAACTGAGATGTGGAGCTTTTAGGGTAAATGCCCGGTAAGGGAATAACAGGGTCTGTTGGTAACTCTATATTTATCCTTTTCAGGGGTCTCCATATTGATTTCCATAGTGGTTGTACCAGCTTACATTCCCACCAACAGTGAATCAGCATTCTTATTTCTTCACATCCTTACCAATATTTATTTTCATTTTTTTAATGTTCGCTATCCTTACTGGGATAAGGTGGAATCTCATAGTTGTTTTAATTTGCATTTCCCTAATGGTTAGTGATGGTGAACATTTTCTTAAGTGTATATTAGCCATTTGTAATTTTTCCTCTGAGAATTCCCTATCCAGTTCTCTGGCCCACTTTTGGAGGGGGTTGTTTGATTTTTTTTTTTTTTTTTTATTGCTTAGTTTGTTTTGTGTGTGTTCTTCGTAGATTCTAGTTATTAGTCTTCTGTCGGTGGTATAGCTGGCAAAGACTTTCTCCCATTCAGTGGGTAATCTATTTGGCTGTGCTTATTGAATGTTTGTATGTGCAAAAGCTTTTTAGCTTCATGAGATCCCATTGGTTGAGTGTTTGTTTAATTTCCTGGGCTACTAGGGTTTTGCTCAAGAACTTTCTTCCCAATCCTATAATGGGAAGAGTGCCTCCTATTTTTCTTCCAGTAGTTGAAGAGTTTCAAGTCTTATATTGAAGCCTTTAATCCATTTGGACTTGATTTTTGTGTATGGTGAAATGAGTGTGTCTTATTTCATTTTTAAAAAATATTTTATTTTCATTTATTTATTTGAAAGAGAAGGAGGGAGAGAGGGATGAAGGGAGGGAGGGAGGGAGGGAGGAAAGAGAGAGAGAGAGAGAATGGGCATGTCCAGGCCCCCAGCCACTGCAAATGAACTCCAGATACATACGCCCCCTTGTGCATCTGGCTAATATGGGTCCTGGGGAATTAAAACTGGGTCCTTTGGCTTTGCAGGCAAACGCCTTAACTGCTAAGTAATACCTCCAGCCCTAATTTCATTTTTCTACACATGGCCATCCAATTTACCTAACACCATTTGTTGAAGATGCTGTCTTTTCTCCAGTCTACATTATTGGCACCTTTGTCAAAGACCAAGCAGCTGTAGTTGATTAATATTAAGGTCTGGGTCTTCAATTCTGTTCCATTGGTCTATTTTTCTGTTTTTATTCCAGTACCATGCTGTTTTTGTCACTATAGCTTTGTAATATAGTTTTAGATCAGGTATGATGATACAACAGAAGTGTTTATTTTTTTATTTTTTGCTGTGAATATGTTTGGCTATCTGAGGCCTTCTGACACTCGATATGAATTTTGAGATCATTTTTCAATCTCTGTGAAGAATGATGCTGGTATTTTTATTGGTATGACATTAAATCTGCATATTGCTTTTGGTAAAATTGCCATTTTCACAATATTAATTCTACTCATTCAGGAGCATAGGAGGACTTTCCATCTTCTCAAGTCCTCCTCTATTTCTTGAGTGTTTGTTTGTTTTCATTATATAGATCTTTCATATCCTTGGTTAGTGTTATTCTAAGGCATTTAATTTTACTGTTGCTACTGAAAATGGGACAGCTTCACTGATTTCTTTCTCTGTACATTTGTCCTTTGCATATAGAAAAGCTACTGGTGTTCGTGCACTGATTTTATACCCTCCCACTTTGCTGAAGGAATTTATCACTTTTAGAACTTTTGAGATGGAGTCTTTCAGGTCAGTTATATATAGGATCATGTCATCTGCAAATAAGGCTAACTTGACTTATTCCTTTCCAATTTGAATTCCTTTTATTTCTTTCTCTTGTCTCATTGCTTGGACTAGTACTTCTAGTACTATGTTGCACAATGGAGACTGGGCACCCCTGTCTTGTTCCCGATTTCAGTGGGAACTCCTTGAATTTTTCCCCATTGAGTATTATTTGGGCTTTAGGAGCTTTTTAGGAGCTAAAATAGCCTTTACTGTGTTGAGATACAGACCCTCCATGTCTATTCTTTCCAGTTTTTTGATCATGAAGTGCTATATTTTGTCAAAGGCCTTCTCTGCATCAATTGAGCTGATCATGTGATTCTTATGAATAAGTTCGTTTATGTGGTTTATTATGTTGATTGATTTTCATATGTTAAACGATCTCTGCATCCCTGGGATGAAGCCTACTTGACCAAGGTGGATAATGCTTTTCATGTTTTGTTGAATTCAGTATGCAAGGATTTTGTTCAGGATCTTTGCATCTAAGTTCATTGGGGATATAGGCCTATACTTTTCTTTCCTTGTTGCATCTCTGCTTTTGGTATTCGGGCAATGCTAGCTTCATAAAAAGAGTTGGGGAGGATTCCCTCATCTCCAATTATGAAGACCTGTTTGAGCAAAATTGGTTTCAGGTCTTCAATGAAGGTTTGATAGAATCCAGCTGAGAAGCCATCTGGGCCTGGACTTTTCTTTTTGAGAAGGTTTTGATTACCTTTTCAGTCTCCATGAATGTGATAGGTTTGTTAAGGGGATTAATCTGCTCTGTGTTTAGTTTTGGTAGGTAGTATGTGTCTAGGAATTCATCCATTTTTTCCAGATTATTTAATTTTGTGGAGTACAGGTTTTATAAGTATGCCCTGATGACTCTTCCAATTTCATTGATGTCTGTTGTGATCTCTCCTTTCTCATTTCTGATTTTATTAATTTGACTTTTTTTTTTTTTTGCTTGATCAAATTGGTGAGGGGTTTGTCAATCCTGTTTTTTTTTTTTTTTCAAAGAACCAGCTCACCGATTTTTTAAAAATTGTTTTCTTAGTTTTCAATTCATTAATTTCTGCTATAATCTTGATTATTTCTTTCCATCTGGAACTCGTTGGGTTGGATTCTTCTTTTTCCAGTGCCTTTAGATGGACAGTCAGGTTATTAATTTGGGATTTCTCTGTCTTTGTAATGAAGGCATTTAGGGCTATGAATTTAACCCTTAGGACTGCCTTTATTGTATCCCATAAGTTTGGGTAGGTTGTGTTTTCATTATCATTCAATTCTAGGAATTTTACAATTTCTTTCTTGATTTCTTCCATTACCCATCCATTTATTGTTTAAAAATGTGTTGTTTAGCTTCCAGGACCTGGTGGAGTTCTTGATGTGTCTCTTGTTGTTAATTTCTAGCTTTAAAGCATTGTGATTTGACATGATGCAGGAAGTTACTTCAATCAAGACCATATTGCAAATTCAATGACCCTCTCTTTCCTGCATTTTTTATACTCCACAAAGAAGGTAGTGTGCCAATTTGTTAATCCAGGGGAGAATAAAGCAGACTTTGAAGAACAGGACAATCCTTGAGCACTCATACCCCTTCAGAAGAGTCTATATTCTTCCTGTTGCCCCAGTGCAGGTCAACTGGCCCAGTCTCAAAGGCTGTAATCTCTCAATTGCAGCTGAATGGGCAGCCCTTCACCCAAAGATTTTTCTTCCTATGCCATATACCTCTGCTCACAGCAGTTCATTTCTATGCAAAGCAACTCTACACAACTTCTTAGGCCATGGGTATAACAGAAAGCTTCTCACACAAACTGCTAGCCCAGTCCAAGCAAAGCTCTTTCTTGCCCTCATAAGACAAATCTCATAGTCCATAGTTCTTAACTGCATTCAAGTCTTTCAACTCTGACCAGAACAGTCCATCAAGGTGTATTTACAGCACTTCAAGGCATCTCTTAGGCCAAGGTTTCAAATCCTTCCATATTCCTCTTGAAAATCAGCTCCAAAAGGCCAAAGCCACACAGTCAGGTGTCTAGCAGCAATCCCACTCTTTGGTACCACTTTACTGTTGAAGTCACTTTCACATTGCTGGTAGAAATCACCCAACCAAGAGCAGCTTCTGGGAAAAAGAGGTTTATTTTGGTTTACAGGCTTGAGGGGAAGCTCCACGGTGGCAGGGGAAAACAATGACATGAGCAGAGGGTGGACATCACCCCCTGGCCCACATAAGGTGGACAACAGGAACAGGAGAGTGTGCCAAACACTGGCATGGGGAAACTGGCTATAACACTCATAAGCCCGCCTCCAACAAGACACTGCCTCCTGGAGGTGTTAATTCCCAAATCTCCATCAGCTGGGAACCCAGCATTCAGAACACCTAAGTTTATGGGGGATATCTCAATCAAACCACCACACTTGTGTTTTGTAGTATGTTGAGCCTGGTCTATTTTGATTATTGTGATCTTCTTCTTGTTGGTTCTTGAGACTGGTTGTTTGACTGTTCTGTGTGGAGTACTACCTCAAGTATTCTCTGTAGGTTGGGCTTTGTGTTAATATAATCATAGAGTTGAGTTTTTTCATGGAAAGTTTTTCTTTCACTATCTATTAGAAGGGATACTTTTCCTGGTTATAGGAGCTTGGGTTAGAAGCCATAATTTTTTAGTTTGGAGCATTCCATTCCAGGCCCTTCTGGCTTTCAGTGTTTCCATTGATAAATCTGACATAATTCTGATGGAATTGCCTTTGTATGTTGTGAATTGTTTCTCACTTGCTGCTTTTAATACTCTCTGTTTGTTTTCGTTGTTAAGAGTTTTAACTATGATGTGTCTTGGAGATTTTTTTTCTTTGGTACTGCCTGTTTGGTGTTCTGTGGGCTTCTTGTATCTGGATGGACCTCTCTATTGATATTCAGAAAATTTTCTTCAATAATTTTGTTGAATATGGTCTCTATGCCTCTAGCCTGGATTTCCTCTCTTTCTGGTATACTCATGATCCAGATGTTTGGTCGTTTTAGTGTATCCCACAGTTCCCTCATATTCTGTTCACTTGATTTTTTGGACTTAGCAAAGTTTTTGGATTCCCGATCAATTTCTTCTGTCTTTTCTTCCAGGTCAGAGGTTCTGTCTTCCACATGAGTAACTCTGTTGGTGAGGGGTTTCAGATAGATTTTTATAATTTCTACTTTAGTTTTGTTTTCTATTGTGTTATTTTGCATCATGTCCATCTCTTTTTTGAGGTACGATTTCAATTTGAGTTCTGATTTTCCAGATGTTTCCTAAATTTCATTCTTGAATTTGATCAAGTCTTCATAAGCTTAATCAATCGGTTGTTGAGACCTTTCATTTCTTGATTCACCTTCAATTTATTCCTATCTCTTGTGAGGGTTCTAATATTTTGTTCAATCAAGCTTAGCCTACTGTCAAAAGCTGAATGCTGTAGGAGATGATTCTGTTCAATTTCATTGATACAATTGTTGGTTCTTTGATGTTTTGCTTCCAGTTCAGTGATTTTTTTTTTTTAATTTGAGAGCGACAGAGAGAGAGAGAAAGGGTGCACCAGGACCTTCAGCCACTGCAAATGAACTCCAGACATGTGCGGCCCCTTGTGCATCTGGCTAATGTGGGTCCTGGGGAATCGAGCCTCAAACCGGGGTCCTTAGGCTTCACAGGCAAGTGCTTAACCACTAAGCCATCTCGCTAGCCCAAGTACAGTGATTTTTTGATAAGTGTGTCATTGGATATTGTGTTTTCATTTTGGGAATGAATTTCTGGTGATTTCTCTCTGATTCAATTGGAGGCTTCCATTGTAGGACTAGGCATCCTTGGTGGAGATCTCTCAGTTTTCTGACTTTCATTGGCTTTTCTGCATCATTATCTTGCATTTTAGGAAGACTCTTCCGTTTATTTGAGGAGGAAGCAAGTTTGTCCTTTGCCCATTTTACCCTCTGACTCAGGTGCACAGCAGTGTTGGTACCTAATGGCCATTCAGGATACCAGAGCAAAAGGCCTAATTCCACAGCTCACCAGGGACCAGGCCTCTCCAAGCAAGGCACAATGAGACCTATGAGGATCAGGGGACTGGGAAGAAAGGAGAACAAGACCCTGGCCTACTTATTCCGCACTGCACCCTCCAACACACAGACCCAGGGAATTTGGACCAGGGAACTGGGAGAAGCCAGGAAGGAGGGGGTCTCGCCATTACCTTTTGTTGGCTTGTTTGCTGTTTGGATTTTTGAAGTAGGGTCTCACTAACCCAAGTTGTCCTGGAACTCACTCTGTGGCACAGGCTGGCCTTGACCTCATAGCATTTCTCCTCCTACCTCAGTGTCCCTAGCACTAAAATTAAAGGCATACACCACCACACCTGGGTTCTTTCCCATTAGTTTGATCTATGTAGAATATTTTAAAGTGAGTAGTTTCCATATATCCTTTTAGCAGAGATATACAGACTATTGTCCACAGACTAAATTCAATTCAACAAGTTCCTTGATTCCACTTTACAAAAACTTTTTACTGTAACACATACATGTGCACATGTGCACACACACACAAATGTAACCATTTTTCCTGGACTTTGTATCCTGCATTCAAAGCTCTCACATAGTTTATTGTTTTTAAAATATCTAAAAATTGTTTTGTTTTTCTCAATGTAAAAACTAACTTGAAATAGGCAGAAAAATATAAGTTAAAATACCTTTTCCATACGTAATACTACATTTTTTCTACATGCAGACATTCATAATCCCAGCATATTTTATCTGCTCAGATGTTATGAAAAGAAAGAGGATGTGCACTAACCTGTGGTTTTTAAGAAAGCTAACCCTATTTTAAATGTCTTCCATACACCATTCCTTTTCTTTGCAATACCAAGTAATTATGCTAAAGACTGTATGTGTCAGTGTCTTAACAAAGGTTAGGCAACAGTTGAGCCAGTTGTCAGTCAAGTGCCTTTTGATGCTGAAAGTCTTATTTATACTGGTCATCTGTTTAAAAATGCAATTTTTCTAGATATTTAAAATGCAGCTTACTTATTATTCACTTATGCTAAAGTGTTTTACATGAATATTTTCATTTGCTACTGGATAAAGTTGTATTCCTACAGAAAATGCCATCTAAGTGTATAAAACATTCTTTATTAAAATGATTTTTTTTGTTTCTAGTAATATCGCACTCTATAACACAGGTTGGCCTCAAACTCATGGCAATCTTGTTCCTTCAATTAAGATATCAGAAGGCTGCAGTGGTGTGTTTGTTTATGGGTCCTCTATTCCATTCCAGTGCTCTACATGACTTCTTTTGTACAAGTACTATGCCGTTTCTGTTATTATCATTCTGTAATTTTACTTGTAACCAAGCATTGTGGTATATTTTAGCACTACTAATTTTAGTCAGGATTTCCTTGGCTGTTCATGGTTTTCTGTGTTTTCATGTGAATTTTAGGATTTTTTTCTACTTCTGTGGAGCATGTCATTGGAATTTTGATGGGCATTGCACTGAAATCCGCAGGTCATTTTCAGTATTATAGCCATTTTCACATTTATTCTACAGATTTTTCAAAATGAAAGAGCCTTCCATCTTCTCCTGTCTTTAATTTCTTTCTTCAGTGTTATCTAGTTTTCACTTTTGGGGTCTTTCACATCACTGTTTATTTTTTTTAAAGGAACTTGTTAATGATATTGTGCACAGAAAAGCCAATTTTTCTATATTTTGATCTTGTGTTCTGATACTCTTCTTAAAATTTAAACAAATATAAGAAGTCTCTGGTAGAGACTTTATAGTCTTTTAGGTATAAGAACCACACTGTTTACAAATAATGATGATTTCACTTCTTCTTTTCCTATTTGTATTCCTTTTATTTCTTTGTCATGCTTCCCTACTCTGACTATGCATTCAAGAACCACACTGAATAAAGGTGACTAGACTGAGAATACTATGTGATTTTGGCACTTGATTCTATTTATATGCTGAGTACGTTGAGTATTTGAGTACGCTGAGTTTGTTCAAACATCTTCATACCTATGGTAGTGTATGACTATTTTAGTGTCTTGAATGTGGTTTGCAAGTGTTATATATATTTTTCTTTTTTTTTTATTAAGTAGAAACTTTGTATACAACATGTGTTGGTACCATCATTTCACTCCTCCCTGTCCCTAGTCCACTGAGGACCCTACTCAGTGGAATTGCTGGTAATCATGATGGAATTATGAGTTATGAGTTATGAGAGCAACAGTAAGTTACTGTGGAGGTTGGGCAATGCCTCTGGATGTTCTCTCCTGTGGTTCCTGGCTGCCCTGGGGCTGCTGCACATTGGTTTCCCAGGGCTGTCCAGGCAAATGTGGAGCAGAGTCATGAGTGGCTGTGAGTGCAATGGGAACACCTGGGAGACTGTGTCACAGGACAGCTTGTTCACTTGTTAGGGGAATTGACTTATAAGCGTTCATGTAGTGGTAGGAAAAGGTATGTGGTATGGGTCACAGGGGGATTGGCTGTGTGAAGGCTGCTGGCTGATACCTCATTAACATATAGGGTTAGGGTAGGGGTATGGGTCACAGGGGGATTGGCTGTATGAACGCTGCTGGCTGATACCTCATTAACATATAGGGACCTTCCAGGTGAGCCCTAAAAGGTCACATGGCCATGGGGAAACTGAAACCTAAGTCTTATGAGGATGTCCAGGTGCCCCAGGCAGGGGGAGGGAGCAGCCTCACTTCTGCTCTTGAGGCAAGATTATTAGGGTCGCCTGCTGCAACCTCCTGTGGCCTGGGGCCCTTAGCTGTGCCTGACAGCTCAGGCCTGCTTAAAGTTCCAGTGGCCTGGGGCCCTCAGCTGTGCCTGACACCCTCCCACCCTGTGGCTCTTATATTCTTTTTGCCCCTCTTCTACAAAATTCCTTGAACCTTGTATTTATATTTTGTGGGAATTTTTTTTGTGTGTACGTTCACCACAAAACTTGGTCAACTGCTATCTTTATTATTGTTTCCTTCTCTGGTTTTGGTATCAAGATAAGTCGGGACTCATAGAACAAGTTTGAAAGTGTTCCTTTCTTTCCTATTTTATGGAGTAATTTAAGGAATGCTAGTTCTTCTTTGAGGGTCTTTTAGGAATTCAGCAATGTCTATCTCATCCTGGGCTTTTAGTTATTATGAGACTCCTTACTACTGCTTAAATATAATTGCTTAAAATAACCAATCTTTTTCAGTTGCTTATATATCCTCTTGGCTCAAATTTGTCAGATCATATGCTTCTAGGAATTTATTCATTTAGTTTCAATCTTCTAATTTATTGAAACAGAATTTTTCAAAATATTCCCTAAAGATCCTCTGGTTTTCAGTGTTATCTGTTTTTAATATCCTCTTTTTGTATTTAATTTTATTAATTTGGGTCTTCTTTATTCTGGGTAGTTAGGATAAGGGTTTGTCAATCTAGTTTATCTCTTCAAGGAACCAAATCTTTATATTTTTATTCTTTCATTAATTTCTTCACTGAACTTTGCTATTTCTTTTATCTACTTTTGGGTTGACTTGTTTCTTCAGTTTCATGTTATTTATTTTAGATCAATCTATTTTTTATAATTTTATTTATTTGCAAGCAGAAAGAGAGAATGAGAGACAGGGAATGAACATCTCAGAGCCTCTTGCCACTACAAACAAACTCCAGATACATGAGCAACTTTGTCCATCTGCTTTATGTGAGTACTGGGGAACTGAGCACAGATTTGCAAGTGCCTTTGACCACTGAGCAATCTCTCCAGTCTCCCAATCTCCACTGAGCAATTTCTCCAGTCTCCTAATTTTTTAATGTAGGTACTCATAGCTGTAAGTTTCCCTCTTGGGTCTGCTTTTCCTCTATCCCAAAGGTTATATTAAGTTGTTTTAATGTTCATTTATTTCTAGGAATATTTCAATCCTCACACCCATCATTTTCAATTATCAATGAATCAATCAATCAAAAGTAGATTATTAAATTGCCATGTGTTTGTATAGTTTCTGTAGTTCCTCTTGCTATTGATTTCTGTGCTCCATTATGAAAGTAAGAACTTATTCAAATATTTGTATCTATTAGGACTTATTTTATGTCCTAAAATGTAATCTATTTTGTAGAAAGTTTCATAGATTGCTGAGAAAGTGTACTCAACAGCTGCTAGAATACTAGGTAGATGTCTGCTAAGTCTATTTCATCTACGCTGACCTGGATTATCTATCTCTTGATGAGAGTGAAGTATCAATGTATATTTGTATTTGGATTTACCAGTTCGTTTTAAGTTTAATGATGCTCATTTTACAAAACTGGCTGCACTAACATATGATGCACATCTTTAATATTTTATTTTTATTTGCTTATTTGAGAGATGGAAAGAAGGAGAGAGAGAATGAGAATGGGCATGCCAGGGCTTCCAGCCACTGCAAATGAACTCCAGATGCATGCGCTACCTTGTGTGTCTGGCTTACATGGGTCCTGGGGAATCGAACTGAGGTCCTTTGGCTTCATAGGCAAGTGCCTTAAGCGCTAAACCATCTCTCCAGCTCTGATGCACATCTTTAAACCCCTTATATCATCTTGCTAGATTGTTCACTGTATTAATGTACAAGTGTGTACCCTGATTCTGGCTTGAAATCTGATATGGTGGCTCTGAACCTTGCTTACTTTCACATCTTTTCACTCCAATCTGTGTAGGTCTTTGCTGGTCAAGTGAGGTTCTGGCATCAGCAAACAGTTGAATGTTGTTTATTAATCCATTTAGGTAGGTTGCATCTTTTAATTATGGATTTCAGTCTTTACAGTTATCACTTGAATGTGTATATTAATTTTCCCTTCATCTTAGAGGTTTGATAGTTTACTGAGTTAATAGTGCTTATTTCCTAATTCCCATCTGTTTATTCTACTGGTGAGATTTATTATTTTCCAAAACTGTTGTGATTATGTATAACTTTTATCATCTTCTGTATTCAAGTATTTCTTTCTTTCTTTATTTTTTTTTTGCAGTACCATGAAATGGACTTAGGGCCACAAGCATGCTAAGTATTCTACCACTAATCCATATCCCTAGTTCATTTTTTATTGAGAATCTTAATATATAAACATATAGTAATTTGATCATGTTCCTGTCCAATTACCCCCCTTTTACTCACCCCATCCCCTGAGGACCATCTCTTTTAAAGTAGTCTTTCCTCTGTGTTTTTTTGTTTGTTTGTTTCATTCCTTTGGTTCCCCTTCGTCCTCTATGTCAAAATGTTGATGGGTTCAAAATCATACTGGTCTTGTGAAGGTATTAGTAACCAATATGGGATCATAAATGCACCAAACCATTCATGTCGGGAAGACAGCACCACAACATATGCCTACACTGTGGCTCAGTCTTTCCACTTTCTTCCTTAGTTCCCTGAGCCTTGGAGGGCATGGTAGAAATTTGCATTAGCGTTGAGCTATCCACACCCTTATTTTCTACTCTGATGCATTTTGAGTTTCCTTAGTGTCTACCACCATCTAGGAATGTCTCTCTGGCTAACAGTTCTATTTTTTCTATGACTAATTCTTCAATGTTCCCTGAGCCCTGGCAAGTATGATAGAGAGGACTTGTCAGGCCTTAAGCTATGACATTCTCTTCTTGTTATTTGGGTGAGTCTTTGGTCTCCCTGGTATCTACTGCCCATTGTAAAAAACAAGGTTCTCTAACCAAAAGTGAAAAAATTATTAATCAAAGGGATTAAACATTTCTCTCCTCTTATTATTCAAGCTAAGACTTCAAGTTAAACAATGGTGGTGAGACTGGACATCCCTGTCTTGTTCCAGACCTTAGTGGGAATGCTTCAAGTTTTTTTTCCATTTAGTATGATATTGGCTTTAGTTTTGTTCTATATAGGCTGGGATGAAACCTACTTGATAGAGGTGGAGGATCCTTGAATTCAATTTACAAGAATGTTATTGATAATTTTGCAACAAGTTTCATCAGGGATACTAATCTATAATTTTCTTTTCTTTCTGTGTCTCTGTCATTACTTTAATGCTGGCTTCATTTAAAGATTTAGGGAGCTTCTCCTCCTTTACAATTTTATTAGATAACTTGATTAGTAGTGGTTTCAGATCTTCTATAAAGGTCTGGTAAAATTCAGCTGTGAATCAGTCTGGCCCTGGATTATTTTGGGTTGTGAGATTTTTAATTATAGCCTTAATCTCATTTCTTTTCTTTCTTTCTTTCTTTCTTTCTTTCTTTTTTTTTCAAGATTGGGTCTCGCTCTAGCCCAGGCTGACCTGGAATTCTCAGGCTGGCCTTGAACTCACAGCAAACCTCTACCTCTGCTTCCGAGTGCTGGGCTTAAAGACATGCACCACCATGCCAGGCCAATCTCATTTCTTGTTACAGTTCTATTTAAATTTATTTCTCTCTTCTGTATTTAACTTTGGTGGATTATAAGTGTCAAGAAATTCAGCAATTCACTTCCAAATTTTTTAGTTGGTGGAACCTAGATTTTTGAAATACATCCTTATGGTTTTCTCAGTTTCATTGGAGTCTGTTGTAATATCACCTTTTTAACCTCTAATATTGTTGATTAGTGTCTTCTCTCTCTCTTACTTTTGGTTAATTTGGGTAGGAGCTTATCTAGTTCTTCTTTTGGAAGAACCACTTCTTTGTTTCATCATTTTTTTATTGTTTGCTACATTTCTAATTGATTTCTGTCTTGATCTTTATTTTTTTGTATCTGGAACATTTGAGTTTGATTGTTTTTGCTTTTCCAAGGCCTTCAGATTTTGCACCATATGTATTTGAGATCTATTTTTTTTATCAGAGAGAGAATTGGTATGTCAGGGACTTAGCCACTACAATTGAACTCCAGATGTGTGCACCACTTTGTGTGCATGTGTGAACTTGTGTGCATGCATAATCATGTGTGTCTGGCTTACATGGTTCTGGGGTATGGAATCTGGGTCCTTCAGCTTTGCAGGCAAGCGCCTTAACTGCTAAATCATCTCTCCAGCCCAAGATTTATTTTTGTATTGTAGGCATTTAGAGCTATTAGCTTCCCTTTTAGAACTGCCTTCATTAGGTCCCATAGATTTTTGTATGTTGTGTTTTCACTATCATTCAGTTCTAGGAAGTTTTTGATTTCTTTCCATAACCTGTTCATTGTTGAATAGGGTATTGTCCAATATCCAGTTTATGTATATTGTGTTGCTTCTCTTGCCAATTTCTAGCTTTACTGCATTGTGGTTGAATTTAATACTAAGTTATCTCAATTTTTCTGAATATGTGGAGAGTTGCTTTGTATCATAATATGTGCTCTGTTGTAGAGAAGGTTGTATGAACTGCTGAGTAGAATATGTATTCTGTACAGTTTGGATGGAATGTCCTACAGATGTCTGTTAAGTCCACTTCATCTATGGCATCATTTAGCTCCCTTGCTTCTCTTATCTTCTGTTTAGATGATCTAATGGGAATAGTGGGGTATTGAAGTCACCCACTATTATTGCATTTGGATTTGTATCTGGCTTTATGTCTATTAGATTTTACTTTATAAAATTTGGTACACCTGTGTATGGTGTGGGTATGTTTACAACTGTAACAACCTCTTGGTGAACTGTTCCCTTGATTAGTATAAAGTAGCCTTCTTTATTTTTTTTGTTTCTTTTGATTGTAAAGTCCATTTTGTCAGATAATAGTATAACTATACCCACTTTTTTATAATTTATTTGCTTAGAATATCTTTTTGCATCCTTTCACCCTACGGTACCCTACGGTACTGTCTTTGACAGGTGGGTTTCTTGAAGACAGCCAAAGCATAGATCCTCTTTTTCTCATCCAACTTCTTAATCTTTGTATTTTGGTTGGAGAGTTGAGTCCGCTGATATTCAGAGATATTGAAAGATGTCAGTAAATCTCTGTCATTTTGTGAAGTTTGGTGTTTCCTTGGTCATCATTCACTTTAACTGTTCTAATTTGATTATTCTCTTTTCCCTCCTCTAGACTCGTATGTTTATTCTTCTCTTCATTGTGCAATATTCCATCCAGTATTCTCTGCAAGGCTGGCTTTGTTCTCATATATTTATATAGCCAGGTGTTATTGTAGCAAATTTTTCTTTGTCCTTCTATTGTGAGGGATAAAACTGCTGGGTATTGTAGCCTTGGTTGGCATCTGTGATCATTCAGTATCTCAAAGACTCCATCCCATGCCCTTCAGATGTCACTCTGATGGGATTACTTTGTAAGTGACAAGCTGTTTCTCTCTTGCAGCTTTTAGTAATGTCTTTGTTTTCTGTGTTTACTGTTTTAACTATGTCATGGAGAATTTCTTTTCTGATTCTGTGTATTGTATTTGGTGTTATATGTGACTTTTATACCTAGATAGGCCTTTCTTACATAAAATTTGGAAACTCTTCTTCCAAATTTAATGATTGGCTCAAATGTCTTTTTTTTTTTTTCAAATTGGAATGTTTTGTCTTTTTAAAAGGTGCCCCATCTTTCTTTCATGTACTGCTCATGCTTTCATTGATTTTGGCTTCCTGATCTATGTCCTCTGCATTGTCCTCAGATCCTGACATGCTGTCATCCACATGGTCTATTGCATTGATATGGCATTTCTGGAAGCATTTTAATTGGGTTATTTCATTTTTTATTCCTGTTTTTTTTTTTTGCAACATATCTTTCTTTTTATTGAGTTCTACTATTATTTCCTGGCTTGGTTTTCTTTGTATTTAGTTAATTGTGTTGTCCTGGAATTCATCCAAGTATTTATCTGTGTCCTCTTTGAATTCATTCATCTACTGACTTCTTTTAGTTAATTCTTGTGCCTTTCATTCAGGCTTTTATTTATGTCCTCTTTAGGTTTGTAGTATATAATTATCATGATCATTGTTTGGAATCCATTGACTGGAGTTTCCTCTAAATAGATTTTGTTGGAGGCTTCAACTGTGGGACTAGGTATACTTCATGGTGAAATCTTGCCTTGGCTTCTTGTGTTGTTTCCATTAAGATTTGCTCATCTGGAGATAATCCTTTTGTCCTGTGGAGAATGTAGCAATAGCAGCTTCACTGAAGGGTACTGAGTAGGTGGGATTGGGACTGATTTATTAGTAAGAGACACAAATCTGGACTAAGAGCTTACTGGGTCTGATCCTCCTGGCTCCCTAGTGGCCTACCAGAGTCTGGATTGAGAGGAAAGGCAGTGCTGATTCGTAACTCACTGGGAGGCAGGGCCCTATCCACCTGGTGTTTCTGGTTCCCAGGTGACTTATCCACATCTGGGACTTGGGCCTATATGCTAGAAGCTGAGATGTCTAGTGCTTTCCGGTTCCCTGGCTGGGAACCTTCCCTGTCTGAGGCCTGCATGCTGGAGTGAGCTGCCTGGTACTTTCCAAAAGCTTCCCTGGCTGATGACCTACTCATATGCCAGGGCTTGGGCCTACATGCTCACAGCCCAACAAGTTTCATGGAGTGTTCCAAAAGATTATCTGTTTGGTCGCTTTTAATTTTTTTATCCTTGGGAGAGAGGGTAGAGCTACTGACCACCTCGCCCTCCATAGTCTGAGCTCCCTGCAGCTAAAACTTTGGGAGGCCATCCCTATCCAACCTCCCCTTTCCCAAGACCATCTTTCAGGGCAGTTTTCTATCCAAACACTGTGGCAGAGTGTTCCAGACTCCTTGACTTGTGATTGTTTTTCAGGTACCCAGAGAATCTAATTCTCAAATAAGTGGTCCACTCTCAATACTGTGTCTGGTTAAAACACTCTGCCATATGAGGATCAATGCAACTGATTTCTTCTCTAGTACTTCCACAGGATTCATTATTACACCAAATCCTTTCACTAGATTTAAGAACTATGGGCTTATTTTAAGGCTAGGATTAACACTCTGTTTCTTTCCAAAACTGGAATAAAAACAAAAAGGGTAAATATTTGGATAAATACAGCTCTGTATTTCCTGAATATTGACCATGAAATACAATAGTGAAATAATTTTGTAGAATTTAAAATACATGTAGATTTTTAAGTGTTTTAGGATGATATTTTAAAGCTAGACAAAATGTGAAATTCAATTACCTCCTGCCTATGGGGTTTGAAGTGTAGCTCAGTGGTAGAGCACTTAATGCTTGAGGCCCTGGGTTTCATTCCTCACATAACAAAAGAGAAAAATCTCTATGTTGCCAACACGAGAAACTTTAAATACAAATATTCAGAAAGAGTGAAAGTAAACTGTGAAAAAAGATATACAAATAATAACTAAAGAAAGCTAATTTGATAATAGCTGGTAAAATAGACTTTAAGAAAATAGCTTTATTAGATATATAAAAGAACGTATCATAATGATAAAGAATTAAGTTACATGGAAAGGATCAAGCTCGAGGTCTGCATGCAAGTGGTAATACAACAACAAAATGTTTGCAGAAAAAAATGACAACTAAATAGGAAAAGAGACAGGTCTATCCTCAGAGAGGTAGACTTTATCACATCGCTCCTTACTAGACAAAAAAAAAAAAGAACGGCAACACAGTTGACCTAACAGGCATGTATAGAATATGCAGCCAACAATAATACAACATTCAAGCATGCAGAAAATACTGGTTGAAAGTATCTATTATACCATAAAAGAAATATCAATAAAATTTCTAAGCTTAAAAAGCTTGAAATCTTTCTAAAATACACACTTTATATAGTGGAATTAAGTTATAAGGTAGTAAGAGATGATTAGAATACTTTGAAGTGTTTGAAAGTTAAAGGCACATTTTTGTATGTATCTACATGTACACTGCTGCAGACAGGTTCACATTGCTGGTAGAAATCACCCAACCAAGAGCAGCTTCTGGGAAAAAGAGGTTTATTTTGGCTTACAGGCTAAAGGGAAAACTCCATGATGGCAGGGGGAAACGATGGCATGAGCAGAGGGTGGACATCACCCCCTAGCCAACATAAGATGGACAATAGCCAACAGGAGACTGTGCCAAACACTGGCATGAAAACTGGTTATAACACCCATAAGCCTGGCCCCAACAATACGCTCCTTCCAGGAGGTGTTAATTCCCAAATCTCCATCAGCTGGGAACCTAGCATTCAGAATACCTAAGTTTATGGGGTACACCTGAATCAAGCCACCACATTCTGCCCCTGCCCCCATAAACTGATAACCATACATGATGTAAAATGCAATGCAGATGGGCATGGGAGCTCACGCCTTTAATCCCAGTACTCAGGAGGCAGAGGTAGGAGGATCGCTATGAGTTCCAGGCCACCCTGAGACTACATAGTGAATTCCAGGTCAGCCTAGACTAGAGTGAAACCCTACCTCGAAACAACAACAACAACAACAACAACAAAATGCAATGCAGTCATGTAACTTTAAAAGTCCCCATAGTTTTTTTTTATCAATTCCAATGGTGTTCATACATCCTCACAGTCCAAGATCTTTCAACTGAGCCATAATACCAAAAAATAGCCTCAAAAAAACCATAATGCCACAGAATAAATATTCACATTGCAAAAGATGGCACCGGGCATAGCAAAGAAACATTCAGCCAATATGAGATTTAAAACAGCCAGGGCAAACATCAAACTTTGTAGCCTCAAGTCCAACAACTATAGCCAGTGACAAATCTCCAAGTCCAATAATTCTAACCAGCAACAAGTCTCTGGCATTTCAATTCCAGCCCTCCAGCTAGGCTACTCACAGTCCTTGAAAACTTAATCGGGGCTGGCAGATTTCCTTAGCAGCCATCTCATGGTCCCGGCATCTCCACTGGGTCTCCACTGCAATCCAGGGTTCATCCTCATGGCCCCATGGGGTCTCCATTTAGGCATCCAGCAAAACTGCTTCACACTGCCCATGGCCGTCTCCAAAACACAAGACCGTGTGGCAAACTGAATGAACCTCTCTTTCCTGCATTTCTTATACTCAACACCAGGTAGGGTGCCAATTTGTTAATCTAGGGGGAAATAAAGCAGACTTTGAAGAAAAGGACACTCCTTAAGCACTCAGGCCCCTTCAATAGAGTCTATATTCTTCCTGTTGCCCCAGTGCAGGTCAGCTGACCCAATCTCAAAGGTTGTAATCTCTCAATTGCAGCAGAACAGGCAGCAGTTCTGGCCTAAAGATTTCTTTCTGTGCCATATCCCTCTGCTCACACCAGTTTATTTCTACGCAAAGCAACCCTGCACAACTTATCAGGACATGGGCATAACAGCAAGCTTCTCACACAAACTGCTAGCCCCGTCCAAGCAAAGCTCTTTCTCACGCTCATAAAACAAACCTCACAGTCCATAGTTCTTACTGCATTCAGGTCTTTCAACTCTGACAAGAATAGTCCATCAAGCTGTACTTACAGCACTTCAAGGCATCTCTTAGGCCAAGATTTCAAATCCTTCCACATTCCTCTTGAAAATCAGCTCCAAAAGGCCAAAGCCACATAGTCAGGTGTCTAGCAGCAATCCCACTCTTTGGTACCACTTCACTGTTGTAGTCAGGTTCACATTGCTGGTAGAAATCACCCAACCAAGAGCAGCTTCTGGGAAAAAGAGGTTTATTTTGGCTTACAGGCTCAAGGGGAAGCAGGGGAAAACTATGGTATGAGCAGAGGGTGGACGTCAACCCCTGGCCCACATAAGGTGGACAATAGCAACAGGAGACTGTGCCAAACACTGGCATGGGGAAACTGGCTATAACACTCATAAGCCTGCCCCCAACAATACACTCCCTCCAGGAGTCGTTAATTGCAAAATCTCCATCAGCTGGGAACCTAGCATTCAGAACACCTAAGTTTATGGGGGACATCTGAATTAAACCACCACATACACATATGCGTTTAGGTGTATAGGTGTGCACATCAGTATAGGCCAATAGCTGATGCCAGTTGTCTTCCTCCGTTGCTCTCCCACTTAGTTTTTGACACAGGACCTCTCATTAAAGTTGGAACTCACCAATTCAGCTGTTCTAACAAGTCCCAGGGCAGCTCCTGCCTCTACCTCCTAAGTGCTAGAATTACAGGTCTTTATGTGGGTGCTGGAAATTCAAATCAGATGCTAATGCTTGCATGGTTAAGTACTTTCTTGACTGAGCCATTTCTTCAGGCCCCCAAAGCACATATTTTTTTTAAAAAGTAATCTATGAGTAGATAGAGAAAACTAACAAAGCCCAAAGCTGATTCTTTGGAAAAAATTACTACAATGTATAAAAGACTTTGTAAGAAAAAAACTGGGAGGACATAACTTGACAATTTTAGGAAAGAAAGTGAAAAAAAAAATCACCAAAGATCTTTCGAACAAAAAAAAAAAATATTAGCATTCCTAGCCTTCAGGAGGCTGAAACAGGGGGATTTTGAATTTAAAGTTTTTGGGCCTTACACCAAAATTCTGCCTCAATTAAAACATGTTATTAGCTGGGCATGGTGGCACATGCCTTTAATCCCAGCACTCGGGAGGCAGAGGTAGGAGGATCACCATGAGTTCAAGCCCACCCTGAGAGTACACAGAGTTCCAGGTCAGCCTGGGCTAGAGTGAGACCCTACCTCAAAAACCCCCCAAAAAAGTTATTAAATCAATTAATAACATATAGAATAAGTAAACCCAGTATGCAAGGGCAGTATTTTTACAAGCCAATTTTAGTTATTATTCCAGAAAAAAAGATAAAAAGAGGGCTGAAGAGATGGCTTAGTGGTTAAGGTGCCTGCCTGTGAAGCCTAAGCATCCAGGCCCAATTCCCCAGTACTCACATAAGCCAGATGCGCAAGGTGGTACTTGTATATAGAGTTCATTTGCAGTGGCTAGAGGCCCTGGCATGCCTGTTTGCTCACTCACTCATTCTCTCTCTCTCTTTCTCTCTCTTTCTTCCCTTCCCCCCCTCAAATAAATAAATAAATAAGAAAAATATTTTTTAATGGATGATTTCAGTTGTCACAATTTAAAAATATAACAAATATATAAAAATAAACTTGACAAGATATATATATTCAAAAGCTATTTATCCCTATATATTCCATTCTATATAGTATTTTTAAGAAAAATTCAGAATATTTGACTATATTAAGGCATTTATTATATGACTGAATCAATGCAGCCTTAATAAAAATCTCAGATTTTCATGAAAATTGACTAATGGATCCTACAATTTAGTTTGCAAAAAGTTAAGGATAACCAAGATAATCTTCAAAAATAACTAAAAATTCTTATTAAACAAGACATATTATAGAGTAAGTTATTAATGACAGCAGGATATCAGGTCAATGATAAACAAGTAGACTACCAGAACAAGACAACAAGTCTAGAGAGAAAGTCACAATGATCTACTCAAATGAAAAGATAATTGTGATACTTGAAGGTAGTAGAAAAAGCATATCTTCTTAATTAATAATTCTAGGTCAACTGATTTTCTTCATGGAGATTAATCCCGACTCCTACATTTAACATTACAAATAAACTACAGATAGATTGCTGATATAAATGTACAAAGCAAAACAACACAGCTTGGACTGGAGAGATGGCTCAGTGATTAAACGTGCTTGCTTGCAAAACCTGACAGCCCACATGTGATTCCCCAGTATCCACATGAAGCCAAACTCACAAAATGGCACACTCCATATTCACTTACTCTCTGTCTGCCTCTTTCTGTCTGTCTCTATCTCTTTCTCAAATAAATTTTAAAAAGCACAGCTTTAGAAGAAAACAGAAGAATATTCTGATGACTTTGAATAAAGATGATTTATTAAGCACATCACAGTAACTGTTAATGGTGGAAATTTATAAGCATTAACCATAAAATTTACAAACTCCCTTATAATTAAGTAATTTTAATCCACAAACACACACTGTAGAGTAAAAAAGCAGCACAAAATAGGAGAAATAAAAAAATTCACTAAGCAGTATGTTTATGCTACATGTACTTTTCTACATGCCTAAATCAATAAACATCCATATTAAAATGTAGGGGCATAGTGGAGCTAAATGTATGATTATGGTGTCATCTATATCTTTTAGAGATTGGTCATAAATTTAACACTAAGATTTCTAGTAGCTATACAAGAAAAAGATAAAGTTGTCATTTACATATTCATAAGCCAAACAGATAAGCATGAATCCATTTCCTAGAAATTCAAATGGTAACAATGAAGTTAAGACAATATTCTCACAGAAGTCCTCACAAATAAGCAATGTTATAATAAACGATGTCTCTGATAATAACATCAAAAAGACCTTCTGCAATCTCTTCTTATCATAACTTTCCATGTACACTGATAAAATATTATCAGTGCAAGAGTGGATAAAGTAAATGGGGAGAGAGAAGCATGGAATAATTCAGTTTTGCATACTCCGATGCTCTATGATGATATGAAATAACCTAGAAATGTTGGTCAAAGTCCAAACCCAAAGTGTTACTACAGGGCTTGGGAGATTGCTCAGTTAGTAAAGTACTTGCCTTAAAAGTATGAGGTGAAGACTAGACTTCAATCTCCAGAACTCAGGTTTAAAAAAAAAATTTTTTTAAAGCCCCAGATGTGGTGGTCACACATGTAATATTAGCACCAGGGATGTAAAAACAGATAGATCCCTGGGGTTTGCTGGCCAGTTTAGTTTAGTCTAATTAGGCAAATTCCAAGTCAATGAGTTTCTAAAATAAAAATGTGGATAGCACCCAAGGCTTATCTCTAGTACCTACACACAGATGAACTTGCCCTCCCACACACACATTCTACTAAATTCAGTCAAAACAAATTCATTATAGCCAAGGTATGAACAGTCTTATAAGGCAAACTCAAGCAAGTAGTAATATAAAGTGTGAAAATATAAACTTTCACCTAAATACATTTCTGCTAAGTTGAACAGCAATAGACTTTTAAAACATGACTATTCCACACTAAAATGTTAAGACTGCTAAAGTTCACTCACTTAACTAGGACCTCTGAGCACATTTTTTTTAACAAGATGTTATATCTTTCCTAGTTCACAATGGTTATAAATCGGCAAGTAGAGATGTGAGGTAGAGAGAAAAGAGCTGCTAGACAGCTTTAAGAAATAACAGCTAACTTTGGAGAAACAGTAGAATGTGAAAACAAAGAACTCTAAACACAAGTATTATAGGACCATTTAGCAAAAAGTGCTAGTGCACCTCAAAAGTCTCCAAGGGCAGCATTACATGATGCTTCATGTATTCTTTAAATCATACAGGGAAATGCATAACCTCTTCTTTTGAGCAACATATCAAAAATGTTTAACTATTGTATATTGTGTGTTCAATTACAAACCAGTTATACAGAAGGTTGTATTCTATAATAGCTGTTGACTGAAGTACTACAGTGGATGGATGAAATTTAAAAGTTAACATGAATATCAGTTAACTATAAAGTATGAGGTCTTTATTCCCTGAACACATCAAACAAATATTCACATTCGGAAATATATTGACCTATTTAAACATATTTTATGTTATTAAAGTACCTTATGAGATTGTGTCTACCCTGCTTATTTCATCATACTATCCATCTTCTTAAATCCCTCTTGTTATGATTTTGTGTAAGAAGTTTCTCTTAAATACTGATTTTTTTAAAAGTTTGTAAAGCATTTAAAAATGTTTATCTTAATATAACTATCAATTTTTAAAGGTTTAGATTTTATTTCCCTTTGCCAACAGAACCAAAGTCAAAAGAATATGTCAGCTTTTCTTAACTTTCAGTTAAGCTTAAGAACAGTGGGGGAAAAAGACTTGTATCCAAGTGAAAAACATTTAACTTATTTTTTCAAAGTTCTAATCTAAATGATAGAAATGTACAAAGCCAAGCCATTCTACAAATATTTTGAAGTGTGAAAGCTTTAGAGCCCTCAAATGACCTAATTTCCCTGTAGTAAATCTGTGGAAACATATGATAAGACCTTACTTGCTGAGATAAGTATCACACAAATGGTTTTTGGTGTACAATACACAAATAATCTCTGGGAAGAAGTGATGAAATAATTACACACACACACAATCATAATGAATCAAAATTCAACTTCTTTACACCTGTAAGTCAATATAACTTTTTCTCCAAAACATTAGCAACTGAGACAAAGCCTATGTTATAGGCTCCATTGTTAGCCATGAGTAGTAATTTATATGCACCATTAACAATTTGGACATGTAAAACAGCTTAGATAATGCAATCAATATAAATGTTTATATAGACTGAATCTAAGTCAATATACTATGCACATACTATGCAAAAACTATAACCAAAGTCAGCATTTATATTCATTTCAAAACCTAAAATAGGGATGGAGAGCTGGCTCAGCTGTTAAGGTGCTTGCCTGCAAAGCCTATTGACCCAGGTTTGATTGCCCAGTACCCACGTAAAGCCAGATGCATGGTGGCATATGCATCTGCAGTTCATTCACAGTGGCTGGAGGTCCTAGTGTGCCCATTCTCTCTCTTTTCTCTCTCTGCTTGCAAATAAGTAAAACAGAAAATAATTATCTAAACAATGAAGAAATAGCTATCCTGGATAGCTGTCCATACAAATCCGTGATGTTATTGAAATTTCTTAAACATAGTTTAAAATTTACTTCACATGAGGCTGAAATACAAATGCCTGTCTCTTTCTTGACTGCCTTCATGAGAGTACAAATGAGCAATGAATGATCTAAAACCAACAAAGACAAAAATAGTAAAGAAAAAAACATCATTCAATCAAGATATATTTGCTGAGTGTCAGATGATAATACTGAGTAGAATTTTAAAAATCACACAGAAAATAGGTGTGATCACCACCTCCACGAAGTTTAACTCTGTTGGAGCGACTATAAAACATACTATTTGAGACGCATGGTATAGGTTGGAACCTGATTTGGAACTATCATCATTTTTAATATCTGTAAAATAAAGGTAAGAATAGCTTTTTGTTCTACTTAAGAATGTTACTTGTTTAAAAGACTTTAATAAAGTCTATCTCCCACAAAGCTTACATCGTATACAAAACAAACAGAGGTAATTATTTTATCATTTACAATTTGAAGTGTGGCAATTTAAAGTGTGATGTTCTTCCTGCTAAGCAGACAAACGTACAACAAAAGTTTTTTAAAAATACTCAAATTTACTGAATGTAACTCCTACTTCAAATATCAGCAAACTGATTAAGAAGCTAGACATACTTTTACATAAAGAAATTTAAAAAGTGTAGACATAAATTGCAGAAAAGAAAAAGGAGTCATCATTATCTAATAATTAGATTATTATCACTGGTAGTTGGTGACTTGATGAAACAAAGTAGTAATAAAAGAATTTTATTAGGTTTAGAATAGTTTCTAAGAAAATGGATACCCAGAATTTTATTCTTAAAAAAAAAACTACAAATGTAAGACTTGACAATCTATTACCTCGTTCAAAATCAGTTCTATCTGAATACTGCAACTGCTAATGATTATTCCTTCGTTTCTGTGTTTCCCTAGAGGAAGGGGAAACTACATTTTATAATTAGAAAACATTTAAGGAAAGACAGTAGACTTAGGAATAAATCTTTAACATGAAGACTAGGAATCCTTCACAGTCCCAGAAACAGCACTAGCACTGCAGTTAATGTTAGTTACTATCTATCTATCTATTTTTCTATCTATCTAGTAACTAGCATTAGGCATTCAGTATTTGTGGAAAGAAAGGAATGAAAATACATGTAAACAAGCACACACAACCGAATGCACTGTGATTTTCGCCAACAGAGTAATTACTTTCACAGAAACTGCCTGATAGCTGAACGTGCACCAAAGCAAAGCACTCTTCCTTCCTCCAGGCCCTCCTGTCCCGCTCCACACTAAATTACAGATTCAAAATACCTTCGCCGGCTCCGCCCCAACCCCTCCCGCGGCGGCCTCTAACACTTGTCCTGCTGCGAAGTCTGGAGCCTGGGAGGCGCCCACATGCCCGCCCTCTGCAGGGCACCGGACGCGCACGGACACGCGGGGCGAGGCGGAGGCCCCGGCCCCGGCCCCGGCCCCGGCCCTGGCCCTCCAGGGGCTCGCGCGCCGGCCCGCAGCCCGCAGCCCGCGCCTGCCCCGCCTCAGCGGCCGCCGTACCTGCACACAGTGATCAGGTTCCTGCGCTCCACCGCGGCATTGCGGGCGCTCAGGCTCTTCTTGCCGCCGCGGCTCCCGCTCAGGCCCCCCAGATTCCGGGAGGCCATGGCAGGGCTCACCCCTGCGCCCCTTTTGTCTTCAACGACACCGCACGCCTCCCACACCTGTTCCACAGGGTCCTCGCGCTGTACACAACCCCCAGGGTACGTGAAGGACGCGGCGAAGATCGGAGGCAGGCTGTGGACCGCAGACGGCAAGCGCTTGGCACCCAGGTTTCTCTCACGCACGAACACGCGCGCGCGCACACGCACGCACCACCTCCGCCCTCGCGCGCGCCGCCGCCAGCCGCCGAGGAGCTCAGGGTCTGCGTCCGACGCTTCGCTCCGTCCCCAGGAACCCCGGCCGCCGCCGCGCGCGACCCCGCCACACCCACAGAGTAACCACCCGCGCTTGGTCACTAATTTCTCCGGGTCCCTGTCTGCGGCTGCTGCGGTGCGGCCCGCAGCCTCACGCACGCAGCCCTTCTTTCGGCCACCTATGGGATCCACGCTACACCCTGGGGACCCAATCGTAGCAGGCGGGGCGGGGCCTGCGGTGGGGACCTTTAAAGTAACGTAAAAGCCCCGCCCCGACGCGTGGGTCTGTCAAGGCTCCAGAAGGCGTGCCCAGCCCCTCCCTACTCAACTGGCCGCCGCGCAGTGTGGCTCCGGGCCAGGCCATGGCAAGCGGGGGTCGCAGAGTGACTGGGGCCCAGCGGAAGCGGCGGGGTCCCAGGCTTTAAAACCAGATCCCTAGGCCTGGGGCCTAGCCTAGCTTCTGACAGAAGATGCCTCTGCGCCTGCACCCCACTCTGTGCTGGAGGACCAGCAAGACAGGGGGTTTCTTTGATCCCAGTGCCCACCTTGGGCCTGGTAAACAGTGATACAATGGGCTGAGGGGGGAAATGTGCTCCTTGGCCATCCTTCTTGGGAAGTCTAGGACTTCTGGATCTCTCACGACAACTCCCCCACTTCCTCCAGCACAGCGTGAAGCCCGGGCGGAGAATGAGCTTGAGTGTACACTCTCGCGTCCTGGGGCTTGGCCCTGGTCCATACCGACGGGGCTCCTTCCCGAGAGGTCTAAGGAAGCTTTGCAGTCTCCATCTCTCAGCTTTACCTGTGGGAGACTGCTGACCTGAGACCCAGGCAGCGCTCCCTCACCTAAGATGCTCTCTGCCTGTCTTGGAACCAGTATTGTACAGACGGTAGATTGAAATCCTTAGTAACTACTATTCCCGTGGAACCTACTACAAAGTGCTATGCTTAGAGTATGTCTTCAAACAAACGCTCCTTAAACTTCAATTGCAGGTCAAATTTGATATTTTTATTGAAACGTCACAATTCTAGTGGCTCAAAAATCCATATAATTTCCACCTCTATTTTTGAAGTTTCTCTCAAAGAATAAAATATGTAGTTTAGTGCAGATATTTTTAGCCTTATATTTGTATGTAGGGAAAGGAGGTATTGTTATTCTATGTTGAATTTTTAAAAAATATATAGTTACTACTTTCAGAAGGTTTAAAATTTGAAAATCTATTTAAAATCATCAGGGCAAAGAGAGCTTTAATCTGTAAAACCTAAGGGTAGAATAAAAATCTATATACAAAAATGTCTTAAGTAAGTTATTATAATTAGTATGCGTGGATATGAAAATAAACTCTAGATTTTTCTTTCACATTAATAAAAGCAGGTGTTTTTCACATACAGGAATAAATGAGCTATCAGTGCACTGTTCCCAAACATTTCTTGAAATATAGATGCTTCTAAGGAGACCTCCTCTCCTAGGAAATTATATCTTTTCTTGCTAACCCAAATATGCATTCAGAAGTGGCCCCTGGGAAACAGTTGCACAGGCTATATAAAGTCTCAGCAGCTATTTAGACCGACGAAGGCAAATACTATTCAAATTGACATTGCTATTTTTTATTTATTACAGAAAGAAAGAGAGGGAGCCGGGCGTGGTGGTGCACGCCTTTAATCCCAGCACTCAGGAGGCAGAGGTAGGAGGATTGCTGAGAGTTTGAGGCCACCCTGAGACTACATAGTTAATTCCAGGTCAGCCTGGACCAGAATGAGACCCTACCTCAAAAAACCAAAAAAAAAAAAAAAAAAAGAGGGAGAGAGAGAATTTCCATGGCAGGCCCTTCAGCCACTACAGATGAACTCCAGATGCATGCGCCACCTTGTACATCTGGCTTATGTGGGTCCTGCTAAGCCATTTCTCCCACATGGCACTGCTATTTTTAACCAGAAATTAAAACTGCATAGAGAAAACTGTAGAAAGCCCTTATATAAAGAAAAACTCTAGGGCCAGGAGTGGTGGAGCACACTTGAAATCCTACCACTCAGGAGACTTAAGTAGAAAGTGGATGTATTAATTTTGTGCTGCTGTGTCCAAATACCAGACAAGAAGCAAATTAAGGAAGGATGTTTCAATGTTACAGTCCAGCATGGTGGCAGGAGCTTGAGTCAGCTGGTTACATTCAATCCACAACAAGGAAGTGGTTTTTTGAGGTAGGGTCTCACTCTAGCCCTGGCTGACTTGGAATTCGCTGTGTATTCTCAGGGTGGCCTCAAACTCACCGTGATCCTCCAACCTTTGCCTTGCAAATCTGGGATTAAAGGCGTGTGCCACTACGCCTTCTTCAGCCCTTTTTATTCAGTCTAGGGACCTGGCCCACAGTTAGGGTGGGTCCTCCCACCTCAAATAACCTAATCCAGAAAATTGAGGACATTCCTAGAGATTTGTTTCCATGTTGATTCTAAATCCTGTCAAATTGACAACCAGACATTAATCATCACAACTCATCATGACATGGAAGGCTGTGGCAGAGCAGAGCAATTCGCATCATAACTGAGAGGATGTGGAGAGTGACAAGAAACATGCAGGGATGATATACCTCCAGGACATGCTCCCAGTGGTCTATTTCCTCTTGCTTGATCCTACCTCCCAAAGTTTCTTCAGCTTCCCAAAATAGAACCACCCACAGGGTCAAAAAGCATTCAAAACATGAGCCATTTCAGATTCAAATGGAACATTGGGCTACATAGTGAGATCCTGTCTTAAAAAGATGCAAAGAAGGGAAAAGAGAAGAAAGGAGGAAGGGAGGAGAAGAAAAGGAGAGAATTGAACTTCTAGGGACCTATGCTAGGTAGGTCCTGAGAGAAGGACCTGAAGCATTTATCAAGAAGACAGAAGTGAGGGTTCATGTTAGAACAAGAAAAGCAAGATGTTACTATTCTAAAAACTGGCTTTCTAGCATCAAGTGCATTTTCAGGTTATTTGAACTATAAGTGTATTAGTTGCTTTTCTCATTGCTCTGACAAAATACCTGACAAGAAGCAACTTAAGGAAGACAAGTTTTATGTTTTGGCTCACAAGTTGAGGCTACAGTCTATCATGGTGGGGAAGGCATGGCAGCAGGAGTGTGAAGCAGCTGGTCACATTACATCCAAAATCAGGAAGCAGAGAACGAGTGCTAATGCTCATTTAGATTTCTCCTACTTATTCAGTCCAGGGCCCCAGCCTATGGAATGATACTGCCCATACTTAGGGTGAGTCTTCTCACTTCAGTTAACCTAATCTAGAAACTACCTCACAGACATACCCAGAGATGTGTCTCCATGGTGATTTCTAAACCCAATTAAGTTAAAAACTTGAGAATAAAGATCACAATGAAGCAGCATTTATGATTAACGAATAAAATTTCTTCTTAAATTATTAGATAACAATGTTGTTTTTCATATATTACTTTTAGAGAGGTTGAATTGACGTATCAATACTTAACATTTTACTATAATATAAGCAATTACTTCCTTTTGAATGTATAGTATTTAATTAAACTGCCACTGGGGGGCCTTACTTGATAAGATAATTTTCTCCCTCACTTATTCAGAGATGGATGTCCTGGGTCTCTTTAGATTACTAATCTAAAAGGACATTACTATGTAATTAGCACATGGTATTCTACAACTATAGAGCTCCATGAGTTTTCATGCTATTTTTTTAACTTTTTGGCAACTATTCCAATTAATTATTTGATCATTTGAATAAAGACTATTCTGAGATATAAAAAGATTCACTTAGAAGCAGCAGATACCAAACCCAGACCTATGGAAATTCTATAGTATTAGATAAATACTTTCTCCTCCTCCTCCTCTTTCTCTTCCTCCTCTGCCTGCCTCCTCCTCCTCCTCCTCATTATTATTATTATTATTATTATTATTATTATTATTGGTTTTTTGAGGTGGGGTCTAACTCTAGCTGACCTGTAATTCACTATGTAGTCTTAGGGTGGCCTTGAACTCAGTGATCCCTACCTCTGCCTCCGGAGTGCTGGCATTAAAGGTGTGCTCCACCACGCCTCGCTTCATCTTTTCTTATTATTTCCCCACCCTTACACTTCTGCTTAAGAGAAAAAATTACAAATGCAACAAGTAGAACTTGTCAAGTACAAAATGCTGTAAACCAAAGAAATTACCAAACCACATTTCTTTTTAGTCTCAGAAAATGTGTACATTCCATGTACACCACAAATCCAGTTGCTATACATAAAATTTTAGAAAAAAATGGCATTCAAACTTTCATATATGATTTTCTGCCTTTGTAATGGATGCGAGGTTTGCTTCTTCTTCACATACCCTCTGGTGCTAAGTGCAGCAGTAGCCTTAGTTGTGCTCCCAAAGGAGAAGAATTCACAACAGAGCACAAGTATAGAATCACATAATCAGAGTTTATTTTAGCAAGTAAGGAAGTAAAAGCAGAAAGCACACTCTTCAGAGTAGAGGGCAGGAAGAACCAAGGGAGAACAGCAAAGCTGTGCCTCCAGCATCTGGACTGAGAAATCTTAGTCTACCATTTCTCCTCACTTTGCCCTCCTGTGGGGTAGTCCAGTGGTTGAGTGGTCTCCTTCCTGGAATAGGTAGAGGCTGTCTTAGAAGCCATTCTTACCTTCAGTGTAGTCTGTTACAATTAGATATAAGAGTATGTATAATGGTACAACTACCAAAAAAGTTGAAACATTTACTGGTGAAAAAGGCAATGGTGCCTTGTGCATCTGTCTCTCTCTCCTCTCTCTTTCTTTCTCTCACACACAAATAAATAAAAAATTTAAAGAAATTAAATTCTTTTTTTTTTGGTATTTTTATTTATTTATTTGAGAGCAACAGACAGCGAGAGAGAGAGGCAGAGAGAGAGAGAATGGGTGCACCAGGGCCTCCAGCCACTGCAAATGAACTCCAGACGCGTGCGCCCCCTTGTGCATCTGGCTAACATGGGTCCTGGGGAATCGAGCCTCGAACTGGGGTCCTTAGGCTTCACAGGCAAGCACTTAACCGCTAAGCCATCTCTCCAGCCCAAGAAATGAAATTCTTGATAGATCAATGAAATCAAGAGAGAAAATATTTTAGCAAAACTTAATATGTCCACAAGTAAATTTTGTATATGCAATATTTAGTATATGAAATGACAGTAATGGTTCACCTTTGAAATCCCAGGGCCAATTCATTTGTAAATGGATGACTATTAAGATTTCTGGTTGGTGTTCAAGACTTGATCTACTGCATCTTTTGTCTCATAAGTTTGACTAAGTATATTTCTCTGAATCAGTCAGTGAATATAACTAAGGAAGCTGAATATTGTGGTAATCATTCAGATCTTTATTTAAGTGCTATTTCATTCATCATGAGTTAATATCTTTGAAATATTTCTTGGCAGATTATGGAACATACTCTTCCATAATTACAGTTATTAGTTACAATTGTTAGTTTTCTATTATTTCATAACAATTTATACTGGCTTAGTGCCTTAAATGCATTCATTTATTATTATTATGACCATTCTATAGGTCAAATTTGGTCAAAACTCAGACCTTATTTCTCAATATTTTATGAAACTAGAATCCACGTGTAGGCTGAGCTATGTTCTCTTCTGGATGCTTTTTCAGGGTGTGTGTGTGGGGGGGGGCTCAATCTCCTTTCAGACTCATTCACTTTTTGGCACAATCAGCTCCTTGCATGTGAAGAGGTGAGTTCCTTTTAATTCTAGCTAACATACAGTTTTCTGTATCTTCAAGCCAGCAACAGAGCATCAAAGCCCGTACATGTTTCAAATTTCTAAGTTCTGCTGTCACTTGGTGGGGAATTCTTTGCTTATTTTAGTTTAGTTTTTAATATTTTTTATTTTTATTTATTTATTTGAGAATAACAGTCAGAGAGAGAGAGAGAGCGCACATCAGGGTTTCCAGCCACTGCAAATGAACTCCAGATGCATGTGCCACCCTGAACCTGGGTCCTTAGGCTTTACAGGCAAGTGCTTAACTGCTAAGCCATCTCTCCAGCCCCTTATTTTATTGTTTTAATTAAAATTTTTATTTTATTTGAGAAAAATAAATTAAAATTTTAATAATTAAAAATTATTTTATTTATGTGAGTGAGAGAGGGAGAGAAAAAGGCAGATAGAGAGAAAATGGGTGCTCCAGGGCCTTCAGCTATTGCGAACAAACTCCAGACACATGTGCCACCTTGTGCATCTGGCTTACATGGGTCCTGGGGAATCAAACCTGGTCCTTTGGCTTTGCACGCAACTGCCTTAACCAGTAAGCCATCTTTCTAGGCCTCTGCTTGTTTTAAAGGGTCTGCATGATTAGCTTTGACTTACATAGATAATTTCTAGTCTCAAGGTTAGCCAATTAGTAACCTTATATCAGCAAATATGTCTTTTTTGCCATGTGAAATTATGTAATCACAGGAGTAATAATTCCAGGTAGCAGAAACTCAGAAGGCCATCTCAGAGTTCTTTGTAATGATACAAGAAAATGTATTTTCCCTAAATAGCTTTATTTTGTAAAAGCTGTTTATTTGTCAATAAGATCATGAGAATAAAAATGTACTTAACACTAATGTAGTATGACCAAAATAGTAAGTTTCCCAACCAAACTACTTCTGTTGATATCCTTATGGGAGTTGTACTACAGCTAATTTCAAAGAAGCTATCGGGGCTGAAGAGATGGCTTAGCAACCGCTAAGCACTTGCCTGTGAAGCCTAAGGACCCAGGTTTGAGGCTTGATTCTCCAGGACCCACGTTAGCCAGATGCATAAGGGGGCGCACGCATCTGGAGTTCGTTTGCAATGGTTGGAGGCCCTGGTGCACCTATTCTCTCTGCCTCTCTCTATCTGCGTCTTTCTCTCTCTCTCTGTCACTCTCAAATAAATAAATAATTTTTTTTAAAAAAAAGAAGCTATCAAACTGCTGGTGGTTCCTAAGGGTTGGGAAACTATAAGTGACTTTAATCATTGAATAAATATTTCTTAGTTGCCTATTATGGGAGATATACTGTTCTAGGCTATAGATTTTTAGTAGTGAACATAAGTTCTGATTTTGGAGAACTTAAGCTATAGATAGGATATTTATAAATCAAAAACAAGCATACATGTTTATAATGTATAGTAAATTATCCAAAGAAGATGAGATTATATAAAAGAAGTTGGGGACAAAACTTGAGAAGTCACTATTCCTAAAAATGACAGTGTCACTGTGTTTGTGAAATGAAACAGCACTGTAGCCCTGTAAGGATATCAGAATATAATGACTGCTGAAGTAAAGAAAGAATAGGAGTTAAGTAGAGGAGCTTATGAGAGAAAGTATCCAGGCAAGGTAGAGAGGAGGTAGAGACCATGTACAAATGACCATGGGCTCTAGGAAATACATTGTACCTATGGTTACCTTGGCGTCACCTCAGAGAGTATGTGAGAAGGTTTAGTTAGTTGCACATAAGGGCAGAGAAGAAGCCAAGATTTACTTACACACAGGCTCACTGACCACATTAAGCATATTCCATCTTCATCCTAAGAGCACCAAGAACAACAATTTGAAAGAAGAGACAAGATCAGATTTGAGTTTTGAAATCAAGTGGAAAATGCTGCCCCATAATGATTTGAAAGTAGTCAGAATGCAAGACTTCATTAGAATTTCCCTCATCAGTTGGGTTTTTTTTTTTTTTTTTTGTTGTTGTTGTTTATTTATTTATTTGAGAGGCGACAGAGAGAAGGAGGCAGAGAGAGAGAGATAGAGAGAGAATGGGCGCGCCAGAGCTTCCAGCCTCTGTAAACAAACTCCAGATGCATGCACCCCCTTGGGCATCTGGCTAACATGGGTCCTGGGGAATTGAGCCTCGAACTGGGGTCCTTAGGCTTCACGGGCAAGCGCTTAACCGCTAAGCCATCTCTCCAGCCCATCACTTGGGTTTTTATTTTATTTTATTTATTTATTTATTTATTTATTTATTTATTTTTAATTTGCACAATCGTTATATCTTTTATTTACGTATAGAAATTAGTAAAACTTCAAACAAAACCAAATGCTTGGGTTTTTATAGTCTCTGATTAGAAACTCTATTTTTTCCTTTAAAGCCTAAGTAGCTTTCTGATAACAGGTGGCAGTACTGTACAATCTTATGTAGCATAACAATTTGCCCCAAATAAGGTCATATGCCTTTGCTTGGTGTTTCCTAACCTAGAACAAGTGTGGTTACTGGAAAATTCTTTATATAAGAATAAAACTTTTGGTGTTCTGGGCCATTACCTTCAATTTTAACAAAGTAAGTTTCATAAAAGACAATTTCCAGGATAATAGAGGGATTTTTTTTTTATTTTTGTTTTGGTTTGGCTTTTAAATGGGGTGACACTCTATTTTCCAAGATATTCCCCAATTCTCATGCTCAAGTGATCCTTTAGCCTTAGCCTCTCTAGAAGCTGGAATTTCAGGACCCATACCTGGCTCTGAGGAATGGTTTTAAACAGGAATGCATGAATACAAGATTGTCCTGTTAATGATTGGGTTTCATCCCCACTTAAGTGAACTTTAATAAACAATTTAATAGTACCTCCAAAGCAGACGATCTCAGTGTACTTCTTTTACTAGTTTTGTGATGCTCAACTTTCAGGGTCAGGCAGAACTTTAATCCATGGGATAGACTAAATAACACAACCCTAGTCAGTTCATATCCTACTCCCATAAGTTTCTCCTCCTTCCATTCCACACCTACACTTTATTCATAACTTGTGCATATTGGCCTGGTCCACTGAGGAAATTGTTGTGTGTGGTGTACATGTATGTATATATGCATTCATATGTATGTGGGGGTGCACTTGTGTGTGTAGGTGCATGCATGTGTGTGTGCATGTATTTGGAGACCAGAGACTGATATAAGGTGTCTTCATTAGTCTCTCCCAACCTTGTTTATTAAGACAGTGTCTCACTAAATCCAGAGCTGGCCAATGTGTTCTGTTATTTTTTATCATGTTCAGTTTTTTTGTCTTAAAAATATTTATTTATTTATTATTTGTTTGCAAGCAGAAAGAGATATACAGGAGAGACAGAGAGAATAAATGCATCAGGACCTCTAGCTGCTGCAAATGAACTCCAGATGCATGTACCACTTTGTGCATCTGGCTTTACTTGGGAACTAGGGGATCAAACCCAGGTTGTTAGGCTTTGCAGGTTAGTGCCTTAACCATTTAGCCATCTCTCCAGCCCTTGTTTTTCTTCAAAGACATTTCTTTTTATTATTCATTTTATTGGAGAGAGAAAGAGGCAGAGAGAGAGAGAGAGAGAGAGAGAGAGAGAGAGAACGGGCATACCAGGGCCTTTAGCCACTGCAAATGAACTCCAGATGTACGCACCACCATGTGCTTCTGGCTTATGTAGGTCCTGGGGAATTGAACCTGGGTCCTTTGGCTTTGCAGGCAAGCACCTTAACCATTAAGCCACCTCTCCAGCCCCCTTGTTTTTAGTAATTAAAATCTTTCTGTCATTTTTATTATGAATATAGTATGTATGGACACATCATGTGTTGGTACCCTTATTTCCTATCTCTCTGCCCCATTCCACTGAGGGCCCTCCTAACTGGGGTTGCTGGTATTCCCCTTGGAGTTCTGGGTTATGAGTTGTGAGAACAGCAGTCAATCACTGGGTGGGGGGGCAATGCCTCTGGGTATGCCATGCCAACCTTTGGCTCTTACAATCTTTCTTTCCCCTTTTGCTCAAAATTCCCTGAGCCATGGTGGGTGTGTTTTAAGGCTATTTCAGTGAAAAATTCTCAGGAGCTTCTGTATTTCTGCTTTGGAGTATTGAGTATCCTCAGAGTCTGTCTCCTTCACCTTGGCACTGTCAGCCTCACCATGGAAACAGCACTCTTGCTTATCACACCAATTCCTCTGTGGTATAACCTGGACCTTGGCTGAATTCTGCAGAGTGGTTTATCTCCTTGGGTCTTGCTGCCTTCTGAAAAACAAAAACAGATTCCCAGGAGTTAAAGTGTGGTTATAGGGCTGCTATCTTGACTGGAAGTCCTGGGGTTTTTTTTGTTTGTTTGTTTGTTTGTTTTTGTTTTTGTTTTTGTTTTTGAACAAGGTCTCACTGTAGCCCAGATTGTCCTTTAACTCAGTGACCCTGTTACCTCAGCCTTCCTAGAGCTAGGATTAAAGTGGTGAGCTATCTGGCCAAGAGCTGACTAACTTGGCTAGTCTAACTCCAGATGTATTGTCCCAGGAATATGAATGCACTTCCTGAGAAGTAAGATTACAGGTGTCACCATGCCCAGCATATATATATATATATCTGATATATATATATATATATATCTCAGATCCAAATGGAGGGCCTGTCTTATATTTGCATAGCAAGTTTTTTTTTGACTGAGCCATCTCTCCAGCTGCACTGACGACTTCTCTAAAAAACTCTTAACTGCCTTCACTATGACAGTATACAATAGTTCATATCCCTTCAATAACATACAAATTTAGGGAAGTTACATGATTTCTGTGTATTTCAGTTTTCTGAAATGATGATAGTAACTATTTAATAAGACTTGGGAAAGCAATAAATGAAAACCAAATGAAGCTCTTAAAAAAGGCTTGGTGAGTGGCAAGTGCTACGAAGTGTTAGTTGTTATTAATTGATCTTAGAAGGGGAACTTTAACTCTGGTCTCAGTGTCTCCAAAAATCTACTATGTGTTTTGTCAATAGTTTCTTAAACTGACTTTGACCTTGGTGGTTTGTTGTTTGTTGCTTGTTTCTTAGCCTAGATAATTTTTCCAGTTCCAGATTGGTTAGCATTATCACCCTTATCAGGCTTTCCCTCTCTTTCATAGTCCTATAATAAGTGTTCTATTTTGAATTGTCTTTGTGCTTTTTTGCACCTTGCAATAAACCAATAATAGTATAGGATATGCTCATACTTAATATATTATAGCATAGCTTATACACAATACCAAAACAACACATAAAAAGTAAATAGGTGTATGAGACAATGAGATCTCATTATTTTACATTATTACTATTATCCAAGTTGATGTTAAAAATCTTTCTTGGGCTGGAGAGATGGCTTGGCAGTTAAAGAGCTTGCCTGTAAATCCTAATGACCCAGGTTTGGTTCTCCATTACCCATACAAAGCCAGATGCACAAAGTGGTACATGCATCTGTAGTTCATTTGCAGTGGCTAGAGGCCCTGGTGCATTCTCTCTCTCCCTCTCTCTCCCTCCCTTTCTCTCTCTCTCTTTTTCCCAGGCATGGTAGAGCACACCTTTAACCCCCGTACTCAGAAGGCAGACACAAGAAGTTTGCTATGAGTTTAAGGCCAGTCTGAGACTACATAATGAATTCCAGGTCAGCTTGGACTAGAGCAAGACTCTACCTCAAAAAGCCAAAAAAAAAAAAAAAAAAAAAAATTGCTCTCTTTGAAACATGTCGTACTGGACAGTGGTCATCATGTTCACTTACTTGTTCATAAAATTCATTTTCTACTTCTTTTACTACTAATGTACTAATTAACAAAGCCAAACAGGGTTATTAAGCTTTTTCAATCTTTGATTAAAACATAAAGTTAATTGTGTTTCATCTTGTAAATATACCTCTATTATTCCCAACCATGAAGGTTTTGTAAATTTTTGCTTTCTGTGGTTTATATTTAAAAACTCATATTGGGCTGGAGAAATGGTTCAGAAGTTAAAGTACTTTCCTTCAAAGCCTATAGACCAGGGTTCAGTTCTCCAGTACCCTCATAAAGCCACATGCACAAAGTGGCACATGCATATGGAGTTCATTTGCAACAGCTAGAGGCCCTGGTGTACCCATTCTTTCCCCACTTCCACTCTCTCTCTCTCCCTCCCTTTTTCCCTCCCTTTTTCTCTCTCTCCTCTCTCTCTCTGCTTGCAGATAAATAAATAATTTTAAAAACTCATCCTTCCAGGGCAAAATTAAATTAAATATAACTTTTCAAACTTCCAAACTCTTATAAAAATCTCTTGCTTTCCTCCCCTTTATTTGCATATATATGCTGTGTATCCATGTTCATAGATGTGTGGGTGATCATGTGGGTGGGTGCATGTGGAAACCAGAGGACAATCTTGAGTGTCATTCCTCAGTTGTAGTTTACCTGCTTTGAGACAGCATCTCCCATTAGCCTAGAACTCACCACTTAGACTAGATTGGCCATCCAGTGAGCTGCAAGGATGTACTTGCCTCTACCTCCCAAGCACTGGGATTATATGCTTGTGCCACCACGTCTATCATTTTTACATGGGTACATGGGATCAAACTCAGGTCCTCATGCTTATAAAGCAAGCACTTTATTGATTGAGCTATTGTCCCAGTCTTCTTCTTCCCTTTCATCATGTTTTATTCATAGATTATCTTAACTATTACACATTAAAAAATTATGCTACATGGCATGTCAGGCCAATTTAGCAATGTGGTAAGATTACATTATCCCTATGCTCCAAACTCTGCAATGGTTTTCTCTCTCCTTCCAAGTCACAGTTTTTACAACAACCTCCATTCCCAGTAGTATCTAATCACATCACTTCTCGATATTATCTCCTATTACCCTTCTTCCTTGGTCACTCTGTGCAGCCACTCTGGATTCCTACTGTTCTGAACATTGTTGGGAAGCTCCTTTCTCAAGGCTTTGAATTTCTCTACTTTAGATATAAGTAGGGCTCATTCACTTACTTCTGTCAGGCCTCATACTTGGGCACACAATTTAAATAGCAGCCATCTTTCCTCTAAACTGCTTATTTTTTCTGATTGCTCTGTCTCCATACCACTCATTATTATCTCAGTATTATATTGTTAACTCATGTACTTGCTCATATTTTATCATCCCTCACTAAGAGGTAAACTTTATCAGGGAAAAAAACTATATGCTTTGTTTATGAATGTAGAACAATACTTGATATATAATATGTTTCCCATTATTATTTTTAAATCAGTGAAATGAGCTTCAATTTCTTAATTTCATCTCTTTTATTTCATTTGCCAACAATTGGTTAAGCAAGTATTATGTTAAGGTGACAAAAATGAATTAACAACTTCAACAATGAAATGGTGAGAGACTAGCCCAAAACATGAACATTGACATCAATAATTAGAACACATTAACAAGTGCTCCCATCCTGTCACCACATGTGTGGTACATTTAAACATCAAAGCGGGCATTGTTAGTTTTATATGTGTTCCATAAAAGAGAGAGAGAGAGAGAGAGAGAGAAAAGGACATACTGAGTAGATACTCAGCTGTGGATAATGGAAAAACAATATCCCAAGCAGAGAATGCAGCCAATAGCAAACTCTTGGTATATGAAACATGGAGGATATCAGGACTGCTACTGTACATGTAACACTGGAACAGAGGACGGGAAGAAAGTAAGGTATAACAGGTAAAAGAATCCAGAGTTCTGGTGCCATTGCATATAATTAAAAAGGGTAATGAGCAGTAGCATTTAGATGGTTCGTCTCACTGATGTTTTCATGGTCAAATTTATCTTCCTGGCATAATTGGGCTTGGTTTGCAATGTGAAATTTGAATGAGAGGGTATTAAAATCAAAACAAGAAGCCAAAGAGGTAGATTGTTTTGCAAAGATATCCATGTGTGCCTACTTAATTCTGACAAATTCCAAATAGACTAGATATATTTCCCAAACGTATTCATTAATTCACTTAGTGGGGATTAAGCCCCTATTCTGTGTCTAAACTTATGTGGATTATAAAAGTGGACAAGGTACCCAAAAATTCTTTTTTAATTCAGTTTCAATATAGCGAAAGAGATTGAAAACAGGAATAAACAAAGGAAAAAACTGGCTGAATCTTAACACATTTCTGTGTGATTTACATTTGATTGCAACACTTTGCTTACTGAGGCATTCACCTTGAATAATCTTTTTTTGATCTGATGCCTTGTGATGCAAGGTCACACATGAACTTTGAAATGCCGTAAACTAGGAAATGTTCCTCTGTCCCTCCCACCTTCAACCTAGGATGGTACCTTACTTTCCTGGTTTCTCACAGATATGTCTGTTCATTGTCCTCAAGTGGCTTTGTGGGTGCCTTTGAGAAAATGGGAATTTTATGTGATTTGTCATGGAATTTGCTCTAATAAATCATTCTTCTATCAAAAAATCTTGCAAATGTTGTAATCTGTAGTACATAAGTATTAGTTGAGTTTTTAAAAATCACACTGTATGTTTTATTTATTAGTTTTTGGTTTAGGGTAGAAACTAGCTTCATAAAATTTAATGGTTAAAATTGGTCAAAATGAGGAGCAAGCAGAGAGAGAATATGAAATATTATAATGAACCCCATGACTAATTTCTACAGAAATTAAACTTTTTGAAAAAAGATTTAAATGCTTGTTTATTTATTTATTTGAGAGAGAAAGAGGCAGAGAGAGAGAGAGGAAGAGAATGGGTGCACCAGGGTCTCCAGCCACTACAAACTCCAGATGCATGCACCACCTTGTGCATCTGGTTTACATGGGTCCTGGGGAATCAACCCAAGGTTCTTTGGCTTTGCAGGCAAATGCCTTAATTGCTAAGCCATCTCTCCAGCCGCAGAAATTAAACTTTTATAAGAAAGCTTCCTATATCAGTTAATCTTTCATAGATTCAGTTTTTGCTGAAGAAACTTGTTTCATATCTGAAGAAAGGCTTTTTAAAAAATAAAGTTAGGGGGCTGGAGAGATGGCTAAGCAGTTAAGGCTCTTGACTGCAAAACCTAAGGATTGATGTTCAAGCTTCCAGGTTCCACTTAAGCCAGACACACAAAGTGACACAAGCGTGTAAGCATGCAAGGGGAGGCACATGTCTGGAATTCCATTGCAGTGGCTGGAGGTCCTGGTGTTCCCATTCTCTCTGTCTCTCTACTCTCTCTCTCTCTCTCTCTTACTCTCACTCTCTTTCTGCTTGCAAATAAATAAAAGTATAAAAAATTTTATTTTTTAAAAAGTTAATATAAGATAGTCATTTATGATAAATATATTGCCAAAAGACCAAAATAAAAGATAAAGAATAAATATATAAAATTGACTGGGCATAATTACATTGAAAGAATTTGCTTTCTACTGGTAAGAGCTTTAGCAAAATTTTCCTAATGAAACTGGATATCATACTATCCTCTGATAGTTGAATTCTGTAAGAATAGACATATTCTAAAACACTCTAGGACATACAATTATCAAGAACAAAGATACTGACTCAATGTATATTAGAGTATTAATAAATCTAAGGGAGGAGCCAGAGATATAGCTCAGTGGCTAGAGTACTTGTATATTCTGCATGAAAACCTGAGTTCTATCTCCAGCACTGCATAAACCAGGTTTGGTTGTGCATTTGGAAGATAGTCATCCTTGGCTAAATAGCAAATTTGAGGACAGTCTGGGTTATACAAGACCTTATCTCAAAAATAAATAAAAAATACCCCTCTAGCCAGGTGTGGTGGTGCTCACCTTTAATCCCAGAGGTAGGAGGTAGGAGGTAGGAGGTAGGAGGATTTCCATGAGTTCGAGTCCATCCTGAGATGACATACTGAATTCCAGGTCACCCTGGGTGGAATAAGACCCTACCACAAAAAAAGGCCTGGAGAGATGGCTTAGTGGTTAAGATGCTTGCCTTGTGAAGCCTAAGGACCCAGGTTTAATTCTCCCAGTCCCACATAAGCCAGATGCACAAGGTGGCACATGTGTCTGGAGTTTGTTTGCAGTGGCTAGAGGTCCTGGCACATCCATTCTCTCTCTTTTCTCTCTCAAATTAAAAAAATTAAAAACCCAAAAAAGGTCTAAGAAAAAATTAAGTCAAAAGGAAGAGTCTATATTGATCAACTACAAAAGCCTAGCTGATTTTTCTGTGTTGGTAGTACAGAATAGATGCTCATTCATTTGAGTTTTCCCCTCAATTAAGGTTACTTTTGTGCCCCTGCTGACAGGCAGTTGTCCACTGTATACAAAGAATTCAATATATAGGTTTCCACCAAACAAAAATGTAATAATTTACATATAATCACACATATTGCTGCTGTAAGTCTTGGTGTAATGTGTTTGGGTCATCCACTATTTGGCTGCAAATTTTAATCTAAGCTTCAATAACTCAGAAAAATGTTATAGGATATATCCCTCCTCAAAACATTCATTACCTATGTCTTCCATTATACATATTTCCTAAAGTTAACCCTAAAAATAAACTTATAAATTTCTTAAAGCCAAGAAATATGTATTCCTTGTCATCCATCATAAGACTGGTACCAAGAAGAGCACAAGGTATCAAAGTAGCTTACAATGTAATATGCAAATGGAAAAATTACACTGAGGGAATCAATTTAATTAACTTAAAATAAAATAAATTTAACTTATTTAAATTAACTGAAAATTCAAACAGAAAATCCCTAATATATAGATAATACCTTATAAATTCAGGATTTAAAACTTTAGTTTCTCTGGTACTTCCTTTGCTCATTTTTATAAGAAATTACATAAATCCTATAATCCTCTGGATGAAGCTTTATTACTTTATTTTATAAGTATCTAAAGTAATTCATATCCTAGTTTAGATAACCTTACTTAAACAGATCAGGAAACTTTTTAGAAAGTTTAGTTGTAATTCTTGGAGTAGAATTTTCTCAAAAGCTAAGAACTTCTTTTGCCTTTCTTTCTTTCTTTCTTTCTTTTTTTTTTTTTTGTTTGTTTGTTTGTTTGTTTGTTTGTTTTCAAGGTAGGGTCTCACTCTAGCCCAGGCTGACCTGGAATTCACTATGGAGTCTCAGGCCTCGAACTCACTGTGATCCTCCTACCTCTGCCACCACGCCCGGCTTCTTTTGCCTTTCTTATGAACCCTGTTACAGACCTATTATTATGACTAAAGGACCCTAGGAAGTATAGCCTGCACAAACTGAGATCCAAGTACAGGGACTAACCCTCTAGGATCTGTTTCATATCTGTCTTTCTGCAATAAAATGTAGAATGTCATCATGAAGCCTTAAAGTAGGTTACTAGTGCTTCACAATCATGAAATGTGCACACAAGATATTCCTTCGTTCTACATTCCAGAAAATATCAAGGCATACTCAGACTGTGCAATACTGATGTCTACACTGTGGTTTATGCTTTTACTTCCAGGCTAATCATAATTAAACACACTTTACCTATAGAGACTGATGATATCCTTCTGGAGTTAACTGACAATCTTGCCATGCCTCAAGGCTACCTGGAGTAAAATGTCATCCAGGATCTAGCTCCAAAACAGACTTGTCAAATTATTCAACTAACATGTAGCTTATTGTGGCAGGCCTAAATTTACTTTTGTAAAACTTGTTATTGATAATCTTCATACATGTGTATAATGTACTTTGGTCATAATTCTCTCTTATCCCTCCTGCTCTATCACTCTTTCACTGAGTCCATTATTCTTTCCAACTAGTCCCTCATATATATATATATATATATATATATATATATATATATATATATATATATATATATTGCCCTCTTCCACCATCCTTGACAGAATGTTAATGGGCCCCAATATTGTGCAGGCCTTGGAGAGGTACCAGCACTTGCTGTGAGGTCAGAAATGAAATAACCACTTCATGTCTAGAAGAAAGCATTCCACAATATTCTTCCCCATCTCTGGCTCTTACATTCTTTCTATCCCTTCTTCTGCCCTTTCTACTCCCTCTCCCCAATATTTCCTGTGCCTTGGAGGGAATGATTTGGATGTCTCATTTAGCACTGAACACAAAGCAGTCACTATTCTCAGTTCTTCTATGAGACTCAAATTTCCCCAATAGTCACTGTCAACTGCAGAAAGAAGCTTCTCTAACCAAAGGTGAGAACAGCATTAATATCTGGACATAAATATAAACATTTAAATTTTTTGTTTATTTTTATTTATTTATTTGAGGGTGACAGACAGAGAGAGAAAGAGGCAGATAGATAGATGGAGATAGATAGAGAGAGAGAGAGACGAATTCCAGACACGTGCGTCCTGTTGTGCATCTGGCTAACGTGGGTTATCTGGGGAATCGAGCCTCTAACCGAGGTCCTTAGGCTTCACAGGCTTAACCACTAAGCAATTTCTCCAGCCCAAATATAAATATTTAGAGACCATTTTGATGGATGCAACATGCTCATTTAGCCAAACAATGGTAGTAGCTTCCCCCTAGGACATATGACTGCCACAGATATGAACTTTTAACTAGGTGTTCAGTACCAGGCATGAATTCCCTCCCATCAGTCAGGCCTCAAATCCAATCAGAAAGCAGTTGAGTACTCCTAAAACAGTTGTCCCACTATCACATCAATGGGCACATCTTGCCCAGTTGATCAGCTGTGTAGCTTGCTGGGTTCACTGTTGGTTAAGATGATTGATAACTTTCCCAGCAACCTGCACCATGCATTCAAGTCCATGACAGCTGGCCAGCACAAGGAAGCTTAATTTCTTAGTGTGCTGCAACTGAAGCAAGTGGTATCTTCAGCAATAAGGGTCTTACCATAGAGTTCTGCTGGACAAACAAGACCACTGTCAATAACCTGTACTGTTTTGAGGGTTTTTAGGTCCTCTGTATAATATTTTTGAGAATAACAACTGCTAGCTCAGGCTGGTTTGATGTCTTCATGATCTTGCACTGCTTTCCTTGGCATGCTAATAAAGACTATTTTGTTACCTTCCAACTAAAAAACAGTGCACCTCAAATATATATCCTTTCAAAGTATGGTATAGCTGCATTTAAATTAATTTCATGTGCTTTATTTGAGAAAAACTCCAAAAGTGGAAATTTAGGTTCAAAGTGATTTTTCACTTGTCAAAAAATCTCATTCACCTTATCTTCTCCTGCAGCATGGTTTCCATTGATGAAGACAAAAAGATAATCAACAAGCATTCTCCTTCATTAATGGTGAAAGTTATATATATATATATAGTCATTTTGAGACTCATTTCATCATAGAGAATATATGAAAAATACACTTTAGTATTTTTTTAACTTGGAAATTCATTTATATATAATAGTCAATTTGTTAGAGCCTGCTAAAAGTTTCTTTGATTTTGATTACTTTTAAAAAAAAAACTGCTGTAAAATTCAATAAACTATTCATGACTTAAAAAAAGATCTCATTCTATTTCTGAATATGAGGAAACATTCAGAAGTGGTTAAAGAAATGGGCTCCAGAGTTAAGATTTGTATAAGGCATTTAATTCAAATGTCTCTCATGTCAGTATCTTAGTTCCTTCTTTAAAATGAAGATGCTCATAGCCCTACTTATGTTGGAACTAAATGAGAAAAATAATAAATTATGTGACTTAAAGCCTCTATAAATATTAGTATTCTTATTTTATTTTCTGCAGTACAGTAGACACTCTTCTGAGGATAAGGACTCACTTACTTTTCCTTGTGTATAGAATACAAGCCACAACTGGCAAATAAATATGTATTCAATTTTATTGCAATGCAGTTCTCAGATCTATGATGAGGAAATCATCTGTAGCACGCTATGAAAAATATTATAATGTTTTATAAAGTTATAAGATGAAAGCAGTTCTTCATTAAACACCATTTTCTGATTTTTTTTTTTTTTTTTTTTTTTGGTTTTTCAAGGTAGGGTCTCACTCTAGCCCAGGCTGACCTGGAATTCACTATGGAGTCTCAGGGTGGCCTCAAACTCAATGGCGATCCTCCTACCTCTGCCTCCCAAGTGCTGGGATTAAAGGCATGCGCCACCACGCCCAGCTCCATTTTCTGATTTTTAATTGCATTTTTTGATAACTTTACTATCAATGGGACCAAACCTAAACAGGGACCATGTGCCTAAAAATCTGATTTTTTAAAAAAATCAAAACCTGAAAGATCAATCTAAGCCAGTTGATGGAGTATATGTCTCTGTGTGTATATGAGCACATGTACTGGGCAATTAAGAAGATGAGAGGATAGAGAAAGATGGTCTCAGGAGAGATGATAGCTATAAACAATACACATATAAAAATTCCAAGGATCTGGGAAAACCTGTAGATGGATCACAAAAGACTAAGGTGATTTCAGCTATGGCTTGGCTGAAGTACAAGGGGTAATTTATCTCCTGGGCTCCCAGAAACCAGAGGAATTTGGGACAGTGCTGCTTCCACAGTGAACTTGATAATCAGCACCAGGGTGAAGGAGAGAGACCCTGAGGATACTCAACACTTAACCAAAGCAGAGATCCAGAGGCTCCTAAGTGCTCATCACTGAGCCAGACTTAAAACACATCCACCATAGCTCAGGGAATTTTTCAGAAGAGGGGGCAAAAAGATTATAAGAGCCACAGTTTGAGACATCATGCCCAAAGGCATTGCCACCCCCCCACACACACAAAACTGGCTGCTGCTCCCACAACACATAACCCACAATCCCATGAGGAATACCTCCAACCCCACATGTTGTATCCATACAAAATATATTGTTAATGAAAAAAAATGAAAAAGACTAAGGTAAGAAATGGCCTAAAGCTACATTGGCAAAAAGAGGCATATCATGCAGGGCTTTGGAATTTATCTTCTGAGATGCATAGGTAGAAATTTGTACATCATAATTTTAAAATATTTTCTTACCTTAAACAACAACAGAGTTGATGGAGAATGATGAAAAAGTTGCCTATGGTAAGGCTTGTCATTGCTATGTCATGAAATGGTAATAGGCATAACATACCAGGTTTGGGTCAGAACTAATTAGTTGTAATGTATAGTAATCAAAATAAAATAAAAGGAACAGAACTAAGCATGATAGCAGAGTATAAATTGCAAAATAAAGCTAGTTCTTAGAAAACAGCCATTGAAGTTTGATGTAACAATAAGTAGAAACACAGTAAATGACAAAGTCATGGTACCATACATCAAACAATAGAGAGGTTACAACTAGCTATTTGGCAGAGTACAGAATACTTCACTTGGAAAGACTAGTGCAAGGGAAACTTAAAGATAAGAATAAAAGTTTATCTATGCGTCAAGAAAAGGTCAAAGAAAAAAGTTTTACAGTTATTTTTACAGTACATTTTTTATCCCCTCATTTTCTATGTGATAATATGATTTTTAGATATTTTAAAATTTATTTATTTATTTAAGAGAGAGAGAGAGAGAGAGAGAGAAAGAGAGAATGGGCACACCAGGGCCTCTAGCCACTGCAAATGAACTCCAGACGCAAGTGCCTCCTTGTGCATTTGGCTTACGTGGGTCCTGAGGAATTGAACCAGGGCCCTTAGGCTTCGCTGGCAAAAATGCCTTAACTGCTAAGACATTTCCCCAGCCCCATGATTTTTAGATATCTTATACATAAACATAAATCATTGGAACCAAATGCATTTTGTAATGTGCATCAGTTCTTTTACCTTTTCAAAAAAATGTATTGCATGTTAAAATAAATTTCAGTTCTCAGTTATTCTTGGTGCTAGATGTCTAAAGCACAGGAACTATTAGGGCAAATACATAAGACTGTTATCTACTCTCTGTAGCCCTTCCATTAGTTCTGATGGTCTGAGTGATCAAGGGCACAAACACAGTCAAGATGAGAGAACTTGAACTAAACAGATAGAGAACAAGACTGCTGCCCTGTGTTCCATGTTGGCCAATCTGAAATCTTCACCAGTAGAATCCCCCCACCTCTTAGTATGAAAAGAACAGTGAGGTCCATGTCAGAAAACTCATATTGTTAATTGGATCTGCTTCCTGACTGACTGTAAAGCCTTGGTCAAGTTATTTGGCATTTCAGAGACACATTTCCTGAGGGAACTGCATAGAATGTCCTATAAATTCTTTATTAAAAACCCACACATCTATTCTAGAGAAAAACAGTTGTACATGGGAATTATCTTTTAGTAGAAACAACATTAAAATTTAAAGTCTAATATTTAAGGACTTATAAGATCTCAATTTAAGATTTTTTTCAGTTCTGTTATATTTTGTGAAAGTGTAATCTCTTCTGCCTGATGCTGCCAGTCTCCTTCCCCCTTCCATTTTTTCCATATACATTCTACTTTGAATATATTAACCACTTATTATGCTTTTGTCTACCCACCTAGCCACAACACCAATATACCTGAGCAGAGCAGAATTTTGTCTTGCTTGTAGACACATACCATGTAGTTAGATAAGCACATAAAATCTAGTAGGTTCTCAGTTAATACTGTTGAATGAATGAATGATTTCCTACTACAAATTTAACACAAAGTATCCCCTAGCTTGTTATAATTGTAAAATGAAATATGACCAAACTATGGATTGGTCTACTACATAATGATTCTTACATTTGGAAATATATTTTCAGTAGATATGCCTCTTGAAATAATATAAAACCCTTAAAAATGAATGAACACTGGCTGGCTTACTGAACTGATTTGACTTTGTTCCTAAGAGAGAGTTCATTTGAGGTTAGACAAGTTCAAAGTCCAGGAATCATAAAGCAATGAAAAAACCTAAAAGGGAAATGATGCTTTTTATGAGCTTTGTAAAGTGAAAAACTTTTAAGGTAATGTAGTTACATTTATGTCAGGAATTCCTTAGTGCTGATGTCTAAGTGCAAAATGTTTGGCTATAAAGTAAGATAAGAAAAAAATATATATGCATGCACATGGGCTAGGATTGATATAACCGAATACTTATTAAACATCAAAGGCATCTCCAGTTAGGAATCATTTTCAGATTAAATTTACTAAGTTTTCAAGAAAATGGGGCTAATTATTTGCAGTCTTTTTTTATTTCTTGAAAGATGGTCTTGCTATGTGGTCCAGACTGGCCTTGAACTTTTGATCCTCTTACCTCCACCTCCCAAGTTTTTCAGATGTGTTTCATCATGCCCACCTCATATCTCATTTTTATTTGAAACTTAAATTTTTTAAAATTTATTTATTGGAGAGTGACAAAGAGGCAGATATATAGAGAGAGAAAGGGGGAGGGGAGAGAAAGAGAGAGAGAGAATTTATGTGCCAGGGACTGTAGGAACTGCAAATGAACTCCAGATGCATGTGCCACTTGGCTTTATGCAGGTACTGGGGTGTCAAACCTGAGTCCTTAGCCTTCACAGGCAAGCATCTTAATTGCTAAGCCATTTCTCCAGCCCATATTTGAAACTTTTAAGTAAATTACTCACTAGTGTATTAATAACAATAACACAAGTAAACTTTGAGGATTTAGACATCCAGGTACTAAGCCAACTTCTTTATATTCGGTGTAATTTAAGAAATTTCAGTCTCAAGAATAAATTGTCCTGTGCTAATTGACCAGAACTTGCCTAGTTATAGTGATTCTTGCCTATAGTCTCAAGTACTCTGGAGACCAAGGTAGAAAGATCAATGGAACCCATGAGTCGAAACCAACCGGGCCAACATACATCATAGGGAGTAAACACAAGGCTAGGCAGAACTTGGGCTTCATTGGTTTCAGCTAACATCTATAACTTTAATTGGAATCCTGGGTGGTTTCATTTCTAAAACTCCAGTAACAGGCAAGTTTTGCTACTATTGAGGACATTCAACTAATGGTATATTCCCATAAATTCTGAAGACCAATATAAAAAAAAGCATCAAATCAGTATATTTCTTGGCAGGCATGAATATTTACTCTGAAGGAATAGTGAGCATTTAGCCAGGTAAATTCGGTTTTATTTGTAAAAACAAAAACTAAACACCTGAACGGTGTGATAATATTGTCCTAGTAATTGTCACCCTTGAATCCTCTACAACTCTTACATATTTAATTTTCATTTAGGATAATTTATTGTTATTTGATCACTATTTCACCACATAGTGGCTGTTGTAGTATAGGCGAAATGACAGCATGATACCCAACTTCTTTGAGTATTACTAAATTTTCTTTAAAAGTTCATATTTATTTATTTGTTAAAGATGTATTTTTATTTATTTATTTATTAGAGAGAGAGAGGGAGAGAATGGGCACACCAGGGCCTCTCTAGCCACTGCAAACTCCAGACGCATGTGCCACCACATGCGTCTAGCTTTCATGGAATCTGGAGAATCAAACCTGGGTCCTTAGGCTTTGTAGGCATGCACCTTAACTACTAATCCATCTCTCCAGCCCAAGAGTGTGTATTTATTAATGCAGGATTTTTGAAAGCATTCTGATATAATCTTGCATGAGTTTGGGTACAGTCATTCAGTGTCCCTGTCGTTAAGATAGTCAGTCATATATCCATCCATAAAATCAGTTACACATAGATAGGTGAACTCTCTACTGTTGTATATCCTTTATCATTGTTAGCACAAATGAGTCATTTGTCTTTGTACTGGGATCCTGTTATAGTCTTTCTCTAGCTCAGGTCAATGGAATTCATTCATGTAAATCTTGATTCTTCCTTTTAAGGTATAATCAATTTGCACTCAAAGTGACTAAATTGAGGAGTGAGAAGAAATAGGGGAAATCATTGTACAGATCAGGGAAAGAGACACAAGATCTCCAAGAAAGTCATGAAGAGTCACCCAGTGAATGGTTAAGATTCAAAGAAGGCACGTTAGTCAGTTTTGCATCATTATGTTGTATAACAAAGCTGTTCTTATTATGTCAGCCAGGAAGCAGAAAGAGAGAATGAAGGGAGACAGGGCAAGATGCAGTTTCCAAGGGTAAAAAACCCATTCCCTTCAACTAAGTGTTGTGCCCTACATTTCAATCAAAACCCAATAGCCCATCAAATTATGAATCTATTAATAGATAGGTTAGAGCCCCCATGATCCAATAACTTTCCAAAAACCTGAATCTGAATATTGCTGCATTGGGGACCAATCATTCAGCACACAGAACTTTTGGGGGACATTTAAGATACAAATTGTAACAGAAGGGAAGGAGAAATCCTTTTTAACTTCAGTAAATTTGTTGTTAACAAATACTCATCATAACAGTTGAGGAAGTTAGTTATGTGAACATTCAACCAGAGACTATATATTCCTTTTTTTTTTTTTTTTTTTTTTTTTTGAGGTAGGGTCTCCCTGTAGCCTAGGCTGACCTAGAATTCACTCTGTAGTCACAGGCTGGTCTCAAATTCACAGGGATCCTTCTACCTCTGCGAGTTCTGGGATTAAAGGCATGTACCACCATGCCCAGCAGAGCAAGTGAGAGAAAGAGAGAGAGAGAGAGAGAGAGAGAGAGAGAGAGAGAGAGAGAAAGCGAGAATGGGTGCGGCCTCCAGCCTCTTTAAATAAACTACAGATACATGCATGAACTTGTGCACCTGGCTTTACATGGGTACAGGGGAATAGAGCTCAGGTTGTTAGGTGTTGCTGGCAAGTGCCTTAACCACTGACCCATCTCTCCAACCTCCTATATATCATGTTAATAGTAAAATATATCTGTAAAATCTTTTTTATTTTATTTTTGAAAGAGAGACAGAGAGAGACAGAGAGAGACAGAGAGACAGAGAGTATGGGCATGCCAGGGCCTTTCAGTTGCTGTGAATGAACTCCAGATACATGTGCCTCTTTGTGCACATGTGTGGCATTGCATGCTTGTATCACTTTTTGGGGGTCTGGCTACATGGGACCTGGAGATTCAAACATGTGTTCTTAGGCTTTGCAGGTAAGTGCCTTAACCGCTAAGCCATCTCTCCAGCCCTATAAAATCTTTTTAATTGATAGAAACATATTTAATAGATTTTCTATTGATGATATCACCTAAAAGTACTGAATTGTCTACATTTCAGAAATATAGACATTTATTAACAAAAATTTCACAGAAATTAAAAAGTAAGGAATTAGAATTAAGAAACATTTGGAAGCTAGCCATAATGTTGCATGCGTACAATTTTAGTATTTGAAAAGTAGAGGCAGAAGGATCAGGAGTTCAAAGCCATCCTCTGCTACATAGAGTTTGAGGCCTGTCTGGGCCCATGAGAACCTGTTTCAGAAGAAGATAAAAGAGGGGGAAGAGGAAGAGTAGGGGAAGAAGAATGTGATAATATTGTATAATCTCATTAAAATAAATATCTGGGGCTGGAGAAATGGCTTAGCGGTTAAGGCACTTAACTGTGATGCCTAAAGACTCAGGTTTGAGTCCCCAGTACCCACATAAGCCATATGCAAAAGGTGGCACATATACCTGGAGTTCGTTTGTAGTGGCTAGAGGACCTAGTGTCCCCATTTTCTCCCTCCCCCCTCATAAATAAATAATAAAATATTTTATAAAAAAAAGTTTCTGAAGCTGGGCATGGTGGTGCGTGCCTCCCAGCCATCGGGAGGCAGAGGTAGGAGAATTGCCGTAAGTTCGAGGCCACCCTGAGACTACATAGTGAATTCCACATCAGCCTGGGCTAGAGTGAAACCCTACTTCCAAAAACAAAAACAAAAACAAAACAGGATAATTCTAATCCTTAAATTTTCACTTAGAGCTCAAGACTGTATAAATTGTATAATGCAAAGCTTTTTATATCCTGCATTATTTTAAACAGAGCTTTGGCTACTGCTAAGAATATAAAAGTGGACTAAAGGAATAAAAGTTAAAGTAGAAATAGAAATCAGCACCATAAATGAGACAGGAAATGCTTATGATGAAAATGAAGGCTTATGCATTTGCCCGGGTGTACCACAGTGTTGGAATTTAGTCTTTAAAAAGCAGTGAACCAGTGCTGGACAAGGCATACCCAGTAAGAACATAGACACAAATTAATGGCTTTTAGAAAGTCTATGACAGTATTAGTAAAGGGGCTGAGGAGATGGTTCATTCTCAGTTGATCAGGACTTGAGTTCAGATCCTCAGTATCCACATAAAAGAAGTGGTGGCTTCAGAGACGGAGATGGGATGATTGCTGGCCACCTAATGTAGCTGAATTGGTAAACTAAAAGTTCCATGGGAAACTGTCTCAAAAATAAGATGAAGAGTGATTGAAGAAGATACCCAATGTTGACCTCTAGCCTGCACACACACACACAATATGGGGGGTGGGAAACTTGACAAAAATGGCCAAGAAAAAAAAAAAGTCACTTTAAGGACAATTTGGAGTAAAGGATACAAAGAAATTATGGTTTTGAACTATGTTAGAAAAAGAGAAGTATCTTCATGCTGTGCAGCAAACAACAAAACATTTTTTTTGCTTCTAAATGTTTGCAGCAAGCCAAGAAGCGACAGGTGTAAGAATGCCGGCTAGCAGTTGCTTTTAGGAAGAATGAGACCCTCTCAGGGGAGTAACACTGTTCTATGATCTGAAATGTGAAGATTCCATTCACCTTTGGTCAAGAAGAAAGTAGTAGACAAGAAAACGGATAACATAAATGTTAGCAGTAAATGTAGAAAGAAATTACAACTAAAACATTGATTTGAAATGTAGTAATTTCAGATGCCCTGGGGAAACATAGATATTGGCTTAATAGCTAAAAATTTCAAGTACCACTCACTTTTAAATACCATTTCTACCCTTAAAAGCCACTCTAATACATATTAGAAAGTCACCCTTTTTATTTCTATATGTATTTTTTTAAATTTTTTTGTTCATTTTTATTTATTTATTTGAGAGTGACACAGAGAGAGAAAGAGGGAGAGAGAGAGAGAGAGAGAGAGAGAGAGAGAGGGAGAGAGAATAGGCACGCCAGGGCTTCCAGCCACTGCAAACGAACTCCAGATGCATGCGCCCCTTGTGTATCTGGCTAACGTGGGTCCTGGGGAATCAAGCCTCGAACCGGGGTCCTTAGGCTTCACAGGCAAGTGCTTAACCGCTAAGCCATCTCTCCAGCCCATCTATATGTCTTTTTTATAAAAAAGGTAAGCAGGTCTACCCCAGAAAACATGAAAGTGAAGAAAGACTCTTGCAGGAACATTATCCTTTGTAGACATTCTGCAAGGAAGGGAAATTTACAGAATAGGTAAGGTCTGCACCCACTGTTTTCTTGTTTGCTTTACCGTAGTTGATGTTACACAGGGACAGTTTTTCCGAACTATGCTACAAGCAGGAGGCCAACTGTATATTAGCATAATGCAATTCTTCATATAGAGACAAATGGACATACTGAGACAAGTCTTAGTGTGTCCCTGATTATTAAGGGGATGTACTTTTGTCTACTCGCCCTTAGAGAGAGGAAAAAGAAGACAGGGCATTCCTTCCAGCAATAATCTTTGAGTCAAACTTGACGGTGGGGGCTGAGCTGACTCACTGGCTGGCTGACAGGGAGGGACTGCCTGGGCAAGGGCCAAACACACCGCTTTACTGCCTGTGTACAGGAAGTCGAGGCGCAGTTGAGCAGCGGTTTCCAGGAGTCGCTGCTCCTATCTCCTGGTCTCTCCACTGAAGTCCCCATTGCTTCTTTCAGACACGTCTTGACAAAAAGGAAAGTCCGAGGTAGGAGCGCGAGAAGTAGACAGTTCCTAGGAGGCATCGAACTCCCAAATTTCCTGAGCGGGGTCCCGTGGGAGGGGCTCCTTGGAGGGCGTGGGAGGTCTCTGAAGTCCACGGAGAAAAGTGGCCAGAGCCCCACGTCTCTGGAGGAGCTCCGGAGCAACCCGTAGCCGTAGCCGTCGCGCACGGTGGACCCGCTGCCCAGGCGCAGCCTGGCCCAGCCCGGCGGGTCCCTGAGCTGCAGGCGGCCGGAGCTGGGTGCGCTGCCCGGGAGACCCTTCCTGAGCGCAGCCCCACGCCTCTGCCCACGCGGGTGGCGGGTGGGCCGGGCGCGGCTCTGGGAAGCCTGGGTCCTGGGAGCATCAGGACTGAGTCCCTTGCTTAGCGCCCGCGAGGGGCGGTGGCGGTGGCGGTGGCGGTGAGGGGCAGGAGGGTCTCCGCTCTGGCTCCTAGGACCATCTGGGACCCTTACAGTTGGCTAATGGGCTGTGGTTTCTCCTCAGGTCGCGATGGATCTTGAAGGTGAAGGCGATGGAAACGCAGGGAAGAATTGGAAGCTGGACAAAAAGGGGTAACCGCTTTGTTTCGCTTTCATCCTTCCCATTTTGGTGATTTGTCTCTAGCCTCCAGCTCTGAAATAAATGATGAGTGGTGGTGATTTCAGTCATAAGAGATGCAAACAAGCCTTTAGAAGCAGTTCCTCCACTTGGAGCAGAAGTTCACGGCTGTGTGGGGCACAGCACAGCTTTTATCCATCAACAGGCCATTGCTCACATGCTTTTACTGTGTTATTACCTCTGTTTTACAAACGATAGTGGTCCTTAGTGCCCCAGCACCATATGGGGGGCTATACTCTGTGTTTAGTATCTTGCTTGATAAACAGCTATCTAAACATCCATGTTTGTGAAATGGTAGAAGCAACTAGAATTAGTTTTAGTTTGAACTGGTAGTGATAATCTCTCTCTCTCTCTCTGTGTATACATACATTAGTCGTGTTACCACAGATGGAAGATGATTAGTTTTAGTATGTTTTGGTCACAGTGCTGTGCCTGTAAGAGGAAGTTGTTTTAACTTCACTCAGTAGATTCATTGGTAGTAGACAACAGTAATGTAAATTGAAATATTAATATTAAAAACCAAACTTTTCAGCATGAGGAAAAAATACATGAAACAAGTAAACATTTAAAAGGATGTTAAATTTGAATTGGAAACTTCAATATGAACTGATGATTTTATAATAGTTTATTTTCAGTCTACTGGAAGGGAAGAGTAGAAATAAGTACTAATCATAGTTCCCTGATCTGGCCTCTGTACGCCATTCCTCACTATCTGTCTATCTCCATTTGTGCTCAATTTGAAAGACAGAACTACCACATAGGATGTTTTGTCCCTTCAAAAAAAGTCTGACCACTCACGAAGGAGAACTTCTAGATTAAGATATACTAAAGAGACATAACAACTAAATGTAATGGAATAAAGAAGAAAAAAGCTACAGAATGCATACTTGGGAACTGTGTGGATTGAATTTTAAATGATATCAATATTGCCATTAAGTTTGTTGCACATAATGATAGTAGAACATGTGAATATCATAATATTTGCAACTTAATTAAATAGATTGGTTAAATCTATACAAATGGTAATATATACTTTATGCAGCTAAATATGGTCAAAATATTAGCAATTGATGAATCTAGGTCAATTATATACTAATCCTTTGACTTCATATTTTTCATATCTAAAAATTTTATATAAACAAAGAAGACTCACATAGGAAGGATAGATAGTCTAATTGTTTTTTTAATTTTTTTTGTTCATTTTTATTTATTTATTTGAGAGTGACACAGAGAGAGAGAAAGAGAGGGAGAGAGAGAGAGAATGGGCACGCCAGGGCTTCCAGCCACTGCAAACAAACTCCAGATGCATGTGCCCCCTTGTGCATCTGGCTAACGTGGGTCCTGGGGAATCGAGCCTTGAACCGGGGTCCTTAGGCTTCACAGGCAAACGCTTAACCGCTAAGCCATCTCTCCAGCCCCTAATTTTTTACTTTAAATAAACAATATTTAAAATAACTCAGTTTTGGAGTTGGCATAATGGCTCATTGGTAAAGTGCTTACTACCCAGGTGCAAAGATCTGAGTTCAAATTCTAAGCATCTATGTAAAGGCCAGGTGGGTGTGACCTGCCTGTAATCCCAGGGTCTGGGAGGCAAAGACAGTGGATCCCCAGGGAAACTTAGTAGCTAGACTAGTCAAATATGCCAGCCCTGATTTCAAGTGAGAGACCCTACCTCAGTAAATAAGAGTGAAGAGTGATTGAGCAACACAGTATTCACCTTTGATCTGCACACACATGAATAGTTACATGTGTGTACATCCACACATGCAAGTGCCCGAACACATGCAAACTTGCGTAAACACATGCATGCACACCACCACACATACTCATGTCACAAAAAGAGAACTATGTTCTTAAGACATAACAGTAAGATGCATCCGAATAAGAAGTATGAGGTTATGTTAAAGGAAATTGTAGAGAAAATTGTTTGTGCATACAATTAATTTTATTATTGTTTCTTTCATTTCCTTTTCTTCAAACTAGAAACTATTTTTTAGTTGAGCCAGGTCTTATTAAATTGTGTTCATCACCACTTTAATCTGTTCATGAAACTATGTGTCTGAACATGGGATCATTAAAGAAGCATTTGGTTTTGCTGATATAGAATAAGCAATGATAGTAGTACTTGGACAATATGTGTTTGCACATTCTTCACTAAAATGTTTTGTTATTTTGTCTTGTGGTACTGTGGATCAAAACCAAGGCTTTCAGCATCTTGTACAAGTGCTTTAAAATGGTGTTTGATAAAAAGCTTGTCTTTATAAACACTGTTTTGTACTGTCAGGAATAGTGAATAATAATCCATGAAGGGCGAGAATTGTGTGAAGGTGTATTTTATTCAATACAATGTCTCAAAAGTCTGAGGTTGTATCTTACAGCGTGGAGGTAAGGGGATAAATTTTACAGTGAAGTCTTGGCTTTGTTCCAGCTGTGAGGCCTAAGTCAAGTTAGTTAATTATTGATCTTCTGCGAAGAGGGACAAAGTATGCTTTCCTCCGAGTTTACAAATCCATTGTGAAGTGCTTACTTAGTGCTTGATACCTGAAGATGTTTGTGTATAGTGTGTCTGTCTAACATCACTCCAAAGTCAAATACAGACAACCTCAGGTTTTTTATTTATTTTTTGACCTTATTTAGTGAAAAGAAGACTGGCAAAGATTGAATTTACAAATGAAGCTAAAAATCTGTGTGAAAATAAGGCCACTCTTTTGTACATAGGAAAATGAAGACTGGTTTGTTACATTTGTTTGTTTTCTCTTCCTCATTCACAGTTACATACAGTGGCAAATATAGATTACTAAGTTAGAGTCATTTGAAGCTGGGCTCAAAATTACAGTTGATCTTTTCATGCCTAAGGATACCCTTTTGACAATTTATAGGACATCTTTTCTTGGTTGCATTTCTTTCCATAATGGTTCACTTCGGGCTGCAGATATCCTTTCAAAATTAGATTTCCTTATAGTGATTTAATTATTTTGTTTCTTTGGCTAGTTATGTTCAACATCTGAGTGCTCCTGCTCCCCATTAGTAAAGGCAATTATTAAGAATAGTGGCTAGGTAGTCTGTGGATAGAAATTTACTGCCAGAATTAACCAAGATGATTAATTCTGAAAAAATTCTAATTAGAATAAAACATTTTCTAATTAGAATAAAAGTACAAACCTTTCTTTTTACCATGTATTTTTTCTCATCTATAAAAAGTATTGCATGTGAGTCTGGAGAGATGGCTTAGAAGTTAGGGTGCATGCCTTCAAAGCCTAAGGATCCTGGTTCGATTCTCCAGGTCCCACGTAAGCCAGATGCACATGGTGGTGCATGCATCTGGAGTTTGTTTGCAGTGGCTGGAGGCCCTGGCATGCCTATTCTCTCTCTCTTTCTCTCTCTCTCCCTCTTGCTGTCTCTAATAAATAAATAAATAAAAATTAAAAATAAAATTTAAAAAAATTTTAAAAAAAATTATTGCATGTGTATTCAACATAAAAAATCTGAAAATACTCAAAGTACAAAGAAAAAAATATTTATATGAATATCCTAATGTCCAATTATAACTACATACTTAGTTTCTAAGATACATTTAAACTTCATAAATAATGTGATAGTAGTACCTATTTTTCAATTAATAATATAGACATGCTTTAGTCTTAATTATCTGTAAATTGATTTAGTAGTTGTAAAAGTTTGTATAATTTTCAAATTTTATGTAATTCCTTTGCTATGTTTTTCAGTAAAAAGGAGAAGAAGGAAAAGAAACCAAGTGTCAGTACATTTACAATGGTGAGTTTTTAATTTATTTACTATTCAAAATACTTAAATATTTTGACTTCTTTCATCCCTAGAAAAGAGAGATTTCATCTGTTATAATATTTAATTGGAGACTATGGTAATGGAGAGACAAAACTAATTGGTTGGATTACTTTCAGGGGATTTCTATTCATGATTTAACATATGAATTATATCTCAGCAACCAACCTTTCCTACTTAGATTTCAGTATTTTCCTAATGCAATATGTTGCTGTGATCTGTGACCAGTGCAGACATCTTACCTAGTTATTATCTTTGCCTTCTGGGCATAGGAAATATGCTATATGGCATGTTATTTTTAGTGCCTCTGAGATCCTAGCAGCATTGAGGTCATAGTCCCAAGCACCCATCATAATAAAAAGTAGCAATGGGTTATTTATTACCATGACTTAGCATATGCTATTATTCTCCTGTGCTAAATAGCTAAAAATTTGTCATTTGAAAACTTCAGCATAGCGCTTCCATTTAATTTTCTGGTTACATGGTGGTTATTTGGAAGCTTTCCTTTAATTTTACTTGGAATATGGCAAAAATTTTATAAGTATGACTGACTTTTGATGATTTCTATTCTATCTCCTTGGATACTTCCTTTTTTTCTAAGTGTGCAAATTTGCATGAACTGTTTCAGGCATGGGAACCTGGAAGGCTACTACACTAATTAAGTTCCACAGCTACAGTTAGAATGTAATGGCTACACATGTATAGCACTATGTGCCAGACTTGTCACACCAACTCATTTCATCCTTAATCTGCTTTTGAGGTAGATATTATTATTATTATTCAGAAGAAACTGAGGCCAAACTTTACCTTGCTCCAGGATATGTAGCAAAAACAATACAGAGAAAGTATATTCTAAGTCTTTTGAAAAGTGCTATGCTCCAACTTTGTATATAAAATCTATGAACACAGGAACTTAATCTGAAAGTTTAAGGGTAAAATATTGCTATTATTGCAATACTTATTAACAACATTTTTCAACTGCATCTAAGACCCATATATATTGCTTATTTCTAAGAACCCTAGGTTCAGTGACTTGTTAAGGAGACTCATAAAACTCAGAATGTTATGCTAACAGCTAAGATTTGAGAAGGTATTCACATAACTATGATAATGGAAGGCTCATGTATGCAACTGAGCACTTGCTTTTCAAAACTATAATTGTTTATGATAGCTTATGGTTGATTAAACTATTACCTCCTGTGAATTGAAGAATTCTTTGTTGATGCTGTTATCTTATGATCATCTAGTCATAGGAGACTTTATCACCTGGCTTAGAATCTATATTTCTATTACTGGTCCTCCCAAGAACTCATTTTATTGTTTTATGAATAACTATTCCTTGACCTTTATAACTAGAGTAATCTTATAAACCTACCTGAATTTGGATATGTTCACATATGTTTTTCATGTTAAAGCAGAACATTCAGTTTTTAAATTTTGTTTTGTGTGTGTAGGATGTGTGGTATGTATGGAGTACATGTGTATGGAGATGTACATATCCTGTGTAATGCATGGAGAGGCCAGAGAAGGACTTTGGGTGTCCTGCCTTATTTTCTTAAAATGGGAGTCTCTCAGTGAACCTGGAGCTCACTGTTTTTGACCAGTGAGCCCAAGTGATCCTTCTGCTTCTTCTCATCACAGTGCTAGGATTATATGCATGTGGGGCCATGCCCACCTTTTAATGTGGGTGCTGGGGCTCAAACTCAGGTCTTCATGATTGCATAACATGCACTCTTACTTGCTGAGCTATTTCTCCAGCCTCAATTTTTTTATTTATGTATATTTTTATTAACAACTTCCATGATTATAAACAATATCCCATGGTAATGCCCTCGCTCCCCCATTTCCCCTTTGAAACTCCATTCTCTATCATATTCCCTCCTCCCCTCAATTAGTCTCTCTTTTATTTTGATGTCATCATCTTTTCCTCCTATTATGATGGTCTTGTGTAGGTAGTGTCAGGCACTGTGAAGTCATAGATATCCAGGCCATTTTGTCGCAGCCTAAAGTTTATTTTTGAGTCTTGCACTATATCCTTAGGCTGACCTGAAATGAATTTATGTCCTTTCTACCTTAGCAGAAGTACTGGGATTATAGGTATAACCCATCATACCTATCTCCAGCTCCTAAAGCTCATCACTCACTTGAACTTTGACTTCTATGAACTCTGACTGACATTATCACTCTTTCCTTTCCATATCTTCACTTTGTCTCTGAGTTGAGTTCTATTCCTTTGGCATTGATGCATCAAGTCTCTCTGTCTTTAGTTTCACCTACCAATCAGCTTGAACCTATTCCAGTTTGCTTTCTATTCCCACCAGTCACGCAATTCAATGGACATTTTGGAATTCTCTGTTGATCTCACAGAAACACTTGCCACTGGCAGTCATCATCTTTCTCCTCTCTCTGTGATAGCACAGGATGATTTTCTACCAGCTCTTTAGCATTTACTTTTGCCTTTGAAGTTAAGAGTTTCTTAATCATTGTTTCTGCGGATCTTTGACATTCTTCTACTTCTTAATAGCAATTTCCAAACTATTTCTGATCCTCATACAAAAAATTCTTTTTCTCATTTTATGTTCACTCTGCCTAATTATGCTGTTATACCAATTTACAGAGATATTTCTTTCCAATTTGTCATTACTTAGCCTTCATTGAGAACTTTGGCATTTGACTCTTCAGCTTCATTCACCTATGCTCCAGTTATCTTTGTGAATGTTTTAGGTAAACTTATACTTGAGCCTAGACTCAACATTCTTTTACTTCATTGGTTATAAAAACCCCACCCATACTCTGCCTTTGTTTATTACACTTAGGGTTGAGGACCTTTATTCTACTCTTCCAAAACAGCTGTTATTGATGACATCGTAAGGGTAAATGTATTAGTTTTGACTTCAACTTCTGATTCCTTCTAAAGAAATCTATGCACTTCTTTATTATCTTTCCGTTGGCATTATATATTCATTTCTCAATTGTGCTATATCAAAATACCACTTAATAGTAACATTTATGCATCCAGTTCTGAAGTCAAAGGTCTTACTAGGCTAAATTCAAGATTCGAATTCTAAATTCATTATTTCTAGAGGATGTTAAGAAGTATTTGTTCCTTCCCCCTTTTTAATTTCCAGAGGGGACTTGCATTGCTAGACTTGTGGTCCCTTGTATTACTCCAGCCTTTGAACCCTTACTTCCTTCTTGGAAGCATCTTATGATTACAATGGAGCTACCTGGATCACACAAGGCAATCTCCTCTCTCAAGATCCATAACATCCTTTCTCTCTCTCTCTCTCTCTTTTACCATGTAAGAAAGCATATTTTGAGAGAGCATCCTATAGTTGGGATGTGACTATGCTGGGGAGGCATTATTCTACCACCCATTCCCAGTCAAGCCTTTAGTTTCAGCCATTCTCCAGTTCTGTACCTCAGATGATTTATCCATTATGGCCAAAGCAGATCATCCCAGTCCTTTCCTTCAAATATTGAATGCTTTTCCTTTTTACTTATAGGGAAATTTCAAAGTAAAAACCAAAACCCTTTCTGATCCTATCTATGACCCATATTATCTGACTGCTCTTATCTATGACTTAATCACAAACAATCTCCTTCTGTCTGCTCTTGCTGTGATGTCTGTTCTTTTTGACCCTTGATATATATCAAACTCATTTCTATGCTAGGGCTTTGTATATGCTCTTGTCTGAGTGTTCTGTCCACATGATGGACTGTATCCTTCCCGGCACTGAGGTTCTTTTCTGACATTCTCAGATCTTTGCATCTAAACCCACTAACCCTGCCTGTCACTATGGCACATGTCTTCTGAATTCTTAACCATTGTCTCATTTCTTATGTTTTTCTTCTCCCTAAATGTAAGTTACATGCAGTTGGAGTATTTGTATGTTTTGTTCACTGTTATGCCTTAAGGACCTAAGACAGTACCCAGTACTTTTACTAAGTACCTAGATTAGTGAATGACTATTGAATACGTCTATTTCTTCTTCCTAATTTTACTAGAATGTAAGCTTTGTTAGGACATGTAACTTGTCTTAGGCACTGTTATGCCAGTACACAGACCCAAGCATGAACACTAATTAAGACTAATTAAGTGCACTTTATTTTCTTTATCAACCCAATACATATCACTATTCTTACTCTGCCTTTATCCCTTTCTGCTCAGACCCAAAGTAACTAATATATTAGTTGACAGAGTTCTATCAGTACCTCCTTTCTATCTAAAATGACTAGTGCTTTAAGGCGATTGTTTGATTATCACAATATTTTTCACAATGAGTCCACCCCTTGAGAGTGATTGTTACTGCAAATAGTATTCTATTCTTGGGGAAGTACTGGAGATCAAACATGCTGTCCAGAACACAAGCCTAACAGAGGAAAATGATACTTATGCCCTGCTACAACCTCCTGAACCCTATTGAACACTGCTGATGCTTCCATAGAAAGAATCAAGGTTACTTCAAAAAATTCAATCAGGGCTGGAGAGATGGCTTAGTGGTTTAGGTACTTGCTTGCAAAACCCAAGAACTCAGGTTTGACTCCCTAGAACCCATATAAGCCAGATGCATAAGGCGATGCATACGCACAAATAAATTTAAAAAGTTCAACCAATGACTTAACCCCAGAGGTACCAGTCCCAATGCAAAAAAATGAAAATAAACAGCAAGGCTAACATGTCTTTCCCAAAATGACCAGTCCAGTAATGACATCCATTGAGTTAGGTGAAATTCCAAAGAAATATTGTAAGTGTGTTCAAATAAATCACAGAGGATACAAATAAACTCCTGAATGAATTCCAAGAGAACACAAATAGATAAATTAAGTAAAGAAGTCCATGCAGGATATAAAAATAGAATTGAATAAAGAAAAATACTGAAGATAATCTAAGCTACAAATGGAAATATTCAGTAAGTCAAATACTCTCTGTGGAAAGACTCACCAATAGAACCTATCATGAGTAAGACAGAATATAAGAGCTTAAAAAAAGGTAGAAGAATGAAAACATTCCATCCAAGGCAAAGATAAATTTTTAAAAATTAAGAACAGAACATGTAAAATCTATAGGAAATTGTGAAAAGTCCAATCTATGAATCATGCACAAATATCCAAAGCATAAAAAGATTTTAAATAAAAACATAGCAGAAAGGTCCCTAAATCTAAGGAAAGAGATGCCCATCCAAATATAAGAGATTACTACATATGCAAAACCAGGAAAGAAACTCTGTACATCATATTATAGTTAAACACTAAATATAGAGAATGAAAGAATATTGAAAACTACAAGAGAGAAAAACCAAGTCATATACAAAGGCAGTCCCATCAGAATAATAGCTGATATCTTAACAGAAAAATTTAAAACTAGAAGAGTTTAGAATGATATATTTCAATTCTGAAAGGCAGTAACTGTCAACTTAGACTACTGTACCCAATAAAGCTGTCATAAGAAAAACATGTCTTGATAAAAAAAAATAGACAAAAGGAATTCATGACCATTAAGCCAGCTCATTAGAAAATGTTGGAAGGAATCCTTCAGACTGAAGAAAAAGATAAACATTTCCAAGAGGCTATAAACAATACAAGAATATCAGTTAAGCAAATGAGGAATAAGAAAATACCAAAGACAACAAAATAAAAAATGACAGGAATTAACACACACATCTTAATTACAGTGGGATATTAATCATTTCAATTCCTTGGCAAAAGACAGAGACTCATAGATTAGATTAAAAAATAGGATCCATCTATTTGTTGTCTCCAAGAAATACACCTTACAAAAGATAGATGCTCCTTTAAGGTAAAAGGCTAGAAAAAAAAATTATCCAAAGCAAACGCAACTGGAAAACAAGCAGTTGTCAAAAAAAAAAAAACAAAAAAACTAAAGTTAAAGATAAAAAGATAAAGGTCACTTCACTGATTGAGGGAACAATCTATGAAGAGAACATTGCAACACAGAATTTCATAAAATAGATACTATTTGATAGAAATTCACAGATTAACTTCAACATAATAACAGTAGGTGACTTCAATATTATACTCTTACCAATAGGCAGGTCATTCCTACCCCCATCCCCAAATACAGATAAGCATCAGAGTTAAATGACATCATACAACAAATGAACCTAACAGACATGTGAAGAAAATTTGATCCTAACACAAACTAAGTCTTAACAAATATAGGAAAATAACTTCTAATATTCTACCTGAGTAAGAGAGACAATAGAAAATACACAAAATCATAGAGATTAACCAGCATACTATTGAAGGATTAATGAGTTATTGAAGAAGTAAAAAAGGAAATTAAAAATTCCTATAACTAAGTGAAAATGAAAACACATTATACCACAACTAATGAGACACAATAAACACAGTCCTAAGGGGATGGCTGGTAATGATGAATACTTCGATTAGAAACCAGAGAGGTCAAAATATATAACTTAACAATGCACATTAGGACCTTGGAAAAACAAGAACAAGTCAAGTCTAAAAGCAGTAGATAGAGGGAAATAATTAAAATAAGGACAGAATTAATGAAATAAAAATGAAGCAAAATGATACAAAGAATCAATAAATCAAAGATTTGGTTCTTAAAAAGGTATACAAGCCGGGCATGGTGGAACACACCTTTAATCCCAGAACTTGGGAGGCTGAGGTAGGAGGATCGCTGTGAGTTTGAGGCTAGCCTGAGACTACATAGTGAATTCCAGGTCAGTCTGACCTAGAATGAGATCCTACTTCAACGCCCACCCCCAAAAAAATAAAATAAAAAAGAAATACATAAAATAAAATAGAGACACCATATTAAAAAGATAGACAAGATCAACAAACCCTTTTTCTTTTTTTTTTTTTAATTTTTAGTTATTTATTTGAGAGAGAGAGCGAGAAGCACAGATAATGGGCTCACCAGGGTCTCTACAGAGAGAAAAGATTGGAATTAATAAATTAGAGTTGTCGGGCATGGTGGCGCACACCTTTAATCCCAGCACTTGGGAGGCAGAGGTAGGAGGATCGCCGTGAGTTCGAGGCCACCCTGAGACTCCATAGTGAATTCCAGGTCAGCCTGGGCTAGAGTGAGACCCTACCTCGAAAAACCAAAAAAAAAAAAATAATAATAATAAAAAAAATTAGAGTTAAAAAGGAAGATATACAAAAGATAGCAGTGAAATTCAGAAAATCATTAGGACATACCTCAAAAACTTAGTTCCCACTAAATTGGAAAACTAAGAGCAATGGATAGACTTCTAGATGCATATGACCTACAAAAGTTAAATCAAGATGAGATCTATAACAAGCAATGAGATTGAAGTAGTAATGAAAAATCTCCCAACTGAAAAAGTCAGGGCCCAATGAATTCACTATACGATCATTAAAGAAGCATTAACACCAGTCCTTCTCAAATTATTTCATAAAATAGAAAAGTAAGAAATGCTGCAAAAACTCATTCTCTAAAGCTCATATTACTCTTATGCCAAACCCAGATAAAAGCACAACAAAAAAGAAAATTACAAATTATCTCCCTAATGAACATAGGTATACAAAATCTCAATAAAATGTTTACAAACTGAATTAAAAAACACATCAAAAAGATCATTCACCATGATCAAGTTGGCTTAATTCCAGAGCTGCAAGGATGGCTTGACATGTACAAGTTAATACGTGGAATACATCATATAAATGGGCTCAAGGACAGAAATCACATGGTAGTACAGATATAGAAAAGATTTTCATGATAAAAACCCTGAAGAGACTAGGAATAGAGGGAACATACCTCAAAATAATAAAGGCTATATATAACAGATATATAGCTAACATTATTCTATATTTACTATGTAAAACATTATGCAAACAATTCCATTAAGATCAGGAACAAGTATCTTCTGTATACTACCATTTCTAGCCCTCAGCACAGTAACAGTGCTCATAACACTCCCGCAAGCATGGTGAACACTGGTAAAACTCTCCAAACTTTCTGCAAGAAATGTGGCAAACACCAGCCCAACGAAGTAACCAGTACAAGAAGGGAAAGGACTTTCTTATGCCCAGGGAAAATGGCATTATTACAAGAAGAAGAGTGGCTATGGCAGGCAGACTAAGCCTGTATTATGGTAAAAGGCTAAAACTACAAAGAAGATTGTGCTGAGGCTTGAGTGTGTTGAGCCCAACTGAAGATGTAAGAGAATGCTGGCTGTGAAGAGATGCAAGCATTTTGAACTGGGAGGAGATAAGAGAAAGGGTGATCTAGTTTTAAGCCAATTTTGCTACAAAGACAATAAAATGAGATTATATATATATATATATATATAATATTTTATTTATTATTATTAACAACATATTTTGCATGGGTACATCATATATTGGTACCATCCCTGCCTCCATCCCATTAAGGACCCTCCTCAGTGGGGTTACAGGTATTCCATATGGGGTTGTGGTTTATGCCTCGTTCTCTGTATTTTTCTTAAGAGGATGAATGCACTGGCAACACTTTGTCTGTGGTTTAATAAAATATGAAATATGGGCTTGGAGAGATGGCTCAGCAGTTAAGGCACTTGCCTACAAAGCCTAATGACCCAAGTTTGATTCCCCAGTACACACATAAAGCCAGCTGTACAAAGTAGCCCATGCATCCAGAGTTCATTTGCAGTGGGTGGAGGCCCTCGTGTGCCCATTCTGTGTGTGTGTCTTTCTCTTTTGTCTGTGCAAATAAATAAATAAATATAAAATATTTTAAATATGAAATATGACCACACTATTCTTTTCTTAAGTTCTTAATTTGTAAAGATGAGGTTTTTGAAATTTATATCATCAACTGAAGTTTAAGCTCACTTGATCACTTGTGTGTGTGTATGCACATGTATGTGTGTATGTATGTTTATATGTGTATAGTAAATACATGTGCATGCATGTGCCATGGAGGCCAGAGGATAATCTTGAATGTCATTCCTCAAGTTTACTATCCAGCTCTTTTTGAGACTGGCTATACTGGTTGGCCAGGAAGCGTCAGGGATCTGTTTGACTCTTCAGCACTAGGATCACAGGTGCTTGTCACCACACCTGGCTTTATGTGACTCTGGGGATTGAAGTAAGGTCCTAATGCTTGCAAGGGAAGCAGTTTATGATTTGCTGTATCTCCAAGTCCCCAGTTTCTGAGTTACACAGAACTATCAGTTGCTCCCAGGTGGGTCCTGAAATCATTCTCCTTCCTGTGTACTCCTTCCATCACTTAGATACAGAGAAAACTTTCAATCCTTCCTGTAACTTGTCTGTCATTAGAGAAAAGTTGCCAATCTGCATTGATTGTTTATTATGGCTGTACTCTAAATCTTATGAAAACTCACTGTTTACCAGAGCATGTGGGTCCCACCAGTGACATCTTGGTTTCCTCAGTAGTATCTTCAGAGTGGTCCTTAGCATTCAATACTTTCCCATGAGATGAAAAATGACCTCTATTCTTAGAATCCAGATCAACAAATATCATATTTCTACTATGGTCTTACTAACTTTTAAAATCCTCATCATATGTCATTTAGGAAGAGAAGGCAGGGCTGGAGGGATTGCTTAGTGGTTAAGGTGTTTGCCTGCAAAGCCGAAGGACCCAGGTGCAATTCCCCAGGACCCACGTTAGCCAGATGCACAAGGGGGTGCATGCATCTGGAGTTCATTTGCAGTGGCTGGAGGCCCTGGTGCACCCATTTTCTCTCTCTCTCTCTCTCTCAATCCCTCTTTCTCTGTTAAATAAATAAATAAATAAATAAATAAATAGAAAAAAAATAAGAGAAGGCAGTCTCAGTCCAATATGAAGAATGAAGACAGACCTGAACATAAGAGTCAGATGCTCATTTTTGATTAGGCCATTGAGGTAGGTTAGCAAACGCAGCAGGTAGTTGGACCACATTTGTAGTAGTAGCAGTGTGAAAAATGCTTAGATTTGAGATAGATTTCAGAGATAGAAGAAAACACCCATGAAACTGTGCTAATTGTCACCATGTTATACTTTTCTTTCCCTTTATAGTTTCGCTATGCAGGTTGGCTTGATAGGCTGTACATGATATTGGGAACTCTGGCTGCCATTATCCATGGAGCTGGACTTCCACTCACGATGCTGGTATTTGGAGACATGACAGACAGTTTTGCAAGTGCAGGAGCCAATATTCCACCTAATTTTACCCTTGAAGGTAAGTACTGTTTGTGCTACTGATTTAATTGGAAACTTGCAAAACCAACCCACTCACTTAAAGTGATATTTTGGGAGTACTTTCTAAATATGCACTATTGTGTTTAATGATCTCAGTGGTAGAGGGCAAACTCTAGCCTATTTTTATAATGAGATTGAGAAAATAATATTCCTAAACATTAGATTGCCCAGTGGAAGTGTTGGGAAGATAGGTTGAAATAGAGAAGGATCCCTGAACTCAAAAATATTTAGAAAGTTTTAGGAGGAAGTACAAAGATATAATCAGGACCTTAAATGATAAACTAGAATCAGTTATTAGAGTACACACTGATTATTGATGCAAGGGAGGAATCCAAAGCAACACTAAAGCTTTTAGCTTGAGAAACTGAAAGGATGCATTTGCTCTCTACTAAGATGAGAAAATGGAGGGACAGTAGGTTTGGGCAACACATGCCAGAAATTATGTTTCATACATGGTCATGAGTTAGGATACCTAGAAGCAGATGCAGGAATAGAGAAGTGGGAACAAGGAAAGTTGTATATGAATGTAAGTGTGTTTGTGTGTGTGTGTGTGTGTATGTGTATGTACATGAAGAAGTAGTGCCTTCCTCAAGTATTAACAGAAATAATTCCAAAGAGAGGAGAAAGCATAAAGTGATGTTTTACAGAGAGAGCAAAGAACTTTGTTAGAAATATACTTGAGAGAGAATGAGATTCAATGCTCAGGAGAAAATGTTGCTTAAGATAGGAGCAAGGACAGTTTATCTACAATAACATATGGGAAGAGAGAATATGTGTCAGTCCAGAGGTGATAGATGAGGAGGTGAGAATCTTTGTAAATTTTCTGTTGATTACAATAGATACTCTTTTCTGCCAGGGATATGTTCCAATCCCCCAGTGAATGCCTGAAACCACAGACAGTACTGACTTCCACATAAATTTTGTGTTTTTTCCCTCTATACACATATTAGTGATAAAGTTTAAATGATAAGTTAAACACAGATAAAGCTTAATGACAATAATCATAGAATATAAAAATATGCTACATTAAAATTATGTGAATGTGGTCTTTCTATAAATATCTTACTGTGTTCTCCTCATCCTCTTTATGATGATATAATACGATACAATTCCTGGTTGACTACAGAAGACTGAAACCACAGAAAGTATAACTGGATAAGGTGGGAACTATTATACTTCAGTTTTCTCAGTGAGGCTGGAAGCAAGACATTTGGTTGACAAGGAAAGGGGATTTAAAATATCCCCCCAAAGCCGGGCATGGTGGTACACACTTTTACTCCCAGCACTCGGGAGGCAGATGTAGAAGGATTTCTGAGAGGCCACTCTGAGACTGCAGAGTGAATTCCAGGTCAGCCTGAGCTAGCGTGAGACTCTACCTCAGAAAACCAAAAAAGAAAAAAAAATAATAATAATCCCCTAAGAGGAAAGGGAAATAAATGGATTACTAAAATAATTTGTGTAATATACACTCTTGATTAGGTAGAAGTAGGCTGATAGCTCTGAGCTTCAATTTTTAGGTCACTTCAGTCAAACAGAGATTGAATCAAACGAAATTGTTCAAAGGCTTACATCTCAGTTTGCAGTCAGGTGGTAAAATGGTTTAAATGCCTTGAAAATATAACCAATGCAATTCAGCTTACATTGATCCTTCAATATTTGGATTTTCCTTTTTATTTGATGCTAGGGATTAAACACCTAGGGCTTTGCACATCAGTGCTTGAATGTTGTCTCTGATGTATGCCATATCCTTTCCCAGAAATGTGCACATAAGTAGAGATAATTATAGAACTTTTGCTATTTGTCCATGGATTCTAGGTCACATTTATGTGTGTTTTTAAAAAAATATTTATTTATTTGAGAGAGAAAAAGAGGCAGAGAGAGGGAGAGAGAGAGAATGGGTATTCCAGGGCCTCTAGCCACTGCAAACAAATTCCAGACATATGTTCCACCTTGTGCATCTGGCTTATGTGGGTACTGGGAAATTGAACTTGGGTCCTTAGGCTTTGCACGCAAGCGCCTTGACCACTAAGCCATCTCTCCAGCCCTGTCTTGTTTTTTCTTTTTCTTTTTCTTTTTCTTTTTTTTTTTTGTTATTGTTGTTTTGTTTTGTTTTTGTGTTGAGGATCAAACCTTTGATCCTGGCATGTTTACCTTCCCACATGTTAGGCAAACTCCTATACTATAGTACTTTCCAGCCCCACAACAACTCCAAATGAGTAAAAGCCATATGTTGTTTAGCACCACACAGGCATTTTCTCAGGCTCTCTCATTTCCTCCTCGTAGGAGCACTGGGATCATTCAACTCCTCAAGAAGGCTCTGGAAGCCATCTCCTCAACTCATGATGTAATCAGTGTTTTCCTGAGGTTTCATTCCAGGGTCAGCTTAGGTAGACAGAGACAAGTTTCTCTTTCCTGGATCCTCCAGTGCCTGTTATTCTTGTCAGTTCTCAGTTGTACACTTTCTTTGCAGCACATGGAAAAAATACCTTTTAATTTTTAAAAATGTAGAGCTTAAATTCATGAAATTTAAACAAAATATTTAGCATGCTCAGTTTTCTCTCTTAATCTCTTAAGGGATTGGACTTTGGACACCCCAAAGCTGAGAAGAAACCTATATACTATTTCTATTTATGACAGAAGTTTTCTATTTGACAGTGATTGAATAGTGCCATAGATATTAGAATGAGGAGAAAGGTGTGGAGTCAAAGAAATAATATTTGGAAAATCATTGGTTGATATTTCAAAGATACTGTTCTGCCATGTATATAGTTCATACTGTGGTAAAGTCATAAAATAGTAAATATGGTGTGTTATGGGCCTCAAAGTTTATCCCTTACATTGTGTGGACTGTCACTTAAGATTATAAATGGAAGAAGCAATAGGATTATACTCTTGTTTCTAAAGATAAACTCAAATGACAATATGAATGACCTGACTGGAATAGAGAGATCAGTTAGGAGGCTTTTGTCAGAGTCAAGGTCAGGAAGGGGAACCAAACCAGAGTACTAATCTGAGAATCTCCACATATAGATTTGGAAGTTATTTTTTAAATACTTTTATTTATTTACAAGGCAGAGAGAGAGAGAGTGAGAGGAGACAGACAGAATGGGCACATCAGGGCCTCTAGCCACTGCAAATAAATTCCAGATATATGGCCCACTTTGTGCATCTGACTGTACATGGGTACTGGGGAACCAAACCTGGGTTGTTAGGTTTTGTAGTCAGGCTCCTTAACCTCTGAGCCACCCCTTCAGCCCCCAGATTTGGAAGTTATTTAAACTATATAAGTGGACATGGCCATCCTGGCAACATGCATGGAATTCTGGGGAATACCAATTGACAGGGAGGAGGGACAGCCAAAAGATCTGTGGAAGAAGACTGAGGGAGAGGAATGAGAATTATGGAAAAACCAGATAAAAGTTCTATAAGCCAGATGGGCACAAAAATAATCATGAATCTGAGAACTTCATTAAAAGAGGCTATGTTAAATTTTAGCTTTTCTACACTGATAATTAGGCTAATACTGTTACTATACCCCAAAGAATTTCTAGCATTTTAAGTATCCTTCATTGTTTGGGAATTAGCTCTTTGAGAATTTTACATATAAAAAAATACTAGAAGGGGTTGGAGGGATGGCTCAATGGATAAAACATTTTCTGGACAAACATGAGTACCTAAGTTGAGATCCCCAAACCTCAGAGTGGACCTTTGTAGTCCCATCATGTCTGGGGCAAAAAGGGAAGCAAAGACAGAGAAATCATCCAGAATCTCTTAGGCCAGCTAACACATGGATGGAGCAGTGAACAAGAGACCCTGCTTCAAATGTGGTAGAAAGTGATGATTGACACTCAACAGCTGTCCCCTCACTTCCACCTGTGTGCCATGGCATGCATGGTTCCATCCTCACACATATGAACGTGTATAAATATGGACACAACATACACACACACACACACACCAAAAATATTGGATTTCAAGTTCTCTAAGTTCATTTACATTAGAATTTTTGAGAAAGTATATCTCAAGATTAGAATTTTGTGTAAGAATTATGTGAGGCCCAAACATATTTGGACCCAAGAGTTTTTATTTAATAAAGGATTATTTGAGGAAGTAAATGTTGATTGGAGATGGCAGTGTTATGTCTTTCCAGTCTGATCAACAGAGATTGTGCCCATTCTTTTTAACTTATTGATATCTTCTACAATTATAAACAATAAACCATGATAATTCCCTCCCTCACCCCATTCTCCCCCTCTCAAATTCACCCTCCATCAAATCCCCTCCTCCTTTTAGTTAGTCTCTGTTTTACTTTGATGTCATCATCTTTTCTTCCTAATACGAAGGTCTTTTATAGGTATGCCAGACACTGGGAGGTTATGTTTCTTTTTGTGTCTTGAAGATTGCATCATAAGCATTCCTACCCTTCCTTTGGCTCTTGTATTTTTTCTGCCACCTCTTCTGCAGTGGACTCTGAGCCTGGGAAGATGTGGTAGAGATGTACCAGTGCTGAACACTCCACTATCACTTCTTCTCAGCCCTATAGTGGCTTTTGAGTCACCCCAGTGGTCATCACTATCTGAAAAGGGAAGGTTATCTAACAAAAAGTGAGAGTAGCATTAATATATAGGCATAAACATTTTAAAAAGTGCTTACAGAACAGTTTGGTGAGCATAATATATGCATTTAGCCTGATAACAGCTGATAATAGCAGGTTTTATTTACTTTCATAGGACTCATGACTTCCCCATCCATAGCCTTTTGACTAGGTTTTCAGTATCAGGCATATTTTCCCTGCTGTGGAGTGGGCCTCCAGTCCAATTAGAGAGCAATTGATTTCTCCCATAGCAGACATGCTACTATTGCACCAGTTGGCACATTTGGTCTGGCTGGCCAGGCTTAAGGCTTGCAAGTTCCATTGTTGTTTACCACCTTTTATGACTTCTCTCTGCTATAGGGCTGCATGCAGCATAGCTATTTCAAACTTTCTAATCTGTTCTTCTATACACACACACACACACACACACACACACACACACACACACACTACTCTTCCCTTAAGTCTTTCCCTCTCTACCCTTCCTTATAGTACCTTTGTAGCTTCCTGGCCTCTACTACTGGCTTTTACTCCAACTGATGCTACTGAAACATAAGTGAAAAGAAACTTGGTAATAAGTTGCTTTCTGATGAATGAACCTATGTGCAGTATAGTTGAACACACAAAAATGAGCCAATTTTGACTTTGGACTTTTTTTATTTTTAAAACTATATGAAAATAATTCAAGAATTAGAAACTACCATTGCCAGTGAGCACTTGCTCGCTTGGTTACAACCTTGGCATCATGGGTCATGCCTTTAATCCTAGCACTCAGGCTGAGATAGGAGAATTGCCTAGTGTTTAAGGGCAGCCTGCGGACAGTGAGACCCTGCCTCAAAAACAGAAATTTTCTTGGTTCCGGGTGAAATGAAAAATAAAATTTAAAAACCTAGTCAAGGTTTAACATCCTTGTGATGGTTCATCTCTGGCTGTCAATTTGGTAGGATTTAGGATCACCATGAATACAAATCTCTGGTCCTACCTGAGGAGGAATTTTCTAGAATAGGTTAGTTGAGGTGGAAGGACCTAACAGTGGGTAGCACCATACCATGGGTCAGGGTTTTGGACTGTATAACAAGGAGAGCGCTGGCTGAGCAGCAGCATGCGTCACTCTGCTCTGCTTCTTCACTGTTGTACTGAATATTACCGGCTTCTGGCACCTTGCCTTCCCCGCCACGATAGACTATGAACTGAAATAAACTTTTCCTCTTTTAAGTGGACTTTGGCACGGAGTTAGTCCTAGCAATGATAAGGTGACTAATATACTCCCTAATCTTAAAATTCAAAACCCAAAATGCCTTGAAGCCTGAAACTTTTGAGTATATGGGCTCATTCTGGGCTTGGAACTTTTGGATTAGTAATGCTGAAAAATTCTGAAATTGGGAATGCTTCTAATCTCAACCATTTTAGATAAGAGGTATTCAACCTGAATTAGCAATGAAGAGGCAACAGATGAAAATTGTTCTGTAATTGGTAGAGACATTAGTGAGGCCCTCACATATTACAACTTTATTGTAATATCTATAAGGCTTAAATAAAGTATGACTCCTTATTGACCCAGAAGTTTTGTTTGTGATAATTTATCCATAAAATATTTACCGTAAGTACTTAGGTATTATAAATTACTTTAATCCACATTATTTGTAGAAATAAAATGTTTCAGATAATAAAAATAGATATAATTTTGAAAAATAAGATACACTAATATAGAAATTTGGTTACTAAATGTAGACTAAGATTCCATTGTTTTAAAAAAACAAAGTAGGTGTGTGTGTTTGTACATATGTATACATGCATACTTAAAAGATCTGCAGTTTTATAAAAGAAATATTGAATAGTAGTAATTTGTGTGGTTGAGGTAGTAAATGTATGAAAGAATTTTAATGTTCTTTGTCCAAAAAGAGCAAGAATTTCTAATGTTTAGTGATAATTTCTGATGTTTATTATCCTATATTTATATGTAATAATTTTTAAACAAAAATAAAATTAGAGAAAGGCAATGTTAGATCTTAAATATGTATTTGAGATTTTGTTTTCGTTTTTTTGAGGTAAGGTCTCACTCTTGCCCATGCTGACCTGGAATTCACTATGTAGTCTCAGGGTGGCCTTGAACTCATGGTGATCCTCCTACCTCAGCTTCCCCAGTGCTAGGATTAATGGCATATGCCACCATGCCCAACTGAGTTTTGAGTATATTTGAGTATATTTATCACCATGGGTTTCTTCTGGCAAAGAAGCATCATTGAATTTAGCCTGTGTGTGTTTGCTTTTAGCTAGTATCTTTTGAATGGATGTCAAAATGCTTATGTACAATTTAAATCGAGTCATTTAGAATGTTTTCATAATGAAATGAATTTGATTTATTTTCATAAACTTATTCTTAATGGTGACCAAAGGCATAAACGGTTTGTTTATTTTGTGAAAATCCAGGTGAAATCAACAGAACAATGATCCTTGAAAAACTGGAGAGAGACATGACCACGTAATTACACATTTTCCTTACTACTGCTTTATTAACTTTTTCTGCATTAATCTAGTTATAATAATCTATAAAACTGTGTTATCATAACAAAAGTGAAGTTGTGAGAATACCATTATTGGTTTTATTACATGTAGGCTGTGGTATAGGATGTTTTAAAAGGAAAGCATTTTCTGTATAAGATGTATAAAGTTACAGTTAAGCTTCAGTTAGACTTATGTATGTGCTGACAAATATGGAATACCATACACAGAGAAGTTAATGGATCTTAGTACTTTAAAAATATAGCTTAATTAAGAATCATTTTCTATGATTTTATAAAGATTAGTTTGCTTTCTGGCTGTTTTCAATCATGATATGTTGGTAAAATCAGCCAATAGGATTTTTTAAACTCCATATTTAGTAATAAGTAATAAAATAAAATTTCCCAGGAGAAATATACTTACTAAAGCCTCAATTCACTTTTTAAAAATTTTTCTGAGGTAGGGTCTTGCTCTAGCCCAGGCTGACCTGGAATTCACTATGTAGTCTCAGGATGGCTTCAAACTCATGGTGATCATCCTACCTCTGCCTCCCGAGGGCTGGATTAAAGGTGTGTGCCACCATGCCCTTAATTCACTTTTTGTTTAGTTAATTATTTACACATAGTGGCATTTGCTGTCTAGAAGAGCATGCAACAGATGTCCAAAGGTATGTGTTAGGGAATCAGATGATAGTGATTCTTTATTATACTCTGAATGATCTAATAGAGACACTTCATTATATTTAAAAATGAAGATCAAATACTTCCACATATTCCTGTGAAGAAGCATTATTTCCTTACATTGGGAAAACTGAAATACTTTAGTTGTTTAAATATATCAAATTAAGATACTTTAGTGATTCCCAGAGTATAAGTTCTACTTGTTAACTGAGATTTCCTTTTAGTTCTCTCTTGCATTAGCACAGGGTAATAATTAATTACATGGTTATCGATTAACTAAAATTTAGTGTTCCAATTATATCTTCTTTGGTAAAATATATTTTACAAGGTATAGTTTGAGGGAACATCTGTTTAGCAAGATTCTTGATGGTTTGCTCATGAAATTTTGAACAATGACATCAGGGACTGTTTTATGATATAGTCATTTTAAATATTTGATTTTTATTTATTTATTTGAGAGAGACATACAGAAATAGGGAGAGAGAGAGAGAGACAGAGAGAGAGAGAAAGAATGGGTGTGCCATGCCCTCCAGCCACTGCAAACAAACTCCAGATGCGTGCGCCCCCTTGTGCATCTGGTTTACATGGGTCCTGGGGAGTTGAACCTGGGTCCTTTGGCTTTGCAGGCAAGCACTTCACCACTAAGTCATCTCTCCAGCCCTTATATTGCCATTTTAAATATTCTACACCATATATGTGTTGTTGTTATTATTAAAGGATAGCGACTAGAAACTTTAAAAATGTAAAAAATAGTCTCTTTTAATTCATTTTGGTTTTGTCTTGAAGGGGGTATGAGTCAGTGATAGAGCATTTTCCTAGCATGTATGAAGCTTTGAGTTCTATTCTATTCACCACAAAAAGAAAGAGTTCTAGTCTACTCACCACAAAGAAGAAAGAAGTGTGCCCTTTTAAATTAACAGTAACTGCTTAGACAAGCCCTAGAGTTGTTTCATTTTTAACTGTAAAGATTCAGCAAGTAAACATTCATTCAACTTTTCTAAATATCAGAGGTCTGGTTTTAGAAGGCTTATAATTTTTACTGTTAAAATTTAAGTTGAAAGTGATACGATGTGATTTATTAATCATTTTAGACTAGTTCACAATGGTCAGTTGTACAGATAACATGCTAACACTATAATTTTCAATTGTCTTTTACCTCCCAAATCCTGCTACACCAATAGTTCAAACAGCCAGAAGACCATTTATATCTCTTGGTTCCACTTTTTAATAAGTTCTGTCACTTCTTTCCAGAGGCCATCCAACCAAATTATTAATAATTAATGATGATGTAATAAAAGACAGGACTACAATGGCACACCAAACCTGATGTGTCAGTGTACCAAGCAGTGTTTCAAATTCACTGGCATTCTCTGAGTACTTACTATGTGCAAGGCACTGGTCCAAGAACATTTCATACATATTGTATTACAATTTGTATAACCGTTTCATATGTATTGTATTGCAATTGGCATCTCCATTTTAGCAGCTAAAAATCTGAGGCTTAGAAGGTTAAGTAGCATGCCTGAAATTAGAGAGTAAATAAGTGAATGACTGAGATGTGTACCAAAGTAAAATCTACTGTTAGCCATTCCTGTATGTAGACATAGATAAATACTAACCACTATAGCTCCACTTCTCATAGCCCCTTACTTGTTAAGGGTAGCAGGATCCCCAAATAAGTGCATCAGTAAGACTAGGTGGACTACTTCAGAGAGAGGCATTGATTAGAAAGCAGGGTATGAACAGTGCTCTTGTATTTCAGGTATGCCTACTATTACACTGGAATTGGTGCTGGTGTGCTGATTGCTGCTTACATTCAGGTTTCATTCTGGTGCCTGGCAGCTGGAAGACAAATACACAAAATAAGGCAGCAGTTTTTCCATGCTATCATGAAGCAGGAGATAGGCTGGTTTGATGTGCATGATGTTGGGGAGCTTAACACCCGGCTCACTGAGTAAGTACCTAGTACCTAGTTTTATGTTGAATTCAGGTGTACTTTTTCTCTTAATGGCATGAAAGTGATATCATTACTTGTCAGAAATGCTATTGCATCATTTGGAATAGTAAATTCCTTGAGAACAGCAACCATGTTTTATGTAGTTTCTTGTTCTCAGTATCTGGCAAGGCATGAGGAGCTCTGTGTGATTGGTACCAAAAAGGAGGATTGAACAGGCAAGCAAAAGGGATACCCAGAGACTGTGCCCAGCAGTACTGTACAGTGGAGCAACAATGATGCTCTCTGGAAACATTTCTGAGCCATTTGAAACTTCTACAGTGAATGTTATAGAGCATACCATGTCCATTTTTTGAAGCTCAGTCTACCACAGATTACTGTTGATGAATTTTCTACTAAGCATGAGTAGCCTGTACCTACCCCCCACCAAAAGTAAACCAAATAGGCATATACAAAGATTCTAGACATAAGGAGGAAAGTTGTGTTTCCAATCCTGACTTTTCTTTCTAATATTATCTATTCTTTTAGTGATGTCTCCAAAATTAATGAAGGAATTGGTGATAAAATTGGAATGCTCTTCCAGTCAATGGCAACTTTTTTTGCTGGTTTTATAATAGGATTTACACGTGGTTGGAAGCTGACACTTGTAATTTTAGCCATCAGCCCTGTTCTTGGACTATCAGCTGCTATTTGGGCAAAGGTAAGTAAGTGAAACCTGTGAGTCATAATTTAAACCCCTATTAAAAGTCAGCAGGATAAGCTGATCAGGCCCTGTGGAGCACTACCCCTTCCAGTACTTCACTGTGTTTTTGGCCATGTGATTATATGGAGAAGGCATGAAAAAGAAGGAAAAAGCTTAATCTCATTGTATGCATTCACATAAAAGATATGTTGAGAAAGATATGTGTTCAGTTGAGGACAATATTGTATTCACACAGCAAGGAGAAATTCAATTCAATGAGCAACATATGTTCCATTCAAGTAACATTTTCATCTTTAATATTTTTGTGTGCAGAATTTGTTTACTCTGTAAATTGATTTTATAGTTTTGTCATCAGGGTAAGTGATACTATGTTTATACATACTCATAGTAATTATTATAAAAATAATTTATAGAAACACTCTCTAGCCCTGAACACATGTAAATCTTTAGCCTCCAGTGATTTCTCTCAGTTGTGAATACAGCTGTTGAAGTGTTCTTCATCTCCTCTGTACACATTCCTCCAATGATTTTGTAAAATTTATTTTTCTTTCTGGGTGAGCATATGATTCATTTTATATTTTAAATTTAATTTAATTTATTTATTTGAGAAAGAGAAAGATAGGAAGAGAGTGAGTATATGTGTTCCAGGGTCTCCTGCCACTGCAGATGAACTCCAGTTGCATGAGCCGCTTTGTGCATAAGGCTTTACATGGATACTGGGGAGTTGAACCTGGGCTGTCAGCCTTTGTAAGCAAGTGCTTCTAACTGATGAGTCATTTCTCCAACCAGTAAGTCATTTTATAAAATGATTTTATGTAAGTGTGGCTATGTGGTGAAGAGATTTGTATAGTAAGTAGTTTTGTGGGGTTCTATATAATTTAGAGGTGGCATACAAATTCAGATAGCAAGAGATACAAGTAGGGGCTGAGAAGATGGCTCATTTAGTTAGTTACTTTCCACACAAGCATGAAGACACCAGTTTGGGTCCCAAGCATCTAAGTAAAAATGCCAGGCAAGGCAGTGTGCATCTGCAATCCCAGCACTGGAGATAAGGATCAGGAGGAGGGCTGGAGAGATGGCTTAGCGGTTAAGCGCTTGCCTGTGAAGCCTAAGGACCCCGGTTCGAGGCTCAATTCCCCAGGACCCACGTTAGCCAGATGCACAAGGGGGCGCACGCATCTGGAGTTCGTTTACAGAGGCTGGAAGCTCTGGCGCGCCCATTCTCTCTCTCTCTCTCTGCTTCCTTCTCTCTGTCGCTCTCAAATAAATAAATAAACAAAAAAAAAATTAAAAAAAAAAAAAAGGATCAGGAGGAGCCACAGGGCTTGCTGGTTAGCTTGTTGTGCCTAATTGTTAGCTGTGGGTTCAGTGAGAGACTCTGTCTCAAAAATAAATCTAGAGAGTGATCAAGTAACAAACCTAATATCAACATCTGCCCCCCTCCACAAACACATATTAGAACATACATATACACACTCAAACATACCACATATGCAAACACATGGAATATTTTTAAAAGTAAAAGTAATGGAAGGCCAACCAAATGAAGCCTAAAACAGAGTAAGTCAGGTTCTAACTTGTAAGATGGGCTACCTACTGGGACCTAAATTTTAATTCCCAGTCTTCTGTCAATTATATATATATATATATATATATATATATATATATATATATATAATGTGTACCTTAGCTTGGGAAGCCTGTGTCTCTTAGTGAGCTTGAGACTTTCTATCCTGGTCTGGGAAATCCATTTGTACCCATGTGTCTAAAATTCTCTTCCTGGCAGAGACACTGAGGCAGCCACAGGGCACTGGTACTAGGAAACACCATTCTTCTTCCAACAAGAGATTCCAAAAGGAATCTTCCATTTACTCAGGAAGTTGAAATCAGGGCCAGTGGGACCTCTAAGCAGCTCCCAATAAACCATGTGAATGTAATACCATGAAGGATCAAATATTAAACAACCATTGGAGCTGCAGACTATAAATGTAGATCAAGAATGGTACATAGAACCTAAAGAGACTGACTTCATGCTATAAAATCCAGGCTTAAATAAATATTGTCTTCCTAACATAATAGACAAAATGTCTATAATGCAGCAGAAAGTCACTGCTATACCTATGACCAACAAAAATTGTAATGGGTATGAGAACTGGCCAAAATACTGATGTAGATCAGATGTTGGAATTATCTATATTTAAGAGGCAACCACAGAAATAAGAGTCACATTAGAAGGGATTGATATAAGTTGAAATGACAGAACAGAATCAGTGAACCTGGAGATAGAATAAAAGTGTTCATACAATCTGAATAATACAGAAGATACAGAGTTTATATCATCATATGAGACTCAAAAGAAAAGAAGAAAGTGAGGCTTTAGGAATATTTGAAGATCTAATGGCTGAATGTGAAAAGCAGATTTGATGCAAGAAACTGAACTGATCCCAAATAGGATAAAAACCTACCTAAAGAACTGAAAACTAAAGAAGATAAGTTTCATTTTTTTAATAAGCCAGAGAGAAATAGTCCTCCATTGATGAACAACTATTTGAATGGTAACACATTTCTCATCGGAAGCCATGAACAGAAGGAATTGTCACAATCATTTTTCAAATACTGAAAAAATAAGTAAGTATAATCTATCAAGTGGTAAATAAAAAATACCCAGGTAGGGCTGGAGAGGTGGCTTAGTGGTTAAAGTGCTTGCCTGTGAAGCTTAAGGACTCAGGTTTGGCTCCTCAGGGTCCCCATAAACCAGATGCACAAGGTCATGCATGTGCACAAGGTGCTGCACACTCTGGAGTTCAATTGCAGTGGCTAGAAGTCCTGGCACGGTCAGTTCTCAATCTCTCAATCTCTCTCTCTCTCCTCTCTCTCTCTCTCTCTCTCTCCTCTCTCTCTCTCTCTCTCTCTCTCTCTCACACACACACACACACACACACACAAATTTACACCCAGGTTTTTATTGTTTCTGATAAAATTCTCCTTCAAGAATGACAAGAAAGTAAAAACAGGAACACTCTGATATCGAAGAAAGCTGCAAAATACTTTTACTAATATATCTTCTCTTGAAGACTGGCTTAGTGAAGCTCTTCAAACAGAAAGCAAATAATTAAAGAAGTATTTGACCAGCTATAAAAGAAAAGGAACAATAGAAAGCTGAAGTAGTTACATATAGAAGAAACTTTCCTTTTTCTAAAGAGATTTGTAAATCATATTTAATGGTTGAACCAAAAGATGCAAGTGGTAAAATGTTGATATCAGTAGACATAATTGCACAAGGAAATCATGAAATTCACATAAAAATCAAAATTCTGGGTCTGGAGAGATGGCTTAGCAGTTATGGCACTTGCCTATGAAGCCTAAGGACCCAGGTTCAATTCCTCAGGACTCATGTAAGCCAGCTGCACAAGGTGGTGTGTGCATTTGGAGTTCATTTGCAGTGGCTCGAGGCCCTGGTACACCCATTCTCTCTCTCTTTCTATCTGTCTCTTTCTCTCACTCAAATAAATAAGTAAATAAATAAAATTATGTATACATATATGTATATATATATGTTATATATATATATTTCATATTCTGGGCTGGAGAGATGTCTCAGTGGTTGAGGCACTTGCCTCCAGAGCATGGTGACCTGGGTTTGATTTCCCAGTACTCATATAAAGCTAGATAAACAAAGTGGCACATACACCTGGAGTTTGGTTGCAGTGGCTAGAGGTCCTGGCACACCCATATTCTCTCTCTGTCTCTTTCTCTGTGTGTATCTCTCTCTCATGCTCTGCTTGCAAATAAGTAAGTAAGTAAATAAATAAATAATAAAATAACATAAAATTGATTTTTGCAGGTGTTTGGTATGTATGCATGTGTGTGGACACTAGTATGTTTAAGTACATGTCTCTCTGTGTATGTGAGTGTGTGCACATGTGTGTGTTTGTGTGGAGGCACGAAGTTGAGTATTTTTTTGAATTACTTTTCATCCTGTTCTTTGAGAAAATGTCTCCTTAAACTCAGAGATTACTAATAAGGCTAGACAAGCTAGCCAGCAAGTCCTAGGGATCCTCCTGCCTTCTCTCCAGCACTGGCATTACACGTGTGTGCCACCATGCTTCCTTTTCTGTGGGTACTGGAGATCCAAACTCAGGTCTGCATGCTTGTGCAATAAGCACTTCATTTATTTACTTTATTGAGACATCATCTCCCCTCCCCCCCCAAGATACTGTAATAATATAATAAATACTATTAACAAAGTAAGGTAAATTCTAAAAATTATCAAGTGACTCATCAGCAAAAAGGAAGGGAAATGAAAAAGGAGAGGAAATATAGAAAATATAATAAAACAGTAGATTTAGGTGCTAATTTATCACAAACCACCTTAAATTTAAATGTTTTCTGTATATACATCAAAAGAAATGTTTCCCTGTAGCTAAAATCTTCAAATTCAACAACTTGAGAGGAATAACAGTATGGAAAATGTATTATCATTTTTTTTAGGTTTTGTTATTTATTTGTGTGTATGTATATGTGTTTGTATATGAGATTGCAGGCACCCATGCCACAGCGTGTCTGTGGAGGTCAGAGGACAACTTTCCGATTGGTCCTCGCCATTTCCCCTCATTTGAGGCAGAGTTTTCTCTCAATATTGCTCTGCTGTTGTTGTCTGTGCTGTACTTGCTAAGAGCTTCTGGGGAATTCTGTCTCCAACTCCCTTCTCAGTCACTGTGCTGGGATACAGAAGAATGCCACAGCCTCCATTTTTTCACAAGAGGTCTGAGGACTGAACTCAGGTACACAGGTATGAGAAATACATCAGAACACATTTATTAGAATGGCTAAAGTCAAAAGGCTAAAGGCCAAATGCCACAGTACAGAAACACTGCATCACTCAGAAGTTACTGAGGGGGCCATACAAAGGCACAGTCACTCAGAAAAACAGTCTTATAAAACCAAACATACTGGCATCATTTGACCTAGCAACGATTCTTCTGAGCTTTATCTATCTGCAAGGAAATAAAATTATATTAGCATAAAAACCTATATATGGTAGTTTAAGCAACTTAGATCATAATAAATGATTGAACAAATGGTACACCCATATCATGGACAAAATGTCACCAAGGAAAACAAAAGAACTACTGATACATACAGTATACATGATACTGGATGGGTTTCTAGAGAACTGTATGAATAAAGTTTATTCAGATTTGTATGAATAGGCAAAGGGCAGCATACCATATGATTCTATTTATATAACATTCTTAAACTGGTGTAATTGTAGAGATGGCAACATACTAGTGGATGCCAAAACTTAGGGCCATTGGGGGATAAGACAGGCAAGAGCTAGGGACAGAGGTGGCCATGGTAATTAAAGGTAGCATGAAAGCTCCTTGTAAAAGTTTTGCATCATGACCTAAAATGAACCCAATATGGCTCAGGGAAATTTGCGGAAAAGGGGGCAGAAAGAATGTCAGAGCCACACATTGGGTCATGATACACAGAGACATTGCCTCCTACCCATAACTGATGGCTAACCCCACAATGCACGACCCATATTCCACAACAAGGAGGGTCCCTGCAGAGGGGGAAGGTCAGGGAGTAGGCTAACAATGGTACCAACTTGACTGTATTCACTGAGTACAAAATTAATAAAAAATATTTTAAAAAATTCATAAAAAACATATTTTTAAAAAGTTATGCATTGTAATATGGTGATAGTCATATGAATCTACATAAGTGATTACATTTTCTAGGACTAAATGTGCATATATATGAATGAATATAATGTATAAATATGAATAATATTGTTGGATTATATCAATGTTAAATTCTGGTGTGGTGTTCTATAATTTTCAAGATATTACTATTAGGAGACACTGGATGAGCTACATGTGAGATGTGATTGTGTTGTCTTCTACAGTTACATCTAAGCCCAAAGTCATTTCAAAATAAACAGTTAAAGTAAGTAGAGTATTTATAAAATGACTAAAGCTTATGTTGAGAAATGGAAAAATTGTATTAAAATATGGTAAAACTCATATTGGTAGTCTAAAAACATTTCTGAATACATTAGTTTGAACAATGCAAAATTGCATATAGTACACAGATTTTTACTCATAGCTATTTCACATGTATCAAATGAATATCTATGAAGCCTTATTATGAAATTATTATCTTGCTATACTGGTTATGACATAATATATACTTTCTATACTTACTTTTTCTGATATTATGGCAGATATATTCTTTTCTGAAACTTAACATCTTCCAAAAGTTTCGGTTGTTGTTGAGATGAAAATCCATGAGCTTTTCAGTGGAAAATTGTGCAATTTATCTAATGGATTGTACAGCTTCTCAGTCAAAAAAGAAATTGAAGAAAAGAAGAAAAAGAACACCATGACCAGTAATAGCTAAAAGATTTTGTCCTTCACATGCATCCATAGACACCCAGCATTTGTGTATTTATAGCTGTTCGAATCTTTTTAATGATCTCAATTGCATTTTTACAGATATTATCTTCATTTACTGATAAAGAACTCTTGGCATATGCAAAAGCTGGAGCAGTAGCAGAGGAAGTCTTAGCAGCCATTAGAACTGTGGTCGCATTTGGAGGACAAAACAAAGAACTTGAGAGGTTTGAGTTTTGTTTTCAAGTTTCTAGAAATGTTGAATTCTGTGTCATCTCATATGAGGATTTTTTCTAATGTAAATGCTTCCTTAAATAACTTAATGGATACATATTACGTCATTACTAATATTATGAGGAAATTGCAATTATACCTCTAGTCTTGTATCTGCTGATTCAAAGAATGTTCTAGAGATTTCTAAGATGAGTAGGAATATAAAAATAATTTCTTAATGCTTGAAAATGTTTTTTGATTATTTTATTCTACCAGTGAAGCTAATCTGCACTCTCTCAAGAGTGAGTGGGTTTTTAAATAGTATCTGAACAGATAATTTAATGTGATTCTTTTTCCTTTTATGCTCAAGATCCTACTTAGTTGAGATCTATGATTTAGAAGTAAGTAAATATTATATAAGAAACCATGTACAAAAGCTCAGAATCATCAGGAGTGGTGGCACACACCTTTAATCCCAGCACTCGGGAGGCAGATGTAGGAGGATTGCTGTGAGTTCAAGGCCAGCCTGAGACTACACAGTGAATTCCAGGTCAGCCTGGGTCAGAGCGAGACTCTACCTCAAAAAACCGAAACAGAAGAAAAAAAGCTTAGAATCGTTTTAGTAAGTGTTGTTTAGTAGTATTCGTGTGACTTTTCACTAGATTTCTGAGAGCATAGTGCTGTATATAAATTTATAATAGTCATCATACTCATTGATATCTTAGCAGTAAACAACTTTCTTTAAAAGTTAATAGATTATGATAATCTAAAGAATATTTTAATGTTAGTCACATATATTAAATAAGAAAAGGCTAAGATATTTTGTTTAAGAGGGTTTGATACTATATGATAAAGCCACATAAAAGCGTTAGTATATTTATAAGTCAGCGTACTGGTTCTGCCTCTTGGAAAGAAGGGAAGTTGTATGATGAGTAGGACACAGGGCTAGAGCTTCTATCAAAATTCTGTTTCTTGACCTCAGCTGTGTTTATATAAATAATCACAATTGAATTATTTTTTACATTTTATATATGCATTTGAAAAACTTTATTTGCCTGACATATATGACTTCTGCAAAGACAAATTGTGATAATTAAGTGTCGTAGCTATGAGGAAGGCAATAGCTATAGTCTGTTTAGTTTGGGCACACTTTTTAATTTTCATTAAAATATGTTTTACTAGTTAAATTAGAAGCCTTCCTGAATGATAGACTGACATACTATCAAATGAAGCTAATATTTTCATGAAGTTTAAATTCTCACAAAGGGAATTGAAGGGTACAGGTAACTCCAAATAAGAAAGTACCTAGGACATCAGTTGTAGGATATATTGTTAGGATATATAAAATGAAATATTCTGAGAGTTATATAGAAGTTCTCTTTAGAGAGGTATTCAATTGTAGAATTTATTTTGTTAATTTTTATTTGTGTGTATGTTCATGTGTAGGAGGCTATATGTATGTGTACATGTATGTGTGTGAATGTGGAGGCCACAGGAAAACCACAGGTATCATTCCTTGGGTGTCTTCACCTTTTTGGGGATCTCCCATTAGCCCAGAACTCAACTAATTAGGCTGGAGTGGATGACTGTCAAACCTCAGGGATTCATCTTTTTCCACCTCCCCAGAACTGAGATTACAGATATTTGCCACAATAGCCAGCTTTTTTACATGGGTTCTGGGGATTGAACTCAGATCCTTGTTTGCAAAGCAGAAGTTTTATCTCCTGAGCCCTTTAAGTTAAAGAATTTTTTAAGTGCTCCAAACAAGTCAAAAAATTATGCTGAGAACAAGGAGGTCAAGAAATGCCTTTTTTAGGAGAATTAGTATATGTTGAAACCTGAGATATGAGTAAAAAGCCTCCCATGTTGCAGTAGGGAATAAGAAGTCTGGAAAGAATCTTCCAAATGTCCTCAGTCAGCAATGATTTCAGTGTGTTCTGGGATATGTCATAGGCTGGATAACTGGAGCTCACACGAGAGAGGGGATTGGGGTTTGTGAAGGTCAGGATGTAGGAACTTGTGGGCCATGAATAAAGGTTTCATTCCAAGGGCATGGGCAAGCATCCGAGGATGTGAAACGGAAATGGCTGTTCTCCTGATCTTTTCAGATCCATTTCTCTGTCTGTAAGGGGTCTGGTGAGTGGGTGGGGTCAAGATACCAATGGACAGGCTGATCCAGGGATCCAGGGACCTGATCTAGAGGTTAGTCAGGAAAAAGCTGAGAAATTCCTAGATTTTTGGATTTAGCTTGGAAGTAGAATTGCTACAACCGTTCTTAGATCAAGCATAATCTTTCAGTTATCTTTCTAGCTCTTCCATTCTCTGCTTACACATCAATAATCAGTCTCACTTTCTCTTCAAAAGAGCAGGTGCAGGAGGAGTTTAGTTCTCTTGGAATATACATTTGACCAACATTGGAAGTGTTGTTAATTCAATAATTATGATAGTTTTGCCTAGCCTTAATATAAAAATAAAAATATTTTTTCTTGCTAGGCTTGTAAGGTACATGCCTATAAATCTCAGTCCTGGGGAGGCTGAGACAAGACAATCTTGAGTTCCAGACCAGTCTAGACCTGCATATTGAGGACTTATGTCAAAATATTCTCATACCCAAAATATTTATACATAATTTCTTACATTAACTTTTTGCCTTTATTTTATTTTACAAAGAATATACTTTGGGGCTGGACAGATAGCTTAGTAGTTAAGGCACTTGCCTGCATAGCCAGAGGATCCAGGTTTGATTCCCCAGGGCCCACATAAGCTAGATGCACAGGATAGCACATGCATTGAAGTTCTTTTGCTGTAGCTGGAGGCCTTAGCATGTTCTCTCTCTCTCTCTCGCTCTCAAATGAATGAAATAATCTACTTTGTATGGAAAGTATCATTTCTTCCTCCCTGCCCAAGATTTGCTGGGGGCCCACCTGGGGCGGGGGAGTGCTGTTATTCCCCATGGGATTGTGAGTTATGTGTTGTGAGAGCAGAAGTCAGTCATGGGGAGCGTATGCCCTCTAGACCTGTGGCTCTTACAATCTTTCCATCCCCTCTTGTGCAAAATTCCCTGAGTGAATGATGGGCGTGTTTTACATCTACTTCAATGTTAAGCTCCCAGGAGCTTCTGAATTTCTGCATTGGTATATATTGAGTATCCTCAGTGTCTATCTCCATCACCCTGGTGCAGATTGTCAGGTTTACTTGTTCATCTCACCAAATCCTCTGTGGTTTCACCTGGGTCTTGTCTGAAGTGTGAGAGGTGGTATATCTCCTTGGGTCTTGCTACCTTCTGAAAAAGACAAACAGATTCTCCAAGGGAGAATGAAGTCAGCATAGGTTAAATTAGATAAGCATTGTTAACTTAGAGAGGTTTTGATGGATGTAGCCCCTATTTTGGCAAAAGACTAGTGACAGCTTGTCATTGGAGACCATAACCTTAGTCTCCATGAAATTCTGACCTGGTTCCCAGTTCCAGCTATGGATTCCTTTCCACTGAATGGATCTCTTAGCCAATCAGAAAGCCATTAGTTATCCATCAAGGCTATGTGCCACCATTGCACAGTGTGTATGTCTTGTCAGGTTGGTTGGTTTGAGTAGCTTTAACCCCTACTTGCTCACAATATTGTTGGCTATTTTGTCCCATGTGGTGGTTTGATTCAGGTGTCCCCCATAAACTGAGATGTTCTGAATGCTCGGTCCCTAGCTGATAGCAATTTGGAAATTAAAGCCTCCTGGAGGCAGTGTATTGTTAGAGGCAGGCTTATTGGTGCTATAACTAGCTTACTCTTGCCAGTGTTTGACACACTCTTCTGTTACTACTGTCCATCTGATGATGGCCAAGAGGTGATGTCCAGCCTCTGCTCATTCCATCGTTTTACCCTGCCATCATGAATCTTCCCAAGTACATAAGCCAAAATAAACCTTTATTCTCCACAAGCTGCTCTTGGTTGGGTGTTTTCTGCCAACAATGTAAACCTAACTGCAACAGTGAAGTTGGTACTGAAAGTGCTGCTGGAAGCCTGGCTGTGACTTTGGCTTCTAGGAACTGCTTTGCAGGAGAAATGTGATGAATTTGAAGCCTTGGCCTAAGAGATGCTTTGCAGTGCTCTAAGTACAGCTTGATGGACTATTATGGTCAGAGGTGAAAGACCTGAATATAGTAAGAACTATGGACTGTGAGGTTTGGCTTATGAGGGCGAGAAAGGGCTTTGCCTGGACTGGACTAGAAGCAGTTTGTATGACAGGCTTGCTGTTATGCCCATGCCCTGAAAACTTCTGTAGGGTTGCACTGCATAGAAATGGATTGGTGTGAGCAGAGGGGTATGACACAGAAAAAAAATGAAATCTTTGGGCTGAAACTGCTGCCTGATCATCTGCATTTGTATGAGAGATTACAACCATTAAGACTGAGTCAGCTGACCTGCACTGGGACAACAGGAAGAATGTGGACTCTTTTTTGAAGGGACCTGAATGCTGAAGGAGTGTCCTGTTTTTCAAAGTCTGCTTTATTTGCTTTATTCCTGACTGTATTAACAAATTGCCAGCCACCTGGTATTATGGAGTATAATAAATGCAGCAAAGAGAAGGTCATTGAATTTGCAACATGTTTTTGTCTTTTGGAAATGGCCATGGGCAGTGTGAAGCAGGCTTGTTGGATTACCTGCATGGAGACCATATGGAGCTATGAGTATGAACTGTGGGTTACAGCAGAGACCCAATGAAGATTCTAGGACTATGGGGTAGCTTTCAAGGAGAGCTGCCGGCACTGGATGAAGTTTTCTGGGACTGTGTGTAGTCTAGCTAGAGGGGCAGAATTGGAACTCCAGAGTATTGTCATTGGTTAGAATTACTGGATTTGGAGATTTGTCACTGGCTAGAGTTGCTGGATTTGGTGGTACAGATTTTGATGTTTGCCCTGTTTAGATCTTGTATTGGTTGAATATTTCTTTGCTATGCCAGATGCCGTCTTTGGCAGTGTGAATGTTTATTCTGTACCATTATGGCTTTGTTTGCTTGTTTGTTTGTTTTTGCTATTACAGCTCCATTAAAAGTTCTTGGACTGTGGGAATGTTTGAACAATACTGCGATTAATTAAAAAGTATGGGAACTTCTAAAGTTGGATGAATGCATTGCATTTTATATCATGTATGGTTATCAGTTTATGGAGACCAGGGGCAGAATGTGGTGGTTTAATTCATGTATCCCCCATAAACCTAGGTGTTCTGAATGTTAGGTTCCCCAGCTGAAGGCAATTTGAAAAGTAAAGCCTCCTAGAGGCAGTGTATTGTTGGGGGCGGGCTTATGGGTGTTATAACCAGATTCCTCTTGGCAGTATTTGGCACACTCTGCTGTTGTTTTTGTCCATCTGATGTTGGCCAGAAGGTGATGTTCACCTTCTGCTCATGCCACCATTTTCCTCGGCCATCATGGAGCTTCCCCATGAATCTGTAAGACAAAATAAACCCCTTCTCCCCCACCCCAAGTTGCTCTTGGTCTGGTGTTTTCTGCCAGCAATGCGTACCTGACTGCAACACCCCAGTAGCTCATGTAGTGCTTTCCAGCTGTAAAGGAGCTAACCATCTGGGGACTGGCTCCCTGCCAGGTTCCACCTGGGTCTCTACATTTTCTTTGTTGGCAGCCTGTGGTATCTTCAGCAATAGGGTCTTACATACTACTTTAGGCAGGTAATCAAGTGCTTTGACAGAAAAGCCTGTCTTGTTTTGGGGACCTTGTAGGTCTCTCTGATCAACAGCTCAATTTGGGAAGCAATCAATTTCTGGTACTAGGAGTTATAGGCCAGAGCCACATATTTTAAGATTAGGCTTTATCCCTCCTCTCCAGGGCCCTTCTTACCAGATGATCTCTCCCATACTCTTGTTGAGGGCTATATATTTTAGTCTACTATCAGGGAGAAAGGTTTCTGTGGTACCAGTTCATTTTGGATATAGTTTTGTGTCTAGTTTTCCCCAACCTCACATTCCTCACCCAAATCCTTCCATTCCTATTGTCTGGCCCTTGAGTTGCCTTTCAGGCATGCCAGCCACTTAAGATCTTCCAGGTTAGGAACCACAGATAAGTGAGAACATGCGGCATTTGTCTTTCTGTGTTTGTGTGAGTTTGTGAAGTATGATCTGTTCCAAGTCCATCCACTTTCCTACAGATCTCATTATATCCTTTTCTCTTACTGTTGAGTGGAATTGCATTGTGTAAATGTATCACAACTTCATTATCCAGTCATCCGAAGATGGGCACCTGGGTTGATTCCAGTTCTTAGCTATCGTGAATTGAGCAGCTATAAGCATGGTTGAACAAATATCTCTGCAGTGAAGTAAATGACCAGTAGAGGAATAAGTAGGTCTGTTGGTCATTCTATTTTCATCTTTTTCAGGAGTCTCCATATTGATTTCCATAGAGGTTGTACAAATTTGCACTCTTACAGTGAATAAGTGTTCCTCTTTCTAGACATCCTTGCTGACATTTATTGTCATTTTTTTTTTTAAATGATTGCCATTCTGGCTGAATTAAGATGGAATCTCAAAGCTGTTTTGATTTGACATTTCCCTGATGGTTAAGGATGTTGAACATTTCCTTAAGTGTGTGTTAGCCATTTGTATTTTTTTCCTTTGAGAACTCTGTGTTCAATTCTTTCTCTGTATATTTGTCCTTTTTATATAGAAAGACTACTGATTTTTGTGTGTTGATTTTGTATCCTGCAACTTTGCTGAAGGAATTTATCACCTTTAGAAGTTTTATAGTGGATTCTTTTGGGTCACTTATGTATAGGATCTTGTCGTCTGTAAATAGGGCTAATTTGACTTCTTCCTCTCTAATTTATATCCCTTTTATATCTTTCTCCTGTCATATTGCTTGGGCTAGGACTTCTAGTACTATGTTGAAGAGCAGAAATAAGAGTGGGAACCCCTGTGTTACTTCTGATCTCATTGGGAACTCATAATATTTGGGCTTTAGGTTCTTCATATATAGCCTTTATTATATTGAGATATAACCCCTCCATCCATATTCTCTCTAGCATTTTGATCATGAAGTAATGTATTATGTCAAAGGCCTTCTCTGCATCTATTGAAATGATGATGTGGTTCTTGTGGTTAAGTTTATTTATGTGGTGAAATATATTAACAGATTTCCATATATACATTGTTTTTTCTCAGTTATATGTTTCACATAAATATGTTTTTCTTTTAGTATTGATTCTATTTGCTTAAGCAAAATTGTTTTTTTAATATTTTATTTTTACTAATGAGACAGAGAAATAGAAAGGGAGAAAGAGAGAGAGAGAGAATAGGTGCTGCAGGGCCTTTAGCCACTGCAAACAAACTCCAGACACATGCTCAAGGCTTATGGCTCATGGCTTATGTGGATCCTAGAAAATTAGACCCAGGTCCTTAGGCTTTGCAACCAAGTACCTTAACCACTAGTCCATCTTTCCAACTTGCAGAATTGTTTTGATAAGTAGCTACTTGCACAAGTCACAGATCTTTTCACAATAGTTAAGAATGTTTTGTGAACACTAATGTTTTTGTTATTTTAGGCATTCTTTTATTTTTTTTGGTTTTTCAAGGTAGGGTCTCACTCTTGCCCAGGCTGACCTGGAATTCACTATGTAGGCTCAGGGTGGCTTCAAACTCACAGCAATCCTCCTACCTCTGCCTCCTGAGGGCTTAGATAAAAGATGTGTGCCACCACACCCAGCTAGTCATTCCTATTTTAATGGTGATTTCCATATTAAAACTTCCAATGAGCAGATGAGTTTTAAATCTGGCTTCATATCAATGACATTTTGTTAAAAATCTAATTTTTTACAAAAACATCTTTGTTGATACAGTATTATTGATGTCTCCTGCCTCTTCTACCCCCTTATTTTCAAAGCCTTTATGCTATCTAAATAGTTTTTTTTTTCCCTTGTTGCTTCTTCCTTTTCACATGTTTCCTCTGGCTGCATAGGACAACATCATGTCAGTGAAATGGTTTCCCCAATAGTCTCGGTAAGCAAGAACTAAATAAAGGAGATGGTAAAGAATGAGTCTTAAATTTTCTTAAAGTAATTATGTAAAATATATGCCAAGTGAATTTTGAAATTTACTTCGGGTCAACACCTAACTTGGGAAATCACACATATACAACCCTTACTGAAATGTTTCTTAACATTTTTGTTTAAATAAAATAATTGGCAATTTGGGGTTTTACATATTTTAGTGTTACAAATTTATATCTGAACTTAGTCTTGAATAGATGTGACTTTTAGATAAATAACAAGTAGCATGTTTTGTAACCTTGGTGAAATACCTAGCTACAAAAATGTGGTAAGCAAGGAAAGAAATAATTTATACTCATATGTTGGCAGGACTTGAACTCTGATGTACCTACAGATAAAATGAAATTTTCAAAGAAATCAATATATAACAGTATTCATGTAATCATGTATTAGATTGATCAATTATCTCAAAATATGAATTACATGTAGAATTAAATCTCATTTAAAAATATGCAAGAAAATAAAATTTCTTGGTTCTGCAGGGTGTTCTGATAAGCAAAATAAAAAATCTGGGTTTGGTGGTAGATACCTATAGCACTAGCATTCTTGGGAGCTAAGGCACTTGGGAGGCTAAGGCAGGATGATCCTAAATTCAAGCTAAAGCTAATCTGGGCTTCAAAGTGAGGTCCTGTCTCAACGATCAAATAAAAAAGAGAAAAACATATGGGAGGCTCCGTTACAACCTTTCCTTAGTAAGTTTACTCTGGTTCTGCATTTGCAATTTTCTCTCCTTTAATTCTGGCCCCCATTAGCCTATGTGTACATCTTTCTTCTTTTAAAAGGAAGGTAAAGCTATAGGCACCATCTCTTGTAGCTTTAAGGTTCGAAATTTTCCATCCTACTTCTAAGCACTTGAATGTTTACACTAGGAGTAAGTTTAAGTCATAAAACGTGAACAAAGGGCTGGAGAGATGGCCTAGGGGTTAAGCGCTTGCCTGTGAAGCCTAAGGACCCTGGTTCGAGGCTCAATTCCCCAGGACCCACGTTAGCCAGATGCACAAGGGGCACATGCGTCTGGAGTTCGTTTGCAGTGGCTGGAGGCCCTGGCGTGCCCATTCTCTCTTCTCTCTCTCTCTCTGTCACTCTGAAATAAATAAATAAAGTAAACAAAAATAAAAATAAACCTGAACAAAGAAATTTTGCCAGTGGATTCCAACATTCTAGTGGTTTTTTGTTTTGTTTTGTTTAGAGAGAGAGAGAGAAAATTGGCATGCCAGAACCTCAGCCACTGAAATTGAACTCCAGATGCTTGTGCCACCTAGTGGGCATGTGCGACCTTGTGCTTGTCTCATCTTTGTGCATCTAGCTTATGTCGAATCTGGAGAGTAGAACGTGGGTCCTTAGGCATTGCAGGCAAGCGCCTTAACCACTAAGCACTCTCTCTAGCCCTTGTTAGTGTTTTGTTTGTTTGCTTGCTTTCTTTATTGTAATTCCTTATACTCCTATAAGAAATGTGAAGAGTATTCCCCAAGACCTTTGTGCTGTGAGCAGGTCACAACACTGTCAATGTGCTAAAATTTTTATTCTCTTAGCTTTGCAGTCAAAAGTACCTATATGGCCCAAGCCACCAGGCCAGAGCCCCTTACCAATATCTGCAGCTATGATATGGCAATTGTTGGAAAGGCTGTATAGGTAATTTAGAAAATATAAAAGAAAATAAATAATCATGAACTACTCTAGATTTTTAAGCCAAATAATTTTTGTAGGTCAGTGATTTTTTTAAACAAACAGCTATGGGAGAAAGATAAACAGTACAGTATATTTAAATATTAAAAAATCACAAAAAGCATTGTATAGCTTTTAACATGACCTCACATATTAACATGTAGTTGGTCTTGCCAACAATCCCAAAAGCATCCATAGCAGTGAGGAAACTATCTTCAAAGCTACCCCGAGTTTCATGAATTTAAATAATTTTCTTGTGTTTAGTGTTTTCTACCATTAAACCATGTTTATTAATGAAAGAGCAAGCAGATTTTGGAGAAAAGACAATGTTTATGGCTCCTGTACTGTTTATGAAGCACTACAAGTTTGGGGAGTTAAATACTACTTCTCTTATCTTACTGTTGCTAAGAAACCGTTATAAGATTCAAGAAAATTACTCTTACAAGCCCAAATTTCCTCTTATACAAGAAAAGAATGAAACAGGAATAACATACCATATGGCCAGTATATGGACAAAATGAGAAACCACATGAATTTCACAGGGCTGGACACATTTTAACTTGTCAATAATCATCATGCTACACTGACATATTTTCATAAGCTATATACATATATGTACTAAATTGTATTCTTTCTCCCAGGTATAATAAAAATTTAGAAGAAGCCAAAAGACTTGGGATAAAGAAAGCTATCACAGCCAACATTTCCATAGGTGCTGCTTTTCTCCTCATTTATGCATCATACGCTCTGGCATTTTGGTACGGGACGACCTTGGTCATCTCAAATGAATATTCTATTGGACAAGTGCTCACTGTAAGTTATGTAACAGAAATGGACTAATATAAAAGTGCCAGTGAAATCAAGTGGTGCTGGCTTGGCTTAAAAATAATTAACTTTGGATCTGTATTTGAAAGTACAGAAAGAGATGTGCATTACTAGGTTAAATAGTAGGGAAAAAATGAGATGTATCTAACAATCAGTTTTATTGTCTTTTTTTTTTTTTTGTAGATGTCCTGCATAGTTTCTCTGGTAGCCAAAATAATATTAACATTACTAGTTTCTGTAACATGAAGTTTCATTTGATGTCATTATTTCTTTTTGCCAAACTGGATAATAGGTTTTAAACATTCACTTTATGATATATTGTTCACAAAACAAATGACAAAATATGCAGTTTAGTTTACATTCAAGTTTTATTACATGGCAGCCAACTTACTTCACAAACTTATAAAAGAAAAAGTGGGGCTGGAGAGATGGCTTAGCAGTTAAGGTGCTTACCTGCAAAGTCTAAGGATCCAGGTTCAATTCCCCAGTACCCACATAAGCCAGTGGCACAAGGTGGCACATGCATCTGGAGTTCATCTGCAGTGGTTAGAAGCCCTGGTGCACCCATGTGCCTGTTTCCTCTCTATATCTGCCCCCCCTTCAAATGACTAAAATAGAAAAAGTGTTATTCTTCTTAAAAAAACAAATCTACTTGAAAGTTTCATGTATTTTGGGGCCTGGGGAGATGGCCTAGTCAATGAAATGCTTGTGGCACAAACATGAGGTCCTGAGTTCTATTCTCCAGAACCCAAATAAAAGCTGGGCAGGACAGCAAATACCTGTAATCTTAGCAGTGGGGAGGCAGAGGCAAGTAGATTGCTGGGGCTCACCTGCTAGCCAGTCTACCTTAATTGGTGAACTCCAGGCCAACGAAAAACCTGCCAAATTCAATAAATGTAGACAGCATTCCTAACAAATGATATCTGAGGTTGTGTTCTGGCCTCCATATGTATATGAACACACACATACACACACACACACACACGCACACATATACACACACATAGACACTCAAGAATAAAATGGTTCTATTATAATGTGGCACTATAGAATTTATATATCATTACTTCGTTAAGCAAGTAAGACATATTCTGATTTATAAACTATATGAAATTACTTAATAGTTAAAAATGTTTTTACATTGAAATTTTAGAAAATATTTTTAAATATTTTATTTTTTTATATGAGAGAGAGAGAGAGAGGAGTACATAGAGAGCGAGAATGGGCATGACAGAGCCTCTAGCCACTGCAAGTGAATTCCAGATACAGGTGCCACCTTGTGCATCTAGTTTTATGTGGGTACTAGGGAATTGAACCTCAATCCTTTGTCTTAAAAATATTTTATTTTTTATTTATTTGAGAAAGAGAGAGAGACAGAGAGAGAGACAGAGAGAGAGAGAGAGAGAGAAAGAAAGAAGCACATAGAGAGAGAGATAATGGGCATGCCAGAGCCTCTAGTCACTGCAAGTGAACTCCAGATACATGTGCCACTTTGTGCATCCAGTTTTATGTGGGTACTAGGGAGAGAGAGAGAAAGCGAGAATGGGTGTGCCAGGGCCTTTCAGCCACTGTGAACCTCCTTGTGTGCATGTGTGACATTGCATGCTTTTGTCACTGTGTGTCTGGCTACATGGGACCTGGAGATTTGAACATGCATTCTTAGGCTTCACAGGAAAGTGCCTTAACTAAGCCATCTCTTCAGCCCCAAAATTTCTTATATTATTTTAATCAACTAATTATTGCATTATTTTTAGGAAGTATAGTATGATGTTTTGATATATGTATATCATATGGAAATTAAAATGATTGTCATCTATCACATACTTGACATTGTGTGTGGTGAATCATTTGAAATTTGCTGTTGTATACTTTTAAGATTTTTTAAAATCTTTTTCATACTTTTTAAAATTAGTTTTGTACTCAGTCAAGTTGATAGCATTGTTTGCCTACTCCCTGTCCTCTCCCCTCTGCAGGGACCCTTGATGGGGAATTTGCATCATGCATTGTGGGGTTAGCCATCAGTTATGGGTAGGAGTCAATGTCTCTGTGTATCATGACCCAAAGCGTGGCTCTGACATTCTTTCTGCCCCCTCTTTCGCATATTTCCCTGAGACATGTTGGGTTCATTTTAGATCTGCTTCAGTGACGAGGTCTCGTGAGCCTCTGTGTCTCTGGATATCTGGTTTGGTAGGAGTTGATTGTTCTCTGTGTCTATCTCCTTCACCCTTGTTCTGGTACCAGGTTCACCATGTAAACAGCACTCTTGCTTGTTTCCCCACTTATTCTTAGTTTCAGCTGGGGCTTTTGAGGTATAAATTCATTAATTTCTACTCTGATCTTAATTATTTCTTTCTATCTGCAGTTTTTTTTGGGTTGGATTATTCTTTCTAGTGCCTTTAGGTAGATGGTTAGGTTATTGATTTGGGATCTCTCTGTCTTTGTTATGAAGGTATTTTGTGCTATGAAATTTCCCTGAGGATCGCCTTCATTGTGTCCCATAAGTTTTGGCATGATGCTCACTGTCATTCATTTCAAGAAATTTTGCAATTTCATTTTTTATTTCGTCCACTACCCATTTATTGTTTAAAAGTGTGCTGTTAAATTTCCAGGAGCCGATGGTATTCTTGGTGGGTCTTTTGTTGTTAATTTCTAGCAATAGCATTGTGATCTGATATCATGCAGGGGATTATGTCAATCTTCCTAAATATATGGAGGCAGGCTTTGTGACCCAGTATATGATCTATTTTAGAGAATGTTCCATGGGCTGCTGAGAAGAATGTGTAGTCTGTTCATTTGGGGTGGAATGTTCTGAAGATGTCCTTTAGGTCTAATTGTTCTGTGGTTTTGTTGAGCTCTCTCACTTCCCTGTTGAGTTTCTGTTTGGATGATCTATCTATTGCTCTCTAACTATGATGGCATTGGTGGGTATTTCTTTTTTATTGTTAAGTAGGTTTTGTTTTATGAATTGTGGTGCCCCTGTTTTTGGTACATAAAGATTTATGATTGTGATATCCTGTTGATGGATTGTTTCCTTGATAAGTAGGAAGTGGCCTTGTCTTTTTGATTATTTTTGGTTTGAAGTCTATTTTATCTGATATTAGTATAGCTATGCCTGCTTGTTTCTCATTCCCATTTTCTTGGAATATCATTTTCCACCCTTTTACCCTGAGGAGGTGTCTGTCTTTAGTGGTGAGGTGGGTTTCTTGAAGACAACAGATTGAGGGGTCTAATTTTCTGATCTGCCCTGTTAGTTTATGTTTCTTGATGGGTGAAATAAGGCCATTAATATTTAGGGTAATGACTGTGAGGTTTGGTTTGATCCCTGCCATATTGTGTTGGTTTATTTGGTTTGGTGTTTTCATGGACTTTGAAGTTTTTTGTGCCTTCTCTGCGTTTGGTTATTGTGATCTGCTTCTTGTAGTGACTTGAGGTTGATTATTTGACTCTTCTGTGTGGAGAATTTCCTGAAATACTCTCTGTAGGCTTGGTTTTGTGTTTATATCATTGTAAAGCTGATTTTTGTCATGGAAAGTTGCTCTTTCACCATTTGTTATGAGGGATACTTTTGCTGGGTAGAGTAGTTTGGGTTGGAAGTCATAGGTTCTTACAGTTTTCAGTGTTCTGTTCCAGGCGCTTATGGATTTCAGGGTTTCCATTGAGAAGTTTGAAGTATCTGATGGGGTTACCTTTAATGTGATGTGCTGTTTTTTCCCTAGCTGCTTTTAGGATTTTCTCTTTGGTATCAGTTTTTAGAGTGTTAATGACAATATGTCTTAGAGAGTTTCTCCTTTGGTCCAGTCTGTTTGGAGTTCTGTTAGCTTCTTGTATCTTGATGGGCCTTTCTTTCGAGAGAGTGGGAAAGTTTATTTGATAATTTTGTTAAATAAATTCTCCACACCTTTAATGTGAATTTCTTCCCCTACTGGTATTCCCATGATCTGAATGTTATGACACTTAAGGGTATCCAACAGCTGCCTCATATTCACAGAAATTTTTATACTTATTGAAACTTTTGAACTCTAAAACTGTTTTTTCTGTTTTGTCTTCCAGGTCTGAGTTTCTATCCTCCACATGGCTGACTCTATTTTTTTAATCAATTAATTTATTTTTTATTGATTAGTTTTGTACTCAGTGAATACAGTCAAGTTGGTACCATTGTTAGGCCTACCCCCTCCCCCTGGCCCCTCCTTGTTGAGGTATATGGGTCATGCATTATGGAGTTAGCCCACAGTTATGGGTAGGAGAAATGTCTCTGCCTATCATGACCCAACGTGTGCTCTGACATTCTTTCTACCCCCTCTTTGGCAAAATTTCCCTGAGCCATGTTGGGTTCATTTTTTTTTCTTTATTAGTTAGTTTTGTATTCAGCAAATATAGTCAGTTTGGTACCATTATTAGGCTCATCTGTGACCTCCCCCCTCCCCTTGGGCCCTCCTTGTTGAGGTATACGGGTCATGCATTGTGGAGTTAGCCCACAGTTATGGGTAAGATAAATGTCTCTGCATATCATGACCCAACATGTGGCTCTGACATTCTTTCCGCCCCCTCTTCCGCAAAATTTCCCTGAGCCATGTTGGGTTCATTTTTGGTCTGCTTCAGTGATAAGGTGTTGGGGGCCTCTGAGGCTCTGGCTCTCTGATTTGGTAGGAGTTGATTTTTCTTTGTGCTGATCACCTTCCCCCTTGTGCTGGTATCTGGTTCATCAGGAAAACAGCCCCCTTGCTTGTTTCTCCAATTTTTCTTAGTTTCAGCCAGGGCCCTTTTGAGGTATGATGGGGTGGCTCTCTCCTTAGGATCTACATCTATCTGAAAAAGAGAAGCAGATTCTTCAACGGAGAGTAAGTTAGTACCAGGACAAATGAGATAACCCTTACTTTTTTTTTAATAGAGAATTTAATAGGTGTAGGCCCTCTTGTAGCCCACAATTGATGGTAGCTTGATATTGGAGAGTGGGCTTATGTTTGGATACTGGTTCTGACTTGTTTCCCAGCTCCAGCTATGGGTCCCATACCAGTGAGGGGATCAGTTAGCCAAATTGAGAGCAGTTGGTTCCCCACCATGGCTGTGAGCAACCACTGCACTTGTGTGGGCATCACAACAAGTTATTTGCTGCTAAGTAGGTTAGACCATGCGTTGCTTCGACAGATATTGGTCATTTTCCCCCAGTCGCCCATGTAGCACCTTCTGGCACTAGACGCGCTGACTGTCTGGGGACTGACTCTCTTCCAACTTCCAGCCATGCCATTCTAATTTGCATGTCAATCACATAAGGTGTCTTCAGCAGTAGGGTCTTACCACTAGCCTTTGGTGGGTCATCAAGTACTCTGACAGAAATCTGTCTGTCTTTTAGGAAACCTTGTAGGTCTCTCTGATCAAAAGCTCATTGTGGATGATAGCCCCATGCTGGTTCTGGGAGTTACAGGTCAGTGCCCACTAAGAAGATGAGGAAAAAGATAACTAATATACAAGAGTTAGAGATAAGAGAGAGAGAGAGAGGGAGGGAGAGGGGAAGTGAGGGAGGGAAGATGTAGAAGATTAAGGTTAGTCTTGATCTTACCCTCTCCAGTGTCTTGTGGTTCAGGTGTTCCCTGTAAGGGCCTGGTGAAGGATCAGCCATTTGGTCTGTCTTTTAGTAAGTAGAAAATTATGGTACCATTGCCGTTTGGGTCTAGATTTGTGTTTCCCACCCCTTTGATGCCCTCCCCTCCCCCCCTTCCATCCTAGTGTCTAGTCTAGGAGATGCTTGCTGGGTATGTAAGGTATCTTGGGTAGATTCAGGTTAGGTGCTGTAGATGAGTGAGACTATGTGGCGATTATTTTTTCTGTGATTGAGTAAGTTCACTGAGAATGATCTGTTCCAGGTTCAACCATTTCTCCTCAAATTTCATTGTGTCATTTTTCCTTACTGCTGTGTAGAATTCCATCATGTAGATATACCACATCTTAGTTATACACTTATCTAATGATGGACATCTGGGTTGATTCCAGCTCTTAGCTACTATGAATTGAGCATGAATAAACATGGTTGAGCAAATATCTCTGAACTGAGGCATCGAGCTTTTAGGGTACATGCCCAGTATGAGAAGAACTGGGTCTATTGGTAACTCTATAGTCAACTTTTTTAGGAGTCTCCATATTGCTTTCCAAAGTGGTTGTGCCATCTTACATTCCTAACAACAGTGGATGAGGATTCCTATTTCTCCACATCCTTGCCAGCATTTATTTTCATTTAATATTTCTAATGTTTGCTATCCTCACCAGGGTAAGGTGGAATCTCATGCTTGTATTAACTTGCATTTCCCTGATGATTATGGATGATGAACATTTTCTTAAGTGTGTGTTTGCCATTACTATTTCTTCCTCTCAGAACTGCCTGTCCAGTTCTTTCCCCATTTTGTTAGTGTGTTGTTTGACTTTTTATTGTTTAGGTTTTTGAGTTCTTTGCAGATTCTAGAAATTAGGCCTCTGAACGTTGAATATTCAGCAAATATTTTCTCCTGTTCTGTGGGTAATCTGTTGGCTGTGGTTATTGTATGTTTGTCTGTGAAGAGATTTTCAGCTTCATGTTATACCATTGGTTGAGTGATTGTTTAAAGTCCTAAGCTACTGGGGTTCTGTTCAGGAAGTCTTTTCCAATTCCAATATCATGGAAATTTCCTCTTATATTTCCTTCCAATAGTAACTTAGTTTCCAGTCTTATATTGAGGTCTTTGATCCATTTGGACTTGATTGTTGTACATGGCGAGATGTGTGGATCAAGTTTCAATTTCCTGCATATGGTTATCCAGTTTGTCCAGCACCATTTGTTAAAGATACTGTCTTTTTTTCCAGCCTATATTGTTAGGGCCTTTGTCAAATATAAAGTAGCTGTATTTACTTGACCCAAAGTCCAGGTCCTCACTTCTATTCCATTGGTATATACTCCTGTTTTTATGCAAGTACCATACTGATTTTATTACTATGGCTTTGTAATATAGCTTTAGATCAGGAATGGTGATGCCTCTAGAGATGTATCTTTTGCTGAGGATGTGCTTGGATATCAGAGGCATTCTGCCTTTCCATATGAATTTTGAGACTAATTTTTCCTGTCTCTGTGAAGAACAATGTTGGAATTTTGATTGGTATTGCATTAAATCTGTATATTGCCTTTGGTAGGATTGCCATTTTCACAATGTTAATTCTCCCTATCCAGGAGCATGGGAGGTCTTTCTATTTTCTCAAGTCCTCCTCAATTTCCTTTTTGAGAGCTTTTATGTTTTTTATTATATAGATCTTTCACATCTTTGTTAATGTTATTCCAAGGTATTTTATTTTTTTGTTGCTATTGAACACGTGTTGGGTGGATCAGCCTGAGCTCAAGCACAGTGGGAAGCTGAAGCAGCCTGAGCAGATGCTGAAGCAGTCTGAGCTCTCACTTGGCACAATGCCAAAGCAGTCTGACACTTTTCATAGTGTCCTGGATATCTTGAAATTCCTATTCATACCTTGCTATTAGCTTGTCTTTCTCTTTGTTGGACTGTATCAGATCTGCCATCTGGTCTTCTAGTTTAGATATTCTGTTTTCTCCTTCATCCATTCTACTGGTGATACTTTTCACTGAATTTTTTATTTCATTGACTGTATTCTTCAGAGCCAGGATTTCAGCCTTTTTTTTTCTTCTTCAGTATTTCTATTTCCTTACTCATGTCTTGTAATGACCTCTTTATTTCATTAAGCTTGTTTCCTGTGTTCTCTTTCAGAAGTTTGTTTTCTTCTTTAATTCCTTTGTTTTCTTCTTTGATTCCCTTCATTTCTTCTCTGATTTCTTTGAGCATAGATACCATCATTTTCTTGAAATCTTTGTTAGGTATTTCATCTGAAACAGTCTCATTGGTGATCATTTCTGATGGATTTATAGGTTTTGGTGGGACTGCATTGTTTTGATTCTTTGAGTTTCATGTATTATATTGTAGCAACTTTTGTATCCTGAATTGATTTGATGCTTGGGTTTTCTACTTATCTGCAGTGTTCCCAGATGTGGCAATCCACTTCTATATACCCTCAGGATATGAGTTCAATGAGCCAGGTGTAGCTCTTGTTCCCCAATCAAGCCACAGAAGTAATCCTAGGTGTTGAGTATGCTGGCAAATTCTAAACTTCAACTGAGTAATATACATAATCAATAAAAACCAGCACAAAAGATGCAATTGTAGGGATTAAAACATACAGATAGTTGTATAAAGCCAAAATCCCTAAGGGTGTATGTTGTTCTACACTCTTAATCTTGTCAGCTGGGAGGTAGAGATTTCTGTCCTGAATTGGGTTCCAAGTCAACCTGGATCTGGATCAGACTCTGCCCCCAATAATGACAGAAGCAAAAAACAAAGGCCCTATATACATGAAAGCATCAAAGGCAACAATATTCATGCCCTAAATACAGGTTATTTGAAAATGGTAAAGCCAACCAAGTATATATACCCCATAACCTGCCCTGACAAGGAAAGAGAGATTAGCTCTTGCAGTGCAGGTCTGTGTACCTGGTTTTTTGTTTTTTGTCTTTTGTTGTTTTTTTGGTCAGTCAGTTTCGTTACCTTTTGTGTTGGCTTCCAATCTCACCAATGCTGAGTGCCCACCTCAATCCCTCCATGTTGTGCTGTGCAGCTGTACCTCTGATCAGCTCTATTGGCTGCATTCCCACTGGGGGTTGAATGCTGCAGGGTCACAGTTCTGACGGTGGGGGATGGGAGAGTTCAGACTTCTGGAGTTGCTCTCACTTTCAGTAGCTCTTTAGTTGATCTCAGCTGTCTTTCCTTCAGATTTCTTAACTTTGCAAGAAGGCTGATGAAGTTGAAAAATCTGTTGCTTGGTCTCTGCTGCTGCTGATGCCTGGTGCACCTGGTGGGGTGGCATTCCTGTTGGGTGCAGAGTACAGATCGTGGGCTGTGAGTGCCTCAGTCAGACTCTAGCCATTTTCCTTCTCTGTGGTGGGTCTTGGTCTCTCCGGCTTCTCCACTGTGTCTAAGAATAACCTATACTCTTCCATTTTTCAGAAGAAGAGTATTTTTGCTGAGGTTTTGCTTAAATCCCTCCCTAGGCTGGTTTGGTGTGGCTCCTATGCCACCATCGTACCCGGAAGTCTTATTTTCTGATTTTCTTGATGCTTCTTGGAAGTCATCCTTGCATTTCTTTGTTTTCATTTAGCCTAGCCAGCTGGTTTTTGAGGTCCTCTTTTTTTCCCACTCTCCTTCATATCTGTTAACTGTCTTTGGATCCCTTCCATTTTCTTATCTACTAGGTCTAGTGGTGATAGCATCCACAGTATTATCAGTCCTTTGTTGCTTTTCTGCAAGTTCTACCATTAGCTTGGTCAATTTGCATTTCTCATAACTTCATTTTGGGGTTCTGATACTAATGTCTCTGCTATGTTTTGATTAGAAACATCCATTTTAGGACTGGGCAATCTTATTGGGTTTACTTGCATTTGATTGTTCATGTTATTCCTTTTGTGCTGTGGTTTGCCCATCACAGCGTAGGGGCAGGGAGAATGAAACTCTGGTTGTGATGGGCAGGGGGAGTGGTGCTGCTTTCGTGTGGGGCAGGGGAGCAGGGTGGCTTTCACGTGGGGTGGGGGGAGCAGGGGGAGCGGGTCTGAGGTCACACAGAGGCAGGGAGTGGGTCTGAGTTCACACAAGGGGGAGCAGGTCTAAAGTTGCGCAGGCTGGGAGAGGGGGTCTGAGGTCGCATGGGCAAGGGGAGTGGGTCTGAGTTGGCGCTGGCAGTGGGGAGCGAGTCTGAGGTCATGCATGGGGGGAGCGGGGTGATGGCCCTTGTGCCGTGGCACAGGTGTAACTATACTGGCCTGTGACCCCTTGCCTGCAGTTAGTGTAGGAGGAACCTGAGGCTGGGACTATGGCTACGACAGATGCTTGAGGGTATTGGAGGACTGATGGGCTACTCAATAGCATAGGAATTAGCTGATTCCCCTTTTTTTCCCTTCATGCCCTCCCACTGGAAGTCTATTAGAGACTGCTCTCCTCTAAAGGACCCATTGAACACTTAATATCTTGTCTTTCCTTCCCTGGAAGGTGCAGCATGGTTAGGTGGACGCCATCTTGACCAGAAGTCTTTTTGATACCTACTTTTAAGATATTTTTAACACCTAAAATCTATATGTTCCTATGATATTTTAAAATGCAATTAGTTATGTTGGTGAAAAGAGGAAGTGTGAAAAATGGTAGTAAACAAAATAAACCAATGATTTAACTTCATTTTTCTCAGGTCTTCTTTTCTGTATTAATTGGGGCCTTTAGTATTGGACAAGCATCTCCAAATATTGAGGCATTTGCAAATGCAAGAGGAGCAGCTTATGAAATCTTCCGGATAATTGATAATGTAAGTCTGATCTGCCCATTGCAACATCTGCATAAAAGATTTTTCAGTTGAGTGAGTTTTATTTTCACAATAATAACTCTCCTTAAAAGTTCCCTATAAAGTAGTTATTGTAACCTAATTATCTCCTAAACTACTTTTCTGTAGGAGCCAAGCATTGACAGCTTCTCAAAGAAGGGGCATAAACCAGACAATATTAAAGGAAATTTGGAATTCAAAAACGTTCACTTCAGCTACCCATCCCGAAAAGAAGTTCAGGTATGGTGATAGCTGACAAATCAGAGATTAAAAATTAATTGGATGAAAAGCTTCTAATTCTCTAAGAGACTGCAGAACAAAATATGTTATGTATACAATAAATCTTGCTATTGGGTCATCAGTCCATACAGATTATCATTGATTTCTCCCTTGTTCTGGTAGATCCTGAAGGGACTCAACCTGAAGGTGCAAAGTGGGCAGACAGTAGCCCTAGTTGGGAACAGTGGCTGTGGGAAAAGCACAACTGTCCAGCTGCTGCAGAGGCTCTATGACCCCACAGAGGGTGTGGTGAGTTAGACATGGAGCTGTCAGCAGTTACCATTCTGATGCTGTGATTCTAAGTACAAATTATGAAATTCACACTTATGCTTTATTTCAGGTCAGTATCGATGGCCAGGACATTCGGACCATAAATGTAAGGTATCTGAGGGAAATTATAGGTGTGGTGAGTCAGGAACCTGTGCTGTTTGGCACCACGATAGCTGAAAACATTCGCTATGGTCGTGAAAATGTCACCATGGATGAGATTGAGAAAGCTGTCAAGGAAGCCAATGCCTATGACTTCATTATGAAACTGCCTAATGTGAGTTCCTCACCTCTCATTCTAGAGCTCAGAGAAGAGAGATCTCTAGCCTAACATAGTCCACAAAAAGTTAGGAAATTCCCCAAAATTTGAAAACCCTGATTAAAAGGGGAATCAAGTTTAGTGTTCATGTTGAATTTTTAGCACTAGATAGAGAGATTTTAAAATTGGGTTTGGTTGCTGGTGTGTCTTAAAGAACTGGACTGGACTGGACTGATACTGGTGAGTTATGGGTGCTTGATGGGATTAGAAATGTGAATTCAGGGGGTGTATTGCTCTGTTAAATCTTCCTGTCTGTTTTCTGGTGTAGAAATTTGACACCCTGGTGGGAGAGAGAGGGGCCCAGCTGAGTGGTGGACAGAAACAGAGAATTGCTATTGCCCGTGCCCTGGTTCGCAACCCCAAGATCCTCCTGCTGGATGAGGCCACATCAGCCCTGGACACAGAGAGTGAAGCAGTAGTTCAGGCAGCTCTGGATAAGGTCTGTGAACCCTAATTCCAAAGATCTGATTTATAGTAACAATAATATCCTACTGCTCATGCTTCTTAATCTTGGGTTTAGAGAAAAAGCATTGGGCCTTTGATGTCTTTTTGTTTGTTTGCCTGTTTAATGTTTGTTTATTTCTTTGATTTTTTTTTAAAGTGGAATTTAATAAAATTTCATTTTCAGTAAAATTTCAAAACTTTATGTTTTTTAAACAGTGAGAAATATAGATTCAAATAAATAATCACAATTGGTATCAGAAATGGGCCCATATTTACTCTAATTCTCCCCTAATAAAACATCCTATATGTTCCTTTAATCATCTTATCAATGTTCTTAATAGATTGTTCATGAAGGGTAAACCAGCCTATGAACCATTCTGTGAGCTAAAAATGGAGGGAGTTTTCTTTATTTTGGCTATCTGTGATTTCATATCTCCATTTACTTTTTTTGTGAGTTTGTTTTTGAGGTATAGTCTCATTGTATTCAATCTCACTGAATTCCAAAAATTGCTCTGGGCATTCAGGATCAGACCAAATCCTTAGATATTTTTTCCTTAAGAGAGAGAAAGAGAGAGAGCGAGAGAGCGAGAGCGAGCTGGGATTGGGAAGATGGCTTGGTGGGTAAGAACACCTTGCTGCTTAAAAGCTAAGAGCACATTCTAGGCTGACCTGGGACTCACTCTGTAGCCCTAGTCTGGCTCTGAATTTATGGAGATTCTCCTACCTCAGCTTCTGGAGTGGTAGGTGGGATTAAAAAAGCATGTGTTACCACACTTGGTTTTCAAGTTTACTTATTGTTTGCTCATCTCTGTCTCCTTAAAGAGTGACAGAATTCATATGGATTTAGGTAAAGAAATTTCAAGCAATTTCTGGTTATTTGCCTTAGTTCTATGTTTCATTAAAAATGAGACTAGTGCTGGGCGTGGTGGCACACACTTTAATCCCAGCACCCCAGAGGCAGAGGTAGGAGGATTGCCATAAGTTCAAGGCCACCCTGAGACTACATAGTGAATTCCAGGTCAGCCTGAGCTAGAGTGAGACCCTACCTCGGAAAAAAAAAAAAGGAAAAAGAAAAAGAAAGAAAAAAATGAGACTAGCATTTAAAAACATCACATTGCTCTTCAATTTATCCATATTTGAACCTTGAAGCAAATATCATTAGTTAAGCACTTTATTTAAAATGAGAAGCTCTTTTTGTGCATTACATTATTTAATCATTATTATCTACCCTAAGAACTGATAATTGTAAGTATCCCTGTTTTACATATGAATACATCAACCTCACAAGTTAAAAGACTTGGACAAAGCTGGAGAGATGGCTCAGTGGTTAAGGCACTTGCTTGCAAAGCCTAATGAACTGAGTTCAATTCCCCAGTACCCACATAAAGCCAGATGCACAGGGTGGCACATGTGTCTGGAGTTCATTTGCAATGGCTAGAGGCCCTGGCATGCCCATTATTTCTATTTATCTGCCTCTGTCTCTCACTCTTCCTCAAATAGAAAGAAAGAAAGAAAGAAAGAAAGAAAGAAAGAAAGAAAGAAAGAAAGAAAGAGAAAGGAAGGAAGGAAGGAAGGAAAGAAGGAAGGAAGGAAGAAAGGAAGGAAGGAAGGTGGAAAGGATATTTTAAAAAACATTTTAAAAAGACTTGGATAAATACTCAGAATTCATAAATTGAAGAAACAAGATTTGGATTCAGGTCAATCAAGCACTGACATCTGAACTTTGTGCCCACATCTTTGTCTTTGGATCTTGATTGTCCAAGTGAATCATCCTGTAATTCTTCAGGCTGATTGTTGGCTAAGTATAATTTACATATGTGTGTATATATATATATATATATATATATATATATATATATATATATGCATATATGTATGTATGTATAAAATCAACATAGCACCTGGCCTATTTGTTTTCATTGGATAATGCCTGGGACATTGGGCTTTATATTTTTAATTGCTTGATAATTGCTCTAAGTTTATATTGATAAGTGTTAAGTTACATTAATAGGTAAATGTGATTTTAAATTTATTATAATAAAACAAGAGTTTAACCGTCATCAGTTGATTTTACCTTTACTAAAGCCAGATACTCTTGGTTGACAGTTCTAAAGGATTCAGTAAACATAAATTAAATGAATGAGTTTGTTTGTATTTAATTGTTCATGTACCAAAATCCAGATTTCTCTCTTTAGGCCAGAGAAGGCCGGACCACCATTGTGATAGCTCATCGCTTATCTACCGTGCGCAATGCTGATGTTATCGCTGGGTTTGATGATGGAGTCATTGTGGAGAAGGGAAATCATGATGAACTCATGAAAGAGAAAGGTGTTTACTTCAAACTAGTCACAATGCAGGTGTAGTATAACTACAGAATTTTCTTTAATTATAAAGGTAACAAGCTGATACTGCTGTGTTTAATGCTATAGATAAATGTTATTTATTTGGTTGCTTAAAATATAGGAAAAAAAATTGATTTGGGTATTTACAATCAGACCAAATCTTTAGATATTTTTTTCCTTGAGAAAAGAGAGAGAGAGAGAGAGAGAGAAACTAGGGCTGAGGAGATGGCTCAGTGGGTAAGAACATGTTGCTGCTTAAGGATGAGAGTCTAGGGCTGGAGAGATATCTAAGCAGTTAAGGTGCTTGCCTGTAAAACCTAAGGTCCCATGTTCTACTCTCCAGGTCTCATGTAACCCAGATGCACAAAGGTGAGGCAAGCACCAGGTCTTCACATGACAACTAGGTGGCGCAAGCATCTGGAGTTTGATTGCAGTGAGTTTGACTTCAGTGGCTGAGGCCCTGGCACACCGGTTTTCTCTGTGTGTGTGTCTCTTTCTGTCTCTCTCTCTCTAAAAATAAAATAAAATAAAAAGGAATGAGAGTCTGACAGGGCTAAGACCATCTGAGTTCAATTCCCTGGCACTCACATAAACAGCTGGATGTGGCCACACCTGCCAGTAACCTGCATGTTGTGGGGAGTAGAGACAGGAGAACCACTGGAGCTTGCAAAAATAGTAGTTCTAGGTGTGGAAAAGAGAATCTGTCTCCAGGGTCTCAAGGAAATATGCAAATAATTATTGCAGGGAGACACCAAACATTCTTCTTTGGCCTCCATGCACATGGGTTAGTACATGTGCACATACACATACATGTACCAACATACAAATAAGTAAATAAGATTTAAAAGTAAGATAGCCACTATAATAGCTACATGCTACAGTGGCTACTGGGTATTTGAATGATGGATAACAAATATCAGAAAAGAAATACAAAATGCACACAGAATTCTGAAAGCTTAGTTCAAAAAATCAACATGAAACTTTTTTTTACTTTAGTATATGAACATATTGCATAATAGTCATATTGCTATAGGGTTATATTCTTATCTCACTCCAGTCGCTACTCCACTGAGGATTCTCACATTATTGGTATTCACTGTAGATTCATGAATACACCATTCAGTCTCTTGGGTAAGGGACAATGCCTCAGAGTCGACCTTGCCACCCTGTGACTCTTACATTCTTTCCACCACCTCTTCCATAATGTTTCTTAAGCCTTGGAGGGCATTTTATAAGTCTCTTTTAGTGCTGACCACATGGCAGCCTCAGATTTTCTGCCTTGATGAGTTTTGTGTCTATCATTATCTACCAATCTACCACCCTCATGGGTAACTAAGCTCTGGTGGGTAACTGAATGCTTTATTTATTTATTTGCAAGGAGAGAGAGAGAGAGAGAGAGAGAGAGAGAGAGAGAGAGAGAGAGAGAGAGAGAGAAAGGGCACACTAGGGCCTTTAGCTGCTGTAAACAAACTCCAGATGCATGCACCACTTTCTGCACCTGGTTTTATGTGGGTACTGGGGAATAGAATCCAGGTCGTTAGGCTTTGCAGGCAAGTTTTAACCACTGAGCAATCACTCCAGCACTATCTTCTATTATTTTTTATTGATCTATGTATGTTTTTGTTCCAGTACCATACTATTTTTATTACTACAGCTTTGTAGTGTATTTTGAAGTCAGATATGATGATAATACAAGTATTATTCTTCTTCCTGAGGATGTCTTTGCCTGAGACTTCTTGTGCTTACTTCCATATTAATTTTGAGACTATATTTTATATTTCTGTGAAGAATGGTACTGGAATTTTGATTGGAATTGGATTGGATATGTATATTTCTCATGATAGGATGGCCATTTTCTTGACTAATTCTTTTGATCCATGAGTGTGGGAGATCTTTCTATATTCTAGTGTCTTCTTTAATTTCTTCCTTCAATATTTTAATGTTTTTGTTATAAAGCTCCTTGGTAAGGGACTTTCCAAGATAATTAGTTTTTTGTTGACTATTGTAAATGGGACTGTTTCCCTGATTTCTTTCTCTGTATGTTGTCAATGGTATGTAATAAGGCTGTTGTTTTGTGTTGATTTTATACCCTGGCACTTTGTTGAAAGAGTTTATCCATTTTGGAAGGGTTTTGGAGGAGTCTTTTGGATGACTTATGTAGAGAATCCTATCATCTGCAAACAGGGATATTTTGACTTCTTTTCCATTTTGAATCCCTTTTATTTCTTTCTTTTGTCTTATTGCTCAAGTTAAGACTTCAAGTACTATGTTAATAACAGTGGTGAGAGTAGACACCCTTGTCTTGTTCCAAACATTAGTGAAAATGCTTCATGTGTTTCCCTATTTAGTATGATATGGGTCTTAAGTCCGTTGTATATAGTTCTTATTATGTTGTGATATGATTCCTCCATATTTCTCCAGTGTTTTCATCATGAAGGTAATATATATATAATTGAAAGTATCATGTGAATTCTGTCATTAAATCTATTTACATGATATAGTACATTTACTGATTTCTATATGTTGAACCACCCCTGCATCCTGGGATGAAACCAACTTAATCAAGGTGGATGATATTTTTGGTATGTTCTTGAATTTGATCTGCAAGAATTTTATTGGGAATTTTACATTTAAATTCATCAGAGATAATGCTCTATAATTCCATTTTCTTGTTGTTGTCTTTGTATGGTTTTGGTATTATTGTAATGCTGGCTCCATTAAAGGAGTCAGGGAGTCTTCTCTCCTTTTCAATTTTGTGAAATAACTTGAGAAGATGAGGTTTTATTTCTTCAGTGAAGGTTTGGTAAAATTCAGCAATAAATCTATCTGGGCCTGGACTTTTTTATTGGGAGGATTTTAACTAGTTCTTCAATCTCATTAAATGTTATCATTCTAATAAGATGGTTTGTCTCTTCTGGGTTTAGTTTTGGAAGGTCATGTGAGTCAAGAAAATCATCCATTTCTTCCAGACTTCCAGGGATATATAATTTTGTAATATGTCTTAATGATTCTACCAATTTCATTTCATCTACCAATTGATCTGCCAATGATTCTACCAATTTCATCTCTCCTCCACTTGATTAGACTGTTTTCTCTTTTTATTTTGATCAATTTGGCCAGGGGTATGTCAATCTTGTTTTTTAATATTTTATTTATTTATTCATTTTTGAGAGAGAGAAGCAGATAGCTAGAGAGAGAGAGAGAGAGAGAGAGAAATGGGCACACCAGGGACTCCAGCCACTGAAAACAAACTCTAGACAATTGTGCCACCCTGTGCATCCGGTTTATGTGGATACTTGGGAATTGAACCCAGGTTCTTAAGCTTCACAGGCAAGCACCTTAAACACAAAGCCATCTCTCTAGCCCTTGTTTATTTTTCTTTGAAGAACCAGCTCTTTGATTAATCAATTTAAAAAAATTATTTTCTTTGTTTCCAGTTCATAGATTTCTGCCCTAATCTTGATTCTTTCCTTCCATGTGCTATTTTTGTATTTGTTTTGTTCTTGTTTTTCCAAAGACATCAGATGGATTTTTAAGTAATTGATTTGGGATTATTTTGTATTATAGGCATTTAGAGCTATAAATTTCCCTTCTAGGACTGATTTCATTGTGCCCCGTAAGTTTTGGTATGTTGTGCTTTTGCTCTCATTCAGTTCTTTGGCAACCCATTAATTATTCTACAGTGTGTTGTTCAATCTCCCAGAGTGTAATAGTCACTTCCACAATGTTAACTTCCACAATGCTGGGTTGAACATCCAACCAAGCACAGTTGATGGAAGGAAGGGATTTATTTCAAGCTCACAGATCCAGAGGGAGTTCCATCAGTGATGGAAGAAGCTGGCTTCCTTTCATAGATCCAAGCAGAGAGAAACCACCAAAAATCCAGCAAACATTAAAAAGCAACAAGCAGGCCTGGAGAGATGACTTAATTGTTAAGGCACTTGCCTGCCAAGCCTAAAGACCCGTGTTTGACTCTCCAGGTCCCATATAAGTCAGACACACAAGGTGATACAAGCCACAAGGTTGTACATGCACACAAGGTGGTGCACACATCATCTGGAGTTCAATTGCAGTGGCTAGAGAGGGCCCTGGCATACTAGTTCTCTCCCTCCCTCTCTCTCTTGCTCTCACTCTCTCACATTAAAAAAGAATCAGGGCTGGAGAGATTGCTCAGTGGTTAAGGTATTTGCCAACAAAGCCAAAGGACCCAGGTTCAATTCCCCAGGACCCACATAAGCCAGATGCACAAGGTCGTGCATGTGTCTGGAGTTTGTTTGCAGATGGCTGGAGGCCCTGGCACACCCGTTCTTTCTTTGTCTCCCCCTCTGCTTTCTCATAAATAAATAAATAAATAAATAAATAAATAAATAAATGCAACAAGCAGGGACCTCGCTGAGTTCAGACTTCTCTGCATATCTTTGGTTTGGAATTCAGATGCACTCCCAGTAATCTCCGCCCCATTCCCAGTAGCAGAAGTCTGCCCACTAGAGGCTAAAGCTGCAAACTCAATTTTAATAAAACACCTGAGTCTATGGGGCCATACAAACTACCACAAGGAATTTGTGTATTTTCTATTGTTTCTCTTGTTGACTTGTAGCTTTATTGCATTGTATTCCAGCACTAGAAAGGTAAGTATGTCAGTTTTCCTGAATTTGTGGAGACTGGCTTCATGTCCTAATATATTATTAATATATTTATTTATTTATTTTGAGAGAGAGAGAGAGAGAGAGCGAGAGCGAGAGAGAGAGATGGAATGAATGGGTGTGCCACGTCCTCCAGCCACTGCAAATGAATTCCAGATGGATTCCTTACCCTATACATCTGGCTTTAAGTGGGTACTAGGCAATTGAACCTGGGTCCTTTGGCTTTGTAGGAATGTGCCTTAATCACTAAGCCATTTTTCCAGCCCTGATTAATCTATTTTAGAGAAGGTTCAATGAACTTCTGAGAAGAATGTGTATTCTGTAGTGTTTGAGTGAAATGTTCTGTAGGTATTTGTTAAGTCCATTTGATCTATGGTGTTATTTAGCTCCATTGGTTTTTTTTTTTTTTTCCTTATTATCTGTTTAGATGATGTGACTATTAATGACAGTAAGGTCTTAAATTCACCCACTATTATTGTACTGGGATATATTTCTGATTAATGTCTAGTAGCTTTTGCTCTATAAAATTTGGTGCACCTGAGTTTGGTGCATATGTTTGTGATTGTAATACCCACTTGTTGAATTGTTTCCTTGCTGAGTATAATGTGACCTTCTTTATCTCTTTTGATTGCTTTTGGTTTAAAGTCTATTCTTCAGATATTAGTACAGCCAGAATTGCTTGAATATCTTTTTCCATTCTTTAACTCTAAGGTGGTGTCTATATTTTATTGTAAGGCAGGTTTCCTGAAGACAGCAGATGAATGTATCCAGTTCAAACTCTTAACCTGGGTCATTTGAAAATATTTTTATTTAGTTATTTGCAAGGAGAGAGAAAGAAATAATGAATAAGAATCATTGTGCCAAGGCCTAGTGCCACTGCAAACGAACTCTAGATATATGCACCATGTTGTGCATCTGTCTTTACGTGGAAATGGGGGTGTAGAATCCAGGCCATAGCCTTTGCAAGCAAATGCCTTTAACCACTGAGCAATCTCTCCAGCCTACTCTGTGTCTTTTCATTAGGAAGTTGACTCCATTAATGTTCAGAGTTATAATTGAGAAGAGTGAGCTAATCCCTGTCAAGTTGAAGACTTCAGGGAGTTAGTTGTTTTCTTTATCTTCATTTGCTTTCATGTCTGTTCTAGTTTTCATTATTGTTTTTGTTACCTCCAGTAGCCTCTTGCAAATTATTGTTCTCTTCAGTATAAAGTATTCCATCCAGTATATTCTGTAGGGGTGTTTTAGTGCTCATATATTCACAAAGCCTACTTTTATTATCAAAAATTTACTTTTACCTTCTATTATAAGGGATAATTTTGTTGGGTATAGTAATTTGGGTTGGAAGCCATGGTCTTTTAAAACTCAAAGCCCTCCTTGCTTTTAGAGTTCCATTGAAAAATTGCATGCAGTTCTGATAGGCTTACCTTTGTAAGTGATGAGCTGCTTTTGGAGAGAATGATAGAGATGACTTGGTACTGAATACCCCACTGTCATTTCTTCTCAGCACTATGGTGGATTTTGAGTCACCCCAGTGGTCACTGCCATCTGAAAGGAAGTTTCTCCAGCCAGAAGCAAAAGTAGCATTAATATGTAGGTATAAACATAAAAACGTGCTTAGAGGGCAGATTGGTGAGCATAATAGATGCAGTTAGCCAGACAACAGCAGGCAATACTCCCCTAGGGCTAATGACTCCCCAGCCATAGGCTTTTGACTAGGTTTTCAGTACCTGACATGTAGTATCTCCCATGGAGCAGACCTCCAGTCTAATTAGAGAACAGTTAGGTTCTCTCATAACAGACATGCCATTATTGCAACAGTTGACACATTTGACCTAGCTGGCTAATCTTAAGGCTTGCAGGGTCTACTCTCATTTTTTTTTAATTTTTAAATTTCTTTTTATTAACAACTTCCATGATTATAAAAAATACCCCATGGTAATACCCTCCCTCCCCCCATTTACCCCTTTGAAACCCTACTCTCCATCATACCCCCTCCCCATCTCAATCAGTCTCTTTTTTACTTTTGATGTCTTGATCTTTTCCTCCTCTTATGATGGTCTTATGCAGGTAGTGTCAGGGACTGTGAGGCCATGGATATCCAGGCCATTTTGTGTCTGGAGGGAGCATGTTGTATGGAGTCCTGCCCTTCCTTTGGCTCTTACATTCTTTCTGCCACCTCTTCCGCATTAGACCCTGAGCCTTGGAAGGTATGATACAGATATTGCAGTACTGAGCACTGCGGTCATTTCTTTCCATCACCATGATACCTTCTGAGTCGTCCCAAGGTCACTGCCATCTGAAAAGAGAAGATTCTCTACCAAAAGTGAGAGTAGCATTAACATAAGGGTGTGAATATTAACAGAAGTGCTTACTGGGCAGTTTGATAAGCATAGTATATACATTTAGCCAGACAACAGCAGACATTACACCCCTAGGGCTCATGACTACAACTATTTTAAGTTTTCAGTATCAGGGATGTATTCCCTTCCCATGGAGTGGGCCTCCAGTACAATTAGAGGGCAGTTGATTTCCCCCATAACAGATGTGCCACTATTGCACCCGTTGGCTCATTTGGCCTGGCTGGCCAATTATAAGGCTTGCAGTGTCCATTGATGAGCATCTTCACTGGTGATTTCTCTTTCTCCCATTGAACTGCATGCAGAATGGCTTCTCCCAGCTTTCTGTCAGCTGGTCTACATGGAGGAGGTTATCAGCTCAGATCCAGCAAAATTTCTCAGTGGCCTTGAAGCCCAAGTATATGGACTCTTCAGCAATAGGGTCTTACCATCTATTCCTGGTGGGAAACCAAGGGCCTCGGCAATGGCCTATAATGTTTTGGGGGCATCAGGGATCTCCCTGGCCAACAACTCACTGGAAGATATCCCATCTCTGGCACTGAAAATTTTCTAGCAACAATCTATGGCTCCTGAGTGTTCCATTGTCCAAAGAAGTAGGATTACATACGTTTTATTTATATACTCTTAGATTTTGATTAGCTGTCCCTCCACCTTTCCTTTACTCAATCTCTTCCCCAGACCTCATTTTGGGCCTTTTCACCCCCATTAATCTATTCTTCTACTTACATATATACAATACCATCCTATTAGGTACCCCCCACCCTTCCTTTCTCTTCCCTTTCTATCTCTTTTCTAGCTTACTGGCCTCTGCCACCGAGTTTTTTCCTTCTCACACAGAAGCCCAGTCATCTGTAGCTAGGATCCACATATGAGAGAGAACATGTGACGCTTGGCTTTCTGGGCCTGGGTTACCTCACTTAGTATAATCCTTTCCAGATCCATCCATTTTCCTGAAAATTTCATAACTTCATTTTTCTTTACTACTGAGTAGAACTCCATTGTATAAATGTGCCATATCTTCATGATCCATTCATCAGTTGAGGGGCATCTAGGCTGGTTCCATTTCCCAGCTATTGTGAATTGAGCAGCAATAAACATGGTAGAGCATGTACTTCTAAGGAAATTAGGTGAGTCCTTAGGATGTATGCCTAGGAGTGCTATAGCTGGGTCATATGGTAGATCAAATTTTAGCTGTCTTAGGAACCTCCACACTGATTTCCACAATGGATGGACCAGATTGCATTCCCACCAACAGTGTAGAAGGGTTCCTCTTTTCCACATCCTCGCCAGCATTTATGATCATTTGTTTTCATGATGGTAGCCAATCTGATAGGAGTGAGATGAAATCTCAATGTAGTTTTAATCTGCATTTCCCTGATGACTAGGGATGTAGAACTTTTTTTTAGATGCTTATACACCATTCGTATTTCTTCTTTTGAGAACTCTGTTTACTCCATAGCCCATTTTTTAATTGGCGTGTTTGATTTCTTATTATTTAATTTTTTGAGTTCTTTGCATATCTTAGATATTAATCCTCTATCAGATGTATAGCTGGCAAAGAATTTTTCCCATTCTGTAGGTTGCCTCTTTGCTTTATTTACAGTGTCCTTTGCTGTACAAAATCTTTGTAATTTCATGAGGTTCCAGCAGTCAATCTGTGGCTTTATTGCCTGAGCATTTGGGGTTGTATTCAGAAAGCCTTTGCCAAGACCAATATCTTGAAGGGTTTCCCCTAGTTTTTCCTCTAGCAGTTTCAGAGTTTCAGGTCTGATGTTAAGTTCTTTAATCCATTTGGACTTAATTCTTGTGCATGGAGAGAGAGAAGAATCTATTTTCATCTTTCTACAGATAAATATACAGTTTTACCAGCAACATTTGCTGAAGAGGCTGTCTTTTCTCCAATGAGTATTTTTGGCGTTTTTATCAAATATAAGGTGGCTATAGCTACCTGGACTGTCCTCTGGGTCCTCTATTCTGTTCCATTGATCTACGTGTCTGCTTTTGTGCCAGTACCATGCTGTTTTTGTTACTATGGCTCTGTAGTATAGGTTAAAATCAGGTATACTGATACCACCAGCCTCATTTTTGTTGCTCAGTATTATTTTAGATATTTGAGGTTTTCTGTGATTCCAAATGAACTTTTTGATTGATTTTTCTATTTTCATGAAGAATGCCATTGGAATTTTGATGGGGATTCCATTAAATGTGTAGATTGCTTTTGGTAAGATTGCCATTTTCATAATATTGATTCTTCCGATCCAGGAACAACGTATGTTTTTCCATTTCCTAGTGTCCTCTGCAATTTCTTGCTTGAGTGTTTTATAGTTTTCATTGTAGAGATTCTTTACTTCCTTGGATAGGTTTATTCCAAGGTACTTTATTTTCTTTGATGCAATTGTGAGTGGGAGTGATTCTCTGATTTCATTCTCTGTGTTTTTGTTGTTAGCATATAGGAATGCTACTGATTTCTGTGTATTTATTTTGTATCCTGCTATGTGGCTGTAGGTGTTTATCAGCTCTGACAGCTTGCTGGTAGAGTCTTTAGGGTCCTTCATACATAGAATCATGTCATCTGCAAATAATGATTACTTGACCTCTTCCTTTCCAATTTGTATCCCTTTTATGTGTGTTCTTGCCTTATTGCTATGGCTAAGACTTCCAGTACTATATTAAATAAAAGTGGGGACAGTGGACACCCTTGTCTTGTTCCTGATTTTAGTGGAAAAGCTTCCAGTTTTTCCCCATTTACTAATATGTTGGCTGTAGGCTTGTCATAAATAAATAAATAGCCTTATTATATTGAGATATGATCTTCTATTCCTAGTTTCTGTAGCACTTTTATCATGAAGGGATGTTGGACTTTGTCAAACGCTTTTTCTGCGTCTAATGACATGATCATATGATTTTTGTCCTTCAGTCCATTTATTCATTCATTTATTTATTTATTTATTTATTTTAACTTTAAAAGCTGGGCGTGGTGGTACACGCCTTTTTTTTTCCTTTTTTTTTTCTTTATTAGTTAGTTTTGTATTCAGCAAATATAGTCAGTTTGGTACCATTATTAGGCTCATCCAGTGACCTACCCCCTCCCCTTGGGCCCTCCTTGTTGATGTATATGGGTCATGCATTGTGGAGTTAGCTCACAGTTATGGGTAAGATAAATGTCTCTGCATATCATGACCCAACATGTGGCTCTGACATTCTTTCCGCCCCCTCTTCCGCAAAATTTCCCTGAGCCATGTTGGGTTCATTTTTGGTCTGCTTCAGTGATAAGGTGTTGGGGTCCTCTGAGGCTCTGGCTCTCTGATTTGGTAGGAGTTGATTTTTCTCTGTGCTGATCTCCTTCCCCCTTGTGCTGGTATCCGGTTCATCAGGAAAACAGCTCCCTTGCTTGTTTCTCCAATTTTTCTTAGTTTCAGCCAGGGCCCTTTTTAGGTATGATGGGGTGGCTCTCTCCTTGGGATCTACATCTATCTGAAAAAGAGAAGCAGATTCTCCAACGGAGAGTAAGTTAGCACCAGGACAAATGAGATAACCCTTACTTTTTTTATAGAGAATTTATCGGTCCTTTGTTGCTTTCCTGCAATTTCTACCAGTAGGTTGGTCAGGGTTGCATTGCTCATAGCTTCAATTTGGTGTTCTGGTCCTAATCGTTCTTCTATGTTTTGGTTAGATGTATTCATTGTGGGACTGAGTGATCTAACTGTATTTTCTTGCATTTGATTTTTCATGTTATTTCTTTTGCACTGTGTTCTGCCCATGACAGTGTATGGGCACATAGGTGGGCATATCAGCCTGGACTCAAGAACAATGGGAATCTGAGGCAGCCTGGGGCAGTTGCCAAGCAGCCTGGGCTTTGGCTCTCACTTGCCAAAGCCGCCTATCTACTGCCTGGCAGGGGCACCAAAGTTGCCTGAGTTCTCAAGCCGTAATGTGCCAAAGCTGCCTGCATTTGAGCTAGGAGTGGCACTGAGGCACCAAGCACTGAAGCAGCCCAAACTCTGGCAGGGAACACTGGACCCGGAAGCAATCTGCGCTCCCCCGCCACAGGATAATGGCGGACGGACGGCGTGGCAGACAGGTAGGGGATGGCACCTGAGCTGGCGCAAGCGAGAGACACAGTCTGAGCTTGTGTGGCAGTTGCTGTGGGACTGGGCTTGCTCAGTAAGTGGGCGAGTGGATGAGTGTGCGGAATGGTCTAAGCTTCCACACACAAGGATTGGGCGCGCTGGCGCGTGGTGGCAGCTGCGGAGCTGTGGACACGGTGGTTATTTGGGGGGAGGGGTGGGCTACCCACCTGCGATTCCATGTTTGCCCCACCTCTGTGCCCTCCCAAATTTCTCTCCCCTGAAAGCCCCAATGAACCCTAAATATCTTGCCTTTCTTTCCCCAGCATTTGCAGCACAGCTAGGCGGTCGCCATCTTCCCAGAATCCCCCCGTTCAGTCCATTTATATAATGTATTACATTTATCGATTTGCATAAGTTGAACCATCCCTGCATCTCTGGTATAAAGCCTACTTGGTCCGGGTAAATGGTCTTTCTGATATATTCTTGTATTCTGTTTGCCAATATTTTAGTGAGAATTTTTGCATCTATGTTCATGAGGGAGATTGGTCTGTAATTTTCTTTTTTTTGTTCTATTGTTGCCTGGTTTTGGTATCAGGGTGATGCTGGCTTCATAGAAGGAGTTTGGTAGGATTCCTTCTTTTTCTATTTTATGGGAAGGCTTAAGAGGCAATGGTGTTAGTTCTTCCTGAAGGTCTGGTAAAATTCAGCAGTGAATCCATCTGGGCCTGGGATGTTTTTAGTTGGGAGATTTTTGATAACTGTTAGGATCTCCATGCTTGTTATAGGTCCATTTAAGTGATTAGTCTCATCTTGATTTAATTTAGGTAGGTCATATGAATCAAGGAAATCATCCATTTCTTTCAAGTGGAGTATATGTTTTTATAGTATGTCCCTATGATTTTTTGAATTTCTCTAGTATCTGTTGTGATGTTACCTTTTTCATCTCTAATTTTATTAATTTGTGTCTCTTCTCTCTTTCTTTTCGTCAGATTTGCTCAGGGTTTATCAATCTTGTTTATCCTTTCAAAGAACCAACACTTTGTTCATTGATTCTTTGGATTGTTTTTTTGTTTGTTTGTTTGTTTGTTTCTATTTCATTAATTTCTGCCCTAATCTTTATTATTTCTTCCCTTCTACTGATTTTTGGTTTGACTTGTTCTTCTTTTTCCAAGGCTTTAAGGTGAAGCATTAGTTCGTTTACTTGCAACCTTTCTAATTTCTTAACATAGGCACTTAAAGCTATAAATTTACCTCTTAGAGCTACCTTCATTGTGTCCCAGAGATTTTGGTATGTCGTGTTCTCATTATTGTTTGACTCTATGAATTTTTTGATTTCCTTCTTGATTTCTTCATTGACCCATTCATCATTTAGTACTGTATTGTTTAGTTTCCATGATTTTGTGTATGGTCTATAGCTTTTCTTGCTATTGATTTGTAGTTTGATTCCATTGTGGTCAGATAGAATGCAAGGAATTATTTCAGTTTTTGTGTATTTGTTAAGATTTGCTTTGTGTCCTAATGGTCTATTTTAGAGAATGTTCCATGTGCTGCTGAAAAGAATGTATATTCTGCAGCATTTGGATGAAATGTCCTGTATATATCTGTCAGGTCCATTCCATTTATGACCTCATTTAGTCCAGATGCCTCTCTGTTTATTTTTTCCCGGGATGACCTGTCAATTGATGAGAATGGGGTGTTGAAGTCCCCCACTACCACTGTGTTTGGTGTTATCTGTGACCTTAGTTCTAATAGCATTTGTTTGATGAATTTGGGAGCCCCCATGTTAGGTGCATGTATGTTTAGGATTGTAATGTCCTCCTGCTGGAGTGTGCCCTTAATCAATATAAAGTGACCTTCCTTATCTTTCTTGACTAACGTTGGACTGAAGTGTATCTTGTCAGATATTAGGATAGCAACCCCTGCTTGTTTTCTAGGCCCATTTGCTTGAAACACCATTTTCCAACCTTTCAACCTAAGATAATGTCCATCCTTTGTAGAAAGGTGAGTTTCTTGGAGAGAACAAATTGAAGGATCCTGCTTTTCAACCCAGTCTGCAAACCTATGTCTTTTGGTTGGGGCATTGAGGCCTTTGATATTAAGAGATATTGAAAGGTGTGTATTTATGTTTGCCATTTTTTTTTTGTAGTACTGGTTCTATGTTCTACCTTTGCTCTCTTGTGTTAACTAGTATTTGAGAATTGTTTGTTTTTTCCAGGTTCCTTATATGTGTGCGTTTCCTTCTCTTAGGCATGGAGGATTCTTTCAAGTATTTTCTGTAGAACTGGTTTTGTCTTCAAATGCTCCTTTAGCCTGCTTTTGTCATGGAATGTCCTTATTTCTCCGTCTATTTGAATAGCTTTGCAGGATAAAGTAACCTTTGTCGACAGTTGTTATCTTTCAGAACTTGGAATACATCACTCCAAGTACTTCTGGCTTTTAAAGTTTGTGTTGAGTAATCTGCTGTAATCCTGATGGGCTTGTCTTTGTAGGTAACTTGATTTTTCTCTCTAACTGCTTTCAATATTTTTTTCTTCTACTGTCATTTGAAACCATTGATGACATCTCTCTTCCAAAAGGCTGCATGCACCATTGCTCTTTACAGATTTCTGACAGATAGTCAGCAGGGGGGAGGTATCCAGCTCATCTCCAGCTTGATTTCTCAATGACCTTCAGCCCAAGCATGTAGAGTCATCAACAATAGGGTCTTATCATCTAGTTCTGATGGGCAACCAAGAGCCTTGGCAAAGGCCTGTAATGTTTTGGTGCATCAGGGATCTCCCTGTCCAACAACTCACTGGAAAGTATTCCACCCCTGGCACTGAAATTTTTATAATAACCATCTATGGCTTCTGAGTACACCATAATCCATGTCCATAGCATACTTCTACCCATATTCATTCATTTTATTTCTCTTTCTCTTTCTTTCTCTCTCTCTCTGTCTTAAACATATATAGTATTGTCTAGAAAAGAAGCATGTTTCCATATTAATATTATTCTTTCTATTCTGTGGAGAATGTCATTGGGATTTTGATGGAGATTTCATTGAATCTGTGGGTTGCTTTTGATAATACAGTCATTTTTCATGTCTCAGTTTTGATCAATGAAAATGGGTGGTCTTTGCAACTCCTATTTTATCTTTCAATTTCTTTATTGAATATCTTAAAGTATTCATTGTAGGGGTCTTTGCATCTCTTTGGTTAGGTTTATTTTGAGGCATTTTATAAAGCAATTGGTATTGGCATTTCACCTTGATTTCAATATTGGCATATAGAGAAGCTACTTTTTTTTTTTTTTTTTTGGTTTTTCAAGGTAGTGTCTCACTCTGGCTCAGGCTGACCTGACCTGGAATTCACTATGTAGGCTCAGGGTGGCCTTGAACTCCCAGCAATCCTCCTATCTCTGCCTCCCGAGTGCTGGGATTAAAGGCATGTGCCTCCATGCCCAGCTAAACTACTTATTTTTGTATGTGGCCTTTATATCCATCTACTTTGCTGAGTTTTTTTTATCAGAACATCTGCAAATAGAAATTTTATTTCTTCCTTTTCTATTTTCATTCCTTTATTTCTTTCTCTTATTTATTACACTGGATAAGACTTCAGGTACTATATTGAGTAAGAGTAATAATAAAGTGGACATGTCTGCCTTGTTCCTGATTTTAAAATACAAGCCTACTCAAATTTTTATGGTGATTACATGTTGAAATTTATAAAGTAATGTTATTAGATATTAGATATCAGTATTTTTGATATATTGTGAAAATATGATGCATAACAACAATTTATTTAAGCTCTTTCTTTTTACATTTTTAAAAATGTGGCTACCATAAAATTTTAGATTAGAAGTGTGGAGCACTATGTGGCTTATACCATATTTCTGTTCACATATGATCCAAAAGCAAACTTGATTTAACTACATACCTCCAGAAAGGAAATGACTAGATAAGATATGTGGAAGGAATGTCATGTTATTTCAGCACATTCAGAGGGAATCCCTCTTATTTAGTGGTTTTCATTTTCCCAACATAGCACAGAAAAAGAAATATCTGCTTAATTTTATCCTTTCTATGATTTAAACAAATTACTATTTTGCTTGATACTGATGTTCATCAATAGATTTTATTGTCTAACTAAGTGTAACTAAATTATGCATTTTTCTTATTTATTTTAGACAAGAGGAAATGAAATTGAATTAGAAAATGAAGCTTTTGAATCCAAAAATGAAACTGATGCCTTAGACATGTCTTCAAATGATGCAGGATCCAGTCTAATAAGAAGAAGGTCAACTCGCAAGAGCACCCATGGACCACATGGCCAAGACAGAAAGCTTAGTTCAAAAGAGATCCAGGTATGGATGAGTACATAGTTTACATTCCCACCCACCTTGTGGCTCTCCTAGGTAGGAGGGTTGGGGCTAGAATAGAAACAGGAATAAGATATAATAGCTATAAATAAAGTTAGTTACAAATAATCCTTTGGTCCTGTCCTCCCAAGTGTTCCAGCAACATTTTATAGTCAGTTTAGAAATTAAAGGGATTAAGAATTAAAGATTTATAAATTAAGAATAAGCATTACAGATTTTTATAATTAAAATTTATGATATAGAGATGATAGCAGGTCTTTAAATATTACATTTTTATTTTATTTATTCCTACTTATAAAATATTCTTATCACCTGTTGATTTCCAGGTCTAAAGTTAAAAGCATTATTCATTTCTTTTTTTTTTTTTTTTTGGTTTTTCGAGGTAGGGTCTCACTCTAGCCCAGGCTGACCTGGAATTCACTATGGAGTCTCAGGGTGGCCTCGAACTCACGGCAATCCTCCTACCTCTGCCTCCCGAGTGCTGGGATTAAAGGCGTGCGCCACCACGCCCGGCTCGCATTATTCATTTCTTAAAGAATAGAGGGGTACCATAATAATTTGTCATCACTATAGTTGAAACTAAAGAACTATCAACTGTTAAAGAATAGAAATGGGCAAAATATACACTTGAGAATTTTGTGTCACTCTTATAATCCCAGCAGTTGGGGACTGAAAGGAGAATGATCAAAAGTCCAAGACCAGCGTCTGTAGCATATTGAGTTCAAGGCCAGCCTGTGCTAAATGAGAACATATCTCAAAAAACATTTTCATCCCTATAGAAAAACTAGTAAAATCAATGATAGGTTCTTCTTTAAACTAGCTTACAATATTTTATGATTTTTAGGATGAAAATGTTCCTTCAGTTTCATTTTGGAGAATTCTAAAGCTGAACTCAACTGAATGGCCTTATTTTGTGGTTGGTGTATTTTGTGCCATTATAAATGGTGGCTTGCAACCAGCATTTGCAGTAATATTTTCAAAGATTGTGGGGGTAAGTAATTTTTTAAAATTTATTTATGAGTCTTGACTGATACTGACTGAACTATTTTAATGAATATGCATTAGCCACAAAGAAACATATTCCTTCAAACAAAACCAGCTTCTTAAAAAGTAAGAACTGAAGTCTGATTTGTCAGAGGAATGACAATTTTTTAGATACTCTTTTATCCTGGTTTCTATTCAGAGCTCCTGATAATTTCTATTATAGGGCCTTGGGCACTCATTCATTGAAGAGGTCAGTGAAATCTGGGAACTCACTTTCCTATACTTCCAAATGTTGAGCTCTCAACAAAAGTCATGAACTGTCTGTTACCTCACCAACATGCAACGTTTCTCAGACTAGGTCAACAGTTGTGTAATATGCACACTGGCCAAGACATGACCATGAACACAAATTACTTGTGTAGGATGTAATTTTTACCTCATGACTAAAATAGGAACAAACATCTTTATGTTAGTTAGATTTTAATCACTTTGAAAGATACCTGAGATTGTTTTCCTTTTCTGTTTTCTAAAAGATATTGTTATATAAGGTTCTTTTGTATGCTAGGTAGCCACTACCACTGAGTTACATCCCTAGACCTGTTGGTTTCTATTTGGAGACAGGGTCTTGATAAGTTACTTAGGCCAGCCCTGAGCTTGCCATATAACTCAGGCAGAACTTGAAATTATCCTTCCTCAACCTTCTAAATAGCCTGGATTACAGGCATGTACCATCATGCCCAGTTTTTAGAGAAGAAATACAGTAGAGGGAATGATTTATTTGGTTACATTTCCACAGGTTTCAATGTAAGGTCAGCTGGACCCATTTCTTCAGGCCTTAGGTAAGGCAGGTAATCATGGCAGTAGGAGCATGTAGCAGAGGCTTCTCACCTCATGGTAGCCAGGAAACAGAAACAGAGATAGAAGTAACAGGGACAAGGTTTCACTTTCTAGGAATCCCTCCTCACCGAGATACTGTCTACTTTCTTATAACAAGGCATCACCTTCCAACAGTGCACATGTGAATCTCTCAAAGGACTAGTCCATTGATTAGGTAAGAACACTCATGATACAAGCACCTCTCAATGATTAGATTTATCAGCTAAAAAATAAGCCTTTAACAAGTGAGCCTTTTGGAGGGATACTAAGCACCCTGAAGATTGAAGTCATACTGGTTCCACTGATTTTATCAGTGGCATTTTCAATATTAAGTTTTAATCTAGGAAGTCATATTGTCTGTTTAATGACAAATACAAATGTTCCAGCCATTATGTTAAACACACCCCTGTCATACTGTGAAAAATTGTGTAGAAAGGCATTAATCACCATTAGAAGCATGAACCAAACACTTCATTTTATAACAAATAATAACTATTCGAGTCTATATATGCCTATCTAGGTTAATATTTATATTTAATGTACTTATTCAAGAGATATTTTGTCACTTCCTGCTTATATGAAGTACTTTTATATTTGTTGAAAAAAATTACTAAGAAAGAAACAAAATAACTGAGTCTATGGAATATATACTACAGAACAGAGCCCAGGAAATTTTTCTGTAATGTGTAAGAGGAGGTTCTAGGAAGATAGCTCAGCCAGTAACATGCTTACCTTGAAAGTATTAGAACCTAAACTAGATCCCTAGAACCCACATTAAAAAAAAAAGCAGCCAGGCATGGTGGCATGTACCTACAATCCCAGTGCTAGGGAAGTAGAGACAGCATGATCCCTGGAATTCACTGGACAGCCAGTCTAGCCTAATCAGTGAGTTCCAGGCCAATGAGGGATACTGTCTTTAAAAAAGAGGTAATATCCAAGGTTGTGCTCTGGCTTTCACATGCACACCGGTGAGCATGCATCCACACACAAGCATAAGCAAAATGATTTAAGAAAAAAGTATAAGAGTAGCAGATATTTTAGGCATTGCTGGTCAGTCAAGTGTTTTCTGTTGCAAAAAAAATATTGCTTTCATGAAAAGTCAGCAAAGTATAGTGTTGAAACATATGAACATACTGCATTCCACCAAATTATGTGATTTGACTGATGGACCATACTTTAGTTTACTTATCCCTATTCTAATATATGTCTTGTGGTGTTGGAGAGAGACTGTAGTGTCATCAAAAGAAAAGATTAAAAGTAGCTAAGTTAGAAATTGCCTTGGAAGCTTTAACAACATATTAACTTAAGCAGTTTTTATTTTTCTCATTCCTTTTATAAAACATATGTCTGATGGGAGGAGACATGGGGCAGGCATATTAGCTCTTAGATGCCACTGGGTAAGCAAGCAACCATCTGCCTCAGTATAAACAGTGAAATCTGGGAAAATTGACTTGGATTTATTTCATTAGATCATCTCCTGTTATGTTATCTTTAAGGTTAATTATCTCTCTGAGCTTTACTTACTCCTCTCTATGTAAAATAGTGAAAGTAATAAAAACAAACTGGCAGTGATGGGTGAGAGGATAAGAGGATTAGCACATGATCTGCCCAAAGTAATACCTGATACAGAGTGAGAATTCAGTATTTTTGAGCTCATATTTTTGTTGAAATGTCTAGACAAGGAAAATTGAGTTAATGTCTTCTGAAAATAACATTTTGTTTCTTTTTTACAAAGCATAAAATTGTCTGAGTTTGATAAGGAGAGTATCTCTTTTAACCAGACTGGTTTGGCCCTTGAGAGAGAGAGGTGTTTTATTTCCCTGTGGAGTGGTTGTTGTCTATGTTCTTCCAGCCTCAGACGTCCTTTTAGTACATCTAACCATCTCTGGAAAGGTTTCCCTCTGTGGTCCTCAGTCAGATGGCTGTAACTATCACTTGGCTCTCTACCTGTCCCTCCTACAAGAATGCTGGCTCAGGAACTTCCATTGTTTCTGAAAGGCTGAGTGAATACACCTCCTCTAGTCAGCAAGAGCCATCATCAGATTCTGTCCAGACACCATGGGACACTTTGACATGTCCACAGAGGAAAACAGTGAGCTTTCCCCACAGCATAGTTCCTTACCAAGGCTTCCAGGAGCATTTTCTCTTCCTCTTTGGACTGTAGGATGGCACACATTACTCTAAGAGGAAAAATGAGCAAGAGAATATTGGATTTGTCTGTGAATGGCATACCTTCTGTGTCTCTAAGGAAGGCAGAATACAGATGACATGGAGGTTGACATTAGTTGGAAGCCAATCCTGTTATATGGGAAATGGGGCAGATGCAGAATGAGTTCTTCAGTGATAAAACTAATATTCTTTCAAATATTTTCTCATAGGTTTTTACAAGAAATGATGATCCTGAAACTAAACGACAGAATAGTAACCTGTTTTCCCTATTGTTTCTTATCCTTGGAATTATTTCTTTTATTACATTTTTCCTCCAGGTAAATGTCTACATTTTTACTTCATTTGGGAGAGGAAATATAAACCAAACAGCTTTGTAACCTTCAGTATATTACAATTTCTTCTCACTTAATGTGGCCATTAACAGTCACGTTGTTTTTGCATTCTCTGACTCCCTTCCTTACCTTCTCTTCCCCACCCAACCCTCCCACAGCTGAAAATTCTGAAGTAATCATAGGGGACATATCGGTAGATTTAATATGATAACAAATGGAAGGTGGGGACTCAAATATAGACTTTTTATTAGACCCTGGATATAAATTATGATGTAAGTATTGCTGGTCAATTTAAATATTCAGAGAAATGTCTGCCTTTATTTTAAAAGCAACAAAAAAATTATAAAACTCCCCAAGCAGATCACACTGAAATAAAAAGGGGTTCAAAAGTTAAATAATTCAGCTCTTGACAAAGGAGAAGGAACCCAATTAATGATGGCAGAATGTGTGTCCTAAAACCAGACAAAACCAAAAAACCCCTGTAGGAAACGTGTATAAATCAAATGTGACAGCTTGCAAATCATGTAGTTCAAATGCAATTGCTAAGGAAATAAGTACGCTGAAAGTTTAGTGAGCTAAGGCATACAGTATAAAGTTTGGGGTTAGACCTAGGTTCAGATAACATTTGTATAGGTACACAGTTATGAGTGCTTGGACAAATAAGTAATTAAAGCTGTGTAAGTCTCAGCTTTCTTAATCTGTAAATAGCAAAAGTATTGCCTCATTAATTAAGAGAAATCATGTGATTGAGAACTTGGACCAATCTGAAGCAATAGTAAATAATCACTTATTAAATAAATCAGTGGTTAGTCATATACAATATTTTTACCTAAGACTCTGATATTTATTTATTTAATACATTTCAAGTACTTATTAACATTTTAGTACACAGGGAATTGTTCTGCTGACTATAATGAGCACAAAATAAAAATAAGGTTTTTCTTTACCAAGCTCTGTGCATCTTCTGTGGGCCATCACTTCTTCTCTCTACTTCCCTGTGTGCTTCTGTGGGCCATTGCTTCTCCAATCTACTCCACTGTGTGTATTCTGTTATCCATTGTTTCTCCAGTCTACTTCCCTGTGTGTCTTCTGTGGGCCATCAATTCCCAGTGTCAAATGGAAAGTTGACTGTGGTTCTTTCTACCCTGGTGTCCCCAAGCTCACTGGAGGGAAGAATCAGCCTTTCTCCCCAGACGTGGCCTAGTATGGCAGCACACTTATATCTTCCTATTCTTCAAGTCATTTTATTCCCCTCCTGTTAAGCCAAAAGATTATATAGCCTTGAAGGGTGAGGAAATAATATGCAGAAAGTCCTCTCAGCTGCCTTTTTCAATCTATTTGCTCACAAAACTTTGACCTTTTAAGTTTGAAAACTAAGAATGTGATACCTCTGTTCCTTGCACCTTTTATAGTTGGGGGAGTAAAAATTCTTGTCCTCCATTATTATACTTCTGGGTCTTGTTTAATTATTAATAGTAGTGCTTGGGCTTTCACAGGTATCCCAATTTATACAGCACATCCCAATTTTGATGCTAGATAATGTAGCCATCTTCTTTCAAGTCTTAGTCCCTGCCTTGGGAACACAGTATCTTCCTGAGTGATATGCATGTGTTCACTGGGAAAGTAAGTAGAGCTTGGAATCAGAAGAGGAGGAACATATTTGTAAGGAAATTTTAGTCAGCCTATCAGCTGCATGGGAGTGACAGGGTCATCTTTTACTATAGCATAGGGTCATATATGCGTGACAAACTCACGCAATGAGGTTTGTCAGTTTATCTGGCATCCTGGTTTAATGGTGTCATTAACCTTCTCCTGTTGTATAATCACTGTCTGAGTGTCTGACAATGGAATGCTCTCGTTCTTCACAGGGCTACACATTTGGCAAAGCTGGAGAGATCCTCACAAAGCGGCTCCGATACATGGTCTTCAAGTCCATGCTGAGGCAGGTATGGCTGTTGAAGTTGCTCTCTGGTGTGTTTTCAGCTTCCCACTAGAGCTGTCTGTACCCAGGTGTTGTAAGCTCTGACAGATGGTTCAGGTTGAGCTCCCATGTTGGTCCTCTCTGAGCCTCATTTTGGAGGTGCAGGTACAGGCTTATGCCACTCTGCAGTGCGTTTGCCACAGCCGTGCACAAGGAATTGGACTGCTTATGACTCAGTTTGTCTCAGCAGTGGGGAACCACGTAAGCATAAGTGATCTTAGCCAAAAAAGTAATAGAAGTGATTTTTCTATATCCCTCATATTTTCTCTCTTTAGCCTTCTTTCTCCCACATCCACACCAACAAATACCTTTTGTACCCTTCCTTCCAAAATTTAGACTCATGTTCATGCCTGAGTGCCCAGTTTCTTTGCTGGGATGAGATTAATACAGTAACTCGGCCTGCCATTATTAGCTAGCAATAACTTAATAGAGTCCTTTTACAATGTGTATTTGTATAAAAAACAGCAGTATCAATGTGTTCATTATAAAGGAGAAAGTTAACTTGGGGAATGTAACCCACAGCAGCCCAGTTCCAAGTGGGAAACTTTAATAATCATCAAAATGTTGTATATGACTTAAAATATTTTCTTCTTAAAATCACTAGTCTCTTGCATAAAGTTCTGGAAGCTGCCCCACAGGGCTGGGGATGTAGGTCAGAGGCAAAGCACTTGGCTAGCATAGATAAGGCATCATTGGATCATGTAACTGGGGAAAAAAGAATCTGATGAGAAATATCCATTTGTTATGTTTGAATTTCTAAAAGACCATCCATCTTCCCAGCTTTGTATGAACTCATACTCCTTTTCCACTCCATTACCATTTTAAAAGGCATATTTATGACAATTTCCAGGTAGTGACAGTCACAGCCAGGACTGATCATGATGAATGAAAGAGTACTGTTTAATAGTGTTCCTGTGTTTGAACTCTTCTAGCACAGTATAGATATATAGAAATATAAAGATACATACATACATATATATGTATATATGTACAAATATATATATATATACACACACACATATACGTATATATACAAGTATGTATACATATACATATTTAGACATATATACATACATGATTTTTGTTGTTGTGGTGGTCCAGGTGGGCCTCAAACTCACTATGTAGCCAAGGAGAACCTTGAACTCCTGATACTACTACCACTACCTCCCAAGTGCTGGGATCACATGTGTATGCCAGCATACACAGCTTTTAAAGAATATTTATTACTGAGATTCCCTTAGGCTCAAGGCTTACCTTGGTCCAGCACCAAATTGCCCATTACCCCAGCAGATGCCAGGCCAACTACTAGATCATCTATACTTTGGGAACTGAGGAAATGGATCTTATAATTTATAATCCTTTCTACATAAATTGCTCAGTAGAAAACACATATATCAGAGCTATTCTTTAAAAATCTGGGGGCTGGAGAGGTGGCTTAGTGGTTAAGTTACTTGCCTACAAAGCCAAAGGGCATGGGTTCAATTCCCCAGGACCCACATAAGCCAGATGCACATGGTGGAACATATGTATGGAGTTCATTTACAGTGGCTGGAGGCCTTGGTGTGCCCATTCCTCTCTCTGCCCCTCTGAAATAAAAATTTAAAAAAATAATTGAAAACATCTGAATGGTGAAGCTTCAAGGAAGTCACATTTCAATGGGGGAAACATTAAGCATTAGAGAATACTGAAGGGCAAACTGATGTAGACTATAATGAATTACACCATTTTGTTTGCTTTAAATGTTTCCTTGAAAAAAATAATAGTCACTTCTTTAACACAAGTTATCAATTCAGGTAACTACTTGAAAACCAAAGCTATTTATGACATGAATTTAAATTTAAAAATCCTTGTTGTTTGTGTTGAGTATGTCATTTTAATGTAAATTGTTTTAATTTGTTTTTAATCTGGTTAATTTATGCTACCCTGGGACAGAGTTAACTAGCTGCATGTCAGTTTCTTTCTTCAGATACCTAATAAGTGTTTAAAATGCCAATATTTTCAAACTTGAACCAGGCTTATTCATTCCTACTCTTTACACTTCTGTAAGCTAAAGCCTTCATGATTCCCCTCTCTCTGTTTAATATTGCAATAGCCTCTTGGCTGGTTTGTTTCTTCTATCCTCTTCCCAGTTCAGAATTTTGCCCTCACAAAAGCCAGCATTGTTATTCTAAAATGTGGGAAAAAAACACATTATTCAGGAAAAAGTCTGCAAAGTTGCCTAAAGACCATACATGATACGTACTCCTTCCCATCCCACCTTAAAGACATTATCTTCCCCACACCCCCACAAGACGGGGTACTATACAACATGTGGAAAGAGATGATCAGGGAAGGACAGTGGTATCCAGAGGGAGAGGGAGGATTACAGATAAAGTAGCAAAGTTGCTTCCTATGTTGCTGGCAGCCTATAAGGCTTTCTTGCTATGTAAGAGTAAATCAAGTGTGGACTTTGTCTTGGGGTTTTTGTAAGTGTTATATCTTCCCTTAGATACTCCCAAGCCTTCCTTCATGTGGGTCTCTGCTCAAATGTCACCTTACAAAGAGGCTTTCTCCGCACTGTCCCCCAATCTGTAGCACCTTTCTTCACTTTGTACATCTTACCTTGCCTTGTTTTCCCTCCACCATGTTTATCATCACCTGAAATGGCATGTTTATTCATATGTGCCTTCTGTTGCTAGAAGGAAGCCTTCACAACAGTAGCAACTTTGTCATCACTGGTCTCACTGTCCAAAATTTAGAATCATGCTTTGGATAAAGTAGAGACTAAAAAATGTTTTTAAAAATGAAGTGCCTGGGCATGGTGGCACATGCCTTTGATCCCAGTACTTGGGAGACAGAGGTAGGAGGATTGCCATGAATTCGAGGCCACCCTGAGAATACATAGTGAATTCCAGGTCAGCCTGGGCTAGAGTGAAACCCCACCTTGAAAAAAAAAACCAAAAATATGAAGTGATCTCTTTATGCGTTTTTAGAATCACTTTGTTGTCTAGTGGATGTTAAGATCCCGAAAAGTAAACAAAACTGACTGTCACTATCCTTCTGGAGTCTCATAAATAGAGCTTTAAGATGATAAATGTCTTTGTTCCATAGGATGTCAGCTGGTTTGATAACCCTAAAAATACCACTGGAGCATTGACCACAAGGCTTGCTAATGATGCTGCTCAAGTTAAAGGGGTATGTGCCTCCTTTTGTATGTGTGTTCATCTTAACTCTATTTTGAATCTTAGTATGAGGTTGGTTTTTGTCATAATAGGTGTTAGTTATGAGCCTCATTTTTAATAAAAATGTAAATAGATATTTAACCCACTAGTGTATCACATGCTTTACCAAGCATGTCAAAATTTAAAGATAACATATTATATAGCATACAGATAGCTATAGGCTTTCTTCCATTTTGCAATGCTCTTCATACCATGAAGAAGGTGTATGCCAAAGGACAAAAAGAAGTTTCTTCACCATACCTTAATATCTATTTCTAATGCTTGGGAAATTGTAATGAATACTGACAAAAGAGGATAGTATAGTTGCTGTCAGAAACTAAAGGTGCATTACAGTTAAGTAGCAAAGTAAGAAAACATTCTTAAAAATAGAGTGAAGAAAATAAAATGTACATTAAAATTATGGAAGGAAAAACTTCATAACTTGATTATAAAACTGAAAGTTTATTACTACCTGAATCTCTAATTGATATAAATAGAAATGTTTAATGGGTTTTGATTTTTGTATGAAGTGACAATTTCTCCTGTAACTACAACTTCTGTGGAAATAATCTACACTATGATGCTGAAAAATGTGTGAGCTCTGGGCCTTACCAAACTTACATTTTAATCACCCTGAAAGGCAGTATAATGCAGGCAGTTTTTCTGTCTATTTAATTGGGCTTATGAGTAACTGGGGTTATGAAAGTAGAAGAACACAGAATTGCACAATTGCAATGTAAATATCGGGAATTTTTGCTTTAAGGTGATTTATTGCTTGGAACAAACAACAAAATTTATGAATTAGATACAGGTTATATAACTTAACAAAAGTAGATGGACACTGTATGAAATAATTTTGAACTTCCTAAAACAGATGATGTTTTGCTCATATAGAATTTGTATAGTAGGTCAGATTATCAAAAGGTGTCTTAGGGGAAAAAAGGAGAATGTGGGACCAAGTTCTGCCTAGTTGTCATTGGAAGGAGAGCTTCACTGATATAGTAGTAGAAGCTCGAGGCCCCAAGGAGGGAAAGATGCCATCTCTATAAGTGTCTGGAGGAGTGTTCTAATCAAATGATCTAGTACAAAGACCCTGAGGCTAGAACATTCGTACCTCTTCTGGCAAAGAGGATAGAAAATTCTATGTGAAAGTGAAAAGAAGAGTGATAATGGTTATGGTCAGCAATGTATATGTAATCAGCTGGGAAAACACTGCTGAATTTTTATCAAGAGAGTTACATGGTTGCTATATGAACAGGCTGAAGGAGACAAGAATCAAGGTAGAGAATCTACAATAATGTGTAGAGTACCACAGTGGTTTTATAGGAGTATAGCTATAATAAAAGTAAATAAAATGTACTTGATTTTGGAAATATTTTAAAGGTACACTCTATAGAATTTGTTGGTTGAGTTAGAAGATGAATTTGAGAAACAAGGTAAAGAATGACTGAAAGGTTTGAGTTGCACAGTTGAAAATAAAGTAGACTTGGTTCTTAATGAAATTAGAATCTTGTTGGTGAAGTAAACTTGGGAAAGTTTTGAGGATGCTATATGGGACTTAAGTTAGTGGTGCCCACATTAGATGATAATTGGAGATGTCTAGAAGGCAAGAAGCTTTGCATATCTGGAGCTTAGCAAAAATGTCTGGTCTGGAAAGACCCTGGTAACTTTTCAATGCAGTGGTGAGTTTTAAAGCCATACAAGATGATTTGGACAGGAATTTGTGGGTGGAAAGCAAGTAGAAGAAGACATTACAGTGTTATGTGTAAAATGTTTCATACCAGGGAAGTACCTGCACTGTGACCTAGAGGATGTTGTGTGTGCTCTGTTCATCAGCAGTTGCTTTGGTAAAGAAGTTTTGTGTAGGATTGTAGGTACTGAGAACAGGGATACCCTACAACAAGCAGAGAACTGTCTTTGAAGACTACTCTGATCTTTGACCTATATATAGTTTGGAAGAGGGTCTCATCAGTATAAACTTAATGACTGCACTGGATATAAATAAATGTGCTTTATTATTCACGCTATCTCTATCAGCCCTGTTTCATAATCTGGTAAGGAACTTAATGTATATCAAAGCTCTTGGAAGTTGGGGCACCTTTCCCCCACTAAGTCTCCGTCTATTGATTGTGTCAGATTGCTATTAAGTCACGCTGATGTGACTAATGTGGGTAGTTGTAAAGGATGCCATCACAGAATTTAGAGTAGAGAGAAACTTTGGTCATTACACTAAGTGATATTCATTTTTAGAGTTAGATTTGTCCAAAGTGACAAAAGTGGCAATGGCCATCCTAGAGTGTACTCCATCATAACTTTTAACTAAGACTAGCCTTACTCCAGGAGAAAAAGTAGTAAAAGACATGTGCTGTTTGTAGAGAGAGCAGGTCTGGGGGCCAAAGCAGGGATGTGAAATGATTTGAGAGTACAGAGTAATTTTGTAGTAGAAGAGATGTGATGGACTGCAGTAGACTGAGGTTGAGAGCTTGAAATCCTGGACAATAGTGAGAGCAGTGCACAATGTACCTTATGGCATTCTAACAGAAGGTTCTGGTGCCTGATCACTGTAATCTAGTTCAATAATGTTCAACTCTGTTGTTTCAAAATCAAATCCAAGTATACTTAGCATAGTAAGTTTAATATTCATTTAACTATGTTCAAATATCCTCAATGACAAATATCATCCTTAAATTCTAAGCAGTTAATATATCTAACACTGGAAAATTCCAGTTTCCATTTTAGCACAATTGTCAGACACTTTTTACTTAATTAATGTGTAAAGCTTTAGTGATCATGCTTTGAGTCAGAAAGATTTTATTGATGCTGAAAAACAAGAATAAGGGAGTTGGGTATAGCTCAGTGAATAGCATGCCTGCCTAGGATGCATGAAGCCCTGGGTTCTATTCCCAAGTTTAGTAAACTAGTCATGTTGGCACATACCTTTAGTCCTATCATGCAGGTAGAGGCAGGAGGGACTGGGCTATACATGAACAAAGGTAGGAAGGAGGGAAGAGAAAGGAGACAAAATAGAGGGGAAGCTGTAATTGAATTCTGGATTATGTCTACATTCAGATTTATTCATAAATACTCATTTTTGAAACTCCAAAACTTTTTACAAGTACACATTTGCTTCTTATTTTTTTAAGTGAGATGTTCATGGAAATGAGTCATTATTATGCTTAGTATATGTGTGTCTTATAAAGATAACATAAAAATGAGTCTCTGATTCTTTGTGTTTTCCAGGCGGTAGGCTCCAGGCTTGCTATCATTACCCAAAATATAGCAAATCTTGGGACAGGAATTATCATTTCCTTAATTTATGGATGGCAGTTAACACTTTTGCTCTTAGCAATTGTACCCATCATTGCAATAGCGGGAGTTGTTGAAATGAAAATGCTGTCTGGACAAGCACTAAAAGACAAGAAAGAATTAGAAGGTTCTGGGAAGGTGAGTCAAACTAAATATAAATGTTTCCTTAATTAGAAGAAATATTCTTATCAGTGATACTATTCCCTGTTATTAGCTATGCTCTGAAAATGTTTTTTATTTTTACTTTTTTTGTTTACTTATTTATTTGAGAGTGAAAGAGAGAGAAAGAGGCAGAGAGAAAGAGAAAGAAATGGGCACACCAGGGCTTCCAGCCACTGCAAATGAACTCCAGATGCATGTGCTCCCTTGTGCATCTGGCTAATGTGGGTCCTGGGGAACTGAGCCTCGAACCGGGGTCCTTAGGCTTCACAGGCAAGCGCTTAACCGCTAATCCATCTCTCCAGCCCTGAAAATGTTTTAATAATTATTTCTCAAGGAAATAAGTATTGTACTTTTTTCACAGATTAGAATCTGAGGAAAAGTAAAAAACAACAACCCTAGGCTCAAAGACTGACACCTGCTCTTTACAGGCTTTTCTGATCTGAGACCATTGTCTTCACACTCTCCTCTCTTCCTATCTGGTCCCTCCTTCCTTCAGTTCATTGCTTCCCCCAGCCTTTTTGTATCTTCCCATCTTCTCTGCCCCCTCCCCCCACCCCCCCACCCCCCCCCCCCCGCCACAACTTTCCCGTAAGCCAATTTACAGCAATTCTTGTATTCAGGAAAGAAGGGTCCATTTTATTATGCATAATGAGGAGATTCAGTATGGTAAAATTCAAAGCATTTATTCTCTCCAGTTGAAAAGATCACCACATTTTACCTTTTATTGTGCCTCCTCCTTCCATACCTGATTCTGTTTACCCTTCCTCTAACTCTGGTTGTTTTTCATGTTCTTCTGTTTTTCTCATCACTTAATTGGAAAATCTGGAGATTATCAGTGACTGGCCCCCTTTAACTAGTCCACAGAGAGAAAGAGACAAAAAGCACCACAAAGCAAGCACACTCCAGGAACCCAGGCAGGACTCAAGCACTTTGCATATCTTTAGCTGGAAATTCCAGATCTGCTCCCAAACATCTTAGGCCTGAACCTAGGATCCACCAAGAGTGACACCAAGTTATAAGGTTGACTAAAACTCCTGAATCTTTTGGAGGATATCCATTCAAACTACCACAAGGCCTCAGTCAGTCTCTGCAGGTATGAGGGAAACATGATGTCTCAGGTTGTTTCCACCCACCCTGAGGCTCTTTCAATCAGATATTTGATGAAAATAACCTCTCCTTTTAGCCAAAGAACAATGGAAGCTTCCCTCTAGGGTTTATGTCCTTCCAAGCCATAGACTTTTGACTTAGTTCTCAGTGTCAAATGTGAATTTCCTCTCCCTCAGCAGGCCTCATATCCAGTCAGAGAGCATTTGAGTACCCCCATAGCTTGTGTGCCTCTATTGCGCTGAACTGTATTTCTTGTCTTGCTGGTTGATTTTGTTGCTCGCTCACACTGTTGGTGAACACTATTCCCCAGCAGCTCACATGGCACTTTCTAGCACTATGAGAACTAGCAAGTAGGGAGCAGACTTCCACCTCAGGTCCATCATAATCGCTCAGTGTCTTGCCATTGTATCCTGTGATGTCTTCAACAATAGGGTCTTACCATTTATATCTGGTGGGTCACCAAGTGCATTGATAATGGCCTCCATTATCTTGGGGGCCTCTTGGGCTTCTCAAACAGCTCACTGTGGTGGGTAACTCAATTCTGGCCCTGGAATTTACCAGCAACAGCCCAAGGTTTTAGGGTAAAGAAAGCTTTACCCCTCCAGATACCTCTGCCCAAACTGTTCTTCACCTTTGTCTTTCCTTTATTGATAGTTACATCTTTTAGTTAGCTCAACAAGGTTTCTGTGGTACAATGTTCAACCTTTTAACATTGCATATAGTGTTGTCTTCTACAAAGTTTATGCTCAAGAACCTCATGATCAGTTTTCAAAAAACTCTCATAATGTTGTAAGTTTAGGATTTTGTGTTGGGCTGCATTCATCTTCCTCCTCTTGCAGGTGAGGATAATGAAACATAGTGGTATTCAAGGTCTCATAGCTGATACAAGCTGAAATCTCTATGTGTGTATCTAGGTGTTCTCTGCATTCTTCACATCCCTGTACCAAGAATCCAAAAGATGGCAAAGGCTTCATTGTCCTAAATAAACAGTCTCATTGGGAGTGGGGGTAGCATGCAATTAAAATATAATTCAGGGGCTGTAGAGATGGCTTACTGGTTAATTGCTTGCCTGTGAAGCCTAAGGACCCCGGTTCATGGCTCAGTTCCCCAGGACCCACATTGGCCAGATGAACAAGGGGGCACACGCATCTGCAGTTCATTTGCAATAGCTAGAGGCCTTGGTGTACCCATTCTCTCTCTTTCTCTCTCTCTCTCTCTCTCTCTCTCTCTCTCTCTCTCTTCCTCTTTCTCTCTCTGTCACTCTCAAATAAATAAATAAAAATAAACAAAAAGAATGAAAACAGGATATAATTCAGTCTGGGTGTGGTGGCGCACACCTTTAATCCCAGCACTTGGGAGGCAGAGGTAGGAGGATCACCATGAGTTCAAGGCCACTGAGACTACATAGTGAATTCCAGGTCAGCTTGGACTAGAGTGAGACCCTACTTCAAAAAACAAAATAATAATAATAATAATAAGAAGAAGAAGAAGAATATAATTCAATGATAGGTACTTTCTTGAAAATAATAACATGTCATATTTGTTTAAAAATGTTTTTTTGACCTATAAATCTGACTTAAAAACATATTTATTTATTTGTTTTTTTATTTGAGAGAGCAACAGACAGAGATAATGGGCATACCAGGGTCTCCAGTTAACTGCAAACAGATTCTAGACACATGTGCCACCTTATGAATCTGGCTTTCTGCATGGACTGGGAAGTTGAACCTGGGTCCTTAGGCTTTGCAGGCAAACACTTTAACTGTTGAACCATATTAATCTCACTTATAAGAACTTTTCCTGTGAAAATCATTCAATATGAGAAAATGTTCATATATAAGGATATTTCTAATGTTTGAATAGGGAAAGAATTTAAAGCATTGTTATTAATGCCTAACTGCCTGAGATATAAAGAAGGCATTAATCTAATCGAAGTTACTATTAATGTATATTTAATGATCTACTACTATTATTACTATTAATCTATTTTCAACAACCTTGATATTTTTTAATTTTATTTATTTATTTGAGAGAAACAGAGAGAAGAAGAGGCAGATAGAGAGAATGGGCATGCCAGGGTCTCCAGCCACTGCAAAAGAATTCCAGACATGTGCCACCCTGTGCATCTGGCTTATATGTGTAGTAGGGAATTGAACCTGGATCCTTAGGCATCACAGGAAAGCAACTTAGCCACTAAGCTATGTTTCCAGCTCCCTACTCTTGAAATTTGTTTGATAAGTTCCAAAATAACTAAGTAACAAAATTTATAATTTAATCCTATTTTGTTAAAGATGTCTATGTGTAGGAAAAACAAGAAACTAGAAAATACAGTAATATGTAATTTTAATATCTTCTTTACATTTTCAACATCTCTAACTTTATTGTGTTGTCATGAGTAGCAGGTGTGCAAAGAAAATATATAAATATCACATTTTTATACTAGTTATTTTGTCTTTGAAAGTAGGGACTCATTCTAGCCCAGGGTGACCTGGAACTCACTGTATAGTCTCAGACTGGCCTCAGACTTACAGCAGTTTTTCTACCTCTGTCTCCTGAGTGTTGGGACTAAAGTTGTATACAATATCACATTTTAAAAAAATGTGTACCATAACATAAAAGTTACTAAAATGTTCTCAGAATAAGCATTGTAGAAGTTATAAAATGATAAACTATAATATTAATTCTATAAAGCTATGTGGGTTTAGGTAAGCACCTTCACTCTGTAAAGAGGGTAAGATTATTTTATCTCTCTTAAAAATCTAAAATTCAATTTGATAAAATATTCATTTTTATATTGAAGATATGAATAGATGATGCTAAATGCTAAAGAAGAATATAGAACTATAACTTTTGTTAATCTATCTTAAGAATTCAAATTAATTGCCTCCATTTGCCCTTGTGCCCTTGATGATGGGTGATCTCTGTTACAGATCGCTATTGAAGCAATAGAAAACTTCCGCACTGTTGTTTCATTGACTCAGGAGCAGAAGTTTGAAAATATGTATGCACAGAGTTTGCAGGTACCATACAGGTGAGAGCCCATGAAGAGTGGGGAGGGGTCTGAGGAGTTTTCCAATCAGTTTGTTTTCAGAAGGATTATTTGGCCACAAGGTAGGGTCAAAGTGGGGAAAGTACTAGAAAGAAATTAATTCGAAAGCAGTTATCTAAGAGAGAAATGGAGAGGCCTAAATTCAGGTGTGTCTATGAGATAACACACGAGGAATGGAGCAGACATGGAGAATGACTCTGTGATGTCCAAATTGAATGATGACCCTGCTATTTGCTCTAGTTGGAGATGAGAGCTTTTAATGGAACATGATTTGAAGTGTCATGGGGCAACGAGGAGTGGTACTTCCTGAGAATATTTCTCATTCCTTTCTTCTAAAGTGAATACCTTCTCTTCTTCCTTTAACATAGTTCTATCAATGAGGGCTCAAATAAGTGATATGAATGTAAACAAACCAGGTCTTGGAGTTTCAGTTTCTGCTCTAGTAAAAGGGGAAAACTGGACCCTATCAATGGGTTTGCAGGCTTTGGGGGAGAGTAATGATTGAAGTAGGACCTTTTTCCTAGAAAAGTGTCCATTTAAAGTCCCAAAATATGGGCTGGAATGATGGCTTAGCAGTTAAGGTGCTTGACTATGAAGCCTAAGGACCCAGGTTCAGTTCCCCAATACCCACATAAACCAGGTACACAAAGTGGTGCATGAATCTGGAGTTCGTTTGCAGTGGCTAGAGGCCCTGGTGCACCCACTCTTTCTTTCTCTCTCTCTCTCAAATAAATACATCAATGAAATATTTGTTTTAAAAATCCCAACATATGTCAAAGATAGAATCATTTCTGGTATGTTGAAACAGCAGTAGGAGGTCTAAAGGGCTGCCCACCCTACCTGACACTGCCACAACTCCACATCCCTGAGCTCCATGTTGCTCAGGAAGTCCTGGACTGTGATCCTTTGTAAAGCCTTCTTGAGCTTCCCCAGAGAGTCAGGTGCTCCTTTCTTCCTACACCATGGTTCTTTTAAAGTACCTGATCCAGCTCATCTTCTAGGTCCTCAAGGGCAAGAACATGCCCTTTCCCTGTGTCACCTAGAAAGTCCCTGCAGCTTGTAGATGTTGGATAAATATGTATGGAAGGAATGTTTACTCTAGAGGACACATGTACTCTACATGTAGCCCTTGGAAATGGGAGGGAACTTTCCATCATGAAAGGAAAATGGGCTCTTTACAGAGCTCTCGTCTTATGTTATCCTCAATCAACCCTCTGAGGTGTCATTAATCTAACATCAAAGATAAAGACACCAGAGGCTCAGAGACAAGGCAGTTTCCTAAATTCACACAAGTGGTAAATAAAATGAGGAACAAATTTCATTTTTTAGAAACTTAATCCAATTTATTTGTTACTTGTCTACGCTTCACTACTAACCTATTTCAGTTACACTGTAAGGATGGAGAAGTGAAAGTGGAGTAAGCTTTTAAATGCCTTCTTTTCAGAAATGCTTTGAGAAAAGCACACATCTTTGGGATCACATTTTCCTTCACTCAGGCAATGATGTATTTTTCCTATGCTGCCTGCTTCCGGTTTGGGGCCTTCCTGGTGGCACGTGAGATCATGGTATTTGAAGATGTTCTATTGTAAGTAGTGAGTTAATATTTACAGTTTCACTCTGAAAGTAAACTGAGATAAACATGCTAAGTATACAGATAAAATACCCTATGGTGAGGCCTTACAAAGAGATTTTTTGTTTTTGTGATTGAGAAAGTGGCATTTTGCATCTGCATCTCTGTAAGTTACCACAGAAGCACCATATTTCATGAGCAACTTCTCTTTCCTGTGCTGACTCACACATCTGACCTTTCTTAATCTCTCCCTGGAAGGGGGACTCAGTTCAGAGGCCTTGGCCTTTGGAAAGAAGTTTGTCAAGGAGCTGATCGCTCCTTCAAAGGGCCTTCCCACAGGGCAGCTAAGGTATTGTGATGCTGTACTAACTATTGCAACTTCTGGAAGACTCAAGATAAATTTATTTTTTCTTGATAAAGAGAATATTTGCAAATTAGGAGCTAGAGGAATTTAAAATAACCAAGGAAGATCTATGTGAGGATTTTCCTCTTATATTGCTATATTTTGTCATTGGAAGACAAGCCTGAAAGAAATAACCTTACTAAAGTAAGCCCCTGAAGATGAAATTTCTTTTTCAACAATGTGTGTGAACTTTCTGAACATCTATATTTGGTGCCAGACAAGAGTCTGGCCTTGTCATAGTGCTACATAATTAGAATGCATACAGTTTTACCTTGCAACCAGAATCATATAAGTCTGACAATATAATGTGTTAATATGTATTTTTGTGCCATTTCTGACCTATTTACACATTGATTTATTCATGTATTATAGTTAGCTCAAGATGAACCTAACTAAAATATTACACTCTCTTACATATTTGTCTAATAAAATGCTTCACAGTTGCTATTGATAATTACAATTATTCAGTCATCACTGGAATTGTGACCTTGATTGGATAATTCTTTGATAAATCACTTTACTACAATGAATCAATGAAAGTTACTGACATTTGTGACTCCCATGTCATAGATTAAGAATGCAGATGCACCTTGAGAGAAGCATCAAATATATTTATATTTATGTATATTTATGAAACTCCATTGCAATACTCATAAGGTTTTCTAAGAATCTGATATCAACAATATGGATTATAATTACTGTTGATTGCCGTAGTTATGCTATGTAACAACCAGCCTCAGTGACATGGAACTATAAACATTTATGTTGCCCAATGTCTTTCTAGGTGGTTTCTCTTGATCTAGATTAGGCACTGTGGTTCTCCTCTGTGATCACTGTGTATTGGCATTGAGCTTCATGCTAGTTGACCACAATGAAAGAAAAACAAAAGCAAAACACAACAAAAAGATGGAACAAAGCATAGGCTGAGTCATAGGCTTGGAGCTGGGAACTGCGATTTCCACCACATCCTGTGGTCATGTTTACAAGTCCATTCAGATCCAACAACTGGAAAACAAACTTCCTAGATGGAAGTTTAAGCAAAGGTCATGTTGAGGATAACAGCACAGGTTTAAAAAATTTTGTGGAAGAGGGGGCGGAAAGAATGTCAGAGCCATATGTTGGGTCATGATATGCAGAGACATTTATCTTACACATAACTGTGGGCTAACTCCACAATGCATGACACATATACCTCAACAAGGAGGGGCCAAGGGGAGGGGGTAGGTCACGGATGAGCCTAATAATGGTACCAAACTGACTGTATTTGCTGAATACAAAATTACCTAATAAAAAATAAATAAATTTTACAAAAAAGCAATTTTGCAATCAGTCTGTCACACTGACATAAACATATAAAGAAAAGGGCTTGTTTAATTTTGTAATTTCTGCTTTATAATTAGTACTTACTTAGAGAAATGTCAGTCTGTTAGCATTGCCATAACGAGATGATATGTGTCTTTCATTTTCTAGGGTATTCTCAGCTATTGTTTTTGGTGCCATGGCAGTCGGGCAGGTCAGTTCATTTGCTCCAGACTATGCCAAAGCCAAAATTTCAGCATCACATGTCATCATGATCCTTGAAAAAATCCCAGAGATTGACAGCTATAGCACAGAAGGACTAAAACCTGTGAGTTTGATGTTTTCAGTGTGTTATCTGCTTCTAACTCCTCAACAAAAGTACTTAAAGAGGAAATTCAACAAAATTTGTACTTCTTATGTAAAACGATAGATCTAGACAATGAGTTTATTTTAACAAATGTTAATAATATATGTTAACAACCAGTACTTTTACACACTTATAGGGAGATAAGAATAGTGTCTACTGTGTATGGAAATTCAGTTCATCAGGCATTTCTATATATAGGTTTCTGTATTCTAGGGAACAAATTTATTACACTTGTATTGTACATTTGTAGTACATTAATAAGTCATGCTACAAAAACTTTACATCTTCCACATCGTTTTGCTTAAATTTCAGAGATTTGAAATGAAGCTTAACTATAATAGGAGTTCACTACCTTCAGAAACCTGGAACTAGGAGTTACAGTATTACAACAATCAAAGTAACTGTTGCTATTCTCCTTTTAGAATACATTGGAAGGAAATGTAACATTTAATGACGTCATGTTCAACTATCCCACTCGGCCAGACATCCCAGTGCTTCAGGGGCTGAGTCTCGAGGTGAAGAAGGGTCAGACACTGGCCCTGGTGGGCAGCAGTGGCTGTGGAAAGAGCACAGTGGTCCAGCTCCTTGAGAGGTTCTATGACCCCCTGGGTGGAACAGTGGTGAGCATACTTTCATATGCAAATGATGTTGGGTTTTCTTCATCCACATAGCTGGATGTGTTTAACCCTTGATCATACATAAGTCATGGTTTTTCAAATCTCTAAGCATCAGATCCTGTTAGATAGTCTGATAACCTAAATTTGATGTCTAATCTGTTCTATTTGCTCTAGCTACCTTCTCCATCAATATTGCCCCTCTGTGCTCCCTTGCAAACAAACATCTCCCTGGCTGTGGTTAGATTTAGGTTGATTTGAGGAAAGCCAGCAAAACGAGAGTAGCCAGAGAGACAGAAAAGAGGCTCTAGGAGTCTGGGGTGAAAGGCAAGGGTAGGTTATCTTTGAAGAAAGAGATGTTATGCAAAGTTTGAATAAGGTGAGGACTGAGAAGACATCCTATGACATGGCAATTAACATGCTGGTGGGGACATTCTGTACTCTCAGTGAGGTTGGTGGGCGTAAACAGTTTAGCAGGGCTGAAGGGTGGCTAGGAGGGTACATGCAGGTTTAAGGGGGGTGTGGACCCTGAAGAAGATCAAAGGTGGAAGAGGCAAGTGAGAACTGCAGCTGGAATGTGAGGAGAGCCCAGGGAATGTGTTTAAGAAGGGGAATCAGGAGAGGTTTTATGTTGAGGATGAGACAGTGCCACTAAATAGGGCACTGAAACACCTTCCAAGGCAAAACAAAACAGAAAACCCCAAAAGTAAGATGTACACATCTGAGAAGTGGATAGAGAATAAGGAGGAATGCCCTTTTCTTTCTGACCTAAAATGGTGAGGGAGGAATCAGAATTAAGCAGAACTTTGAGGCTATTGGGAACTGTCTTGGGAGCTAGACATGAGAAGGAATCTTGGAGAGAATAGTGGATTTAAATAGCTATTGCAACAATGGGGGAGGAGAAAACCACAGAAGAAACAGAATTTATAGTAGGAAAGTGCCATTAAGTAGCATTTAGTTTTAGATTATACCTAGAGGTTGTACTCAGAGTATATAGCCATTGCAGAGGTGTGAACTGTGACCAGTAGACTGATAAATAGGCCTGCTCAGCTAAAATGTAATTTAGTGAGATTAGAATTCTCAAAAAATTCTGATTATTTCTTAATGAAATATTTCTCTCAGGTTTCTGAGACATGCACTTTCTAGTGGAAAAATATTTGGTGATAACAAAATGTTAGAATTTAAAGCAGTGTTATTAAATAGTAAAATAACAGCTATATAAGAAGAGAGTAATGATGATACTTCAAGTTCATAAGTGTGGTGGTTTGAATAGAATAGATGGCCCCCAATATATTCAGTTGTTTATTTGTTTGTAGTTTGCATCTCTAGCCATCTGGCTGGAGGAAATGCCATTGTGTGGATCTTAAGGTGTGGTGGTGGGTTCCAGATTTTAATCTAAGGATATGCAAAGTGTGCCTGGCTGGAGTTCCTGAAGTGTGCTGTGGCTTTTGACCTTTAGGTTTGTGCTTCTCTCTCTCTCTGATTGGGCCTGTGAAAGCAGGCCAGTTTCTTCTGCTTTTATGGAACTTTCCCTGGATCTGTAAGCTTCAATAAATCCCTTCCTCCATAACTGTGCCTGGTTTGGAAGTTCATCTCAGCGAACTTGAAGCTGTCTGCTACAATAAGTATAAGTAGAACAATTCAAAACAAGACCAGTTTCACTTAAGTTCAGAGTAGGAAAGGGAAATTATGCTAGGAATTTCAAGTAGATGAAAATTTGGTAAAGGGCATTAGGTGCTTAGTTTTTGGAAGTGTTAGAAGAGTAGGAGTAAAGGAGGCTTCTCCCAGGTTCCCAAAGGGCAGCACTGCCACTGTAATCCTATGACTAGGAAATTGCAGAAAATTTTGCTCATGCTGTTGCTAACTTAAAGACACAAGTCCACAACCTGGCTGCCACAACAACTATGTGTCATAACACATTAGCTTACCACTTCTACTGTAGGAGACTGGTGTGTGTCTTCTGATTTTACACAGTGCCTCTCACTGATAGAACCTTAGTTCTAGAACCAAGGGATGATGACTAAAAGCTTTCAGCTTTCTAGTGTCTTAACTAGAATATAAAAATGAATGTTGGTGGCATAGGTCAGTAACCATCATAAGACAAAACTATGACTGCACTAAAAATCAAGTTGTCCCCACTTGCCACAGTACTATTTGTCTATCTGCTACTGGGTATTTTCAGAAGAGCTTTAAAATGCTGCCCCAGGTATACAGAAGCTAGACTTGTTAGCAAAAGGATCAAAAAATCCTCAAGTTAATGTGTAAAGTTTTACTTATAAGTATCAGCTAAAACCATTTAGTAACTTAACTACTAGTACCAATTAAGTACCAATTAGTTCTTACTGACATGTAAGAATGAGTCAGTGGCTGGGTGTGGACCCCAAGTGGCTTTGAGAATCATTTGATGATAAGAAATGAATGAAAGACTTACTGAGAGTATCACCCTGAAATCAGGAAACTATTACAACCATCAGTGAGAATTGACTCAAACTTTATATTGTACGTATTACATTGGCCTTGAGAATTAGTAAAGGACACAGCCAGCCTGGATCATTCAAATAAGTTGGGACTAGACTTTTATATTTATAATGTTTTCTTGCTGAAATAATAAATTTGAAGAAAAGTTTAGGGTAAATGATTGAGAATCATGGAATATTAAGCTACAAAATTATGGAGAGAGATGGATCCAAGTTGTAGGACCTGAAAATTATATGATTTTAGGGCTGGAGAGATGGCTTAGTGGTTAACTGCTTGCCTGTGAAGCCTAAGGACCCAGGTTCGAGGCTTGATTCCCCAGGACCCACGTTAGCCAGATGCACAGGGGGTGCAAGCGTCTGGAGTTCGTTTGCAGTGGCTTGAAGCCCTGGTGTGCCCATTCTCTCTCTCTTTCCCCTCTTTCTCTGTCTATTGCTCTCAAATAAATAAATAAAAATACACAAAAAGTTAAAAAATTATATGATTTTAGGTATTCTATTTAAATGAAATAAAAATTTAATTCAAAATTAGGTACATGAGTGGCTACTTCAAATGAAAAGTAATCACAACAAAATCTCAACCTGGAACATCAAGCTCTTGTTCCCCTTACTTTTTAAGTAGCACACCATAAATGCTTACAAGGAAGAGTGTCTTTACTACAGTCCTCACCTCTTTTCCATCCAAAGCAATTTTCAAGTCTGAGATTTTTCACACAGTTGAGATTCCTTGGAGCTTAAACTTTATGAGCTTGAGTCTTCTGTTTCTTTCTTCCCTGCTCCATCCCATGCATCAGCTATAGTTAAAAGACCCTTGTTATTGGCTTATTACAACTTAGTATGTTATTTGGGAATGTGGCTCAGCTGATAGGATGTTGGCCTAGCATATAGGAAGCCATGGGTCAACCCCCAGAACCACATTAAATGGTGTATTATGGTACATATCTGCCATCCTATCACTCTAAAGGTGATTGCAGGAAGATCAAAAATTCAAGGTCATCCTTGGTTGTATAGTGAGTTTGAGGCTAGCCTGAAATACAACAGACCCTGTGTAAAAATTTTTGAATCGAAAAAATAAAAATGTTAGCAGATTATGAGATACTTATGTCACCAAATGCAATCTAGTGTTTATAGCCAATCCTAAGCTCTTTCAGATACTGTTTGAATATTTTGGAGTTATTTATTGTTCATATCCTTTTCTATAAAATGAATTTTAAAATCACACTGACCTAAGAATTGTTATGAAGATTAAACAAGAGAATATATAAAACATAATTTTTACATAACCTAAAATATTTTTAGTTCTTATTAGTATTCAGAACACATATACATGGAATGAAATGTGTTTCACATTTAATTACTTATACAAACAAATTTAACACTAGATTTAATAATATAAAAGAGATACGCAGTCAGGTATCCTTAACAATATTCCTTACCAAGTTTACTTTCATAGCAAAAATTTTCTTTAGGCCAATACCTGTGAATCATTTCCATGGACTTCCCAGGGTCCCTTTTTCTTCCCTCAGAACATTGTTGTGCCTCAGCCACAAAATCTGCTCCCAAACATGTTTAAAGAAAGGATACCATAGCTAACACCAACAGGTTTATATACAGGGATGAGGAGGCCCAATACTATTATTGTGTTATTAACAAAGTGATTAAAATGTACTGGGTTCTTTAGACTTACTATCGTTTTATTAGAGAGAGAGTACCTGTTAATCCTTCTAGGTATATAATCCTGGAAGAATTTTTTTATGAGATGAAAGAATGTATTTTTGCTTACAGTCTCAAGGGGAAGTTTCACTGTGTCAGGGAAACATGGCAGAGCAGAAGTTGGGCATCATATCTTCTTACATGAGCTCTGAGGTAGCAGCAAGTGTGAGTGAACTCTGAACACCCTGTGGGCTGGACTAGTAAACTCCACGACCTGCCCCCAGTGACACACCTCCTTTAGCAAGGCTCCCTTCTCAAATTGCTACCATCTGGGGATGAAGTATCCAAAACCTATGAGCCTATAGGGAACATTTTGTTCAAACCTCCACACTGCCCTTCTAGATTATGCAGACATAATCAAATCTATTTTCATGGACTTTAGGTAGCTAGGCACAAATTTTTCAGAGTTTTTGGTGATCTTTAAAACTATTTTCTTGTCTCTTCCTAAATGGTCCCAGACTATTGTATTTGATGAGTTTTTTTAATTGATTTTTTTAAAATGAAAAAGGTTGTATTCTTACACCATCTCCTCTGCCCCAGTTCTGCAGAGGGTCTTCTTTAGTGGTGTTATTGGTATTCATTGTGAGGACCAGGAACGCCTCAATCTCTGCAGGGGTTTGTCTAGGAGGAACACTGTGCCTTGAGCCAGCTAGAAGAACTTTTTTTAATTCCTTGTTTCCTCAAACTTACTTTTCTCAAATGTCATGTTCCATATAAAGACTATTGCAGTCAGGTTCACATTGCTGGCAGAAATCACCTGACCAAGAGCAGCTTGTGGGAAAAAAAAGAAGTTTATTTTGGCTTACAGGCTTGAGGGGGAAATGATGGCCGGGAAAATGATGGCATGAGCAAAGGGTGGACATCACCCACTGGCCAACATAAGATGGACAATAGCAACAGGAAAGTGTGCGCCAAACACTGCCAATGGAAAACCAGCTACAAAAACCATAAGCCCACCCCCAACAATACTCTGCCTCCAGGAGGCCTTAATTTCCAATTGCCATCAGCTGGGGAGACTAACATTCAGAATACTTGAGTTTATGAGGGACACCTGAATCAAACCACCACAAAGACTTACTGTTTACACAGCCTTATATGATTTTTCTACTACCGCCTCCCTTCTATTTTCCATCTCCGTTTATTAAAGCTGTTAGGGAAGCCTGCTGTGTAGATGGTCCAAGAATAGTAGAATAGTTTCCATGGCAACTAGGCATGGCACTAACAAGGTTGTGGCTGTGCTATCTATCCCTGCACCTGTCAATCTCCCACGCCAAAGCTGCATTCCTGCAGCAAAAATCTGTCCTGCTTCTGGCAAACTGTCATTTCCCACAGGCCCTGTTAGGCACATGGATATGGAGAGTGTATGTGGCTCTGCACACACTTATCATCACTATTGGAAAATCTGATACTGAATTGTTCTTTCTTCCTGAGAAAACATGAATAGTTTTCTCATGCACATGCCAGAAAATTCTTTTGAAAAGAAGATAGTGGGTGATATGTCTGAATCAGAACATAACAGGCTCTTTCTAAATTCTGCAGGATAATCTAGGGATCAAGGTCATGAGCAGAAGAGTGGCTTCTCCTTTCCTACACCTTTGTCTCAGTATTAAAGATGTTGTGTATCTCCTTTATACACTAACCTGTTTGTCTATCCTTCTAAGCACATCACACATGCAGATTTACAAAGTGCTGCCATATCTTGAGCACTTATTATATCTGATCCTATGCCTCATGGCATCCTTATGTGATATTTAATCCTCCATTCTGGGAACTTAGGCATAATCATCCTTTCTGCTTGACCCAGGAAGGAAGTGAGAGAAATGAGTTCCCTTTTCTCAAGATCAACTATATAAAGTTATAGTAGGTACTGTCCCATACTCAGTGATATTCTATTTAGCCACTTTGATTCCTCAAGTCAGGTGAGATCGGAAACCTGACCTACAAATCCATTGTAGTCATAGTTGGTATTTATTTCTACTATGATCCTAGACACTATTTTGTGGAAAACTGAGATACAAGAATAAAAAGGTCATGATACAGCTCAGAAGAAAGAGACAGTATGTTGGTCTCCTTAGGCTGCTATAGTTCATCACTACAAATTTATTACCTTAGAGTTATGGAAGTCCCATCAAGCTGAAATTAAGGTGTCAATGGAGCTGTATTCCTTCTTGGGACTCTAAAGGACAAACCATTATTCATCTTTTCTAGTTCACAGCCCCCTATCTTCAAAGCCAGCAGTGACTGGCCAAGTCTTTTCATTTTGCTCACAGCTGATACTCTTCTTTCTTCCTCAGTTAAGAACTCTTATGATTACATTTGATTTAATAACATAATACAGGATAAGCATCTTATTTGAAGGTTAGCTGATTAGCAGCCTTAAGTCCATCTAATACTTTAATACCTCCTTAACATGTGACATGATGTATTTCCAGGGATTGGGACATGTATATTTTCAAGGTGAAGCATTATTCTAATGCATTAATCATAAGTCAGGTTACAATGTGAGTTTGTGTATTTTTTCAAAGTATGTAACTATGGAATTTTTTGGGTTAACATGAACAATCCAAAGTTATACAAAAATGATTTGTGGAGAGGAAGAGAAACAGCAGAAGAGAGGAGGACCAGATATACTGGGGGAGGAAGTATGAGTAAAGTACAATGACACACATCTCTGAAAATGTCATAGTGAAATCCATTATTTGTATAACAACTAAAAAATTATTAGAAAAAAAATCTTTTCCTTAATCTCTCAGCAATTCAACAGTTTTAGGGTATTAAACAATGATGGTAATTTTGCTAAATCTAAAGTGTGCTAGTCTTGAAGTTGATCTGTGAACCTTTGTTTTCAGTTTCTGGATGGCAAAGAAGTAAAGCAACTGAATGTGCAGTGGCTCCGAGCACACCTGGGCATCGTGTCCCAGGAGCCCATCCTGTTTGACTGCAGCATCAGTGAGAACATCGCCTATGGAGACAACAGCAGGGTTGTGTCCCAGGATGAGATTGTGAGAGCAGCCAAGGAGGCCAACATCCACCAGTTCATTGATTCTCTGCCTGACGTATGTTTGTAGAGCTAGGAACATTAGCAGCCTCTTTCACCTATTTTTTAAATTTTTTTTGTTGACAACTTCCATGATTGTAAACAATATCCCATGGTAATTCCCTCCCTTCCCCGACTTTCACCTAATTTTTGATTATTTTTCCCATTTCAGATATAAAACCCAGGGTATTGTTCATAGTGCTCTACCACTGAGCTATATACACAAGCCTGTTATTTGATTGCTAAAGACTAGTCTTCCAAAAGTGAAGCTAAATTATCAGCCAGAACATACCGTAGTAGTATAAAGCAACTGTCCACATTCTTATCTCAGTTAGATTATCATGTTTACCTGACTGGTCATCTATCTGCCTGTCCTGAGGAGGGAACAAAGTATTAGGCCTATTCAGGTATAAGAGAATAGATCTTTCCAGGGGGCCAGGACTAAACAACTCTTTAGCTTCTAGGCTTGAGGGCATACCCGCTTCAGCTCCATAGACAAGCACCATGGGGAAGTCCTTTCCCTCCAAGTCCAGGTCAAGGTCTGAAGGCAGCATCTGGTCTTCTTCTATGTCTAGGCTACAAAGAGAGCCAGTGTGACTATTCCTCCTCACTTTTTTTCCATTTATTTTCCTTCTACCACTTTGTAGTCTTCCTACATCAAGCCTTATTCTGGAGTCAGGCCAAACCTATGCCAGAAAGAGGTCACTCTGAGTAGGGCTGTGTTATTGAGAAACAATGCTATTGTATAATCTCAAATCACAAGAATTCATGAGCAGCCAGCTAGAACTTTAGAGTTGATCATTAAAGTCTTCCCTAGGCTGTTAGGTCTCCTGCAGATAACTGTTCCTCCCAAGCACAGCATCCAGAAGCTTCCAGGAGGAGGCCCTGTCTCCTCTCGCTCCTTAAATAATCTAGTACAATCATGATTGACTGTACTTGAGGCTTAAACATATTTTTTTGTTTTTAACTTTTTACTGACTTTTCATGCATGAACAAATATAATTTCATCATAATCTCCTCCCACCACCTTCTTTTGTCCCCTACCTTTACCCATTCCCTCACTGTAATTCTTTCCCCCTAAACCCTCTTCTATTTTTATTTTTAAATCTTATATTTTGTTTAGTTTTATTTATTTATTTGAGAGTGACAGACAGAGAAAGAGAGAGAGAATGGGCACACCAGGGCCTCCAGCCACTGAAAACGAATTCCAGATACATGCACCACCTTGTGCATTTGGCTTACATGAGCCTGGGGAATCAAGCCTTGAACTGGGATCCTTAGGCTTTACAGGCAAGCACTTAACCACTAAGCCATCTCTCCACCCCTATTTTTTTTAATATTCTAAAAATATTTTTATGAAAGAGAGAGAGAATTGACACACCAGGGCCTCTGTCCATTGCAGTTGAACTCCAGATGCATGCACCACCTTGTGTGTGTGCCGGGCTCCGCCGGCGGGGGCAGGTAGTGCCGAGGGAAGGACCAGGCCCGCTGGTTCCTCCCGAGGGGCTGAGGAGGAGATGAGCGTCCGACGACTCAGACCTCTCCTGGCCACCGGAGAAAAACCACACTGAGTCGGGAGTCTTGTAGAAGCAGGAACTCGATTTATTGCTATGAACAGTTGCCTATATAATGTTGGGGGTGAAGGCGGGGATTGTAGGATGGTGGGGAAAGGTAAGGGCCAATAGTAAACTGTGACTATTGAAATGATAATTCTAACTCCCATGTGGAGGTAGCAGGTAAGAAGCCATTAGGCGTCTTGCTGAGTCACGTCTGGCCAGAGGCAGATCACCAAACTTTAGCTAGGCTCAGGAAGTTCCACTAGGCCTCACACCTGGGCCTTTAGAGGCCAGCATCTCCCCCTTTTGTTTTTGTAAGAGCATTAGTCACCATGGCCCCTGTCTTAGGTTGTCCCCCTCTGGGGGTCTTAACCGTCATTGGGTACCAGGTGTTTAGCTCAGAGCATTCATCATGGCCCCTGTCTTAGGTTGTCCCCCTCTGGGGATCTTACCCGTCACTGGGTACCATGTGTTTAGCTCGGTGAGAACCCACCCCATGGCCTGTCTTAGGTTGTCCCCCTATGGGGATCTTACCCGTCATTGGTCACATGGAGGGCAGAGGAGGTGGCAGTGGGTCACCTGAGGAACTTAATTCCTGAGTTTCCAGCCTGTATTTTGACCTGATGAGGTTTTATTGCCTCTAGCCATTGGTGAATAAATTGTGTAATCTTATTAATTGCACAAGGCCCGACAGTGAGGAGAAGGAGAAGGAGAAGGAGGGGGAGGGGCCCAAGTAGAGGCAGAAGGTAGGGTAAGAAGTCATGTAAGCCCGTCCACAGCAGGTTGTCCTGGAGATCCCGCTGCCACCTCTCCAAGTCTTCCTGGAGCCTCTTAATCTTGTCCTGGACGATTCCTGATTTATTGGCGTAAAAGCAGCATTTTTCCTGTAAAAACAAACATACGCCTCCTTTTTCGGCCGTTAGTAGGTTTAGTCCTCTCCTGTTTTGTGGGACTACCTCAGCCAGGGAATCTAGCTGTTGTTGAAGATAGGTCTCCCTCTGATACAGGGAGGGCCTCATTTCCAGGGATGATATCTACATCTGGGATTAAGGTGGCTGGGGCACAAAGGCCCGTCCAATTGGTGGGCAGAAAGTCATAGGCCATCCCGCCTCCACAAACATAAACCATTCCAGAAGGTGGGCAGCATTGAGCATTGGGATCAGCTGTGTTAAAAGTACAGAAGGAAGGATGAATGTATCCCACATCTATACTGGAATTATTAGGGGAAGGCGGGGCCCAAATGCAAGTTCCAGGGGAAACATTGGGAAAAGCTGGACGGGGATGGGGAAGGTGGCTGAGTAATGTTTTAAGGTCGTACAGGCAACTGTACTGCAAGCAGCCAGAGAGGCCCAGATTGGAGGCAAAGCCAGCAATCCTCCACAAGGGAGGGAATTGTTTAGTTTAGTAGGGTGAAGGACCATTTTAGGAACAGTCCTCAGGGGTGGGACACTCCCTAGAGAAGTGACTGTCAGTGTCCTCTTGTTGGGACAAATATTTTAGGTCTCTCGCTGGTACCCAAATGGGTCTTTTTTCATCTTGAGGGAAGACACATCCAAACCCTCTCCCTGCTGTGAGGAGCGGATCAGGCCCTCTCCAGGCCCCAGTCAATGGGTCACTTCTAGAAAAAATTTAAAATATTTAAGGTGAATAATGCTTTCTTTAGCTGATCATGGGGTGGGGGTAGTGATTCCCCCTTTTGTTTTTGTAATTGTGATTTAAGTGTTTGGTCAACAATAGCTTGCCCTCGAGGGTTGTATGGGATGCCTGTGGAATGTGAGATTTTCCAGGTCTGGAGAAAATCTACAAAAGCCTTGCTTATGAAGCAGGGGCCATTATCTGTTTTAAGTTGATCAGGCAGCCCAAGAGTGGCAAAATATTGAAGTATATGACTAATGGCATGTTTAGATTTTTCTCGGCATGTGCCGACGCCCAGCAGGCGCGTGAAAAGGTATCGGCTGAAAGAAAAATATCAGTGAGCCCAGTTACCACGAGAGGGCAGATTTTTCCCCTGCCCCCACCTGGATCAGTCCAAGGGAGCCACGTGGCAGTCTCCCAGGAGGTGGATTGCCCGCCAACTCCCAGTAGGGGAGGGCCAGGCACAAGCTGCCAGGAGGGGGGCCATCTATTTTTTTTTTTTTTTTAATTACCACATTCCACCCCTGGCTCCCAATAGATTTATAACCATCACATATTATACATTGTACTAAGTTCAATTTTAAAGGTCCCCACAGTCTTGACCAATTTAAGGTATTGAGACCTGTAAAATCAAACATGTTAAACAGTTCTAATCTAAAGCCAGTCTTTGTGCCTGTAATTTTAACTTGCTTGAGGTTTTCCAGCTTAAAATCTTAAATCTCAGCCGGGCGTGGTGGGTGGTGGTGCACGCCTTTAATCCCAGCACACGGGAGGCGGAGGTAGGAGGATTACCATGAGTTTTAGGCCACCCTGAGACTCCATAGGGAATTCTAGGTCAGCCTGGGCTAGAATGAAACCCTACCTCGAGAAACCAAAACAAAAAAACAAAAAATCTTAAATCTCTCAGTCCAATATCTCTAGCCAAGTACATCAGTCCATTACAAATTTAACCTTGACTAAATTCTCTGGGCCTGGGCAGCAGGACGCAGCCAGCCCTTATGCCAGTAGCCCAGTTCCAACAAAGTCCCCTGTAGTCTTTTTTTCCTCTTAGAAAGCTCATAAGCCAAGCCTTGAAGTTTAATCTTATCTGCACTTAGCATTTTAAGACTCTTATTAGAATAGTCCATCAAATTTGGCTTACCACTCCAGAAGACACCTTCAGTTGTAAGCACCAAGTCCATGCCTATTCCTCCAAAACAAAGGTTCCAAAAGATCAACATCCACATGGTCAGGTTCATCTCAGTCCCCTCCTCGGTCTGTATCAGACAGCTTTAGGTTCGCTGAGATAAACTTCCAGACCAGGTACAGTTATGGAGGAAAGGATATTTATTGAAGCTTACAGATCCAGGGGAAGTTCCATAATGGCAGAAAAAGTTGGCCTTCTTTCACAGGCCCAAGCAGAGAGAGAGAGAGAGAAGCACAAGCCTTCAGAAATACAAAAGTCGCAGATGCAGCTTGCCGGCAAATCGAGAGTGAAAGGAAAGAGAAAAGGAACAAAGAGATGTTGATCAACAAGTACAGGTTATAGAAGCAAAGTTTAGAGCATTAAATATAAAGACTACCTCATAACTTATGGGGGTACGCTCACCCGCATATGTACACCAATTGACCTCCTCAACGAATGTCTCTCAGGGGGCACTAGTCTGTCGGATTCCGAGAGCCCCACGTTGGGCGCCAGATGCCGGGCTCCGCCGGCGGGGGCAGGTAGTGCCGAGGGAAGGACCAGGCCCGCTGGTTCCTCCCGAGGGGCTGAGGAGGAGATGAGCGTCCGACGACTCAGACCTCTCCTGGCCACCGGAGAAAAACCACACTGAGTCGGGAGTCTTGTAGAAGCAGGAACTCGATTTATTGCTATGAACAGTTGCCTATATAATGTTGGGGGTGAAGGCGGGGATTGTAGGATGGTGGGGAAAGGTAAGGGCCAATAGTAAACTGTGACTATTGAAATGATAATTCTAACTCCCATGTGGAGGTAGCAGGTAAGAAGCCATTAGGCGTCTTGCTGAGTCACGTCTGGCCAGAGGCAGATCACCAAACTTTAGCTAGGCTCAGGAAGTTCCACTAGGCCTCACACCTGGGCCTTTAGAGGCCAGCATGTGTGCATCACTTTATGCATCTGGCTTACATGGGTTCTGGGGAGTCAAACCTGAGTCCTTAGGCTTCCCAGGCAAGTGCATAACCACTAAGAAATCCTCCAGCCCTTTAATATTTTTTATCCTTTATTTATTTATTTGAGAGAGAGAATCAGAATGAGAGAAAGAGAGAGAGAGAGAGAGAGAGAGAGAGACAATATGGGTGTACCAGGGCCTATAGCCACTGGAAACAAACTCCAGATGTATGCACCACATTGGAATCTGGCTTATGTGGGTACTGAGGAATCCAACCTGGATCCTTAGCCTTCATAGCCAAGTGCCTTAACTGCTAAGTCATCTCTCCAGCCCTGTTTTTTTAAATATTTTATTTATTTATTTGACAGAGAGAGAGAGGGGTGGAGATACATATATATGTGGATGGATAGATAGATAGATGATAGATAGATAGATAGATAGATAGATAGATAGATAGATAGATAGATAGATAGATAGAGAGAATGAGCATGCCAGGGCCTCCAGCCACTGAAAATGAACTCCAGACTCATGTACCACCTTGTGTATCTGGCATATGTGGGTTCTGGGACATCAAACTGAGACCCTCTTCTATTTTGATGACTTTTTTTTTTTGAAGTAGGGTTTTACTCTAGTTCAGGCTGACCTGGAATTCACTATGTAGTCTCAGGGTGGCCTCGAACTCACAGTGATCCTCCTACCTCTCCCTCCCAAGTACTGGGACTAAAGGCGTATGCCACCATGCCCGGCTTGATGACTTTTTTTAATTCCTTTCCATCATCCATGTCAGAATGTTGTTGAGCTCAATTTTGTAAAGGTCTTGTGGAGGTAGTGATAGCTGCTATGAGGTCATAATGCAGTAGTCGCTTTGTGTCCAAAGATAGTGTTACAAAGTACTCCCACTCCATCCTCTAGCTCTTGTATTCTTTCATCATGCTCTTCTACAATGTTCCCTGAGCCTTGGAGACATATTATAGGTGGTTCCATTAGAAATGAACACTCAATCTTCACTTATTCTCAGCACTTTGGTGAGTTTTCAATCTCCCCAGTGGTCACCACCATCTGCAAAAAGAAACTTCTCTGAAACAAAGGTGTAATTTGCATGAATCTAAGAAGATAAGCATAATATAAATATTTAGAGGGCAATTTGATAGGCACAGCATATACATTTAGTCACTAGGAATTCACTCTATAGCCCCAGACTGATCTCAGACTCACAGTGATCCATCTCTCCTACCTCAGTTTCCAAAAGGATTAGAAGTGTGAGCTACCATGTCTGGCTGAGGTTTGGACATTTAAAATATAACACTGAGTCTCCTTTACATCATGATGAGAAGCCAGTGGTTCTCAGAGTGTGAACAAGGATCTCCATCACCTTGGAAGTGCTTAGATGTGAAGGTTTCTAGGCTCTACCTCAGCTCTGCTGAATGAGAAAGATCAGGCAGTGGACTCTGGCAGTCTGATTTAAAGCCCAGGAGATACTGATGCAGGACACAAACACATAACTACTATCTAGCTCCTAAGAGTATTTGGTCCCTCTGGTGTGTGGTTACCACAAGGATTCACCTTTCTGGACTCCTGATCTCTCTGGCACTCAGAGAATTGTGTAGACATCATAATTCTTTCCCTTGGTGTTTAGACCAGCACACAAAGTCCTGCTCTCAGTCTGAGCACCCATTTCTCCCCAGTGACTAGTCCTAGAACAGCTTTGCCCTGCCAAGGCTGAGTTAGAGCTTCCTACTTCCTCCAGGGCTGCAGCACTGCTCTTATCTGTCCCACAATTATCACCATGCATCAGCAGAGCCCAGAAACCCTGCACTCACATGGACACACTGCAGAGCACCCCTTCTGAGGGGGCATCAGCTCAGGAGTGGGCCTATGTCAAGCATCTGCTCAATACTCACAAGGTCTTCTCAATGTCCTGCATAGAACTGGGGTTGCCAAATACAACAAATAAAAATGACACCTTTACACAGAACATGGATTTTATAGTCAGACTCCAGGTGTAAAAGTCAGCCCACATTTTGCACATCGTGGCAAGGGCTAGCAAATAAGATAGTAATGCTATCTATTACAGATGGCACATCCCATTTCTGCTTTCTATGTATACCATTTAACCACATCACTGTCCCTATCATAGTGAATAGGTAATGACAATGACTTACTGTGAGAAACCGTATAGGAAGAATTTTTTTAAGTGCCATGTAATCACAAAATTTTGGAGGATGATTCACTTTTCAAATTTACATATTAACATGGAATTCCTGAACATCCATTAAAAGTACTCAATTGTTTGGAGACAACTTTATAAAAACAGACCCCAGGGCTGGAGAGATGGCTTAGTGGTTAAGTGCTTGCCTGTGAAGCCTAAGGACCACGGTTCGAGGCTCGATTCCCTAGGACCCACATTAGCCAGATGCACAAGGGGGCGCATGCATCTGGAGTTCGTTTGCAGTGGCTGGAAGCCCTGACACGCCCATTCTGTCTTTCTCTCTCTCTCTCTCTTTCTCTCTCCCTCCCTCCCTCCTTCTCTCTGTTACTCTCAAATAAATAAATAAAATAATTTTTAAAAATTAAAAAAAAACAGACACCAAAATGCTAACATCCCAAGAATTTCTTTCTTCCCTATAAAATCCTGCAGAGCCCATCACCTACCTATAAACTATGAATAAGATAAGCTTTAATTATTATGTATAGCAGTTTACACTTCCTGTCTCCTGCCAGTCTTTGTCTAAGTATAATAAAGTCAAAACTTAAAACATACAAATTTGTTGTATTTGCACTTGAAAGGATGCATTTTTTTAAGCCCCTGGTGTCTTCTTTCAAAGAGAGATTAAAGCCAGGCATAATGGAATATAACTGTCATATGTTGATATGACTTATAAGGCTGAAATAAGATGATGCTTTCAAAGCCAGTTTGGGTTACTTAGTAAGTTTGAGGCCTACCTGAGATACATACAGAGACCATGTTGCGAGAGAAAGAAAGAACCTGAATTTTTCTAATTATACTATTATAAAATTATCCTATATTCTGTGAGAAACTGTGTGTTTGAACTTTATACCAGTTCTGAACTTATAATAACTAAACTCTATTCATAGAAATATAACACCAGAGTTGGAGACAAAGGGACTCAGCTGTCTGGTGGTCAGAAGCAACGCATCGCCATAGCTCGTGCCCTTGTTAGACAGCCTCACATTTTGCTTTTGGATGAAGCAACATCAGCTCTGGATACAGAAAGTGAAAAGGTAAGGATCTAAGTTGGGTTCTTTCATGCTCTAGTCTGATGCCCTTAAGAAGTTTAAATTTATGCTGTTCTTTGACGTAGTAAGAGAACAATTCATTCAGAGAGTTTACTGCTTAGGTCAGCTTCCAGTGGAAGCCAAACATGTTCTGTAGCTGGGACTTAGGGGCCCTCAGTGCTACAAGACAAGCATTGCAGCATATATGCTCCCAGCCAGCTCCATATCTCTTTGTCCAGCCAGCAGAGTGCATGCTGGCAGTGTACTGCCCACCTGTGCAGCAAAGACTGCACAGCAATCATGTGCAATGGTGGAAGTAAGACAAGGTCTAAAACTGGCCATGCTTTAAGACAAATGTTGGTGATCCTTTTTTGCTTAAGAAAAGGTTAGGTATTCACCTATCTGAAAGAAGGAGATTACAAGATAGTTTCTGTCATGATGGGTTTAGCCTGTGCTCAGGCTTACTAAATAGGCTGTGGAGCTGCACCAGACAGCTGTTTGTAGGAATGTTGTGTGGAAAGGTACCTAGATGCCTTTACATGTTTGGATAGACTGTGTTTACGGCTGTAACCTTTACACAGGTTTCTCAGAACTGATCCAAACTGGAGTTATATTTTCTTCTGATGTGACACACTCCTTGATTTTAAACTGTTTTATTTCACCAACACCACTGTAAAAGGACAGTACAGAAATTTTGAAGCTTGTCATGGAGAATTAAAGAAGAGGACTGTTACTAGAATTAATTTGTGTGATTATGAAACAGGTTGTTCAGGAAGCCCTGGACAAAGCCAGAGAAGGCCGCACCTGCATTGTGATCGCTCACCGTCTGTCCACCATCCAGAATGCAGACCTAATTGTGGTGATTCAGAATGGCAAGGTCAAGGAGCATGGCACCCACCAACAGCTGCTGGCACAGAAAGGCATCTACTTCTCAATGGTCAGCGTCCAGGCTGGAGCAAAGCGCTAAGGAACTGTAACCATATAAGATGTTAAATATTTTTTAAAATATTTGTATAAAAGTATGGCATTTATCCAAAGCTTAAAAGAAAGTACTTAGTAGGTTTGGTATTTGTCTGTTTAACATAACCTATCACAATGAAAATCATTCAGTCAAACTCAGAGTCTACAGAGACTCCCTAACTGAAGGAACAGAAATGGGGACATTATCAAATATCAAAAACCATTATCAATGGTTTTAACTGCATCATAAAATTCAAGAAAGAATTAAAAATAAAGTTGTGATACTGTCTTATTTTATTTATGCTCTCTCATTTAGACTACAACTGATTTTCTTGTTAAATATTATAAATGTATCAACTTACTGATATGGTTGTATAAAGTATATAAAATGAAAATTAACTTTCATATGATTGGAGTTATCTTGTCCAAAATGTGAATGAATGTATATATCCTATGAACTGGAATATTATAGATTGATTTAGCTTTTTAAAAAAATTGGTTCTTAATATTTATATATTTTGGGGGGGGGGGCTTTTCAAGGTAGGGTCTCGCTCTAGCCCAGGCTGACCTGGAATTCACTATATAGTGTCAGGGTGGCCTTGAACTCATGGCAATCCTCCTACTTCTGCCTCCCAAGTGCTAGAATTAAAGGCATGTGCCACCACGCCCAGCATAAATATTTTTTTTAAATGAATAGTTGGCTGGAAAGATGGTTCAGTAGCTAAGGCACTTGATTGCAAAGCCTAACAACCCGAGTTAGGCTCCTCAGTACCTACGAGAAGCCAGATATACAGGGTTGCACATGGATCTGGAGTTCTTTGGCAGTGGCTTGAGGTCCTTGAAATACACATTCTCTCTCTCTCTCTGTTTGCAAATAAATAAAAATATTTTAAAAAATGTATAGTGGAAACAAGCAAAACAGCTACATACAAATAGATATTAAATAATTTCTAAAAAAATATTTTAACCAAAGAAATAAAATACCACTACAGTGAAAATTATAAAGCACTAATTAAAGACATTGAAAACACACACACACACACACACACACACACGAAAAGACAGCCTGTCAATGGATTGAAAGAATTAACATTTGGGAAATGCCCATACTATTCAAAACTGCTTAAAGATCCAATGAATTCCCATCAAAATACCACTGACATTCTTCACAGGGCTAGAAAAACAACAACTAAAACTCATGGAAACATGGAAAACCCAAATACCCATAATAATCTTGAACAAAAACAAAAAAACTCAAAATTATAGTACATGATTATAAGGCATATTATAGAATCATAGTAACAAAAACAACATGGTATAGGCATAAAAAAATAAACACATAGACCAATGGAGCAGAAAAGAGGTCCCAGGAATAAATTCCTACATCTTCAGCCAACTGATTCTTTACCAAGGTACCAAAAAACATAAGCATACACTGTAGAAAAGGCATGTTCTTCAATAAATGTTTCCAGGGAAACTGGATATCTACTTGTCTTGAAGCTAGACCCTCATCTCTCCCCTTGTATAAAAATCAATTCTAAATGGCTAAAAGACTATTTCATGTAATCTTTGAAACTTTGAATGTATTAGAAGAATGCATAGGAGAAACACATACTCCAAGATATTGCCACAAGCAACAATTTCCTGGATATGATTGTAATAGCTCAGAAAACAAATTAAATAACTGGGGAATATCAATACTACTTAAAGGCTTCTGTACAGCAAAGGAAATAACAGATAAAAAAGAGATAACCTACAGAATGGTAGAAAACCTTTGCTAGCTATTTATTTCATAGAAGATATGTGTCCATAATATATAAAAAACTAAAAGTACTTAGTAACAACAACCCCAAGTAGTCCAATAAAAATTGGCTAATAATCTAAACAGATACATTGCAAAAGAAGCACATATGGACTCTTGGGTGTAAACTCAAAGGAATCTTCAGTATATCATAGCACATACATATAGTATACCTGCACATACATATTTAGTAGAGCATTGTTCACAAAAGTCAAGATACATAAGAATCCTGGGTGCCCACATACAGGTTAATGGATTTCAAAAGGTATATTATGGAGTTTTATTCAGCCATAAAGAAGAAAGAGATTATATCATTTTCTGGAAAATGTGTAGAACTAGAGATCCTGTTATACAAAATAAGCCAGACACAGATGATAGAAATAGCATGTTTTCTCTTATATGACAAATCTAGATTTAAATAGATATGACATGATAGTAGAAGGGGGGCTGTATGAGGAAGAAAGAAATCTAAAGAGGGGAGAGAAGAACAAGATAGGGTACTGGGTAAAAGAAACAAAATATAGCATGTTTTCTATCATACACAGATGCTGAAACGGAACTACTAGAGGAGGAGCAAGATAGAAGAAGTGTGAATATGTGCAAAGGATAATGATATACAGACACAGGAAATATAATGGAACCATTATTTTGTATGTTAACTAAAAAATGAATAAGTATTTTAAAAGTATAAGTGGCCAATAAGTATAGGGACAAATGCTCAATACCTCTAAGCATTAGGGAAATGGAAGTCAAAACTGGAGAGGAGGGGAGGGGAGAGGATAGAGGGGAATGGAAGGGAAGGGAAGAAACTCACATTTAGTCCGGCATAGTGGTGCACACCTGTAATGCCAGCATTTGGGAGGTGGGAGCAAGAGGATCAGAATTCAAAGTCAACCTTGACTATATAGTTTGAGTGTAAGGCTAACCTTGGTGACATGAGATACTATTTCCAAAAACTCAAAAAGAAAAAGAAAGGAAAAATATAGCAAGAAAAGAAACTCAGGTTGGAGAGATGGTTCAGTGGTTAATGAATTTACCTGCAGAGCCTGATGACCTGGGTTCTATTCTCTAGTATCCACATAACACCAGATGCACAGGGTGGCACATGCATCTGGGGTTTGTCTGTAGTCGTTAGACACCCTGGTGCACCCATCTACCCTCTCTCTTCTTTCTGTCTCTGCTTGCAAATAAATAAATTAATTAAATATTATTTAAAAAGAAACCCAAAATTCTATTAATAAAGTTGTTATAACAAAATTCAGCTATCTCTGAGAAATAAAGCACAAAAGTACCAAAATAAAAGGAAGAAAAATCTAAAGCTAACTGGGTATGGTTTATTGACAGAATTTGCTCTCTGTTCCTAAAAACTTAATGAAGTTTTCCCTGAAGCTGGAACTCATACCACCCTCTGACTTAATGGATCAGAAAAGAAATATCCTAAAAGACATGATTGCCAGGGAAGCAGATACAGGTTAAGCATTAATAAGTCTAATGGGAAAATAAGTCAAATAGAAGCATACAGTGGAGGCGATGGGAGAAATGGCTCAGTGGTTAAAAGCACTTGATGCACAAGCCTAACAACCAGAGTTCAGATATCCAGAACTCAAGCTAAATGCAAACAGCACACACATCTGTAATCCCCACATGCTTATAGCAGACTCCCAAGAGGCCAGATCATCAATAGCAGCAAAACAAGAGAGACCCTGTCTCAAACAAGGTAGAAGGTAAGGATGACGTCCAAAGGTTGTCCTCTGTGGTAGTTTATGCTGATTGTCAAGTTGACTGGATTTAGAATTGCCTGTGAGAAATTTCATAGGTGAGGAAAACCTCTGTGCATGTCAGTGAGGGATTGTCTTGATTATGTTAATCAAGGAGAGAAGACCTGCCTTAACTGTGGGTGGCACCATTCCTGGACTCTAGAAAAAGGGCAGAGCTGGTTGAGAAGCAGCATTCATCATGCTGTGTCTTCACTGTGGACTGACCATGTCCAGCAACCTCAAGTTCCTGCTGCCATGCCTTTCCTGCTATGATAAACTGTAATCTGGAACTGTAAACTGAAATGAGCCCTTTTTCCCTTCAACTGGTTTTTGGTAAGTACTGTGTCCCAGCAAAGAGAAAGTTAAAAAGTAATCTTACTAATTTTAAAGTAAATTTCTTAAAGCCAAAAATTTTTTATTCTTTGTAATCTGCCATAGGACTGGTGACAAAAAAGCATGTTGTGGGCTGGAGACATGCCTTAGCCTAAGGACCTATGTTCAACTCTCCAGATCCCACCTAAGCCAGACACACAAACATGAGGCAAATGCAAGGTTGCATATGCCCACTAGGTTGTGGAAGCATCTGGAGTTCAATTTCAATGACCGAAGCCCTGGCATGCCAATTCTCTCTCTCTCTAAAAAATTGTCTTGTATTAACATACAATTAGGTATTTAAATAGGAAAGATGACACTTAATATTCTATAAAAGGAGTAGGGAGATGGTTCATGGGTAAAGCACTCACCATGAAAGCATGAGGACCTGAGTTCAGATCCCAACACCTATATAAAATGCCAGGCATGGTGGTACACTTCTGTAATCCCAGCACTGAGAGGTAGAGGCAGGGAATCCCTATGTCTCACTGGCTAGCTGAATCATTGGGTTCTAGCTTCAATGACTGTCTCAAAGAATAAGAAAAACAATAGCAAAAGACACTGTACATTGGCCTGGTGCCTCCACATACACAAGCACACACATATGAACATGTATACACATACACATCTGTATAGAAATATGATTATAAAAATTCTTTAAAATATCTTTAAAATTGTTTAAAAATATCTCCATTCAAAATGATAGTTCTATTCTATTAAAGCTTTATAAAGTCAGTAATTAAGTGCTTACAATTTCTCAAGAATTTCTGCTACAAGTCAACTAGCTTTTTTTTTGCTTTATGCAAATAGGAATTAGGTTTGGCAAAGAGTAGCTCTTCTGGTGCTAACAGTCCTAAGCACTTAAGACTGGACTAGAGGCTGGACTAGTGGATGCAGATGCTAATATGTCCAAGACCTGGCAGCTAGAGGCTTATTGTTCCAGGGTTAGAAGCCAAAGACTTATGACTCTAGGTACTCAGGTTGGAGGCTTGTCACTGCAGGCTTTAACCACTAGTGTCCCTGGTACTGGGAATCTCTTGTAACCCTTGACTACCAGCAACAGTGGATGATGGCAGTTGACAGCAGCAAGTGGCAACTGGCAGCATGTTCTGTTACAGTTTTTACATATTCTTTAGGTGTTGGGACCCTCAGTCTTCCATCAATAAGTGTTACAGCCCTCATAACATACTGGGAACCCAGTCCTTTGACTGGTACAGCCCTCAGTCCCAAGGTGTTGGAGGCCTTTGGATCTTGAGGGTTAGAAGCTTTGTGGAATTCCTTCTGTGACAAGATCAAATTTCTCATCTTTAGTTTGAAACAGTCATGGTTGGGATAGTGCCTTCAGGAGCTGGAGTTTACAATCTGGAAGCAAACAGCTGTGGTTGCCATGTAGCTTCCTCAAGTGTCCACAGCATGCTCAGCATAGCCAGTACTGACATGAAGACAGTCCAGCAAAGCAAAAATTGGCTTGGCTGATAGTCCATCACTCAAGGGAGGTAGGAAGTCAAATTACCTGGCCTAGAACATATTAGCTTAGAGAAAACATAAATGTTAAAAATGTTGCATATAATGACAGTCTCTTATTAACATTAATAGTACATTAAATGTATTTAATAGTGTTTTAATAATGCTTAATTCATGACTTTTTGCCCCAGGGAGAGGTGATCAAATCAATGAAAATTATTTATAGGGATTTTATAAAGGCTGTACAGATTTCAAAGGTACATTGGTATAAAAGTAAAGTTAGATCCCTGTTTTTAAATGAGAAAGAGCCTTCTAGGAGCAATGATCTGTTAATAGAAAACTGGAAGACAGAGTTCCTTACATTTAGGGAACTTGCCTGCCACACAGATTCTATCATTTCTTGTAATTTTGTAACAGAATGCAATGGAATTTCATCTTTCTGAGTCCAAACAGAGTCCATAGAGAAGAGTGGAGAAGGACTTATTACGTTGTCCAGGAAAGGACAACACTGGAGTTATTCCAGAAACACTGCCCACCTCAAGCCAAAGAGCCTATCTACAGTAATATGGGAAAGCACTTTGGGGGTGAGTATATTCCCAAGCATACTATAGTAGACAAAGCACAGTTATGGAGGATGGACAGGATATTTATTGAAACTTAAAGATCCAGGGGAAGTTCCATAATGGCAGAAGAAGCAGGCCTTTTACGGGACCAACCACAGAGAGAGAAGCACCAGCCTAAAAGCCACACAGTACAGCACACTTCAGGAGCTCCATGTAGCACACTTTACGTATCTTTAGATTGAAATCTCAAACCTACCACCACACCTTAAGATTCGCTCAGTAACACTGCCTCCAGTCACGTGGCTGCAGATGCAAACTACAAACTTATAAAACACTGAGTATATTGAGGGCCATCTATTCAAACTACCACACATGCTCACTTCAAGCTATATACTACTGAACATGCTCAGTTTAGGGTCACATTTTAAGAAGGAAAGATGGCAGACAGGAAGACTTCTGGTAGCATCAGATCTCATCCAGTGTACTCACCTTGCATCAAAGATGGTGAGTGGGAGTACTCCTGAATACACTTAGGTTCTATCATGATGATAGTGGCTCTTACACAGTCTGGAGTGCTAGGAGAGTAAATTATGACCATACAAGCTGTCCATTTTGTGGACTCCATGAATGAATCACAAGAAACATCCTTAGAGATGTCTTTTCCCATCAAAGTTTTAGTTGCTACAAAGGAGGAAACACTTTGAAGGTAAGTCCATATAGAATTTTCCCCACAAGAGTGTCTACCTTACTGAGCTGCCAACATGTCATGCCCTAACATTTTGTTTGTTGGTTTTATCACCTTACCTTAAACATAATACTTATTTAAGTTAAAAGTTTTATAATTTTAATATGTCCTACAATATAGTATAGTAACAAAACAATAGGACAAATCAAAGTACTTACAACAAATACAAGTTACAATAATTAGACTTTAAAGATCAAATCTTCCACAGGGTTACAACTAGCTTCTTCACATGAGATCAAATTGATCAAAAATAGACTCATAGGGACTTGTGGGTAAGATGTTAGCATAGGAGCCATGCCAAACCAGCCTAGGGAGGGATTTAAGCAAAACCCAAGGAAAATACACCATTCTTCTGAAAAGTGAAGGAGTATAGGTTATTCTAAGACACAGCGGAGAAGCCAGAGAGACCAAGATCCACCAAAAAGGAAGAAAATGGCCAGAGTCCCACTAAGGCACTCATGCCCCATGATCCAAGCTCCACACATGTACCCAGTGCTGCCCCACTAGGAGCTCCAAGAGGCAGCAACAGCAGACTGAACAACAGATTTCTCAACTTCATCAGCCTTCTTGCAAAGTTAAGAAATCTGAAGGAAAGACAGCTGAGATCAACTAAAGAGCTACTGAAAGTGCGAGCAACTCTAGAAGTCTGCACTATCCCATCCCTTACCATCAAAACCGTGAACCTCTGGTGTTCAGCCCCTGATGGCGGTGCAGCCAGCACAGCTGATCAGAGCTCCAGCTCCACAGCACAACACTGAGGGATCAAGGTGGACACTCAGCATTGGTGAGATTGGAAGCCACCCCAAAAGGTAATGAGGCCAAGTGACAAAAAACAAAAACAAACAAAACAAAACAACAACAGCAACAACAAAACAGGTACATAGGCCTACATTGGAAGAGCTAATCTCTCCTTCCTTCACAGGGCAGGTTATGGGTTATATATTCTTTGTTGGCTTTACCATTTTCAAATAATCTGCATTTGGGCATTGAATATTCTTGCATTTGATACTTTCATATTTATATGGCCTTTGTCTTTTCCTTCTGTCATTATTGGGGGAAGGGTCTGATCCAGATCCAGGTTGACCTGGTACTCAATTCAGAACAGAAATCTCTACTTCCCAGCTGACAAGATTAAGGGTTTAAAACAACACATACCCTTACAGATTTTGGTTTTATAAATCTATCTGTTTGTTTTAATCTCCACAATTGCATACTTCGTGCTGGCTTTTATTGACTGTGTATGTTAATTGGTTGAAGTTTAGAGTTTGCCAGTAAATTATTCCACCAAGTCCACTAAAATACTTGCTTAGCAAGCTAACTCAACACCTAGGGTTACTTCTGTGGCTTGACTGGGGGACAAGAGCTACACCTGGCACCTTGAAATCATATCCTGGGGGTATGTAGAGGTATAATGCCATGTCTATGAACACTGAAAATAAGTAGAAAACCCAAGCATCAAATCAATTCAGGATGCAAAAGTTGCTATAATATAATACAAGAAACTCAAAGAATCAAGACAATACAGTCCCTCCAAAAACTATAAATCCATCAGAAATGATCTCCAATTAGACTGTTTTAGATGAAATGCCTGAGAAAGATTTCAAGAAAATGATGGTATCTATGCTCAAAGAAATCAGAGAAGAAATGAGATTATCAAAGAAGGAAACAAAGGAATTAAAGAAGAAAACAAACTTCTGGGAGAGAACACAGGAAACCAGCTTAATGAAATAAAGAGGTCATTACAAGACATGAATGAGGATATAGAAATACTGAAGTAAAAACAGGCTGAAATCCTAACTCTGAAGAATACAGTGAGTGAAATAAAAAAAACTCTGTGGAAAGTCTCATTAGTAGAATGGATGAAGGAGAGAACAGAATATCTAAACTAGAAGATCAGGTGGCAGACCAAATACAGTACAACAAAGAGAAAGACAAGCTAATAGCAAGGTACGAATGGGAATTTCAAGATATCCAGGATACTATAAAAAGATCAAACATAAGAATTCAGGGTATAACAGAAGGAGAAGAATTTCACTCCAGAGGCTTAGTTGGTGTTTTCAACAAAATCATAGAAGAAAATTTTCCACAAGATGGGAAAGAAATGACAATGCAGACACAAGAATCATTTAGAACACCAAACAGACAAAACCTGGAAAGAACCTCTCCTTGCCATATTATAATTAAACTACTAAACACGCAAACCAAAGAAAATATATTGAAAACTGTTAGAGCGACAAAGAAAATCACCTACAAAGGCAAGCCCATCAGAATAACTACAGACTACTCAACACAAACTTTAAAAGCCAGAATGGCTTGGAATGATGTACTCTAAGTTCTGAAAGATAACAACCATCAACCAACATTACTTTATCCTGCAAAACTATCTATCCAAATTGACAGAGAAATAAGGACATTATACAACAAAAACAGGCTAAAGGAATTTATGACAACTAACCCAGCTCCACAGAAAATACTTGAAGGAATTCTTCATGCTCAGGAGAAAGCAGAACACACACAGGAAGAAATAGGAAAAAATAAACCACACTCCAATAACAGTTAAACAAATGAGTAAAGGGAAAACAGTAACACTAAAAAATAAGAAAAATGGCAAGAATAAATGCATAACTTTCTTTCTTTTTTTTTTTTTTTCGAGGTAGGGTCTCACTCTGGCCCAGGCTGACCTGGAATTAACTGTGTAGTCTCAGGGTGGCCTCGAACTCATGGCGATCCTCCTACCTCTGCCTCCCGAGTGCTGGGATTAAAGGTGTGTGCCACCACGCCCGGCTCATAACTTTCAATAATAACTCTTAATGTCAAGGGCTTCAATGCACCAACTAAAAGACACAGGCCTGCAAACTGGATTAAAAGGCAGGATCCTGCCATTTGTTGCCTCCAGGAAACTCTTCTCTCAATAAAAGATAGATAACGCCTTAGGGTGAAAGGATGGAAAACAGTATTTCAAGCAAATGGGCCTAGGAAACAAGCAGGGTTTGTTATGCTAATATCTGAAAGGATAGACTTCAAACCAACTTTAGTGAGGAAAGATAAAGAAGGTTATTTTATACTGATTAAAGGAACACTCCAACAGGAGGACATTACAATCCTAAACATATATGCACCTAACATGGGTGCTCCCGGTTTCATCAGACAAACACTATTAGAGTTAAGGTCACAGATAACATCAAACACAATTGTAGTGGGAGACTACAATACCCCACTCTAATCAATTGACAGGTAATCCCAGCAAAAAAAAAAATAAACAAAGAGACATCTGAACTAAATGATGTCATGGAACAAATGTACTAACAGATATCTACAGAACATTCTATCCAAATGCTACAGCATATGCATTTTTTTTCAGCAGCACATGGAACATTCTCTAAAAGAGACCATATATTAGGACACAAAGCAAATCTCCACAAAAACAGGAAAATTGAAATAATTCCCTGTACTCTATCTGACCACAATGGGATTAAACTGCAAATCAGCAACAAGAAAAGCTACAGAACTTACAGAAATTCATGGAGACTAAACAGCACACTATTGAATGATCAATGGGTCATTGAGGAAATCCAGAAGGAAATCAATAAATTCATAGAATCAAATGATGATGACAATACAACATACCAAAACATTTGGGACATAATGAAGGAGTCCTAAGAGGGAAATTTATAGCTCTAAGTGCCTATATTAAGAAATTAGAGGGTTCACAAATAAACAAGTTAATGCTTCACCTTAAGGCCTTGGAAAAAGAAGAACAAGGCAAATCAAAAATCAATAGACAAGAAGAAATAATACAAATTAGCACAGAAATTAATGAAATAGAAACCAAAGAAAACAATCCAAAGACTCAATGAAACAAAGAGTTGGTTCTTTCAAAGGATAACAAGATTGATAAACCCTTAGCAAATTTGACCAGAAGAAAGAGATAAGAAACAAATATTAATAAAATTATAGATGAAAAAGGCACCATTAAAACAGATACCAAAGAAATTCAGACAACTATAAGGATATACATTAAGAATATATATGACTTTAAGTTTGAAAATCTGAAAGAAATGAATGATTTCCTTGATTCATGTGACCTACTAGAATTAAATCAAGATGAGATAAACCTATAACAAGTATGGGAGATCCAAGAAGTTATAAAAAGTCTCCCAACTAAAATAAAGCCCAGGCCCAGATGGATTCACTGGTGAATTTCACCTGACCTTCATGGAAGAACTAGCACCACTGCTTCTCAAACTTTTCCATAAAATAGAAAAGAAAGGAATTCTACCAAACTCCTTCTATGAAGCCAGCATCACCCTCATACCAAAATCAGACAAAGACAGAACAAAAAGAGAAAACTTTAAACCAATCTCCCTCATGAACACAGATGCAAAAATTCTGAACAAAATATTGGCAAACAGAATACAAGATTATATCAAAAAGATTATTCACCCTGAGCAAGTTGGCTTTATCCCAGAGATGCAGAGATGGTTCAATGTACACAAATCAATAAATGTAATACATCATATAAATGGATTGAAGGACAAAAATCACATGATTATCTCAATAGATGCAGAAAAGGCATTCAATGAAATCCAACATCATTTCATGGTAAAAGTATTACAGAAAGTGTGAATAGAAAGAACATATCTCAGCATAATAAAAGCTATTTATAACAAACCTACAGCCAACATAATACTAAATGGAGAAACTTTGGAGTTTTTCCACTAAATTCAGGAACAAAACACGGGTGTCCACTGTCACAACTTTTATCTAATGTGGTACTGGAAGTCTTAGCCATAGCAATAAGGCAAGAGACACTCATAAGGGATACAAATTGGAAAGGAAGAGATCAAACTATCACTATTTGCAGATGATATGCTTCTATATATAAAAGACCCTAAAATCTCTATCAGGAAACTGTTAGAGCTGGTGAACTTTTAGCAAAGTAGCAGGATACAAAATAAATACATAGAAATCAGTAGCTTTCCTATTTACTAACAACAAACATGCAGAGGATGAAATCAGGGAATCTCTCCCATTCACAATTGCCTCAAAAAAAAGTACCTTGTAATAAACTTAACCAAGGAAGTGTAGGATCTCTACAATGAGAACTTTAAAACAGTCAAGTGAGAAATTGCAGAAGACACAAGGGGAAATGGAAAGATATCCCATGTTCTTGGATTGGAAGAATCAATATTATGAAAATGTCAATCTTACTAAAAGCAATGTACACATTTAATGTAATCCCCATTAAAACTTCAATGGCATTCTTCACAGAAATAGATAAAACAACCCTAAAATTAATTTGGAAGCACAAAAATCTCAAATAGCCAAAACAATTTTGAGCAACAAAAATAAGGCTGGTGGTATCACCATACCTGATTTTAAGCTATATTACAAAAACATAGTAACAAAAACAGCATGGTATTGGCACAAAGACAAACATGTAGATCAAGGGAACAGAATAGAGGACCCAGATGTTAATCTAGGCAGCTATAGCCATCTGATTTTTGACAAAAATGCCAAAACATTCATTGGGGAAAAGAAAGCCTCTTCAACAAGTGGTGCTAGGAAAACTGGATATCTATATGTAGAAAGATGAAAATAGATACTTGTCTTTCTCCACGCACAAGAATCAAATCCAAGTGGATCAGGTACCTTAAACTTTTTTTCAGACCTGAAACTCTGAAATTGCTAGAGGAAAAGGTAGGGGAAACCCTTCAACATATTGGCATAGGCAATGACTTTCTGAATATAACCTCAATTGCTAAAGCCACTAATCAACCACTGGGATTTCATACATGAATTCCTTAGTGCTGATGTCTGATGACAAATGGTTAGGCTCTAAGGAGGATGATTAAATAGGTTTATACTATGATTGGTCCAATCAAATACATATTAACCATAAAAGGAATTTCCTTCAAAGAAAATCTATTAAGCACATACACAAAACTGGGCTCATTACTTATACCTGTACTTTCCTTTTAATTGAAACTCCTTCTTATGTAAACCACTTATTGACATGTTAACAACAGCAATACAAGTCAACATTCAGAACTTAGATATCTAGGTATTAAGCTAACTGCTTTACATTCAGCATATAATTTTAGAAATTTCAATTTTAGTGAAAATAAATTATCCATTAAATGATCAGAACACAAACTCAGGTTGTTTCCTTAAGTCTACTTTTTCAGCTGCAGTACTGGATTGTGTCTGATCTCTTCAGGAAAAGTCAAAGTCTATTACTATTGAGGATAGTCAAAGTGTGTATTTCTGGCAGGTGATGGGGAAGAAGGTTTTGGATCATACACTGAACACTAGTTGGCTCCTCAGTGTCACAGAAATAAACTGTCTTAGCCAGGCAGTGGCCATGGTAACCCAGGGCAACTGATAGGAAAAAAAAAAACCTTGGCAAAATCCAGTGACTAAGAGAATAACAAAGCAAAAGAAATGGAATACCCCAACACCTGGGGAGGGTAATTTTCTCTCCAAAGGAGTAAATGTGAAAGAGTTGCAGCTGGACTCAGAAGGTTACATTCTTTAGACATGCAGCTTAAGTAAACAAGTGACCCAGAGCCTATACAATGACCTAGCTTCAGAGAAGAGAGTTCATCACTTTTCTCTGGAAACTTTGGGGACCATGTTCCAAAGAATACTACTGTCTGAGACATGCTGCTGTGAGAGTGAGAAAATCTATACCAGTAACATCTCAGGATCCCCATGGACACCCTGCTGCATTGACAGAGCAGCTCCATGAAATAAAGCCACTTGGAGTTGTGTCAGAGGCACTTCTTGACACAAATTTGCTGACAGTTTTATACTGTGGCTAGTACCAGTTGCCCCATCGAGTAGATCAATAACTCAATTTTTCATTAAGTTCACTTTTTGATATCTAATCACCATTTAACCCAACTTTTCAAAGTTGATTAACTGGTGAAAAGCTAAACATCACCTCTGAAATTACCAAATTAGAGTCTAAATTTTTCATATGTAAGATATTTAAAATGATCCTATATGTTCTAAGATAAGTCAAGGCAGTCATTCCAGGTCCCTATTATCAATATGTACTTCACACATAATAATTAGTTATATACTATTGGGTAGAGACTTCATTATGGACTACAAGTAACTGTTAGGATTACTTGAACACACAGAGCCCCTTTGTAGGCTCTTGGTCTTACTGTTAAAAGAATTTAAAACTGGACACAGAAAGAAACTTGAGGACAATTTTATTGTTGTTAAGAGAAATCAACAGGGGACCTTGACATCTTGGGAGAAGAGACATAAAAGAGGAAGACAGAAGTTACACTTTTAATACAGTTAAAGTAAAAATATAGACCTTGGAGGACAAGGTGGGCACACGAGAAACAGAAAGAACCAGATGCACAGGGCCGTGTTCCTCGTAGTTTTTATTGGAGGAATGAAAAGTGCCCTCATTTCAGGGCAATGCGAGCCTTGGGTGTGAAAACAGCACTTCACGCTCTTTTAACACAACAAGGAAGTAATATTTAACCTTAAAATTATTTGGTTTAACCTTACAGTCAGCTATGAGTTGTTCTGTTTGACCTAGAACTGAGTATGTGTCTAAGACATGAAGACTAAAAACCATTTCTTCTCATCAGTTTACTACTTAGCTTTGTGGAAAGGGAATGAATAACTAACAGCACTTCTTGTTTTCAGCTTGCCTTTTAGTTGTGTTAGCTTTTGGCTGGGAAGGAAAACCTAATTGTAGTAAGTATTATCAGCTTAGCTTTTAGTCTGTGGCTGGTTTAATGCCCCCACCGTTGGTTCATCTTTAACTTTGCAGTCTGTGACTAGTATCTTGTTGAACTTCATTACTCACTGAAAGGCTAATGCTGATTTTTGTTTAGACAGCAATGGAAAATTAACACTTGAAAATAAGTTACACACAGCTTGAAGATTTTTCATTCTGACACATCAAATATGCTATATTCTTAAATTTTTTGATTTTCTATCCTCCAGGGTACTACTAATAACTATTCATGTCATTTATGTCAGAGGAAGTTGACATGTTGATATCCATATGTCTTACATGATGCCTGGGAAGCCACTGTCTGCAGAAGGTCTTTTTATTCCCTTTATTTCTGATTAGCATCCCCTATCACAAGTGAGTCATTTGTATTTCTTTTTGCACTGGGATTCTCCTATATTCTTTATCTAGTTCAGGCCAAGAAATAAACCAAGGGAAATTTTCATTCCTTATCTCAGGATATACTCTTTCAAAGTACATTCAGTTTGGACTCAAACTGGTAAAATAGAGGAGCTAGGAGAGAAAATAATTATATAGGGTTTACAAAACTCATGAGAAAACCCCACACAAAAAAAGAAGACACAAACCTACACAAAGACACAATCCAATCAACAATTCCAACAACAATGCCCATAGATTCTATGGGGGGGGGGGCAGCTGAAAGTCTACAAATAATTAACAATCTTCCTGAAGACAAGATACAATGTTTAAACCATATGTTATGACAACTCAGCAAAATGTCTAACATATGGCAGGAACTAGGTAAATGTTTGTAGGATATTGGGTTGAACCTAACTGCATATTTTTGAAGAAATATCCTAGGAAGGTTAATTTGATTAACTTGACTAGACTAAGAAACATCTAGATTAGGAAAGCACACCTCTAGGTGTGTTTGTGAGGGTTATCCTAGACAGGATTAGGTCATGCAGCATTTAACCTGATAATCATTAATATGATGGAATAAGTAGGATGTACTGGAAAATAGAAGGGGGATCTAGCTGGAGGTAGTAGATCCTGTGGACATGTCCTTGTAAGCTGTACCTTGTCCTGGCTTCTTCTTTTGCTTCCTAGACTCCATGATGTGAGCCTCTCTGTTCTGTCACTCCCTCCCCACAACAAGGCACTGACTGTTCTGAAACCTGGACTAAAATAAGTAATTCCTCCCCCTAAATTGTTCCCTCAGACATTTTGGTCATAGCTATGTAAAAGTAACTAACAAACATTCCAATAAGCATAACTTGAAGTAATTTTAACTTTTTTCAAAACTGTAAAAAATAAGAGCAGTGTTCTCTTAGAATCCAAAGCTTATATATAATTTTTATACTTAATCTATATTTTATTTATTAAACCTGCTCATTTGTTTTCATTCATTTACATAACACATGTCTTTTGAGCACACACTACATGCAAGAGGCATTTGGGAGGGGCTAAGAACAAAATGGCATGACATTGAGCCTAACTTAAGGGAAAGGCTTTATGTCTGGGGTAATAGTAAGTGCCAGTGGCCTAGGGTGGAGGCATGTTTGAATCTGTATCCTTTAGTTTTGCAGGCAAGCACCTTCACCACTAAGGCATGTCTCCAGCCCCATGGATTTCTTTACTTATTGTCTTTAGCCTTTTGTTCACTATTGCTGTTGAGAGATACTCTTTCTGTGTTTTGTACTAGTAATCAGACCAACTGGTAAACCATTTATGAGTCAACAAAGGTGGCTGCATGCATGTTCAAAGACTATGATAAAGCATCACTAGAGCGGAATAGAATTAATGAGGGAAACAATAATAGGAGATGATGTGAGAGGTAAGAGTAGCTACAATATGCAGGGAAAGACTTACATACCATGGGAAGGACTTTGGATTTTACACTAACATGGAAGCCATTGTACAGTGACATGATTCTACATTTTACTCTGAAGAAGACACTGGCAAAAAGGGGTAAAGAAGCTTCTAGAAAGGTGGAAGATAGAAGCAGAGAACACTTATGAAGTTTTTATAGTATTTATGGTGAAAAGGGCTGGGAAATGTGGCCACATAGGTGTGTGTGTGTGTGTTAACGATTTGTGTGTTTTATTCAAGTTTCAACCTGGAGTTTGTATAAACAAGTCAAGTGCTCTACCACTGAGATATACCACCATCCCTTATGGAATTCTTTTTTAAAATAATTTATTTATTTATTTATTTATGAGAGAGAGAGAGAGAGAGAGAGAGAGAGAGAGAATGGGTGCACCAGGGCCTCCAGCTGCTGCAAAGGAATTCCAGACACATGTGCCACCTTGTGCATCTGGCTTACATGGGTGCTGGGGAATCAAACCTGGGTCCTTTGGCTTTGAAGGCAAGCACCTTCACTGCTAAGTCATCTCTCCAGCCCCATGGATTTCCTTACTTACTGTTTTTAGCCTTTTCTTCACTATTGCTGTTGAGACGTACTCTTTCTGTGTTTTGTACTACTTACCATACCAACTGGTAAACCATTTATGAGTCAACAAAGGTGGCTTCATACATGAGTGCTGAAGGACGCAAAAGAAGGAAAAGACAGATTGAGAGGAGGTTTTATTACTAATATATAGTGTTGCAGTTACCTTCTCATTGCTGGGACAAAGCACCTGACCAAAAGCAGGTGATGGGAGGGAGGTTGTTGCAGTCAGGTTCACATTGCTGGTAGAAATCACCCAACCAAGAGTACCTTGTGGGAAAAAAGAGGCTTATTTTGGCTTGCAGGCTCGAGGGGGAAGCTCCATTATAGCACGGAAAACAATGACATGAGCAGAGGATGGATGTCACCCCATGGCCAACATAAGATGGACAATAGCAACAGGAGAGTGTGCCAAACACTGGAATGGAGAAACTGGCTATAACACCCATAAGACCGCCCCCAACAATAAACTCCCTCCAGGAGGCCTTAATTCCCAAATCTCCATCAGCTGGTAACCTACCATTTAGAACACCTAAGTTTATGGGGGACAACTGAATCAAACTACCACAGAGGTTTTTATTTTTATAGTCTCCAAGGGAAGCTTCATGATAGCAGGGGAAAACATGACATGGCCAGGGTCTGGATATCACTTCTTAATAGTAGGTGGAAAACAGCAGCAGGAGAGTAAGCCAAACTCTGGCAGGGGTGAGTCTGGCTATAACACCTCTAAGCTTACCCCAACAACACATCTCCTCCAGCAAGGGTCCACCTCCCAAATTACCATCAGCTGGGGACAAGGCATTCAGAATATATCAGTTTATAGGGGGCATCTGATTCAAACCACCACACATAAATATTGTCAAGTATTTGGGGAGTTTCAAGAACTATGTAAGATTTTCAAATACACAAATAATATAGTCTTTCAAAAATACCTTAAGGTACTATTTTAACTATTATTTACCAAAGAAACAGTGAGAAACAAAAAAGTTAAGTATTTCAAGATATAGTTTGATCTATGCTTTTCTGACTTTGAAACTCAAATTATTTAAAACAGTAATTACTACATTAGTTACTTTCCCATTGCTGGAGCAAATTACCTGACCAGAAGCAACTTCTAGAAGGAAAAGGGTTTAATTTGGCTTACAGTTCCAGAGGGTACAGTCCATCATGGTAGGGAAAGCATAGCAGGACCAGGAAGCTGGCACTGGTATAACACCAGGAGGGAGGGAGGAGAGAGAGAGAGAGAGAGAGAGAGAGAGAGAGAGAGAGAGAACAGCAAGTGAAACCAGACTGTAAAACCTCAAGTCCTGCCCCAAGTTGGCACATGTCTTCCAGCAAGGCTCCACTTCCTGAAAGTCCCATCATTTTCCCAAATAGCACCACTTTGCTGTTAACCAATTATTCAAATAAATATGGAGAGAGTTGGGACATTACATTCAAACCACCATATGTATTAAAGGAGAAAATTATTTTAACTTAACAGAGATTTACATGTGCAAAAGCACAGAGTGAAAAAAAAAACAGTAAATTGTTTGAGAGGATGGCTGGATGAACTACTGGGAGAGATGGTATAAAGAACTTAACTGTATGAAGATAGGTAGAGGGAACATGATACAGTCCTTAAAAGCTAAATGAAAATTCTTAGCTATGATACAGTCAGTGGCAGGGGTTCATTGCAGCTTTTCTAATATGGGATAATGAGATGGCATGCTTCAAAGGGCTCAGAAATTTGATATAGTATTGTCCTTCACTCATGGACCATAATGCATGGTGGTATTCCAGAATGTAGTTACAAGAGATGGTCTGCTTTTAGGTCTAGAGTCAAGTTATTGGCTGTGTGACTTTGAGCAAATAATGCAAACCTGTTTCTTCTAGTATAAAATAGGAATAACATTAATAATGAACACTTCATAGGGCTTCTATTTGAATTCCAGTTGGCCCATTTAAAGTGCTTGGTCCAGTTCCTTTGTACATGATCAGAGCTTAATAAATGTTAGTTACTATTCTCTCCACAAGTATATACAGGACAAAGCATAGAATGGAAGAAATCCTTAATGTTGGGAAAATATAGACAAATTAATGAAATGACATCACAAGGGTTACATCACAAGATAAGAAGGATATGTGGTAGGGAAGCACACTTCACAAAATGCAAGCAGGCACTTGAATAAGGATGGGGGAGTGACAGCCATGAAGGGAGAGGATGGGATTTCACTGGAAGTTAATGAAGCTCAAAGAGAAGCCACTGGCCAAGCGGTAGACAGGAATGTTCTAGATGTCTAAGTAAGTCAAGGATGGTGGTGTGGGAATAGCAGCAGCTGGGCCTTTCCATTGTTCTAAGTCCATCATTATCTTATATCCATATTTTAATGTCAGTGTGGCAAAGAAACTCAGCAAAATATAATAGTTTGGCAAAGGCCTATTTTTTAAGAATAAAATTGGCTTATTCTGATCCTCACCCTACATATGTCTTTGTCAGAGACATTCACTTGAAGCTCAAGCTAATAGAAATAATAAAAGCAGCATGATATACTTTTTATATCCTGCATCATTTTAGTAAGAAGTGTAGTCTCAGGGACATGAAGGTATAATAAGGTTGCATAAACTAAAGGTGGAATAAATGGAAATAAAACAGAGATATGAGTGAGTATAAAAATGCTCATAATGAAGATAAAGGCTTATACATTTGCCCCAGGTAGACAACATGGTTGGAGCTAAGCCTTTAATCAGTGAACCAACCCTATACACAAGCATAGCCAATGAGAACAAAGAAAAAATCTATTGTCTATTATTAAGTCTATTTGAAAATTTGTTAAGAGGGCTGGAGAGCTGGCTTAGGGGTTAAGGTGCTTGCCTACAAAGCCCAAGGACTTGAGTTCAATTCCCCAGGACCCACATAAGCCAAATGCACAGGTGGCACATGCATCTGGAGTTTGTCTGAAGTGGCTGGAGGCCCTGGTGCACCATTCTCTCTCTCTCTCTCACTTACTCTTTCTCTGCCTCTTTCTCTCACTCTCAAATAAATAATAAAAAATATTCAAAAATATTTGTAAAAAATACCTTGATTACGAGGCTAAGAAAAAAAAAAAACAAAGCAAAGCAAGGAGAGGAGGAAAGAATAGAAAAAAAAATACAAGTGTGAACATGTTTGACATTAAGAAAAGGAGGGGGATATCCCCAGTTAGGCAACAGTGAAGTGAAGGTGGTTTCTTTTAAACATCTGCAGCAAACTGGAAGGCAACAGGTGTCAATAGGAGGATGCAGATTACAGACTACAAAACAGCTATTTCTCCTAAGTTTGTGAGAAAAATGAAAGCTCTGGAATGAATTAACTCTGCCCTATGAATCTGAATTGTGAAATGACATTTATTTTGTTTGAAAATAGAGGACCAAAATATTAATTGCTATGAGCAGTTTAGGGTCACTGGGCCCCAAAAGTAAAAGTGAGGAAGAATAATGTCCTTGAGCCTGTCTTTGTAATAAGGAGTTCCCTTCCTAGATCTGTTTGTACTTGAACTTAGCCTGAGTCTCTCCCTAGAAAGAAGTCCCTTCTTAGAAGAGACAATCCAAAGATACCCCAAGAATTTTGTATCCCAATTCTTGTATCATATTGGTGCACTGGTTGGGGGGAACTTCTGTTTCAGCTAGGAGTAAGCATAAAAAGAAAGTACAACTAAATCATGCTACAAGATTAATTTTAATAATCCCAATTAAAAATGTAAAAATTTTGATAAGCCATGGAAATACAGGAACTTTGGGGGTTCCTTGACAATGCACCAATATGATATACAAATGCACCAACAATTTTGGGGTGTCATAAGATTCTTATCTTATGAATTTGACAAATAAAATCCGCAGACCAAAAGATAAGGATCAGAAAAATTTTATTATAGCTTATAGCTGTAGGAGGGAGAGCTTTAAGGAAAAGAGAGCTCAAGGAAAGAAAGGGAGAAAGAAAGGAAGGAAGGAGGGAAGGCAAGAGGGAGGGAGGGAAGACATAACTTTTGCTTCAGGAGGCAAGGGGGTAGGGTTGAAAAGCCCATCGGGAGACTCAGGCTGTTGTTTTTGTTTAAAATGTAAGCCCCATGGCCTGTCTAGCCAATTAGTCCTGACATCAAGTGTCTGGGAGTCAGGATTTCTGGAAAAGGGCAATGCTCCCAGAAACCTTAATGTTCTAAGAATGGCCTTCTCAGAAGGGAGTGGAAGGGCACCCTAAGAAGGCAGAGATTTTCCCCTACAGGCTCAAGGTCAATTCTTATGTTTAGCCTAGAGAAAGCTACTCACTTTGGGGCCTTGTCATCCCTAAGCTGCCTCACTGGAAAAAACAGGTACATTGATTTGACAGCTAAAAGCTTAATATACTACACAACTTAACATATCATTTCTACCCTGTAATTTCTCTATTTACATACACAAACATCTCTCTAGATAGGAAAAGAACTTAAGGAAGGTGTGTAATAGAATGCATGTTCAAGGAATGCTGAAGGAGGGAAGAAGGGAAACTACCTGGAGGAAGGATGGTAGTGGGGGAAGTGAGTAAATGTAAGTGTATGAAGATGCTCAATACTTTGTATGCTAACCTAAAAAAATCATTTAAAAATAATTTACTTTTCTTACCTCCCACTTGTTATTTTGAGACAGGATAGAAAGACAAATAAATTTTGGGGACATGAAAATGGAGATGTGCCCCTCATTCTGGAGTCTGGATGAAGCCTCTTCTCAGCAGCAAATCAAGAATTCCAGCACAATTAACAAGTCAGGTATGTTACACTCTCCCACAGTAGCCCTCTCTTACAGAAGCCCACAGCCATGCTCACGAAGGTGCTTTCATTTTCTTCTAGAGCGCTTTCTTCCTATCTGTAATCAAATCTCCATGCTGGCTTTTATCTAAGCCAGGTAGCCCTCCTGGGTTTGCCTCCTTGAGGTCCCTCAAAGTCTAGGGGAACTACTCAGGCTTCTGAGAGCTGCAGTGTGGAGTCAAGTCGCGTCCCAGTCCCCCCACTACTGACAATTTTACTGGCTTCTTCAGAACAATGTTCCCAGTAGAGCTTTCTCTATTCACCACTTAGGAAAAAAAAAAATGTATGCATCTACCTCGAAAACTGAAACACGTTGAAGAGAGACCCGTGCATAAAACACCCTTCCAGCCCTTTTTAAAACAAGTGCTTCAAGGAAGAGAGGTTTAACCACAGAACCCAAGGCCCTGAGGCTGTTTTATGAACGATTGGATCAGATACAATGCCAGAAAAGTTTTCTTTTAATTGACACACCGGAGCCAATTGTGCTACATATACTCACATACACTAATATATGGAGACTTACCTGGACATGTGGAAACATGTCTGTATAAGTCAATTCAGGCACCCCCCCCCCTCGAAGGGCGAGGATGCCAGGGGGTTCTGCCTGCAATGTCCCTTTCGCAGTCTCCCCAGCAATCCAGCAGGCGGGCTGGGCGGGGTGGGCCTGGATGGCTGGGCGTGGCTGCGCATGCGAGCCAAGCTGCTTTACTCAGCAGTCGGTGGAGGCCCGCGCTCATTCTGATCTCTGGAAGCTCAGAGGCTCCAAGGTCCCTGAACCAAAGTCCCTGCCAGTCTGTTTCCAAAATCCACATCTGGGTCCTGAGAGCATCAGGACGGGGACCCTGCTTAGCGCCCGCGGGGGGTGGCGGTGGCGGTGGCGGTGAGGGGCAGGAGGGTCTCCGCTCTGGCTCCTAGGACCATCTGGGACCCTTACAGTTGGCTAATGGGCTGTGGTTTCTCCTCAGGTCGCGATGGATCTTGAAGGTGACAGCGATGGAAGGGCAGGGAAGAATTGGAAGCTGGACAAAAAGAGGTAACCGCTTTCAACCTTCCCATTTTGGTGATTTGTCTCTAGCCTCCAGCTCTGAAATAAATGATGAGTGGTGGTGATTTCAGTCATAAGAGATGCAAACAAGCCTTTAGAAGCAGTTCCTCCACTTGGAGCAGAAGTTCACGGCTGTGTGGGGCACAGCACAGCTTTTATCCATCAGCAGGCCATTGCTCACATGCTTTTACTGTGTTATTACCTCTGTTTTACAAACGATAGTGGTCCTTAGTGCCCCAGCACCATATGGGGGGCTCTACTCTGTGTCTAGTATCTTGCTTGATAAGCAACTACATGAACACTGCATGTGGCATGACAAATGGGACCAAGCAAAAGTACATTTATAGTTTTGGTCCGTTTTGCTTTATTACAAAATTAATGGCCACAGATATAAAATAATTATTTTCAGTATATTTTTATCACAGTGCTCTGACTGTAACAGGAAATTAACTTCCCTCAGGAAGAGGTCTATGAGACCCCACACCTCCCAGAGTATATACTAGAAACATGATTTCTGGGGGAGGGGAAGTCATGTCTTTAAGTAGTATAGCCACTGGAGGATTGCCCACTCTCCAGTAAATAATCTTCCATCTATGATTAAGCAAGCAACAGTAACTTAAATCAGTGGGTCAAAAAATGAAAAACGAATGGGGAGGGCTGGAGGGATGGCTTAGCAGTTAAGGCGCTTGCCTGCGAAGCCTAAGGACCCATGTTCCATCTCCAGATCCCACCTAAGCCAGATGCACAAAGATGAGGCAAGCACAATGTCACACATGCCCACTAGGTGGCGCAAGCCTCTGGAGTTGGATAGTGACTAAGGCCCTGTTACACCAAGTCTCTCTCTGCCTGTCTCTCTCTCTCTCGCTCTAAAAAAAAAAAAAAAAAAAAAAAGAATGGGAATATAATTGGAAGAAGGGTTTTAGTGGGAGGGGAAGGGGGAAGAGAGAGGGTAAATGGGCAAGTGGGATCAAATGCATTTTATTCATGTGTAAAAGTGTCAAAATTTATTTTTTATTATTTTGTGTCAATTTTTTTAAAAGTATCATATGTAAAAAAATGCTACAAAGTTGCAGGAAACCCCCTGATGCCCACATGCATGGTATTCAGTTAAGTTACCAACTTGAGAATCATGTTGATGTATACTGCTTGCCAAATGTCTGTTAGACCCTTATGTATCTTGTTGTAGAATGCAAATAAATATTTGTGATAGTTACTGTTTATTGATTATTAAATACTTATAGTAGAAAAACTTTGCTTAATAGGTACATTGTTAGTGGAAACTTTAAACTAAGGTAGTGCAAATTAGTAAATATATTATTAGAAATCATGTACTTTATTATAAGCAGAAAAATACAAAAGTGGAAATCATATTAATTTATTTGTCTGGCTGGGGGGTGGGGAGAATGGACCCACCAGGGCCTCTTGACACTGCAAATGAACTCCAGACACATGGGCCTACCACTGTGGATCTGGGTTTATGTGGGTACTGGGGAATTGAACCTGGGCCAACAGACTTTACAAGTAAGAGCCTTTAACTGCCAAGCCACCTCCTTAGCCCCAACGTGAGTATATATTAAATTTAAATGAGAATCTTCAACAAAGAACTCATGATATTTTACTGATTCAATTTTCAGTCCACTGAAAGGAATAGGAAAAATTAAGTACTCTTGGGGTTGGGGAGATAGCTCAGTTGTTTAAGTGCTTACTTCACATTCATGTGGACCTGAGGACTTTTACTTCTGAATTCACTTTATATATGTGAATTTACTTTCAAATATAAACATCTGTATAAAATATTCCTCTAATTTTCTACAATACCTTCCTTTAAATGTACAAAAATGAGGCTGGTGTGTTATTGTTTTCTTCTCCATCCTCAGTGGCAGTTACTAGTAGTGGCAAATACACATTCCTGGGTTAGAGCCATTTGGATTTCAGTTCTAAATAAGTGTTGAATAAGTGGGTAAGGAGAGTTTCTTGACAGTTTATAGAAAGAACATCTTATTTTGGCCATGGCTTGTTAAGATTATGTTTATTTCCATTGTAGTCCTTTTAGGACCCCAGACGTCATTTCAGAAATAGAATTGCTCATATAATGATTAAATTACTTTTAAGTCAGGCTAGGTATGTCCAACATTTGATTTCTACTCTCCATTAGTAAAAAGAATGATTAAGAATAGTATTTTGGAGGCTGGAGAGATGATTAGTGCAAAGCCTAAGGACCTGGGATTGATTCCCCAGTACATATATAAAGCCAGATGCACAAAGTGATACATGCATCTAGAGTTCATTTGCAGTGGCTAGAGGGCCTGGTGCAGCCATATTCTCCCTTCCTCCCTCTCTCTCTTTCATAAATAAATAAATAAGATGTTAAAAAAGAATAGTATTTAGGGCACTAGGAATATAGCTCAGTGGTATAGTGCTTCCACGAGGCCCTGAGTTTGATGGGGAAGAAGAGAAGAATATCTAAATAGTAGATATACTATCAATAGCTAAAATTACCAGGATGATAATTAGGAGAATAATTCTGGAGAACATGAATGATTATCTTTTTCTTTTCATTTTTGTTTTCCCCTTCTCTCTCTTGTCTTCTTTTTTCTTGTCTTGGCCTTCTCTTCTCTTCTCCTCCTCTTTCTCCTACTCTTCTCTCTCTCCCTTTCCTCTCCACACACAATGTCTTCCCATATAGCCTGGGTTTTCCTCCAATTTCCTACCTCAGCTAGGATTACCAGCATATATCACCATATCCAGTCATGATACTCTAATTAGAATAAAAAACAGGAAACTATTTTTTCAAATTTTTTTCCTTATTTATTTATTATTTTTAAATTAGAGATAGAGAAAATGACAGAGAGAGAGAGAGGTTGAGAATGGGCATGCCAGGGCCTCTAGCCACTGCAAACGAACTCCAGATGCATGCACCAAAAATGTGCATCTGGCTTACATAGTACCTGGAGAATCGAACCTTGGTTCTTAGGCTTCACAGGCAAGTGCCTTAAGTGCTAAGCCATCTCTCCAGCCCTAGAAAACTATTTTAATGTTTTAATATATGAAGGATATGTAATATATGTGCTCATATATGTGTTCATGCACATTATAAAATATATTCTTATAGAAATCCCATTACCCAGTAAAAATAACATAATTAAACATCTAAAATATAATTTATATATTAAGCTTCCTAAATTATATGCTATTTCCTTATTTTCTGTGAGTAAGATATACGTATTCTTGCTCTAGTTATCATTAAATATAAGTTTTGTAACTTAAGTTGGTAATTTAAAGATTTTTGTGTAATTTTTAAAGCTTTAATAGTTTTGCTGTGATTTTCAGTAACAATGAGAAGAAAGAAAAGAAAGCAGCTGTTAGTATACTTACAATGGTGAGTTTCTAGATTTATTTACTATTGGAAATTTGGTTTTCTCTTCCCTAAAATAGGACAGTTCATATGATATAAAGCTTTCTCAGAGAGTATGGAAATTTGAGAGCAAAATTAATTGGTTTTAGCTTACTTTTAGAGGACTGCTGGTCATAATTTGCCACAGCTGCACTGCCTACTCT